>OY756365.1:6250000-7500000 GCA_963576895.1 Ceraclea dissimilis
ATTGTTATTAAGTATAAAGTAAATACGCCGTATTTCTTTTATTTGATTTTAATTATCCCTTTACTCTCCCTAAATCCTAAGCCATATTATAAAGTACTTTATCAGCCCCAGGTATTTAGATGGCTACAGCCGAGCATGTGAATGATTTCTGTCAATTCAATCACAACTATACAAATTAATTGTCACCTCGTAAATATAATAGGGAACATTATTATCTCTAGATACCCTTTTTATACACGATTATATTATTTCAATAGTTCCCCTCACATCCGCACTCCTCAACACCCCTTCTTACCTTTAACACTTTACTGTAGTCCGTGATATACTTCGTTCACATTAGGTTGACAGTGAATCGTTCTTATGCTTAATTTGCACTTAAAATTGCCATACCTCACACAGCTCTGTAGTGGTGGCAGTATTTTTACCTTTGAAACCTTTATAAATACCTTTTAAAATGGCAGTAATTAGGCACTCTTTTCCTTCTCCAAAGTCTGTTAAGAGTATGTTAGACTAGTCTGTTATGAATAATAATAATTTGATTATTTATGTAGCGCCGTTTTGTGGGTATTCCCACCTCAAGGGCGCTCTGTGTTCCTCTCTATGTTGTTGGGAAGGATTTCTTAAACAAAAATGGAGAGTAATAGAAATGTTCACTGTTCAACCTTAAACACTTTCTTCATATACACTTGTATTTTTCTCTGGTAGTGCTTTCCAAGGCATTAGCACATTTTGCGGTTTTAACAACGTTAGCGATTTTTTTATCAGATCAGCTAGTCAACGAAACATGAACGCACTATAGTGACTAAACCTACATTAAGGTAGAACATTTTTATGAAATTATTATTATTCACTATTTTTAATTCGGCAGCTGGTTTAATATTGTGATCCCGATAATGTTTACTGTAAACGAAACCGCGATAGTGAAAATTGTTGAACGTATTTGCACCTTGTGGTGGAAATGAGTAGAGGCGTATTTGCTCTATCACTGTGCTTTGTTTGGTCTTGACGGGTGATTTTTATTTTTGGTGAATTCACACAATGCGAGTCTGTGTGCGTGCTCGGATATACGTACATAGTATGTATGTATGAAATCATTAATCATAATAATATATCTGTATTCTGTGTGTGACTGTGTATTATATGTGTATATGAGAGAAAGAGACCCCTCTGAAATCAGAATAAGTTTATTTAGTGAATGTGTATTGGTAATTCTACTACTTAGTGTTCATTCCCGAAGGAACGCTTGCATTTTTCTTTTTTTTGTCGAAGGGATCGCGGTGATACCATAATGTAATATGTATTAGTGACTAGTGAGTAGTGTGTATGTATATTGTATATGTGCGTTGGTACCGTTGGTTGCGTTGTATTGCGAGGGTAAGGTAAGTATATCTACCTCTCTTTCCCTTGTTGGGGACTTATACAACTTACACGGTAACACGCCACTTACATAAGTTGTTGTATATATATATATATATTATTAGGATCACCATGATTTAAATTTTTCAGTAAACATATCAAATTCCGTTTTTTGCACAACAGTCAACAAGCGTTTGATTTATTCAGATTTCTGAGGACATGCACCTACATTAATCCTTGATTTATTTTGATTTTTGGTGTGTTGCTTTACATTTGTTTTGCTTATCTAAGAAGCAGATGCCAAACAGACTAAAGTTGAACAGTGATTTCTTTGAAGTCATGTTGGTTGTATTAGTGAGTAATGAATGACTAACTAGATCCTCGAGTTATCAAGTCTGTTCCACGTGATTGGTCCCGCTACATTGTATCAAGGCGTTAAAATAGCCGTGTAATTTCTGAAACTATTAACGATTCGAGTTGACCATTGAAGCGAGTTTCTCGATGTATTGTTAACGTTGCGTTTTGGTGGATTACGATCTGGTAACTAAGCACGTAGCTCAATACAAAAGACAGTACGTAGTTCGATCCCTCTGTAGACGGCTGGACTTCTTTGGCTCTTCGTTAACCTCACTGATGATTTAGGAAAATATGTTCCTCCTGAGTTATTTTCATTGTCCCAAATATCTTTAGCGTAGATAGGGGAATGTATAGTTGCATTTTATTTTTATTTGAAAGTCACTTTTTATTTACATATTCAATTTACGGTTATAATGCATAGATGTTATAGTTATTGTGTGAAACTATTGTGTGAACTGTCAAACTGTAGGCGCTCTGTTTTAAAATTTGTTTTTTGTTACAAATACTTGTCTAATCGGTTCTAATAGTATTTCAAAGAAATTCTCAATTAATAACATCATTGTGTTAATGTGGGCATCACTTTTAGATGGTGAGTCTGAAAGATATTACATTTTATAACTTGAATAAACTCTCCATCAAGCAAAACCATAAGGGTTAATTTCGCATAACATCAACACATTAATTGTCATCTGGCCCAATCACAGTGCGATTCACATTGCTGACCAATCAGCTGATAGTCACTATCTCCGCGTCGACTTATTTCAATAACAGGGTTGGCACAGCATCCTACCGGTACCGCATTGCATATTGCCTGTACTAATCAATCAAACCACAGTCATGATGGACGATCAGGAAATCATTGCCCAAGTGAAGGAGGCAGCCAGCGCACTGTCCCAGCTAGTTATGGACAGCGCGAATAAGTTTAACAGAGAACACATTGCCAAAATAATGCCTATATCGGTCGAGTTTATGGCTGCAATGAGCATGGCCACAAACAAAATTGTTAATCAACAAGGGGAGATAGCCCTCTTAAAGGAACGTCTCGCACGATATGAGGGCTTGGACCCTTCTAACAAGGCGTTGGATATTTGCGACACGTTGGCTGAGCTGGCTGAACGGAACACACGCTCAAAAAATATTATAATGTTTGAAGTTCCGGAGGCAGGTCCCGAGATTCCCATATCTGATCATACAACGGAAGATCTGAAGAAAGTTACGGAAATAATTAAGCACGCTGGGGTCCTGAACACCGGCAAAGTGGTTAGAGTACATAGATTGGGTGCTCGTCGGACGGATAAAACAAGACCATTGAAGATTATTTTTGACAGCAGTGAAGATGCAAGAGCGGAGATATACAATAAATTTAAGCTTCCAAGATATGTCAAGGTGAAACAGGACTATACAGATATTCAGAGAGATCACATGAAAAAACTGTGGAATGAGTTCGAGAAGCGTAAGACAAACGGCGAAGAAGACATTGTGATTAAGTTTATGAATGGAACTCCAAAAATTATCAAAGACAAGAAAAAAAACAAATTCATCATTTAATACTGTATTATCAAAACGTAGGAGGCATTAGAACAAAAATTCTCGAGCCTCATAAATTATAAATACCTAAAGAACAGTTAAATTACATTTTTTTGTTATCCCAATTGTCAATAGAAAAATTGATGATAGAAGAATCGTTCTCGACTTAGTGCTCCTTTATAAAATAGTTAGTTCTCTTTTTGACAGCCCTGATCTTTCGCAGCTGATAAATATTCGTTACCCGCGCGATGTACTAAAAGTATGTTTCATTGTAACAATCAAATTATAACCAACTACCAAAAAAATAATAAAAAAATACGGTGATACCTAGACTGCATCGCTTGGGGAACGAATGCCTACCTATGCATGTGGACATATATAATGTAAATCTGCCCTCGTTTAAAAATATTATTAAAGAATGTACAAACCTGAAGTATAATAGTCTGATTACAATGGATATTTGGATTGTTCATGGATTTGCTATGTTTTATAGTTTGTGAATACCACATATTTTCGATTTAAGTTTGCATTTTTGATATAACTTGTATTGTATGCTATTAGTTATTACACATATAGATAATTTATCAGTTCTATAGGTGTATACCTACAGCTGGATTGCATTGTGTATTTGTTTTTTTTTTGTTTGTGTACTTCAGCAGCAATTTAAAGATTATTGTTACGGATGCCTAGCGCGTACTCTTGATTCTGTGTAGTGCATTGAGGTGACGTTATGGTACCTACCTGGCGCCTACCTATTTACATATATAGCTGATGGTGCTATGTATAGTGCCGTTCTCACTGTTTTTACCTATATTATATATGTTGTTAATATTATCATACATAGTGGCGGAATAGTATAAGTGCGCGCTGTATGTATTATTATTATATACTTTAATATATATATTTTTTAATTTACATTATTGGTATTTGAGTACAAGTATTGGTTTGTTATTAGTTATTATATACAGTATGATATTATTATATTATAAGTAGTATTGTATAGCACAATAAGTATATTGATTTGTATATCTTTTAAAAGGCTTTAAAGCCGTTTATTGAATAAATAAATAAATAAATAGTCAATCATAACAGAAGGCTACATTCAGTCATTATAAAGAATGCACCACGAAATTAATAAATAATGTGTGTAATGGTCACCCTTTGTGAACAAATCCACATGCCCACCCCACATTTATATACAAGACACAGTGCACCAAGATAATACAGTATGCTATAGTAGGCAAGGTACCTTATAAGTACCTACCTAATATATAATAGCAATAGCTGCTACAACTACTTACCATTATACATAGATAGGTGCATACAACACACCAACTACTATCCCTTCAACGTAAATAATGCACACTAACACATGCACACAGACACACACATGCACACTACAGACACACGAACCTTTATTATTCCTTCAGGCACAACACAATAATAATTTCACCTCCAGTCAGTTAGTTGCCGGCTGTCGGGATAATAACATTGCTGGCTGCACTCTGTGCCGGGCAGGCAGAGGACCTATACCTAGTGATAGTACTAACAGTTGTGAAGCATCAATATAACATAACGTCATACAACTAAACAGTAAAGTGTGATATTTATCTATGTGACTATACACTACACACAGTTATCTTTGTATTATTTTTATTAGATGTCTTCAACATTTTACACCAACAATATAAAAGTGAAACAATAAATTATTATTGTTATTTTTATATCGTTACTACATAAAGTGAGTACGTACCTACGTATGGAATTATTATTGCAAACCAGTTGTGATGAACTGCATACATCGCTGATTCCTTTATTGTTTTTATGTTTTTTTTTTATTGATATTTCGATGATTTTCGGTGTCTGTGTGTCACTACAACTGATTGACATTTCAGTGTCGTGATTTTGTATTATCGCATATCCATATTACTATTGTTGTTGTTGTGATACAAGAAGTTTTATGTGTAAACAAATGAATGTAGTTTTAGTGAAATTCAGTTTGTAATTCGGTATTGCTATTATTACACACCTGACTGTTATGCCGTCCATAAAACCTGTAAGTTTTTTCTAAATATTTTACATCTCTGTTTGATAAAAATAATGTTTGGTAGTACAAATTGCAGTTGTTTTCTAGTATACCTACTAATTATATCAAATGAAATGAGTGGAATATTTCTACATACTGTAATTCTGCTGTTTTCTATTTTATTTTTTATCTCCCATACAAATAACACCGATGTTTTGTGCAATATCTAAATCATGCCCATTTTTAGTTGCAAATATTATACCAATCGGCCAGTTGATGTACCCTTTAAATCAGTTTAAAAATGAGTTCGTTAAATCTTGTAGGGAAATGGAACAATGCAAATAAAATATTTTTTTCAGTAAAAAAAAAAACATCAAGGTGCTCCACACCTGATATCGCGAATTTGTGTAATTTGATACAACACCATAACAGTATTAGGTATAGCCACCTACAGGTTTTCACTTCACTTTACAGTTTATACATACGGACAGTATCTAGTTAGGTGCCAGCCTTGCTAATCATATTTTTATGTTCGCTGTTCGTGGGTTGATGTGAACTGGCAGAAGTATGTTTAAATAAAAATCCATGTTGTGAAAAATACACTTAAGTAGTGAATAGACTCTAAATCCAACCGGTTCTGGTTCTAGGTTCTACGTTATGTAATTAGTAAGTACCTAGGTACATTGTAGTTATAAGTAAATAAAAGCCTACTTATGATATAGTGTAAGTAAATAATGCTACTTATTTATTACAAACATTGCGATTTATTTATAATTTACTTAATAATAGTAAATGTACAACCTCAGCCATATTACATACTTATAAAATAATTTGGGTCTAATGATAACTTTATGCTCATGTAATATTATGTTAGGTATTTACTAATTATTGAATGTTTTAAATTTTATAAAGAACTGAAGGTTTTACTGTAAACAAACCTAAGAGCCTGACTTCTAATGTTTTTTATTGTTTCTGTTAGTCGGTACTGAATCCGTTGGTGTCTGTTGTTTTCAAGTTTCAACCGATTTTTAAATAAAGTGAGGCATTTTACGGGAGGGGCGTTTTCCTGTCCTGTACAGGCTGCTCGTGTAATACCTAGTAGGTAGGCCTGCTCTGTGTATAGAGAGAGTAGAGAGGTACCTACTTAATGAAATATGACACGCCAACTTTTCCTCGTGCATAACATAAGGGGTATCTACATAAAAGCGTATAAACAAAATAAGTATAGGTACGATACATATTATTTATAATATACTATAGTAGACTCAATTCATTTTATAGGGGTAGCAGTGAAAAAAGAACAGCAGCTCTATTGGTAGCAGTAGCGATTAACGGGATATCGAAAGAAATTCTTAGACTCTAAAAAAGAGATGTTCATTAAACATTGTTATCCTAAGACAACTAATAAAATAAATTTCCGGGTTAGAATAAGCATTAAATAATATAGCGATAAGCAACAAAGAGTATTAAATTATTATTGTATAATAATATATACTTTGTAAGTGCGGTTTCGACCAGTCAGACGTTGTATGAGATATGTGACTAGGTGTAATACCAACATGCCATTTTTATGGTAGACAAATATTAATTTTGATTTTAAATCACTGTGAATTGGTTGAGCTGATTCCGTGGAGCTTGTTAGTAGATATTTTGCACGTTACGCGTATTTTCACCACCACTATTATCTTATGTGTTCCCAACAGTCATGCACCTACCCTATTTCCCCGACTATGTATTATGTATAATAATTATACATACAGATAGGTTTATATACACTACAGCCTAATGAATGATGTCAGTAGGAGAACATGGCGTGTGTATTACTTATTATATTATATTATATTATAGATATTGTTTATGTGTGGAGTAGTCGAAGCGTACAATCAAGAAGGGGATATTTTTGCTAAATTTGTGTGGAACTGGAAATTTATAGGTAGTAGGTACCTAGGTATTGTTTTAATACTATTCACTCTCTGTACATATTGCAGCAGTATGAACAGTAATGTACCTAAGTTACATAAGACGGCCCTGTGTGGTTTTGTAACTGTATATTATACTTTGAGTTTAGTTTTGGAGTAGATATGCAATAGTTAGGTACTTCTTTGGGGTAAAATAAACCCTTAGTTATTGAGATTACCACAAATGTAATTCGATGTGATTTTTACATTTGAACAACTATAATATACCTATAGATTCTTTTTTAAAAATGGGAAACCAAATAATCTTGTACTGAAACCTGGTATGTGAGTGCTTAATTAATCTATATACCTTCGATTACCATCGACAGGCACCTTTACCAAATTTACATCATCACTTTTCACAGTCACCATAATATGACTAATCAACTAATGAGCCTTCCTAACAGTCCCTGTTGTGGTTCACGGCCATCTATAACAATATACCTACACTAATATTAGGTGCGTATATACTTTACCCACTGTACAGTGTACACATAGAGTATACATACACCCCTCCCCTAGCAAATAATATAACACTCGAGAACCTCTTCACAGCTTCACGGATATTACTATGATTGAAGTACTAAGTACATGAGAGATGTTAACTGAGCACATTATTCATCTTCGGAATCTAAGGAGGCTAACAAGCCAACTCGTTCTCGTTCATTTCGTTTCACAAATAACTGAGGTGTAAATTGTAATAGAATAGCTGATATACTGTAAGAATGACTAATAGTAGCGTGGAATGGTGTAATCATTATGAATACATTGTCCTATAAAGAAGTAAGGAAGTTACCTGCATCACTCTGTTCCTGGAAAGCGCACATCAGGTAGTCGCCGCCGTTTCGCTTTATTTTTGGACTATACGAATAGGGGTATCTGGCATGCGAATCTCAGCACTTCAGCAATATATCTTTCGTTTAACATAATGTACCATAAAGTTAGGTAATTATTTTACAATCACTAAATACATTTTCTAATATAAAGTTTTTCTTTATTTTCAGAACAAAGTGGAATATTTCGTGAAATGGAAGGGATGGAGTCCGAAACATAACACTTGGGAGCCAGAAGAAAACATTCTGGATGAGAGGCTCATACACAGCTTCGAGGCGCACGCTGGAAGAGGAGAGGGCAGGAGGGGCCCGAGGAGGAGGTCACCCCCATCTCCATCGAGTTCCTCGTCTGAGGATCGCCCCGTCTTAGCGGCGGGTGCTAAGAGGAAGGCAGAGATCCTTAGCAAGGAATCTGGAAAGATAGGAGTCACCATCACCACGAGTCCTCCTTCTAAAACGCCGCGCAGGTCATCTCCCCCTCCTCATAACAACAACTACACACACAAAATAAACGGCAGACATAGCCTCAATCTGCCTTTGGTAAATCTCACCAATGGTGTGGGACACAAGAGGGATAAGCTTCCTTCTCCCACACCTGCCCCCAAAGCAAATCATCAACTCCCCTCCGCGGGCACTCAAACATTGCCCACCATAAATGGAGTGAGGAAAGCGGAGGGTCCTCCCAGTGGCGCTGCTCCACGGACTGGAGCTCCTCGACCTCCACACTCTCCCGAAGCAGATACGCAGACCCCGGCTTCTAGGCCGCAGTCTTCAGGACCTGCCGACCCACCACCGGGTGCCAGGCCCGTCTCCCCGACTCGCCACACGCACACGAGTGAACCTTCTCGTGTTACACCACCAGTTTCGGAAGACTCAGATTCTAATAGCGTTCCCGAAGCTCCGGCATTAGTGAAGGCGCCTCCAGTTACACCACGGAGGCCGGCGGCGTTTTGGTTAGCTCGAAGTAATCTCGCCAGTCAGATTTTCATCACAGATGTGACAGTCAACCTGGAGACAGTCACTATAAGGGAGTGTAGAACGGAGCAAGGTTTCTTTAGGCCTAGAGACCATCAGAAGATGGCTGATGTAACATAGATTATGAATAGATGGTATTGTTATGTAAATATTGTTTCTAACATTGTATAATGTTTGAGTGTGTACTATGAATGAGTTTGTATCCTGTATAGTGTGTATGACAGTTATGCAAGTCTAATACACATGTAGATATAATGGTAAACATTTGCATAGGTACACTACACTACACATATAGTAGGGATATATTATTTAATGTTTGATTGTTATTATTGCATAAATTTTTATAGTTGGAAATTACTGTACATAAAATATAAAAATACTGATTGTGCTTTTCCCATGAAATTAATATTAATAGGTCTGCACACTAGAGTACAAATTTGGAATTATTTTCTAAACAGTATAATACAATTTTGTATGCATGTAGTTCAACAATGCTGTAATTTTATCTTTGTTAAACATTGTATCTGAAAATAATTGTAGGTATAATAACTTATTTGATTTTCTGTTTGTTAATTTTGTCAGTAGACATTGCATCACATAATAAATACCTGATATTACACCAGAATATAGAAATATAAATATGAATCAACAATCTGATGATTTTACTTTATCACATTATTTATTCTAGGAATTACTTGTTGTGTTGATTATTTTTATTGATTGTTTTTGTGTTTACCTTTTTATTGTTTGAATTGAGAAATAGCACAATGAATTGCGTACCTATTTAGTATTTACAATGCTGTCTAGTAATATACATGCCTAATATTTTTAAAACAGAACAGAGTTATTATGATCACAAATTGATTAGATAAATTAATTGTCTTTATATTGTAAGCATTTAATATTCTATTAATGTTAATGTTACTGCACCAGTTTTAATTCCTTGCAATTTTCCAATGCATTGATTATATTGGTAATAAGAATCAACATGGTAGCCTAATTATTATCTTGTTTGACTAAAATCATTCCATTCATTCATTGCTTACGTAATTTAATTGTATTTAAAATATAGTAAGTATGTAATATTAAAGTGTCAAATATCTACTTAATAATGTGTAATTTCTTTGCTTACAAATGCACAAGGCTTTACAAAATCTAAAAAAAATAACATTTATGATAAATAAATTGGTAAATCCTTATTCCTTGCGCAATCAACATAATGTTAATTTAATATCAATAAATATAAACTATCAAACTAATCACACCCTATCATTAATTCATAACTAATTTTTAATTATATATAAATAAGAAAAATGTACCTAAGTATTTAACATTATTAATTGTTCTTTCAATATGCGCTGTTATTAATTTATTTAATAATTAAGATTTAATTGATATTTGTGATTCATTTCACTTAATTTTGGTAATTTAACTATTTATTTATTGATTAATAATTGTACAGAAAATGGACGAATGATTTTATTTAAGTGTTGCATAATTTAATACTATTTTAGTTCCTAGCATAACTGTTCTATTATTGCTGTAGGTATTTGTTATAATTATTTAAAAATGAAGAAAAACTTCAAATTGACATATGGAATTGTTCTGTAGATCTGAAAGATTTAATCTCGTACTGATATGTTTGTCAATAGCACATTAATATACTTCTTATTTCACTAAAATAACAGTGGGCGAACTTGCGGTCGTCAAGCAATATATGCCAACCAATCATGAATTTAAATTTCTGGTAATTATTGATAAAACACAAATGATTTTAATTCCAAAGCATGAATATAGGACAGTGTATGTAGTCAACATTTTATATTACAAACTCTGCATTGTCAGTAACTAACTTTAGTTTTGGTTTATTGTCTTTGTTTATGTCCTAGTCTGTAAAACTTGTGAATATTATAATTAATGAATGTACCTATCTATTATTTAATAATTAATTGATTGTTCAGACCAATATCACATGTATATATTTACCTATACATATATTCTTCTGTGTAAATAAAATGTTATAATTTTTAGTGAAATTGTTTTTTAATTCTATTGAGATCTGTTGCTGGCCTTAGCATGACCCACATAATACGAGGTCTTCCACAAACCAAAAACCTATTGTTTGGTGTAAATTATTATTATCATATTACAAACCTCTATCCTGGCGTGGTTGCCTCGTGATTGTCACAATTGCACCATCCGACCATCTGAGTTTGGAAACCAATCAAAAACCAACATCAGAGTTTTACCTTTGAAGAGAACTTAGATATAATGTGGAGTAGGTACGTATGTAATTGCTGCCACAGTATTGACAGGGCAAGTTCCCATATTATATGAGCACCAAAATAATTTCACTGTAAACATGGATTATGGAAATACATACTTAGCCCAGGAAATTTAGCTTTGTAGCGTAGATAATTGTCGGAAAGCTGGAAACTATTTTAATCTCTTCATTAACAAGCAAAGAAGGTTTCTTGAAGTTTGCACCAATTTTCCGCTTGTGCTAAGTACAGGGTGTCCCAAAAACAAAAAAAAATTGAACTTTTTTCAGTTTTTCATTAATAACTTTTAAAGGAAACATTCTAGACAAATTGTGTTCTTCTGTAAATTAAAGTAGATAAAATTCTTTGTCTACTGAGCATAAATACTACTCTCTACTTTGAAAAATAACTGAGAAACAGCGATTTACAATTGTAATGTTTTTCTCAACAAATGACAAATTTCTTAATTTTCTTGAATAGTTGTTGAATATCTTCTAATCTAAGCTACTTACAGCAAATTTTAGTACATATGATTCAATGGCCGGTTATTTTTCTATAAAATGGCATTAAAATGTTTCCTGTATATTAAATGGTTTAGGATGTAGAGGTATTTAAAGACAGACGAGTGAAATAGAGAATTTTTATAAATGATAGATTTCGGTATGTGGAAGATAAGATAGACTTAATTTTGCGGCTCTTTCTTAAAAACGTACAATTTTTTTAGTTAAAAACTGAAATTTCGCTATTGATACGCCACTGCGTAACAACTTATATCGAGAAGACTATTTTTTTTACCTTCATCAGTTTTATTAATATAACTCCTGAACGGTTGATGTTAGCGAAAAAATATTTTCTCATAATTTATCTAAAACTAATTCACTATAACTTGATTCCAAAATTAACTCTGTAACTTAAATAATAACTGAGTTACAGTGTTTGAAAAAAAGCATTACTAAAAAAATTAAATTGCCTCGGCTATTTTTGTTGAATAACTCCTGAACCGTGATATAGTGAAAACGTTCAAGAGATTTAAATTTAAGGTAAATATATTTTCTATAACACAGGCGTAATAAAATTACTTTAAAAGTTATAGTAAGAAAGTTGTGGATGATCAAAGTCAATATTTTGTGTAACCATTCGACGTTTGCTTATGAATTATATTTGCCTAGTAAGCACATGGTAAGCACCTCCGAGCCGGTGTAGTATGAAAATAAAGTACCTGCTCGCCATATAGTATGAAATATATCTAAACAAGCGTCGAATGGCTACACAAAATATTGACTTTGATCATCCATAACTTTCTTACTATAACTTTTAAAGTTATTTTATTACGCTTCTGTTATAGAAAATTTATTTACCTTATATTTAAATCTCTTGAACTTTTTCTCTATATCACGGTTCAGGAGTTATATTAACAAAAATAGCCGAACAATTTAATTTTTTTAGTAATGCTTTTTTTCAAACACTGTAACTCAGTTATTATTTAAGTTACAGAGTTAATTTTGAAATAAAGTTATAGTAAATTAATTTTAGTTATATTTTGAGTAAAATATATTTTCCCTAACATCAACCGTTCAGGAGTTATATTAGTAAAACTGATGAAGGTAAAAAAAATAGTCTTTTCGATATAAGTTGTTACACAGTGGCGTATCAATAGCGAAATTTAGGTTTTTAACTAAAAAAAATGTACGTTAATAAGAGAGAGCCGCAAAATTAAGTCTTCCTTACCTTTCACATATTGTAATCTATCATTTAATAAATTTCTCTATTTCACTCGTCTCTCTTTAAATACCTCTACATCCTAAACAATTTAATATAGAGGTAAAATTTTAATGCCAGTTTATAGAGAATTAACCGGCCATTGAATCATACGTACTAAAATTTGCTGTAAGTAGCTTGGATTAGAAGATATTCAACAACGATTCAAGAAAAATAAGAAAATTGTCATATGTTGAGAAAAACAATACAATTTTAAATCGCTGTTTCTCAGTTAATTTTCAAAGTAGAGAGTAGTATTTATGCTCAGTAGACGAAGAATTTCATTTACTTTAATTCACAGGAGAACACAATTTGTCTAGAATGCTTCCTTTAGGAGTTATTAATGAAAAACTGAAAAAAGTTCAACTTTTTTTTTGTTTTTGGGACACCCTGTACTTAGCACAAGCGTAAAATTGGTGCAAACTTCAGGAAACCTTCTTTGCTTGTTAATGAAGAGATTAAAACAGTTTCCAGCTTTCCGACAATTATCTACGCTATACCCACTTTTTTAACGTTAAAACACCGGTCTAACTGTGATACTTCAGAATTCTGAGACAGACACTCTTAGTAGTGTAGTATTTTGATCTCAAAAAAATTGATTCCGGAAAACTACTGTCAACCCCAGCATCTTGTGAGAGATTGATCACTGGGACTATTGGGGTGAATATAAAACAAGGTAATTGTAAAATAGAAGCTTTATTTATTCTTTATCGATACACTTAAACATAATTCTATTTATTTATAATAAATTCAGATACTATTAGTTGCACAGTACATGTAGTGTAGATAGACTGATTTGATTATGTGAGAGAAGATGAAGGCCATTTTGAAAGTACCGACTAATTTAGTCACAATGAATTTCATCTATCTTTGTAAATTTATACTAACTGGATCCAAAATGAATAAACTTCATGAAATCGCATACTCTTCTTGAGAGGCTACGAATATTTTTACAATTGCCTTAGATAACGTGATATCATCCTTGAGCGCTGAGTACTCTATTCAAAACATTGTAAGAACACACTGGAGTGACAAAAGTCATCAAATAAGTAAACAGTAAAATTTTTCCAGATTGATTAAACCTTTCAGCGCTGGTTGGAAAAAAGGGGGATGGTAAGTTGAAGCCAGTGGAGACATTTGGGAAATCCATTTAGTACAGCTGCTTGCTGCCGTTTAAATATCATGTCTTCACAAATTTGAATAACCTGAGATTGGAGAGTATTGGCAACTAAATGTCATAATAACATGAGGCCCTAAGTGCAGCTACCTCGGTTGTATGAAATATATGCTATATATTTTTAGGTTAGGGTTGTATAATATTGTAGATACATTTATCTTACTTTACATTTGACTAAATAACAATATATAATAATATTGCTTATATATTATTAGGCATTCCAATATTTTGTACAATACATATTATGGCTACATTATAAAAATATCAACAAATACAATATTTCAATCACTACATATGAATTATTATTTTAATATTAATTAAATCTAATGGAAAAGCTGCTAAAGCAAAAGTAGTGTAAAGCATATTGTAGGTAATTCTATAAACAACTTTCTAAGTAAAATGAATAATCACATGGTATAATACATTATTAACTAAAGGAATAAAATATCCATCAATACATAGTGTACGTGTTTCATAGTACGTAGAATCACAAATTGTTTGAATGGCAAAAACGCCATAGTTCTTAGGCTGCTGAAAATTTAAGTATGCATGCGACTTTATCACTGATTTCATCTGTCGGAGTACTCGAAAGGGCAGAAATTAAGTGGAAAATTTAAAAGCATCACTTGTGAGACAATGCAATTAGATTAGATGTAATCTTGTAGGTTTTCGCAGCGTGATGAATCCATTTCTATGTTGTTCTTTCTTCGGGTTTTCTTTTCAATATGGTCAAAGTATCTTCACCCTGAAGATGGCATTAGTATACTTGTTGTTACTCAACCACTCTACACGCAGTAAGGAAACCCGAAGAACGAACAACATAGAAATAGATTAGAAGTATTTTGTAATGGAGATGTACTAACTATAATATGGCAAACTATGTTATTGGCTTTATAATTCATATATCCGATTTAGTAAAATGTGCAGAGAGATAAAGTAAGAAAAACTTAAAACAATATAAACGTTGTTATTGTACTGATGGGTGTTAACTGTATTAAAAATAAACTTATCACTAAATTGCATTACAAAAAACAGTAACCAAAATATTATCATGTTTTATATTACGTCGTCGTACATTACCTACACAACAAGCAAGGCAATCTTTTACAAGGCAACTTCACAATACAGAGACTAGAAAATACATTTAGAATGTAAGTAGGTATTTATATAATTAGATATTTTCAATAAAATTGCACTCCTGGATATGTGGATATAAAAAGAGATTATACACACTTATATTATTTACATAAATTAAAAAACTACTTTATTTATTTATATAATTATAATAGTAAGTATTAATATACAGCAGTACAAAATTTTACAAGAGAAATGGTTTAACCAGATAATTAAAAATAAATTTATAATATACATTCATATCTAAGTAAATAAGAAAAACGTTAAATAAAAAAGTTGCTTTTCAAGATGGTCAAAGTAATGGCTTCTAAAAATAGAGGTAATATCTGTTTGTGGAATAAAAATTTAATGATATTTTAGACTCTTGGAATATGTCGATGTAGCAATGCAACAAAAACCTAAGTGGAAATATTAAAATAATAAATGATCAGATCTATGTGGACGAAAATGGAAATTAAAAAAAAAAAAATCTTGCTATTTTAAAACAGACAATGATTTAAGGTGGAAGTCCATTTTTAATAGATAAGAAAATACATACATAGTCATATTTACAATTCATGTTTCGTTACATAATTGAAAACATTTTATTATAAATTTTTGACAACATCACGAGAGAAATTGATGTCAGTCAAGTTTCACAGTAACAAAAAATTATATCATCTTGAAACTTAAACAAAGCAAAATTTAAAAAGTCAATGTTAGGACATGATATATTAATACAATACATAATGAGAAGTGATGAAGATTTTGGAATGTTTACTTTATGTGATAAATTATTATATACAATGGAAAAGTAATTCAGAACAATATAATTATTATGTATTGTCAGTCATGATAATAAAAGGATGCATTACTCGGAGATGGAGTGCAGTCTATTCCTCCATCTCAAAGAGTCCAAGTTAAGAGGTTCTCGCCTAGAAAGAAATTGTTCCATTGGTTCGTTGGCCAACACGGTAGCCAGGAACTGTTCCAGAGATACGGCCCAATCCAGCAATGCGTTTGTGGGATTCCCATTACGATCAGACATCTGGAAATAACAAATACAATATAATAACAATTCTAATGCCCAATCCCACCAACTTTAACCTAAGAAGGAGACCCCTAAGAAATTTCCATACAAAAACAGAGATAATATTCCTAATTCCATACGAAATGCAACACGCAACTCACCTAGCCTGGGCAGAGATATTTGGGCACCTAACGTAGGTGAGTTGCGTGTTGCATTTCGTATGGAATTAGGGTGTGGTTGGTAGGCGTGTCAATAAATATAATATTATCTCTGTTTTTGTATGGAAATTTCTTAGGGGTCTCCTTCTTAGGTTAAAGTTGGTGGGATTGGGCATAAGTCTTCCACTACTATAAGATTACTACTGTAATACACAATGGTTAAGCTCAGTTGGTTAGTGCAGAGTTTCCAGTTGAATATCTTTGTTTCAAATATTCTGTGGAAGCAACAAAGATCCATAGTTGAACAAATAGGAAATAAGTAAACAATATTTACTGGTGTGAGAGGTTCAGGTAGATCCTTATCAGAACTGCTTATGGAATCTACAGATTCTTCTCTGAACCAATTCCTGCGCATGTCACCCATCTGAAGGAGCTCTGTTCCTGGAATTAGAAAATTTAAAACAGTGTGATTATTGATACAAAACTTGTATGAGGAATTATAAAAGGAAGCAAATAAAGGTTACTTTCTGCTACGAGCAGTTGGTCAAATAATGAATATTGAATAAGAATACAATATTACCTATCTTCACCACACTTTCTTGTAAACTGGAGTCCTGCGGAGGTGGTTGTGCTTGCACTAGTTCGTGTAATAGTTTCCACAGTTCTATGAAGTGCGGTTGAGGAAGGAATAACGGTGTTTGCTTCGTACTCTGTCCCTCTTTCTTTTCTCTGCGAGGGAAACCAGTGGGTGACGGCAGATTGCTGGAAGCACCTTCAGATCCTAAGGCCAAGGAACGTAGAGATGCAATACTCATTGCTTCCCAACATACACCACTTGCACCTGTAATACACAATATAAATATATTTTCAACAAATGACTCTCATTCATGTAGATTTTCCAGATGATTAAACATTCATAGATACCTGGTTGACTGGCAGGTGTACACGCTGACTGTTCTACATCCTGGCCGGAGGAGGAGCAAGCCACGTCACTAATGGAACGTTTCAGTCTAGTTGTTTCATTCAAAGGAGATTCTATCGGAGTTAGCGGCATCTCCATACTACGATAAGAAACACATACAATTAATTGACAAAAATGGATACAGGATGGTTAAATTAAAAGGGATTTGTTGAGATTACCTTTCGAAGAAATCCACAGCATCTGTGGCAACCTCTTCACCAGTTGGTAAAGGTGGTGGAGCTCTTAGATCTGCAGCAGCCAGAAGGGGGGGTGCATGAAGACAAAACAGGACGCGTGCCCTGGTCTGTGCTGGAGCCCTAGCACCCACACCAGCCCATAGAACACAGGCTCTCACATTCACAAAGCCAGTGTCTTCTATGTCGGACAACTGGAAAAGCACACAAATAATGGTAAATGATTAATCAAATGATCAGAGAGTTGAGTGACTGTAAAACGGATGTTGTGACTGGAATGAAAATGAACAAGTTGAGATGGTTGGGACATGATGAAAGGATAACAAAGAAAATATGCCCGGGAGGAAGAAGACTTTCAAGGAAGCGCGGCCGTCTAAGAATCACGTGGCTTGACCATGTAGACCAGATTCTTACGGACATACGCTATTTGAGTAAAACGAGTCGTAGTGGGTATGACGAATTGCCTGAATGTGACCGAGGTGAGAAGTAGGAAGGACAGAAAAATCTGACAATCTGTTCTCCGTGTCTACCACCCCGCAAGGGATGCGGCGTGAGGGAATGGAATAGAATTCAATATTTATTTTGTTCAAAATGTTGTTTATGAATAAATAAAAAACATGAAATGAAATTCACCCTAAACATCCTAGCAGCCATGCTCTCTCCATGTTCTCCTCTGCCCCATGGAGACAAAGCCCCCAGGAGCTGATGGAACTGACTGAAGTCCAGCATGTAAGCATCACATGGGGAGCTGTCTACTTTGTCTGTCTGTGGTGTGCGTTTGCTCCACAGGATCTCCTCACGGACCACACATATCACCTCCTGTCAACACAAACACATTACACATTCTTTACAGAAAATATTGCAGTGCAGTGAATGCTAATTGGTTGGATTCTACTAATTATGAAATTAATGGATATTCTCAAATGATTGGGTGACATTTCATCCCCCGACAGATCAACCAGAAAAATAATAACAACTTATTAGTTATTAAAGAAGATATTTAAAACCAAAATAAAATATAATGATACGTAGGTAAGATGCAAGTTGAAAAAATGGGCTGACAGGGATATATTGACCAGGGGACGAACTGTCGGTGCACCTTTTAAATTGTAGGTTTTGAACGACTTGCCTGTAATTCCTCAGCATCGTAATACCCATCTGCCTGCATGCATCTGATGGCATTCTTCTCCACACCCTTCTCCAAGGAGCTGATCACCTTCAGTCTGTGCTTCAGTCTTCTCTCCTCAATGGCCTCACTGCTCATTCCACCATATCTTCTGTATGATTCATATATCAGGTCTTGTACTTTCACACTCTGCAAATGATATTATCCATGACACTTATAAAATGTTAACCATACTCCATAAACAAAGTATGTAATACTCATCAGGTTCTCATACCTTCTTATTGGTCAAGTGATGGGGCGGTGGTGTAAATGGTTCGTCATTGTAAACACCTTCCAGATACTCAGCCAGGATCTGCATGGCTTCTCCATCATCTCTGCAGTTCATCAATCTCTCCTTGTTCCACTCCAATATCGTGAGGGCAACCTGAGGACAACCGACATTGTAGTTTGATGAGATGACTGCTTTTCCTGGCACATTTATTACAAAAAAGTCTTAAATTTAAGAACTATACCTGAAAAATGACTTTGGCACCATCATAGAAAAAGCAGTCCATAATGTGAACGGCACATTCATAGGACATGACACTGACGAAGATTGTTAGGAACCAAGAGAGAGAGATCATCTCCATCATACCGAGTTGCTGCAGCTTAGCATGGAGATCTGGAAGGTGCTCCTTGGTCAAGTCATCTAACACACCCTGGTCCACCTTAAAGCGCAAGATCAAAGAACTATATTACTTGAGCCCTAATGAAATATAGATTTTAGTAGGAATTGTTTTTTTGAATTTAGGAATCTTACCAAAGCTCCTATGACTCTAGTGTTGTAATAATCAGTTAGCAATGTCTCGCATATGGTGGCTAGCAGCCAGAAGGCTTGCTCCTCAGGACAGTAAATCAACAGGACGGATGCCACAATATTCATGGCTTGGCAGTAACCAATCTGAGGGTTCCGTATTGCATATGCACATAATACTCTTCTCAAGGCAGATATACCTGGAACAGAATAATATGCAATTGCATTATTTCACATGGGCATGTATGAAAATAGTTTGATGCTGTGTTTTATTCACATTTGTTTCATAAATAGCAAAGCAAAAAATAATAAATTGCGTTCTGTAATTACCAATTTCATTCTGGAAGGCGGGATGTTCTGGCAAAGATCTATGTAGATCTCTCTCAATCTCATCATTGACTGCAGTCTTATTAGCCAAAGCCTTGTCCACCAGCTGCCTGTAGAGTCCCTTCTCTTGTGCTCTCCGTAAGACGGACCCTGAGAACACTCCCCACAGCTCACCTCTCAGGGAATCGGGGACTCCTCTGACTACCAGCTCGCCCCCAGCTGCCGTCCTGTACATGCTGACACCACGGCCCATCTCTGTCATATGCTGTTCCCATTTCTTTTCCTACAACAAGCAGAAAAAACATTGAATACTAAATGTTTAGTACTTCTATATATTATTGAGAAATTGACAATTTATTGGAATATGATTTATAAGATATCAGCACATTAAACTATCACCATGTATATAGTTATTATTTATAGAATATGTATGAAAGCAGATTATTTATATTTGTTATTATGAAATCACAATAGTGCAAGTATATGAATATTGTAGTATAGATATTATTATATTGTGTACAGTACTGTGATGATTAGATTCAATACAGTATTGTAACATAATTTAGTTAGTACAGTGTGGACACTGGGATAGTGTGGTGTGATCAAAGATGACTTATAGAGTGAAATATAAGTCAGAGATAATAACCTAACATACATTTTACATGAGGTGATTTATCACAACACAAGTAGGTACAATACAGAAGATAAATATTTCTCTCATGGTATGTACTGTACGGCACCTAACAATTAGTAGTTATTTGAGTTTAAACACATTGTAATCCATATTCTATCATATTTTAATAGTTGGACTTTGTATTTGACAAGTTTGTGAAGTTAAGGTGCTGAATTTATCCGATTTTTGCAGTTATCATTCATTTTATTCATTCCCTTTTCATCCACTCCTGAATACAGGCCTCTTCAATATGTTTATACTGCTGTCATTTATGTTCTTTTCCAACACATGCTTTCGTCAGTCTAGTGATTAACAATATACTGTTGTTGAAGGTCGTAAGTTCAAATATCAATGTTGATGTATGTTTTACAAAGCACATCATAAAGAATTTACTTTCCTTTCCGTGAGTTTGTGTATACTATTACTTAGTTCAAACAATTTAATTGTTATTTCTGCTCATGCTGGTGAGTGATGAATATCTGAATAGTTCAATAGGTAATGTTGCGAGGTGTGAATTAATATGTAGATTGTCAGCACAAATATTTGCAAAATTCAACAATGTATCACAATGTTTGGTTCAGTGGTATTTTGTTCAATTCACTTCCTGTTTTGAAGACATATTGATTTAATGATGATGACACAGAATCAGTGTCAAGCGATAATGATTTTACATAAAATGAATGTGAAAAATAAACACACCTATAATAAAAGTTAACAGTTCTAAGTAAGTACCTACTCTAGGTAGAGCTGGTAGAGGTAGAAACAGAACAACTGTTTATTTGAATAAAGAACTGATTTATCAGTTTTAAGATGGCTGACATAAAACAAAGATACAAATATTGCAGTTATAAGTGTGAAATACTATAAAATACTTATTACTGTCGCCTATTGCGAAAAGGAGGTAAATACATTTTGCATTCAGTTCTCCCAATTTGTCTTCTATAGTATTTTCTGTATCTTGTTCACCAAAAGTGTAAATAAACGATAAAAAAAATGTTTTTAAACGTGAAAAAAAATATCACCCGAAGTAAACGAAGACAAACATGAAGTCAACAAAGGGGTCATTCATAAGTTGATAATAGGAAGACTAAAACTTAGTGACAATATTTTGTAGATAACAATTCTTCTAAAATAGAATATAATAACAATCTCCTTAAATAGTGAAATACACAATGTGACACAATCAATAGGTAACTAATAAATGCGACAATATTAGAGTCCCAGCTCACAAAAGAGAGCAATTATTCTAATTTAGTTCCATCCATGTTTATGACAAGAGATATTTCCTTCAAATAAGAAATGAATGAGCTGCGATGTAGTAATACATTTGTATATATGTAATTACAGATTGGATAGAAAATAAATATTGATTAGAATCATGATTAAGACATCCTACATACTGTTCCTAGTGAGCGCACTTTGTGTACAGAACAATAGAGCTGGACCTGGACCTCAGCCTAAAACTACAACATATCCTCCAGATGACCCATATACACCCGACTGGGAGAGTTTGGACGCTAGACCAATACCAGATTGGTATGATGAAGTTAAATTTGGAATATTTTTGCATTGGGGTGTGTACGCTGTGCCAAGTTTTGGAAGTGAATGGTTCTGGGCGGATTGGAAATGTAAGTGAAACAGATATTTAAAGTGTAATAACGAAAACGAAGTCACGAAAATTATCTGATGTGATTTTATTAATTTTCAGCTGGCAATCCAAATTACGTAGAATTCATTGAAAAGAATTACCCTCCCGATTTTACCTATCAACAATTTGCACCAGAATTTAAAGCGGAATTCTTCAATTCAGACGAGTGGGCGGAGATATTATATGAGTCTGGAGCAAAGTAAGTCACAGCATACAATAATATAATCCATAATACGTCACAATGTTTGTAGAATAAGACATGTCCACTCCTATATTGAGCCAGAAACACTGTGGCCACCAATGCCGTATAAAAGTAATGGTTTCTATTTTGTGTAAAATGACGAGCGTAGCTTGTGTGATCAGTCGCTCCTGTTATCTGCGGTCTAGTTAATTTCATAAAATAATTACCCCACAATACACCCAATGTGCATTTTCTTCATCAATAATATTTTTCCAGATACATTGTCCTGACAAGTAAACACCATGAAGGATTCACACTATGGCCCTCCAGCAGAGCATTCAGTTGGAACTCCATGGAAGTGGGGCCCCACAGAGACCTGGTGGGAGAACTAGCCACAGCTATTAGGAAGAAAAAAGGAATGCATTTTGGTGTATACTACTCTTTATACGAGTGGTTCAATCCAATGTACTTGATGGACAAAGCCAATGGATTTAAACAACAAAACTACGTATACCAGAAGTTCCTTCCGGAAGTGACTGAATTGATCAATAAATATAAACCTGATGTTCTCTGGACAGATGGGGACTGGGAGACGACTGACGATTACTGGCAATCAAAAGAGTTCCTTGCGTGGTTGTTCAACAAGAGTCCAGTTAAGGATAATATCGTCGTCAATGACAGATGGGGTTCAGGAATACCGTGCCACCATGGAGGAGTATATACATGCACCGACAGATATAATCCTGGTAAGATATCTCAAATTGAAATAAATAAATTAGTATAGAATGATTAATAGCAACTTATAGTTGTTGAAATAATATTTTCAGAGATCACTCGTTCTTTATGGGTGGAATGCTGATAAATAAAATAATAATATTACATACAATGTTTCAGGAGTCTTGCAAAAGCACAAATGGGAGAATTGTATGACAGTTGACAGGAAGTCATGGGGATACAGAAGGAATGCACCACTTGTTGACATTTTACAAATAGAAGATTTAATCAAGGAATTGGTCACAACTGTTAGTTGTGGAGGTGAACACTTCATAAATATTCATTGAGATAGTTTGATGGTTAACAACTTAACAATTCTAGTTGCCTAGTCCACTTCTATTGGATGATTGTCATCCACTGTCAGAGGGAAAATGGATTGTCAAGAGATGGCTAAATTCTGGGTGTGAAGTTCAAGTCATGGTTCCTCGAACTGTGAAATTTTAATTTACCTATTCCAATTTTCACTTTTTCTATTTGTAGGTAACTTATTAATGAACGTTGGACCGACAAAAGATGGCACAATTATTCCAATATTCCAAGATCGTCTCAAACAAATGGGACAATGGCTGAGAATAAATGGCGACGCTATTTACAATACTACGCATTGGATTCACCAGAACGATACGACGAATCAGAATGTATGGTACACACAGTCTAAAACAATGCTTAGAAATACTTCAGACGTTTTTGCAATAGTCCTGGAGTGGCCTAAAGATAGTCAACTGAATCTCGGATCATTAGTTGGACAAATGGATAAGGACAATAGTAAGATCTACATGATAGGGAATGAGGACACGCCTTTGAAGGTGAACTTCTAGATATCATTTTACTCTTAATTTGTCATTTGGAGGCATCCCTGCCCAGTCAAATTCTAAGATATTCTGTCACCTCGCTTTTGTAGATACTGATTTTAATTAAGTTTTCATTTTTTTTAAACCCCTTAATTTAAACACATAAAATTTTAATTTTTTCAATATTTTTTTTTCATTTTCAGTGGGCCGAGACAAACAAGGATATCTGGGTTCAATTCCCACTAATGTCTAATGTCAGATCAAAATGGTCGTGGAGTTTGAGGATTACTAATGTAAAAAATACTACAAGAAAATAAATGTAAATAAATAAAGTATGTAACAGTAATAAAATAAATTGTCAGTACGATCCAAAGTTCTTTAACTAAACAATACACATTATTTTATATGGATGGAGTTGGACTTCGCTCCCACCCTTTGGAGGTACAACACTAATGGATATTTTTATAGTGGAAAATTTTACCGTCTTAATTGACAAAAGTCTGATCTGAGGTAGATAATTCACAGACTACAGAAAGTCACAACACAGGAGAAAATTACAAGGTTTATACATACTACATACCTCAATGCACTTAAACAATGTCAAATATTATTACTGTCTACAACGATCACTGAGAGATTTTAGAGTTGGCACGACAGACACAACTGAGGACAGAGACATCTATAGAAGCTTTCCAACTTCACATAGGTACATAAGTCTACGATACACTAATGTTATGGACGCCCTGAGCTGTTACTAAGGCAACAATATTATTTCTTTGGACCTGTCTTGATCAGTTGAACACGTCTCCATCCTGATATCTTATTTGTCTAGATTTGCACAGATATATGCATGTACTGTATAATATATCTGTCACACATATCAACGGTCAGTCTTACTTGATTACTTTGGAATGAGATGTGGTAAATACAAATGAGATGAAAGATAATACCCATGTGACAGGTATGAGTAGTTAATACAACCATGATGGGTTCAATGATTATTATCTTTAAATAATAATATGTCAATAAGGTACCTATTATCTAATGTATGTGATATCAGTAACATAATAATTATAATCAGATAACACGAACAAACTATCAAAATTTGAGATGCACTTCTTCATTGAATTTGGTGTGAATGAATAAACTGATTTTTTTAATAAGTACGTAGATTCACACTAAAGTACCTATTATTTCATATTATCACATACAACTGTTAATCGGTTAGTGCGGGCTCGATCCCCGATGCCGAATTACTTCACTTCACGACACAAGCTTACTGCGAAGCATACAAATATAATATATTTGGGTTTATTTCGATAAAATTCATAAAAAAAAACATCATTACATCACAATCCCTAATCCAAATCAGGCAATAGATTGTATCAACTCACAAATCATTAGGTAAGTACTAACTATGTATGTTAAAAAAAAAGATAATAAAAACCAACATAACATTTCACACTATTTAAGATGACAGCTCTTCAAAATGTCAAATAAGTATTAATAATTATTATCACCTCATCTGTTACATTAAAATGCATTAAGTATAAACACATGTACCTAAAGTAGATAAGTAATTACCTCAATTACCTGCGCCTACTTAACCCCTGCGGAGAATATAAAAGGTGCTATCACATTTTACACTTGTACCACTCATACAAGAAACCTACACAGGTAAGGTGATTAAATACATTCATTCCTATAGTGTAACTCTATTGCGAAAATACTACAATAATATTTTCGGGCGTACAAATCAGTACTTGTGTATTATTGGTTAGTTTGTGGAAATATAGATTCCTAACAACGGAGAACCGTAATATAGTGAAAAACTCTCCTTTTGTATCTCTATTTTAATTGTCCGTTTTTCTAATATAATTTGACGACAAAGGATTAAAATAAACCATTTAAAAAAATTGGTTGTTTTTTGAGTGAAAGAAATCATAGTGTATATGACGAATAGCATGAATGTGACGGAAGCAAGATGTCTGTGCAAGGACACGGGAGTCTCGTGCTCCGTTCTCTCCACCTACTCCTGCAAAGGATGCGGCATGAGCGGATAGAACAGAGAGGTGTTATTAGTAGCTGAGTCAGGTTGTTATTCTGTTGTTTATTGATCAAATTTAAAAGTTACATTACACACTGTGTTTCAGATTAACATTAGAAGGGATCATGCTCAGGGTATTGAGTTTGTTGCTCATAACGAGCACACTCCTCATCCAGAGGAATGCTGCTTCAGTAGTTCACATAAATTCTGCACCTAAAGAGGATTTATATACACCTGACTGGGAGAGTTTGGACGCTAGGCCAACTCCACCATGGTTTGATGATGCCAAATTTGGAATATTTTTACACTGGGGCGTGTACTCTGTGCCAAGTTTTGGAAGTGAATGGTTCTGGATAAATTGGAAATGTAAGTACCAATTAATTTAATCAAATCACAGTTTTTGAGAAGTTAGTTTAAATATATTTTTCTACATCAAATTAAATTTTTAGCTGGCAATCCAAACTATATGGAATTCATGACAAAGAATTATCCTCCAGACTTCACATATCAACAGTTTGCACCTGAGTTCACAGCTGAATTCTTTGACCCAGACCAGTGGGCAGAAATGTTCCAAGACTCTGGAGCCAAGTAAGATCATTTCTTTATTTTTAGTGAATTACTGGATTATGTTCGTGATTCTATATTTGATGTTTTTCCAGATACGTTGTCCTGACAAGTAAACACCATGAAGGATTCACACTATGGCCCTCCAGCAGAGCATTCAGTTGGAACTCCATGGAAGTGGGGCCCCACAGAGACCTGGTGGGAGAACTATCTACAGCTGTTAAGAAGAAGGAAGGAATGCACTTTGGATTATATTACTCATTGTTTGAGTGGTTCAACCCAATGTATGTAGAAGATAAAGAGAATGGATTTGAAACCCAAACTTTTGTGAATGATAAATTCCTTCCCGAAGTGACTGAGTTGATCAATAAATATGAACCTGATGTCCTCTGGACCGATGGAGACTGGGAGCCAAGCGATGAATACTGGAAATCTAAAGAATTCCTTGCCTGGCTATTCAATTTCAGTCCAGTAAAGGACAAGATTGTAGTCACTGACAGATGGGGTTCTGGAATGCCTTGCCAACACGGTGGAGTACACACATGTACAGACAGATACAACCCTGGTACGCAATATGTCATAATATCCCGAAGGTATAATATAATGAGTTCCAGTTAATATTAACATGCGTATTCATTTTGTAGGAGTTTTGAAGAAGCACAAATGGGAGAACTGCATGACAGTTGATAAATGGTCTTGGGGATACAGGAGGGATGCAAGAGTATCCGAGATCTTTGAAATAGAAGGACTTATCAAGGAACTAGTCTCAACAGTCAGTTGTGGAGGTAAGGTGATTCAAATTGTATGCACTAATGTTAACAATCCTGATGAATCTATAAACTACAATCTTATTGGACTACATATTTTGTAAATAACTTTTTGAAATCTTCTTGTAGGTAATTTGCTGATGAACGTTGGACCAACTAAAGAGGGCACAATCGTCCCAGTATTCCAAGATCGTCTCAAACAAATGGGACAATGGCTGAAGGTAAATGGAGAAGCTATTTACAAGACAACATACTGGATTAATCAGAATGATACAGTTGATGGCAATGTGTGGTACACACAGTCCAAGATGATGAGTGGAATGTCTCCAGATGTCTTTGCAATAACCCTGCAGTGGCCAGAGGGCAGCCAACTGAGACTGGGAGCTCTAGTGGGACAACTAGATAAGGACAACAGTAAGATCTTCTTGCTCGGCAATGAGGAGACACCTTTGAAGGTGAGTGCAGCTCAAACTAAGGATTTATTTAACATAAACTATGTTGTGTAGTATTTGTATAATACATAATATTAATATTTTCAGTGGACTGAGACAGATGAAGTGGTAGTGATTGAGTTCCCACTCATGTCTGACGTGAAATCCAAATGGTCATGGAGTTTGAAGATCACTAATGTGAGAGATTACACCAAGACAGAATGATAAGATCTAATATTTAGATGTTGCAATGTGTTAAAGTAATAAATATTGTGTATAAAACAATAAATTTCACTCTGTCTAAAAACAATGCACGAGTTTTATATATATATATATTTTTTTTTAATATATTTTTTCACAAATAACATATATCAATACAATATCACAATACAAATTCAACTCTCACTGTCCCTCTATTACAACAACATGTGTTTGGGATTTGAATCCTGATTTTACACTTGACATTTTTATTCCCTTTGCTTTGTGAACATGGAACCATTGTGATTGTTTTTGTCTATAAGAAATATTAATACAGAGGTCATGGTCGAATGCTCTCAACAGAAGAATCTCATTTAAATTCACTCTAAATCAGTAGATTTATAACATCGTGACTAGAAATGAAGCATAATATTTCACACATAAAAAACAATGATCAACACAGGAAAAAATAACATGGTTTTGAATTGAAAACAGAATTGAATTGGTTTTTACAAGTCTACAGCATGCTTTAACACCCTTTGGTGGTGTCAATTATTGGTGTCTAGGGCAAATTTCTGAACGTAACTGGGTAGACCCTCAATGGCCTGTTAAGGGACTGTAGAGCTGAGCGAAGTTGGGACGATCAAAACATCGCAAAAGACTTCACATAGACAAGTTAACAATATACATACTAACGTTATGGACAACCTGAGCTGTTACCGACTAAGGCAACAATATTATTTTTTTGGACATGTGGAATATGTCTACATTGCGATATCTTATTTTCTCCAGAATTGTACAGTTATGCGCATAGATTGTAAATCTGTAATCGCAGTATCTGTCAGGTATATCAATGGTCAGTCTTACTTGATTGCTTTGAAATGAGATGTGGTAAATACAAATGAGATGAAAGATAATACTCATGTGACTGGTATGCGTAGATAATACAACCATGATGGGTTCAATGATTTTAATCTTTAACCAATCAATAGTATGTCAATAAGAGGTATTAAAATATAAATAACAACGTACATCAACTTGAGACTTAATACCAGCCTTTCACACCACAGCCCTTATGGGGTAGGTAGAAAGGACAGAACACCAGACTGTCCTATCCTTATTCACTCCTTGCTTTAATCGCATCCATGCAACTCATCTATCATTCTGTATCGAAGAAATATAGACGTATATGCGCGGAAAACACTTTAACAGGAAAATAACCAACCAATCAGGATAATCTTAATTCATCCTAATTGGTTATATATTTTCAATTGTTTAAACATCATTCAGTGGGATACGATGTGTTCTCTATGTTCATTTACTTACTTACGTAAGTTCAGCTGCATTCAGAGATTATCTGTCCTTGTCTGCACATACCAAAATTACCAACAATTAGACAACTAAATGTGATTCACCTGTACATACATATTAACAAAAGCTGTCTCATAAAATGTCTTTTTTTTTACGAATGACTATTATTTCTAGGACAATCCTGTCAATACAGACTCGCTGATTCTAGACGCAGTTTTAGAAGAAGAGAAGAAGATTATTATTTACCCCAATCACATTTAATTTGTTTATAAAAAAGTAAAAATAAATTCAAAACTGAATTTTAAAAATGCATAAGTATAAAAATATAGTGAGATATATAAAAACATCTGTTTTCCTCCACTCAGTTTCAGATTTATAGACGTCTAAGAATCCACGATATATACAAATTTTTGTTGCTACGACCCAAACTCATTACACACAGCCTTAAGATGACAGGTCTTCAAACTGTGAAATCAATTATTATCACCTGATCTGCTAAATTACAATCACTAAATATATAAACACACGAACCCAATGCTGATAAGCAACAACTTACTTAACCTCTGCCGCGAATATATAAGGTGCTATCAGGCATTACACTTACACCACTCATACAAGTTATCTATGCAGGTGAGACGATTCAATACATTCATATATTAACTAGATTCTATAAAAGTAAGGTTCTTACATATCAATATGTATCTACATATTATCGGTTCATCTCTGTCACCAGCAGTTCTCTTCATTTATTGGTAGCAAACAACGAGGGATCATGCTCAGGGTATTGAGTTTGTTGCTCATAACGAGCACACTGCTCATCCAGAGGAACAATGCTTCAGTAGTTCAGGCAAATCCAGAACCTAAAGAGGATTTATATACACCTGACTGGGAGAGTTTGGACGCTAGGCCCACACCAGCATGGTATGACGATGCTAAATTTGGAATATTTTTACACTGGGGAGTGTACTCAGTGCCAAGTTTTGGAAGCGAATGGTTCTGGTTTTTTTGGAAATGTAAGTAACAATCGATTTAATCAATTTGCAATTTGTTCGATGCTAAAAATACTTTCTCCGAATCAAATTAAATTTTTAGCTGGCAATCCAAGCTATATGGAATTCATGACAAAGAATTATCCCCCAGACTTCACATATCAACAGTTTGCACCTGAGTTCACAGCTGAATTCTTTGACCCAGACCAGTGGGCAGAAATGTTCCAAGACTCTGGAGCCAAGTAAGATCATTTCTTTATTTTTAGTGAATTGCTGGATTATGTTCGTGATTCTATATTTATTGTTTTTCCAGATACGTTGTCCTGACAAGTAAACACCATGAAGGATTCACACTATGGCCCTCCAGCAGAGCATTCAGTTGGAACTCCATGGAAGTGGGGCCCCACAGAGACCTGGTGGGAGAACTATCCACAGCTGTTAAGAAGAAGGAAGGAATGCACTTTGGATTATATTACTCATTGTTTGAGTGGTACAACCCAATGCATATGGAAGACGAAAAAAATGGATTTGAGACACAAACTTTTGTGAATGATAAATTAATCCCCGAAATGACCGAGTTGATCAATAAATATAAACCTGACATTCTCTGGAGCGATGGCGAAGCAGGGTCAAGTGTTGAATACTGGAAATCTAAAGAATTCCTTGCCTGGTTATTCAATAACAGTCCAGTAAAGGACCACGTTGTAATCACTGACAGATGGGGGTCTGAAACATCTTGCAAGCATGGAGGAGTGCACACATGTGCTGACAGATACAACCCTGGTATGAAATAATTTCCTACATGTATTATATAATGAGTTCCAATTTATATTAATGTGTGTATAATATATATTAATGTTTGTATTAATTTATACTATTTTGTAGGAGTTTTGAAGAAACAGAAATGGGAGAACTGTATGACGGTTGATATGCGGTCTTGGGGATACAGGAGGGATGCAAAAGTATCAGAGATCTTTGAAATAGAAGGACTTATCAAGGAACTAGTCTCAACAGTCAGTTGTGGAGGTAAGATGATTCAAATTGTATGCACTAATGTTAACAATCCTGATGAATCTATAAACTACAATCTTATTGGACTGCAGATTTCGTATACAACTTTTTGAAATTTTCTTATAGGTAATTTACTGATGAACATTGGACCAACTAAAGAGGGCACAATCGTCCCAGTATTCCAAGATCGTCTCAAACAAATGGGACAATGGCTGAAGGTAAATGGAGAAGCTATTTACAAGACAACATACTGGATTAATCAGAATGATACAGTTGATGGCAATGTGTGGTACACACAGTCCAAGATGATGAGTGGAATGTCTCCAGATGTCTTTGCAATAACCCTGCAGTGGCCAGAGGGCAGCCAACTGAGACTGGGAGCTCTAGCTGGACAACTAGATAAGGACAACAGTAAGATTTTCTTGCTCGGCAATGAGGAGACACCTTTGAAGGTGAGTGCAGCTCAAACTAAGGATTTATTTAACATAAACTATGATGTTGTGTAGTATTTCTACAATACATAATATTAATATTTTCAGTGGACTGAGACAGATGAAGTGGTAGTGATTGAGTTCCCACTCATGTCTGACGTGACATCTAAATGGTCATGGAGTTTGAGAGTCACCAAAGTCAAAGATTATAGCAAGGAAATATAAACAATGTGAATATTGAGATATAATGTGTAAACAATAAAATTAATGCACCTTAAATATTGTGTTAATTTTGTTGTACATTTTTCCAAAGCAGTAAAACGTCTTACCTTCTCACTTTGCTTCTCCCTGGATGGAGCTGATTGATTGGTTTTGAAGAGAGTCATGAGTGGCGGCTGTGGATTCCATCCATCGTCACTTGAAGTCAAATCTGTACTGAGAACTCTGGAAGGAATATCTCTGCAAACAATATACAAATCATGACCTTTCATTCCTAATTGATTCTTCAATGGAATATTATTTCTCAACACAACAAAGTGTTCGATAGAATGAATGACGCACTTATTTTAAGAGTAAACATTATGCAACACCATTTCACCTTTCTGATAAGGTGATCCACTTGTTTGTTAGTCTGACTTATATAAACTACATTGTAACACTGAAACATCTACGAGTAAGTGTCAGTTTTAATAAGAGAGGTTGATATGTTTTTAAATTTCCTACACATTCCGGTATTTCTGACCAAAGTTGTGCGACTGAAATGTAATGAAACCTACTTTGGCAGTTTGGCGAGTAGTTCCGATATCTTCTGAAGCAAGAATTCTCTATCATGAAGGCTGGAGAAGAGGAAGCTGGAATGATGAGCGGTGGTGATATAAAGGGATGTCTTGGACTCTCCATCAGCCTTCTCCACTTGCTGCACCGTGATCAGAGGAAGAGTTAGACGGACAAGATGGGGAACCTTAAAACAGATCACAAAACAAAAATAATATAATTTTATTCTCTCGTTTTTCACGAAATATCCAGTATTTTGACTGGCCATTGCGAGTAAAAGTTTTTACAGAAAATTTACTAAGAATTTTTTTTATCAATGACCGCTTTCTCCTATTCGTGGGGCCATGTGAGGAGGGGGTTGTTGCAAGATTTTGATAGGCAACCCTAGTGCGATGTATGACCCTTATGTGTAAACTTTAATTTAAATCATATTTCAATGAAAAAAGATAGGTCATATTTTTAGCCGTTTAGTAGGCTAAGATAACTAAATAAAATCAAATGGTAAGTTAAAACTTTATTTAAACCCAACAAATTTTCTGCATATTATGTGAGACTAGTAAAGTTGCTTACCCGACTGTCAAAACACAAGAAGTTCTGTGACAGATACAGTCTCCCCCAATTGTGTCGTTTGTCATACGGAGTCCAGAGAGTGCACTCCACAGTGCCATCCAACTTCTCCGCCTGAGGAAGCCTAAACTTCAATGTGAAAGCAGCTGAATGTTTCCTGGCATCAAGATCCCTCTTCACAAACGAGGGTGTCTTCTGAACATTCTTGGACAGCTTTGTTAGGAGATCTTTATCCTCATTGAAGCCCCCGCCTTTGTCATCTATTAAACTGAAAACACAAACGAACAACGGCCTTCAGTAATACTTCCCATTACACTGAAAGAAATGTTATTTATTTAATTTACAATGGCAGACACAGAGTCACTGATACAATATTAAAAAAAAAACATAAATCTATTTAACCTACATGGAGCAAGTCCTTTATATGCAAATGAAATAATAAAACAAGTAATAATGGACACAAGTAATCGATAAAAACACAAAAAAGGGAAAGGGATGAGGAGTTGGACAGACAGACTCACAGAGTAGGAAAGAAGGGGAAAAAATTGCATAGGAAACAGTTGGCAGATTGGGAAACAGGCCACAGTTATTAAAACATAACATTCTCTTTAATTTGGCAGTAGAACACAAAAGTTATCAACCTTAACAGACTATGTTGTATAAATTCAATATAGCGAAGTAAAATTTGATGCAATAGCGATAACTTGGGGAAACATGTCACGGTTTTCAAGCATAATATAAAATGTATAAAAGTAGTAGGTAATAAAATATAATGTTTAAGTACTTTACGTATGCAAAACATGACTAATTGAAATCATAAATGTATGTACGGTGATAAATATGTTACGATGTTATACTATAGTAATCCATTATAAGAATTCAATGGTGGTCGATAACCTGATTGTGCTTGCATACAAGTTGATAGACGGGTTCGAGTCCTACTCCCTGCCTAGCTTAATATCACAACACAAGCATTTTCAGCTTATAGAACGCATTGTCTGCATTGGGATTTGAACCCATTGCCTCCTGTTTGGAAGTCAAACATTACATTGTCTTCATACAGTAGTTGTTTTTTGTTACAAGTATTAATTTAACTTCTAAAATTGATTATGTTTCTAACGGTATGTTGTGATAATGATTGATACATTTCAATTGAATTACGTCCAAGGTCACTGAACGGTAAATGAATTGATATAACACAATAACTAACACTATACTGCATTCATGCTAGATCATTACATATCAATATAAGCATTAAATGGAGCGATGTTATGGAAGGTACGATTGTATCTAATTAGTCAATCACTAAACACAAATACTGAGGAGTTTTATCAATAGTTAGTTAATGTAAACAATGCTATAAGTACAAACAGATAGTATTATATACCTACTTAATTAGTTATTAAATCAGTGATAGACAACTTGCAACGTTCAAATAAAACCATGGAATTTAGATTCAAGAAAATTTGTGTTGAAAAAATGTCTATGAGATTAGTTTTATGCTAATGATCTTTTTGGTACCAGAAAATGAGAGAATACACCATGAGGATTTGATTTATGGGAGTCATAACAAAGTCTTGGCATTGGATAATAATAATTGGACTATTTTGGGCGCCGTTTAGCTATAAAAACGCCGCAAGGGCACCTTACATTTTTCTTTATCACCATATAGGATCGTCACAAACAGTAAAAATGATAGATTAAATCACCACATAGGTTAGTCACAAACAAAATAATAAAAAAAATAATCTTATCAGTTTTGTATGGCAGAAGTAATGAATTTTAATTAATAGATTTGCACTTATCAGATTTGGGAAAATAAAGAGAGGACATATTTCAAAAAGTTTGCTAATCCCTGACATAGATAATCCATTGGTATGATTGTATAACTACTCCACCACAGCAATTTAGATATGCGATACCCCTGTTTATTTATTTAGATTTATGTACTGTGTTTGTGTATGCTAATTTCCATAAATTGATGATTATGTGTCCAATGTAGATCGAATGATCAGGGATGAAATCGTTTCAGAGGAAAATTAATCCATGATAACTAGAAATTATACTTTTTATCCTAATGTGGATTCTAGAATTGATTTTTATCATTTTATGTGATGATTTAAATACACTTTAGTGAGTAAATATTTCTGAGAAGGCTTAGATCTGTGGAAGAGTAAAACATTGTCGTAATATGAAAAAATACTGATTTATAAAATCTTGTCCTTTAGATAACAATACATAAATGGAGAAATAATTTTTATCCAAGATATATCCAAATACGTTTCTAATTTAAAAATATAAATGTGTGTTACTCAACTCTTTAACTGCCATGTTTGTGAGCTGCTGCATTAATGCGTAGGTTTCCTGACAGTGCAGAAACATGGAGAAGTAATATTCCTTATCCCTAGTGGCTATCTTGATGGAATCTGTTATGAGGAAGTTGGACACCCTGCTCAGTTCCGTGATATCAGACCATCTGACGATTATAACTGTCTGCTTGCCCAGAATGTAAGCGTAGAAACAAACATGGTTGACTGAAAGATACATCCAACCCTGACGAGGAAGGCGGCCCTTCCAGTAGCTAAAAAAACAATTTTAAAACTAAAATAATTCAAAGTTAAGCGAGTACAGTTTTATGCAAAATAACTGGACAAATTTCTTGCCCTATAATTTTTCACAAAACGATCCATCGCTAGAATCACAGGAGGTGGTCAGAAGCCCGGTTGGTAACGCGCTCGACTGTTATTCCAGTGGGTGCGGGTTCAATCCCCGATGCCGACTTACTCCACTTCACGACACAAGCTTTTCAAGCTTTCTGTGTGTATTTGTGGTGTATTTGGGTTTATTTCGATATGCCCAGATTCATTTAAAAAAAAATGTATTATTTAGAATCAGGTACACTGACCTAGTCATGTGACAAATAAAAAGATAACGGCATATCTTTCTAAACATAATATGCACCATTTGCCACAACCTTTAAGACAAATTTATCAGTGAAGACAGTGGGTACGAGTGTAGAAACAACTCTCAATTATTCACAAATTGTATAAAATGTAAAGTGGAGTGAAGTATTACCTGCATGAATAGTAGTTGACTAACTTCTCTTCCTTAGGCATGTTGAATATCTTGTGGAATTTATAAATTGTGTTCTTGAACGCCTTAGTGTCTTCATCTGTAATGAAGAATGATTTGAGGTATACCTAAATTATTTAGGTATGGAACCAGATTTATCTGTACTTACCTATAGCACAGACGGAATTAAGTTTTTCCTCAACAGAGACGAGAGGCATCTTCATTCACATAATGCAGCGTTAATGTGAATGAAGCTCTCTGTTGAGGAAAAACTTAATGTAAAGAAGAATGGAAAATAATTCAACCCACAAGGCTATTTATGTATATCGAATAACTAATTACAATAACTATGTATCTATATATTTTTTAAATTTGACTGGGGTATTTCTTAAACTGACGAACATGCTTTTCATTGCCTTAGATTTTATTTCTCTCAATACTCATCTTGGAAATAAACTATGTATAGAGTTTACAAGGTTTGATATTTATTTTTAGTGTTAAGGCACACATAACCTGAACAGAATTAAAGTAGGTACCACTTTATAAATAAAACCTAGGTTGACAAATGATGTTGTTGATTTTATATACAAACAAATATCAGTGAATGAAACCAGTGAATTATCCTGCCTTTTGTATACATCTAGTGCCAATATAAGAGCCTCTTTTGTAGTGATCGTGACAGGACGGATATAGCTGCCTTGAACAATGAATGCATCTGTGTGCATTCATTGTCCGCTCACTAATACTACTATAACTCCGTGTACGGACTTGCGTGTTGTTACGCTGTCTCACACTACAAAAAAAAGCTCCGAATCTCCTGCCACTAGTATACATCAGATTTGCTATAATGCACGACAATGACAATACATAAAAGATTGTTTATTTACTTGTTGAGTGCAAATAAAGATAATGGACCGATTGTACTACGCATTTGCAGGATACATACCTTCAGTAATACTTTCTTGTTCTGTAGCGATGATTGCTTTAATCTTACAGCACACAAACTCAGTAACTTCTTCCTCTTTATCAAACGTATGCAGTGTGGGGAGGACGTTGTGGAACAACCACTCCCAATCCCTCTCAATCTCCTGTTGGGTCAAACCGCAAGCAATCACTGCAAAACAAATACCTTAAGATGTATCTTCAAGATGTCAGAGCTAAATGTTATAACAAAGCTGTCACAGAAGAGATAACAAAAGTTGGGAATATAGATATCTAAGTAATGCACAAGATATGTACAATATTTGGGTGTAAACATTAAAGTATATAATGTAATCTCCATCCTAAACTTACTGTAATATACTTCAGATGATGGGGTTTGGTGTAGAATTCTATATGGTGCTGGTTTAGTATCAAATACACTATCCATAGTTCCCACGAACAGGGAAGAAAATCCACTCGATTTTCCATGACCCTTGCGTCTTTGTTGAACAAAATACAAAGTAGTTTGTTCTGTTTCCCTACAAATAATTAAATCAGACCGTGAAGGGATAATAATTTTAATGTGAAAACAAGGCGGATACAATGAACAATATACGACAATAACAATGTCTCACCAAAATGTGTTAGCCAACAAGACTTCTTCAGGTTTCACCCACATCTTGTATGTTGATATTACCGTACTATTCTTACAATTTTACATGCGATCATTGCGTCAACAATCATTTCATCACAATAATATTACAATGCTTGATAATAAACTATTTTATCTCCGAAGATAACGGTAAAACTATATCAAAATTCACAGCGCTCACAATCCCACAGCACAGCTGAAAACGTCAAAACCACAGAACACATATACGTCAAAACAAGTACAGCGACCTCTCGTTAGAGAGTATAATATATGTGTTCTGTGACAGCGACTAAAAAAAATAATACTTCCGATCCGATACCACTGACCTCTTGCGCAAATATTATACGCACCTTTTGGAGAATGGAGATATGACAGCTCTTTAGCTCTACTTGTACCTCGGCCTCGGCTCTATTCAATTTGAACATCACTGTCATCTGTCGAAAGAAGTCATAAGTTTTTTGACGGATATTGGATATTGGTGTTAGAATGGTGTTAGAGCCATTTACAAATGAGTAGTACTAGCAAATACTAGTACAAACTATTTTATCATTTTTCGTAAACTTACTTTAAAGCTGTTGTAATTACGACAAGAAATTCCATTGAAATTGCAATTATGTTCGTCTATGGTCTATTCCATGGCCGCGCGCTTTTAATTTTCGCTCCGTGAAGTAATACTTGATTCTCACCAACAATGACCGAGGAGTTAATTAGCGTGTTGGAAAAGAGTTTCCAGATCAAGATGGAAGAGTTTCAGGCCACGATTAATAACCTCAGTAAGTGTGCTGATGGACTGTCGAAGTTGGCCGCCGATTTTGACGTCTTCCGTACACAAACTATGTCGGCACTCAAGGACATTAAGGAAAAACAGTCCTATTTGGAAACACGGATTGATGAGCTAGAGGCGGAGTCCCGAAGGAAGACCATCCTTATCCACGGAGTGGAGGAGACAAGCGGCGACTCTCTCAATGTGAAGGCGGTGGAGTTGCTTAAAGAAAAAGTTGGTGTCAACATCAACACTCAAAATATCGAGAGCATATTTCGTCTGGGCCGCAGGTCACCAGAGAGAACTCGTCCTATAGTTGTAAAGTTGGAATCTCGACAGATCTTCGGTGAGATAATTGCGAATACAACATAGACGTGTTGCGATCCGTGTTGTGAAGTAGTTTGTGTTTTTTTTTTTTCTAAAAATATTTATATCAAAGTTAAACAGATTTTTACGCAGTGAAATTGCTTCAGTGTGCTTTTTTTTATATCACGACAAAAAACTATTAGTTAAAAGTCAAGCAAATTAGTGGCAGTAAGTGAAAAAAACATTTTATATTTTTTTAACAAGAAGATCACGGTAATTGTCACCAGTTGCAAACTCAAATACACAGTTGCACGAAGTTCTGCCGCATTCGTCATTACACTAACTAATACACCGACATAGACACTAGACAGTACATGTCACTGGACACCGGCCGTATTGTACCTAGACGTGACGTACACGGCTGCACATAGAGTTGCCAGGTCGATCTCAGTTTTGGAAAGTTCTGATTTTTACGATTTATTTTTTTTCGATTTTAACATTGATAAAGAGATACAAAATGAATGCTCAGGATTTCATAGTCTTGAACAGGGATGCAATACAGCAGTTGACAGAACTAATTGGCGATCCCAACAACAAATTTAATCAACGCCAAGTTGCCAAAATAACGGCCATAACAAATGAAATTATGACTACTAATAGCCAAGCAGCCGCTCACATGGCGAATTTGGAGGGGCAGATAAGCTGCATGAAGAACCAAATGGATCGAGTGAGTAACTTACCCAGGAATAGCAACATATCGATAATTAGCGAGGCAGTCGAGGAGTTGGAGGAGAGAAAGGCCCGTGCGAAAAACGTACTTGTTCTTGGTCTGCCGGAAAGTTCCTCAGATCATTCCTTGAATGGAATGACGGAAGATATGAATGCCGTTGCTACAATACTTCAATCAGTGGATGACAGTGAAAATGTTAAAGTATCTAAAATATATAGATTGGGATCCAGAAAAGCTGACAAGGTACGTCCCCTAAAAATTGAGTTCGAAAATAGCACCCACGCAAGACACATTTTATTAAACAAAAGGAAGTTGCCCTCAAATATTAGAGTGAAACAGGATATGACTCAGAACCAGCGCAGTGAGTTATCTGAACTCTGGAAAGAGGTGGACGAAAGAAAAAGCAGGGGTGAGAATGATCTTACTGTTAGGTTTATTAATAGAATTCCAAAAATAGTGTCATCCTTTAATAGAAATTCAAAAAACTGACTGACTCTTTTTATTGCTACTATCAGAATGTGCGTGGAGTCAAAACCAAATTGTATGACCTAAGAACAAATCTCGCCACATTCTCGTATCCTGTGGTTCTTTTGAGTGAAACATGGTTAAATGATAATATTGCCACATCTGAGCTTGGATTCTCAAACTATTCGGTCTATCGAGTTGATCGATGCGCAAAAAACAGTAAAAAGGCTGAAGGTGGAGGTGTACTTATAGCTGTTGACAGGAAAATTAAGTCCAAGGAAATCATCATCCCAGGAAACAAGCTGGAGCAGGTGTTCGTCCGGGTGGGATCGCCATCTGATGGGGTGATACTCGGTTGTGTTTATCTGCCGACTAAATCGGATATATCTCTGTACAAGCAACATGCCGATGATATGGGGGCTCTGCAACTCAAATATCCAAATTCAAGGTTCGTAATTATGGGCGACTACAATCTGCCATACGTTCGATGGATGCCTGAATCAGTGGATGCTGAGGGGAACGACCTCCGGTTTGGATGCAGCAGTGAAGACATACAGACTTTGGGCGGTCCTACGCTATTGCGTGACTGTCCCAAGTCAAGGGAAATAATACATATGTCCAAGTTTCTCGGTTTGGGACAGAAAAATTATATACTGAATATCAATGGTAGACAATTGGACCTGGTGTTCACAAACAGCCCTCGTGTTAGCGTGGTGTCCTCAAAGGAGCTGTTGCTGCGATTGGATGATAATCACCCACCCCTGGATGTGTTGATTTGTTGCAGTATATCCTACCAGCGGCCCAAGGAGACTAAGTCAATGAATTTCCGTAAAGCAGACTATGTATCCATCAATGGCTTCTTGGAGTCTTCTGATTGGTCTTTTTTGTATGATAGTTGTTTAGGTATTGAATCAAAGATTGAAATGCTTTATGCTGTTCTCAGGCAGTCTATTGAATTATTTGTACCACTAGTTTGTATTAAATTTGACAGTTACCCTATTTGGTTTAGTAGAGACCTGAAGCGGCTGATTTCTCAAAAAAAGGCTGCACACATTAAGTTTAAGGAAACTAGAAATCTAGATGATTATCGGTTGTTTTCTGTTCTTAGAGCACAGTGTGGTGCTGCGTCAAAGGCATGCTATAGGGATTACATCACTAAAATCGAATCTAATATCCTCAAAGACCCACGAGCATTATGGGAGTTCATAGATTCACAGCGGGGAGACAGGGGCTTTTTCCCAAATACAATGATGTACAATGGTAAGTGCAGTGACGACCCACAGATAATCGCTAAATATTTCGAAGATTTTTTCAGGAGTGTTTATGGAGAGGGTGGTGATCGTGTTGCTCCTGATGGCGATGAATCACATATCCATCTTAACGAGGCATTATTGAGCAGGTGCACGCTCGAGCAAGGTCAGGTGCTTACAGGATTATCAAAGCTGGATACCAGGAAACCTATGGGACCTGATGGAATCCCAGGGACTTACTTAAAGAATTGCTCTCTGTCACTGGCTGACCCCCTATGCGTGATATTTAACGAATCCTTAAAGTGCGGCGTGTTCCCCAATCTCTGGAAGAAGAGTTTTATTTCTCCTATCTATAAAAAGGGCGATAAATCTAACATCTCCAACTATAGGCCTATTTGCATCTTGTCCACCATACCTAAGCTCTTCGAATCCCTCGTTTTGAGCAATATTTCTCATCACTTGAATCCGATCATTGCGCCGAATCAGCATGGATTTGTCAGTGGTAGATCAACGTTAACAAATTTAGTCGAGTATCAGAATCGAATTTTGAACGCTGTTGCTAACGGAAAACAAATAGACTCCATTTACACCGATTTTAGCAAAGCTTTTGATCGTGTGCCTCATGATGTCTTATTGAGAAAGCTCCGAGGAATGGGCTTGGGCGGTTCATTGTATGAATGGATAGAGAGTTACCTGTGTTTGAGGACTTTGGTGGTTAGAATGGGTAGTCATAGAACTGAGGGGTTTATGGCCACGAGCGGTGTACCCCAGGGAAGCCATATGGGCCCAATTCTCTTCTTGTTGTTCATTAATGATGTGACAACCATATTTGACGGTGTTGAGGTGTTACTTTTTGCAGATGACCTCAAACTATATAGAGAAATAAATGATAATGACGATTGTAGAATTATTCAGAATAATTTGGATAAATTAAATCAGTGGTGCTGTTTGAACCGACTGTACTTAAATGTGGACAAATGTCAGATCATTAGCTTTTTTAGGATTGAAAATCCTATTAAGTCCAAATATTGCTTGGGGGATGTGGAGCTCCAGCGCCTTGACACGGTCAGGGATCTTGGTGTCCTGTTTGATGAGGGTATGAGTCTTGTATCACATATCGACCACATCGCTAACAAGGCCTTGAGAATGCTCGGTTTCATGTTAAGAGCAACAGCAAACTTTGGGTCATTGACTGTTTTCAGGACCCTGTTCGTGTCCCTGGTACGTAGCCAGTTGGAATATAATACTGCGGTGTGGTCGCCGTACTATGCCGTGCATGCTAAAACCATAGAAACTGTACAACATAAGTTTTTACGATTTATAAATTTCAAGTTGGGTATCCCTGTACAGGACTTGAATTATGATTATCTCTTGTCATTTTTAAAACTTCATAAACTCTCTGATAGGAGGATCATATTTGATCTCATGCTTCTCTACAAGATAGTCAATAACCATTACAATAGTTCTTATTTAGTCCAACAAATTTATTACCATATACCTACTAGGAACACTCGACAGGCTATTGCTTTTCATAACACAACCGCCAGAACCAATTACATGTATAATGCACCACTGAATAGGCTCCACCGACTGGGTAACGAATATGGCCATTTGTCTGATATATTTTGTGAGTCCCAAGCGGCCTTTAAGAGGGCGATTTCAGAAAACTTTTTTGTAAACTGCCCACAATGAATGGGCTGATTGTTTGACCTAGTCTTGAATTGAAATATGATCGATGGTATATGTATTGATTTTAATTTTTGATTTTAAATTTTTGATTTTATTTTTTCTTATAGTGATTCTGACTTGTATATATAATATTGTTTTTTTTTTGTGTATTCAGACTTATAGGGATGGGGAAGCAATTGAAACTTTATCCCTATCCTTGTACGTAACGATTGAAAGTTTAACACTATGCTTATATGTAATTATTGACATTTTATCCCTATCCTTGTATGTGATTATTAAAGATTTTATTAAAAATTTTATCCCTATCCTTAAATGTAAATGTAATTATTGAAATTTAACACTATCCTTAAATGTAATTATTGAAATTTTAACACTATCCTTATATGTAATTATGAAATTTTAGCACTATCCTTATATGTAATTGTTGAATTTTAGTCACTGTCCTTATGTGAAGAAATTGAAATTTTATCCCTATCCTAATGTGTAATAATTCAAGTTTTAAGGTGACGATTATATGTAATTAAATATTCTCATTTTTTTTTTTTTTTAATTCTGAGATTCATTGATATTTTTTTGTTTCTTCTTGAATTCTTCTAGTGCACAATTTATATCGACCTGGCAACGATGTTTAATTTGTATTATTAAGTGGACCGCTTATTGTGTTTCTGTCTCCCTCTCTCACGCGCTGTGTCCACCCTGTGTCAGCCAGGTGTGCGGGTGGGACAGAGATACATTAGTATTTTAGTATTAGCATTATAATTATATTAATTATGTATGTATTGGTCCCCTGCACTATATTTTATAGTTGTTGACTGAAGATTGCCTAGGTTGATTTGACTATTGTTTTTGTTTACGCATATTTTTTGTCTATTATTTTGATCTATTTTGTTGTAATAACATTATTAAAGGCTTACGCCGTTTATGTTAATAAATAAATAAATAAATAATAGAAGAAAACTGAAGGGAACAAAGATTCTCATCACGGAGTTCCTCACGAAAAATAGTTTGGAATTGTTTAAGAGAGTCAGGAGGGCGGCGGGATACAACGCTTGGGTCTCAGGAGGAAGGATCATGGTTAAAACTAGTGAAGACAAGGTACTTACAATATCATCCATACAAGATCTCGACAGGTACAGAGATGTTATCACGCCCCCGTCATCTACCAAAACAAATACTAGACGCAATCACAGTCCACAGAGGCAGCGAGTTATTACAAGACAAACTAAACGTTAATGTGTGTTGTTTATGTTCCAGGCTTTTGTTCATTTATAATAAGTATTTATTACACTGCACTATATTGATTCAATCACTTATCTTATTCATTAGAATGGAATTGATCTAATAGTGAAGTGTCTAACTATGATACGTATAATATACTCGTTATGCACATACTTAATACTAACCATCTTTATATCCATCTATTTGTTTGCTGTATTTTGGTTGAATATTATCTCGCACCTCTAAGAAGTAGCTATATATCTTGTGAGAAATTTATCTTAATAGTTGAAACATGGAGCGAATGACAAATAACCTGTGTGCTGCATACCAATTTGATTCACGGTATGTTGTAGTCTATGTGTGTGCACTGAGCACTGTGCAGTAATTAAATAATAGTGTATTAAGATTTAGATTCACAATTATTTATTGAGTAACAAGTATTTTAATTGCTATATGCATAAATATGTAAACACAGCTGATTTATTGTGTGATTGTTCAATGCATATCACTTTGGGCACTTATACACTGTACAGTATTGCTTAACTATCGTATTCACAATTTTCTATTTCATTCGCTGCTGTCTATTATTATAGATCAATGTAAATATGTAATATCATCTGCACATACTCATTTTCATGGATTAATTACTGTTTCTTTTTACATATCAAGTGACATTCTGTATATTAACTTTACCCACCTACGCCCATGTATAATTCTGTTGCACTTTTTCTGTTGACGTATTTGTTCTAACCATAGATGTATTCGTGAAGTGCGAATGGTGCGAATCGTACGGTAGTGTTGTCATATTGTCCGTTTACTATGAAATACATTCTTAAGCTCCCTTCACACTAAATTGCACTGGTTCATACTTTGTGATTTAACGAATAATATTATATTGGTGATTATATTTTTTTTTTGTGTGCCTAGGTACTTGATATTAATAACTTAACGAGACATAATTTGCCAGTCACGGAGTGCATGGTGTGTATGTATATGCATATACTCTGAGACAGTTTGACTTTGCCGCCTCTGGGCTAACAAACGAGTGGTACTTGATTTATTTATTTGCATATTATTATTGTTTCTTTTTCTCTCTGCATTGTATTGATAATGCTGTTTTTATTTATTGTTATTTTTGCTGTTGAAACTGTGTGCTGTGCTTGCTTGTTCAACTTTTATCAGGTACCTGTTCGGCCTATATACCAACCTACACAAATATTCGGCTTTGTTTATTTGTTTTACTGTGTATTACTTCTTGCGATCATAGACTTGATTGTTTTTTATTTATTTTTTATTTTTCTTTGTTGTTTTTGCAGTGGATTTACTTTATTTACTCATTATTATTTTTGTTGTGCCTTAGCACAATTTTATTTTATTTATTTATTTTTAGTATATTTATATTTGCTTTATATTATGCATAATGCACACAACAGCGTTCCCCACTCCCCTCATCATAATAACTCCTTCCAATCCCTCCCACCCTCTCCATCTTCCCTACACTCTGCTCGCTCACTCTCCTCAGATTCTTTTGCCTCATTAAACAACTCTTCTCTCAGCGCCCCTCCCACTCTCTCTGAACTTCTTCAATCTTCTCTCAGCTCTTCGAAATCACTCCTCAACGTCTGTCACATCAATGCTCAGAGCATTCCGGCTCATTATAATGAACTTATCGCTTCTTTCTCATGTGTCCCACTGCATGCTCTTCTCATAAGTGAATCCTGGCTTAGGCCTTCCCTTTCGTCTTCACTCTATCATCTTCCTGGTTTCAAACTGATTCGTTGTGATAGGGGCGGTCGAGTTGGTGGTGGTGTGGCGATTTATCTTCGTGATGACATAAAATATAAGGTCCTAGCTAGCTCCGGTTCCCGCCTAACTGTTGGGATGGAGTATCTATTTATTGAAATCTCTTCTTATCACTCGAAAGTCCTGTTAGGGGTTGTTTATTGTCCTCCTGGTTCTAATTATTTCTTGGAGTTGGAGACAATACTGGAGACTCTGGCTCATAACTATGAGCACACAGTTTTGATGGGCGATTTTAACACCTGCATTATTAGGAGTGATCGCAGAGCCACTAAGCTGACTGATCTGTTAAATAGTTTGAACTTACACCTTCTCCCTCTGCTTGCAACTTACCATACACCGACAAGTGAAAGTCTTCTAGACTTGATAATAACCTCCTCTCCCAACCAAGCTAAAAATCATGGTCAATTCACGGCATCTGGGTTTTCCCATCACGATTTGATATACCTGTCACACAAAATTAAGATGCCCAAACCTAAACCCAGGATGCACTCTTTTCGTAGTTTTCGACGTATAAATGGGGAACAACTGCACGAGGACGCCGCGAGTATCAACTGGCAAAGCGTTTACAGCGCTCAAAATGTCGACTCCATGGTGAAGCAATTCAATGATCATGTCATTGGACTCTTCGACAATCACGCTCCAGTCATAACTATTCCCTTAAAACATCCTCCCACTCCCTGGTTAACTGAAGAATTGCTGAGGCTGATGGCGAAGAGAGACAGAGCCAAAACTAAGTTTAAACAAACAAGAGATCAATATAGGTGGGAGAACTACGTAAGCTTAAGAAATCGTTGCTCTCAACTTTGCCGTCGAGCTAGGAGGGACTATTTCCAGAGTGGTATATCTTCATCTTCTTCAAGTCTCACCTGGAAGTTCCTAAGAAAACAGGGTCTGGGTAGACAGGGTCCGTCTGATTTGTCTTCGGTAGATCTAAATGGTCTAAATTCCCATTTCTCCTCATTGCCCGTGGTGATTGAATCTAGCACTAAGCAGCAGTCTCTACATAATATCAGGGACGGCCCTGTATTCGATTTTGAACCTTTTGTGTTTAGACTTGTAACTGTGGATGAGGTACGGAAGTCTTTCCTGTCTATTAAGTCCACTGCTGTGGGCTATGATGGACTGAGTCTGAGGATGTTGTCCCTTATTTTACAGTTCATTGTCCCTGTTATCACTTTCATTATTAACTCCTCGCTCACATCGGGCGTATTCCCGGCGGAGTGGAAGATTGCCAATGTAATCCCTCTTGCTAAAACTGCTACACCGGTTTCCCCGGGGGACTATCGACCAATTTCGATTTTGCCTTTCCTCTCCAAGGTGCTGGAGAGGCTAGTGCTGCAACAGCTTAATGATTATCTTCATTCACATAATGCTCTGGATTCCTGTCAGTCTGGATTCAGAAAGGGACATAGCACTACCACAGCATTGTTAAAGATAACGGAAGACATTAGGTTTGCCATGGAGAAGAGGCAGCTCACGCTGTTGACTCTCCTCGATTTTAGCAGTGCATTCAACTGCGTTGACTATGATCTTCTGCTGGCGCGGTTGGGGGCCCACAATATAACTGGAGTTGCTCTTCGCTGGATGGATTCCTACCTTAGGGGTCGGCGACAGAGAGTATTCACTGCGGAGGGTGCTTCTGATTGGACAGACCTTCGGGCTGGGGTTCCCCAAGGTGGCATATTGTCACCTCTTCTTTTCTCCTTATTTATTAATCCGATAGCTCGCTGTCTTCGTGGATCTTACCATCTATATGCTGACGATCTTCAGCTATACATACACTTCGATCTGGACTCTATTGATTCTTCTTTTCACGACATGAACCTCAATCTAGAACATATAAGTTCATGGTGTTCACAACATGGGCTGCTGGTTAATCCGTCCAAGTCTCAGGCGATCTTGATGGGCAGTTCCAGGCTTTTGTCCTCACTTGATTTGGCTCCTCTATCGTCTCTGGTGTTGAATGGCTCCACCATTCCCTATTCGGATAATGTTAAGAATCTTGGTGTCTATTTCGACAGCGGGATGTCTTGGGAGAAGCAGGTTGGTGAAGTTAGTAGAAAGGTTTTTGGTTCTTTGCATTCGCTCAGGAGACTACAGAATTTCCTCAATCTCGACACCAAGAAAATGTTAATTCAATCACTCATCCATCCCATTCTGGATTATGCCGATGTATGTTATCTTGATATTACAGTTGAAGGCTTAAATAAACTTGAACGCCTGCAGAACGCGTGCATCCGTTATGTCTTTGGTCTTAAAAAATATGATCATGTCTCTGACTACCGTCTCAGACTTGGCTGGAAAACCATTCCAAATAGAAGAGATATCCATGTATTATGCCTATTATTTAAAGTTCTTTTTGATCCTTCTTCACCTTCTTATCTAAGGGAGCGCTTTGAATTTCTAAATTCTCATGGTCGCCCGCTCCGTTCAGCTGATAACAATCTCCTGTTGATTCCACCTCATCACTCCAGTTTTTACACAGACTCCTTTACGGTTCACAGCGCAAGACTGTGGAATCAGCTCCCAGCTAATATTCGTACTTGTTCTTCCCTGTATTCATTTCGTAGGATGATCATTGGTCGCTAGTCTTACCGGCTTCTTCTTCTCTGTGTCGTCGACCTCAGGTCTAACTGTTTGCAACGAGCAGTCCCTTGTTCCCATCCCGCCTCTTCCTCTTCCTTCTCCTGTGTGCATATGTATTTATTTATTTTTATTAAATGTTCTTATTTTTTATTATTTATTTATCATATTATCTATTTGTATGTATTATGTGTGTATATTTATATGTATATATTATGTATTTGTATCTTTATATTTACGTACTTTATTATTATAGTACATATTTAAGTTTTTCTTTATTTTCTCGGGTTGACTGTAAGATATTGCTTTTGCAATAAGTCCGCCTTTTGGCACACTGTATTATCTTGTTCTGTTTTTGTTGTTACATATATTTTCTGGCTAATAAAGTTTTATTTATTTATTTATTTATTATTATGGAAATCGCTAATAAAACCAAAAACGCTAGAATACGTAGCTGTATCAATCAGAAGGGTAGAGAGGAGCAATTAAATCAATTATTCTACTCATCTATAGATGGCGCTGTAGAAGAACCCGAAACCGGAAGTAGGTAGTACAGATTCGAACCATTTTTAAGACATCTCTGTATCTGTGGGTTCTATGGTTGTTAAAACAAACCAAAGAAAAATAAAATAACAACAGCTGTCAATGTCGTTGTTATCGTCCGTGCTCGTTGCGCTCGAACTGCTCATTATTCCAATAATTCGTAAGATTTCTGAATGTGATTATTATTTCTCAAATTGGTGAAGATTGGCAAGCATCTGCGCGAAAGAAAATTTTAATTTTGTAGCACCATGTTTCGACATTATCAAGATACAGCAGACGACTAGTTTGCAGCAGGAGTTATTTTGCCATGGCCAAGAACATGGATGAATCTAAACTATTAAGAGAGTATGTAAAGTTGCTGTGAAGATTTTGTTACCAGAAACATCCTGCTTATGTCATTTTCTTTGTTATCCTTATTTTATAAACAAAAATACTCTTAAATCATGGAAGCACAAAGTACTCCAACAAATGAAATAGTCATAGAGATAGAACCATTTGTGTCGCAAGTTAAGGTAGAACCAGAAGATGAAGAATGTAGTGAGCAAGAAGAAGAAGCTAATTATAATTATGAGGATGGCTACACATCCAAAGAGGATGATGAAAGCAACGGTAAAGACTTCAGAGATGAAGATCCTCTCACAAACATTAAATCGGAACCCGATGGTGGAGAAAGTGGCCAAGAATATGAACAGGAAGGTGGATATGACTCAGATAGGGGCGACTATTGTGACGATGAAAGTGATAGTAAATCCAACTATAGCGCCGAGAATACTCCCAGCACATCCCAAGGTAGTACCACCACAGTGTTTATAGAAGTACCAGCATTAGGCAATCGAACATGCGAAATGTGCGGAGCAAAATACTATTGTAATATAAAACCTAGCAGAGGTAAGAGAAGGAAAAACAGATGTGCAAAATGTTTTAAAAAGAGATTCCCCCGCGGCACGAAGCCAGAAAAATTTGTACTCCCACCTCCGTTTGAATGTGACATGTGTTCCAAAAGGTTCAATCGAGCGGTCGATTTAAATAAACACATAGCAATTCACACTGAAATCAACAAATATGAATGTGACATATGTCCAAAAGCATTCAATTTAATGGGGAACTTAGCGAGACATAGACTGACTCACGATGACGAGAAACGTTACCAGTGCAATACTTGTTTGAAGTCATTCAATCAGCCGTCTTACTTAAAGAAACATGAGCAAATACACACTGGACTTAAACCCCATAAATGTGAAGTTTGTGAAAAGAGTTTTAATGATTATTCAACATTATCTAAACATAGATTAATTCATACAGGTTTGAAGCCCTACGTTTGTAATACGTGCTCCAAGACATTTAATCAGCTGTCCAGTTTGAAAAGACACATACTGACGCATACTAATGAGAAAAATTTTGAGTGCGAGATTTGTTCCAAGAAATTCTCTCGAGCCGATCGGTTGAAGAGACACAAAACCGTTCACGATCCAAAGAAACCTAAAGCCTCCGGTGTTTCGGAAACTGTCATTAAAAATGTTGCGAGAAAACTATTGAAAATAAGAAAGGTTAATTGAAAAGTATTTTTGTACGAACATATCCACCCATAGTGACAAGTGTGTACTGCCTTTTTAAGATTAATGGTTTATTTAATTTCATTGCCTGTGAATTTTTTATACATAATTGTGTTTGCGCTTATATGTTCTTATTTTGTAAATTAATTTTAACATCACCACTAAACCTGTAAATACGTACTACTATATGTTAATGTGACATTGTCTAATATAATTTGAATGATACAAATTTATACAGATTATTTACTCATTATGTTTCTAAGAAATATTTATTTATTTTAATAAACAAAACTGACAAATTTAATATAGTAAATGTTTTATTATTTATGCCATATTTTTCTCAGCATTTAGTTGGGGGTTTATTAAAGTTACTATTAAAAAGAAAAGAATAAATGTTATAGGTATATCTATATTTATTTAGTTTGAAGTACATTTAAAACAAAAAGAATAATATTTTCATAATTATTTACTGTCAGGAGTAAAGTTATAAAGTAACATGTAATGAAATGCTAAACATAACTTATATTTGCAATAGCGCTGCATCAATTATATTGAATCAATTAATGTGAGCTTATGTTGTACTAATAATATTTACACAATAAAAAAAACAGAAATAAATTTATTCTTAACTTTCTAGGACCGGATTTGAAATAATTTGTTACATGTGTATGGGTGTGGAATTAGCGCTAGGATTTGTATCAGGATTGGGGCTGGGAGTTGAACTGAAGGAACTCAGTGATTCTCTGGTGTCTTCCTTAATCTTTAAGTGTTCTGGTAAAGCCTTGGGGGGTGGTTGGGACGTTGAGTCATGTCGGGACATCTTCTCTGACTTGTCACGCTCTCTGTCCTTATCCTTAGGCAAGCTACCACTCCTCTCCTTGTCCTTCATAGATTTATCTTTGCTGCTGTGTTTGTGTTTATGTTTGTGCTTATGTTTCTTTTTGTCTTTCTTCTTCTTCTTCGACTGGAATATAAAAAAAACACATTGGCATGAAGGTGATGAGAATTATAAGACAGCAAGGAAACAAGTGACTGCAAAACATCATCCTAATCTTGCTGGATATATCACAAAGATCCAAGCAAAGAGTGTTAGTAAGATGAATAGATTACCTTAGATGTGTTAGGAGTATCATCTGTTTTGGGCTGGAACATTCCCGGCTCAAAGCCAACAGGCCCAGGGGGACCTTGAATTCCTGGCAAAGAGATTGAATTCTCTGAGAAGTATTCCCTCTTGGGTTCATCCTGAAACAAAACAAAAACTTTGTTTTGAGGGGCAGTTCACTTTTCTATTCAGAATGATATTAACAAGACAAATAATTGATCCTATCCAAATATCTTTGATGGTGGGTGCCTATATCCCATCTATCCCATTATGCCGCATCCCTTGAGGAGTTGACAGAGGGTACAAAACACCAGACTGAATTATTATACACACCTTCTCATTCCTTTTACTTAGAATGTATTAGTCCTCGAGGACCCGGTCAGCATGATTAGTTCTTTTTAGACGGCTGCGCTTCATTAAGCCACTTATACTCTGTGGTTATTTATTTATTTTATTTATAATATCCCTACAATAGTTTACAACATAATTTATTTACAGCACTTACTCTTATTTGTATAATATTTTCAGGTGGCATCTGTATGACAGGTTGATCGTAATCAGGTTCAGTCTTTATTTCAATTGGTTCCTCCTTGATTACAATGTTGTCTGGTAGAGGTGGGAGGGTCGGGGGAGGAGGAGGAAGGGGATGGAGGATGGCAGCAGAGGCCGGGTTAGGGACAATCTTGGGCGGAGTGTATGGGATGGGAGATTCTGGCCTTCTCTTTATTGTACCGTGTTCTGTCTTGATGATGGAACCCGTGGGAGAAATTATGGGCTTTTGCTGAAAATAAACCAATATTTATTTATTTAATTAACAACTTGAAATAATTTGCAAATAGGAAAAGTGTTACAGTCTTTTTATTATACTAACCTCAAACCCTTGAGTGCTCATTCTTTCTCTTTCAAGTTCTCTTTCCCTCTCTCGTTCCTTCTCCCTTTGTTTTTCCTTTTCTCTTTCTTTTTGTTCTCTGTGTTGCGCTTGTCTAAGCATTGCTTGTATTTCAGGTATTGGGAGACAAATGGGAGTTTTATTTCCGTACAATATGTAATACAAATCAACCATGTCACATCGGAGTCTAGCGTCATTAGACAAAAGTCCGTTGATATTGTTCCATAGTCTGTGTACCAAGCTTTCTATGTCCAGTCGATGTTTCATTGCTCGTTGGAACGGTGGCATTTTGACGAGAAGCCGAACTAATCCATGTCGTACTGTCGGATCGGGATCATTCTCCACAATTGTTAAAAGAGAACTGAGATCTTCAGCACGGCCATCCACTCTCACAAAATCTACCAAGCATTCTAGAGCTGCCAATCGTACATCTGAAAGGATAAATTAATATTTGACAAACTTCTCCAGGCTGCAAACTTGCCAACCGCAAAATCGTGTTGAAAGAAATGTAGGAATATTACCAATATATTGTCCATATTCGGCATAACTTCTGAACAAGTTTGGTGTGCTCGGTAAATGACCACACTGCTGTAATCTCCTAACAGCTTTCAAACAGCTCACGGTGACCGTGTTCTTGTAACATGGCAATACTTTTTCCAAATTTAACACTCGCGTTATTTCCTCTAAAACTAAACGAGTGTCAGCTGAGAGAGATTCCGCCGTGATCGGTGCACCCTGCAACAAACAAAGAGCGGTTTGAGATAATTATATTCATTATAAGTGTAACACTTCTTCGTACAACATGTAGGTTATGTTATATTTACCTGATGTACAACAGACACAACAGGAGTGATGGTAGCAGTGAGTGCATCAACCAGAGCAGCTCTGTAGTAATTGTCAGAGTAATGATTCTTACTGTTGTCGTTGTACTTGAAGAGATCTAACAGGAACCGAACAACTTCTGGAGGGCAAATGCCGTGTGCATTACGTAGTCCTGAGAAACATACAATTAGAATATTATTACTATTCGTTATTGGGTAGGCAGCTTTCACTGTTTTGACCCAAGTCCCAGTTCAGTTGTGTAAGTTATCTAGTCTATTCTTGATGGTAGGAGCAAGTACCACTAACTCTGGCAACTGAATTCAGATTCCAAGCACTAACAGCTCTATTGGTTGAGAAGTGTTTCCGTGGGTTGGATTTGAATCTTGTTGTCAGTTTCAGCTATGAAGTCATATATGAAATAAAAGTTATTATTTATGCCAATTAGTGTGTATTTATTTATTTATGCTATAACAGCCTACAGCATAGCAAATACAAGAAGCTACAATAACACCATTTAAAATTTAGGAACGAGATTCACCCCCTGTCTAGCTTCTATTTACAGTACAAGGAGACACATGGGTGAATTTGTAAATAAGAAAGGTAATGTGTATACATTTGTGCATCTGTTGCTAATAATTCATTGTGAAATTGCTGTGAAATTACATACGGAATTATAATAAGTTAAGATATTCAGGTAGGGAGGAAGTTGTTTAATAATTACCAGCCATCGCAACAGGTATAGTCTTTTGTAGAAAGTAGTGCTGGAAATTGTCAAAGTTGTTTTGTCTGACGATGTGAGAAGCTGAGAAGGAACCAAACATTTTCCTGAATATTGCCAACATTGCAGGAGGACCAGCCCAAGTGCTGACCATTGCGTTTGCCACCTGAAATAATAAACATAAACTAATAGTAATTGGACTTTGTAAGACAATCAATAAAAATGTGTGCATTTGAAATGTATCTAACCTTGGTCAGACACAGAGCAGCTTTACATCTGACTTTGTAGAAGACGTGTTCATTTTCAATGGTGTCGGTCAGGGCCATCCTAGTTGCGGGAGTCGGATACTTATCCAATGCCATGATTGCTTCATTCTGTGCAGTGACGTCCCTCTCGTGTCTCAGCTGATACTGCCATTGATAGTCGGGTTGATAAATTACTACATTGCGAAGTAGAGACATCTCAGGATCTAGACGGATCCATAAAACTGGTGAATCACTGAAAATAAACATGATAACTTCTCGTGAGGTTTATTTCCCATTTAAATGTTTCAATTTAAATCCTCTAACTTAATACACTTGTCGCTGCTTACCTCATTACTATAATGTGTTTGAATAGGAAAATATTAAAAAATAGCAAAGTGTTAGAGATGGTCAGTAGCCGGATTGGTAACGCGCTTGACTGTTAATCCACGAGTTCGAACCCCGATGCCGACTTACTCCATTACACGACACAAGCTTACTGTCAAGTGTACCAAATTCATTTTTTTATATTTTATATTTTATGTTAACTACGGTAAAATGTGTACCAGATTCTAATTCTAGAACTCTAAAAACTCAATTCTTACTCCATAGCAGAGAGATCCATGTCCACCTCCTCGCCTGTACAAAGTGGAATCTTCTTTTTCTTATTCCTCCTGCTCTTGGAGTGACACGTGATGTCTGACTTGACAACCGTATTCTCAATCTGCAGCGTGTGTTTGAATGTCCCATCCAACTCCTGTAACGTAAGCAGAAGTGGCCCCACATACTTTCTGACACCCATTTGTGTGGTCGAATCTTGTCGTATCTCAAGTTCAACTGTGTTTCTGCAATTACAAAAATAAAGGAGAAAATTGGGATGAGAAGAAATATGGAAATAACAAACTACAATGAAAGGAATGAGCCATTTAATAGAATGTATAAATTGGTGAAATTTGTACAAATATACCTTTTCCTGTTGAATACTGAATTGAGGGTAAATTTGGCGTGACCTCCTGTTCTGACCCACTGGTCGACAAATACAGCCATATCCTTCCCGGTGACTGTAAAGATGGCCTTCACAAAGAGATTGGTAGAGAGTAACATATGTGACCACAGGCCACAGTTGAGGCGTGTGGAGGCAGCGTTGGACGCCAGGGATAGTTGTTTGTTGAACACCTGGAGGAGAAGTTCCTGTCCAATCCTTTGTTCCAACATGCGGAGTACCAAGTGGGATTTCTTACGCATTACCTGAAAATATAATATGTATTTAAAATTTACGATTCAATACGGTGTGAAAACAAATTAAGAAGAAATACTGAAATTCTTTTACCTGAATATATCTCGGAGACATTGTATGAACATTTCTAACGGGGAAATAAAATGTGTCTTTAGTTCCGTGAGTCTGAGAAGCTGGAGGTTGCCACGGATCGAGGACTATGCCTCCGTGATTCTCTTCATAACTCACAACTTCCATCAGCTCGTGTTGGATCCAATCACGATATTCATTATTTCCAAAACATTTCTTAGAATACAATCCGCACAGGTATTCTGATATCCCTTTGGCTAGCCACAAGTCTGACCAGTTTTGCATTGTGATGAAACAACCAAAGAACTGCTCCGCAATAGCCTGGGCCATTGCTTTTCTTGTGACATATGTTTGTTCTATGATGGCGATTGAATGAAGTAAGTGAGTACTCATTATAGACATTGTTGTGTACGCTGAGACGTCTTGTTCCACCTGAAAATAAATACAGATACAGCGGCAATTCTATTCCAATATATTATAAGTGTTGTATAAGAATATTGCAGCACATCTTACCTCATCTACGAATACTTGTTTGTAACACGAATATGGATATCTAGTTGACAAGGTCTCCTCGTAGAACTCAAACGCCTCATGAATGTATCGCACAGAGTTCTTCAAGTTGGGCATCAAATGCGGAAGACAGAAGTGAGTGACTTCATGCATAAATGGATCCACATAAATTTCAAATGGCCTGAAATGTATAACCATATTGTAAGTCATAACTTGCCTTACAAGTTTTAGAATGAGAATTAACTACTAAATGAAATAGTAGATTACCCAATGGCTAGAGCGATGTTAGGGGCACATGCCGGTGTGTTGACTTGATAATGGAAGGTCTTCCTCCTGTGGTCTGGAGTATACAGTGTGTCTACTAGCTCTCCACAAGAAACAGCCGTCAATGATTTATCCACCGTAAACTCCAATTTCCATGTGCAAGGTTCTGCAAAACTGTCAACGCACGGAAACCACAGACGAGCCGAGTGGCCATATGTAAACATGTGGGCAGATTTCTAAAATGAAAATAATAAACAAGATTGATAAGTCTAATATAATAAAAAAAAATCTGTAGAATAAAGTAGGTTTCGACCAAAGAGATATTATATTAAGTACTAGAGGTCTGATTCTATGTACTTTCAATAGAACGGAAGTGATGCAATTTCACGCTAGGCACTTTTTGGTATTTTAGAGTCGCAAAACTCACACTATTGACAAGATATCAATAATAAAAACTAAAACATATTTAAAACTATCGTTTTAGTCTTAAATAACATTAAAACTAATACAGTTTTTAACTATGAGAGCAATATTTCGAAACCGTTGCCCACAAACTGTCAAAATTTTCCATACGATTTGACAGTTTGTGGGCACCAGTTTTGTTACACTTCTAGCATTGAGTACTCTGTCTAGGTAGTACTTAATATATTATATCGCTGGTTTCGACAAAGGCTTCAAACTATAGACACAAAAAATTACCTCTACAAGAGAGCCTTCACCTTCGGGAACCACAAAATGTATTCCACCTTGTGGATTCTCCAGTGAGAATTCTATCCCAACCCTAAGTCCTTTGCCTTCTCCGATGAGATGAGCAGCTTCGGGTGGGACAGTGATGTGGAGCTCGCCCGAGTTGTGATCGGGATCTATTTTCTGAGCAGCTACTAGGTGACAATTGGAGAATACTTCCAACGCTCGACTAAAATAATATAAGAATATGTTTATTTAGGTTAGAAAAACATATTTATTTATTTATTGTATCCTAACATTTACAGTACAAATAGCTCATGTTTGGCTCCCGCACTAGGAATATCCTGTGTTAGGAGAAGCAAAAGGAAAAGCTTGTAATATTACTTACATTAAATTGAATAATTCTTAACTGTAAACATGACAAAGTCTTTGGAATAAAAAAGTTTTGTTAATGTTAACAGAAACCCCATTAATTAAAATAATATAATCTTTATTGCATATAAGAAACATACCAAGGGCATACAAACTAAGATGGTTTGGGCATGTTGAGAGAATGAATGATGACAGGATGACAAAAAAGATATATCTGAATGAGCGAAGAGGGGTGAGAAAGCGCGGCCGTCCGAGACTGACCTGGTCCTATCATGTCGACCAGATCCTCAAGGATGGACGCGTTTTGAGTAAAAGGAATCGGAGAGCGTGTATGACTAATTGCATGAATGTGACGGAAGCTAGGAGTGTGTGTAAGGATAGGGCTGTCTGGCGCTCTGTCCTCTCTGCCTACCCTGCAAGGGATGTGGCGTGAGGGTATAGATAGATAGATAGATAGACCAAGGGCGGGCTCATCGCCAAATGGAAATTTCTGCCAGCCAACCCAATGTGGAAAATTGTTGATAAAAATATAAACAGTATGAATGTGGTGAGAGAATCAATTTATGTTAAATTTTTTGATGGTTTTTCAAAAGTTATTTGTGAATGTAAATTACACTTACGTATTTTGGTTAGTTTGACATATGTCCAAGAAAGGATCACAATACTGGAAATTGGCTTCATATTGGTCATTCAATGAGACTCTGTAGATCCTACATTGTTTAGCATTGAGTCTGATATATTTTAAGTTGTCACGAAGAGGGACTATTGTCAGTTCTGCAAAACCCTGGAAATATATAGAGAATAATGAATAGCAGAAATTCATTGTTAATCTTGGATTATAGAGGTTCACACAACCCAAAATCTGAACTGTTAATGATGTAGAAAAGAATATTTTTTAATATTAAAAGGGCGCACAACTTGAAGGTACACTGAACCCAATTGCTTCACTAAAATGATCGTTTTTAATTATTATAATCAATGAGAAAATGATAAAGATTATTTACTCACAATAATACTCCTCCTTTCGAAGCTAATTCCAGTCAAACTCAAAATTTGATGAGCTGTAAACAAGAAATGTAAGGTTAGTTGAAGCAGTAACAACAAAAGAAAATTGATAAAAAAACGTTGTGAATCGGGGATACTTATAATTTAAAAGGTCGACAATTGTCTGCTGTCCGTTCTTTCTTCATTTTTAGCGTTTAAAATACGACATAACCCATAATCGAATTAAATTAGATAAAAACTAATACAGAACGGAGAACGGGAGAAACAAGCCCGTTCGACACTTTGACAGCGAGTTTGAGTTATTTTATTTTGTAAATTTGTAATGTTGGTATTTGTGCAGCTGTCATGGCGGATTTTAGGGTGACCCATTAAATAAATTACAGTAAAATTAGTTTATTCAGTTTCCTGCCAAAATCTACTTGTATCTATATTTTTTTTACTCTAAATAAAACCCAATATATAAATTTTACATAGGTATTAAAATTTACCCTTCTTCTGTTCTATCCGCTTAAAATTTTACATTTAAGTAAATACGTCATACTGGCAACATCAGTTACATTTTCAATATGAGCGGTAAATTTAGATAATAACTTAAAAATAATTTCTGAAGATGGCCTATTGGTGCCTGTTTTTTGTACCAAGCCTTACGTAAAATTAGGTTTTCTCCAAAAAGTCAAGATTTTTTGAACTTACTCATTTTCCAAAAAACGATAAACAATAATTGGTGTTTTACATTAGCGAGCCATTGTAAAATATTCTCGTTGCTGTGCCTAAACTTATTTTTAATACGTTTTGTTGACTTTTTCATAATATCAAAAGTACCTAAGTTCTACTATTAGTCTGTAATACTATAGGTATCTATATTTTATGCACTTTCCTCTTCCGAAGTTTTTAATATTAATAGTATTATAATTTATCCTCGGAACAAGATGTCGTGGTGGTCTCCATAGTCGTACTTTTACTCATAAATATGTAACTCCATGCAACTGGGTGGGTACTGGTACTGCATGTGGATGTGCAGAGGTAGTAGGGCAGAATTTATTTGGTTGTTCCAACTTCTGCGATATATGTAGAAATGTAGATAGATAACGGATATCACGATAACAAATAAGAAGTAAGTAAATAAATAAATCTTTATTGGCCAGATAAAATATGCATACACACAAGTCTTGCTTTAGTGGGAGAATATTAGTGAAATCTTGTTATATGTATTAGTTATAAGAAACATTGTACTACTATATTACGTTACATAAATAAATAAATTGAAATTGAAATTAGGTACAAAAACAAGACAAAGGAAGTGTGCCAAAGTACTTACATATAAAAAAATATTAAAAGCATAAAAAATGCGTAAATATATCTACTAAATATATTTATTTTATTTGGAGACATAGTGAAGAAGGTCGTGATGTGGTTTGGTTTATTTGAAAAGTGAGTATAATACTTTGCACAATAATATGTATGAAAAACTTTTTTTTTATTAAAGAATATTAAAAAATAAATAAATAATAATTAGGTATTATGAGTCAATTTGATGGATTTGAAACCAATTTTTAGAAAATTTATGATATGAGAAAACGTGTGGTAATAATGTGATTTTATTCGAGGTTTTATGCCTATTCCAATATCTAGGAGGGTGGGGGGTGGCAGCTGCCCAATCTTATTCAGCAATGAGGTTCGCCACTCATTACGAATATCATATTAATATTTTGTGTTGTTTATAGGTACACACGCCATGTAACAGTCGCTCCATTATTTATTAGGAGATGACAACTTATATTATGGTAGCTCTAAATGCTATTGACGTCAGATAAATTGCATTTAGTGAATACAATAATAGCTTCACTAAAGATTTAGTCAAAAGTAGGTACTTTGATATCATATGTAGTCGTAAAAGCTGGTTTAGGTATTATACTCGTAGTAGCGGTACACCTAATCAAGGGCGTCGCCAGCTTCGGAGTTAGGAAAGGCAACCAAAATTCAAAATTTTGATACAGCATGAAAACATGATTTTATTGTGAGGGTGTGGAAGGTCGTTATATAAGTAGTTTGACTTATTTTCTTATAAAAAAAGTACTAAAGAATGGCGTCGCAGGCAAATTTTATTGTGAAACAATAGTAGTTTAATGTTTTTTCATAATTTTTTTTTTTTTTTGATAAATCGAGAAAACGTGTAGTAATAATGTGATTTTTTGTGAGGTTTTATACTTTAGTGTGAAAAAGTATATACCTATTCCAATCTCTAGGATGGGGCAGCTTCCCCCCTGCCCTTCTGACGACGCCCATGGACCAAATATAAATATGTTTTAGGCTGGTGACATTTAACTTTCTAAACCTTTTAATATTACTCCTACGAAATACTTAACCATTCTATTAAGGGCACTAGCTTCATTAATAATGATATGCTTTTTATTTGATTAGATCTCTGCCTACTCCAAGATCTAAAATATGTTAATTCGTCTAGTACCTACGGTAATCTTAATTGATTGAACTATTTAGTCTTAAAAAATGCTTTTATTAACTTCATCAAGATTTCCACCGGGTGCCAAGAACCTAGGTCCATAGTTAAACCTATAATTCATTTTACCAAGCACGCGGTTGGCGTAGTTAGTAAGTTGGTTGGAGCGCAGACTTCTGATTAGGAGGTGCCGGGTTCGAATCTCGATGGGGTATTCTGCATATCACGACACAAGCTCTTAGCTTGTTGTGAAATGTGCCGGAAATAATTTGGGTCCGTGTGCACAAGCCCAGATCGTTTTTTTTAATTGCAAAAATGGGTGTGGGTAAATAAAACTGTTTTTCACAAAAGTGACGAAAAAGAAAAAAAAATGTCTACACAACTTCAGGATTCTCTTTAATTAATACGTATGGTTAGACAGATATCGATTTTCATAATACAATAATGATTTAATAATCGATTTTTCAATTATTAATTTCGCTCTGGAGAATTTGGCATTAAGTTGTTTTCCTGAAAAAAAAAAGTAAAGTATTTTAGTAAGGTTACGTAGACACTATGTCCAGGAAACAGTTTTACTGTTTTACGCGGTACAACTATCAGACTACATACTTTGAGTAACAATAGAGCAGAACCTTGGCTAGGACAAAGGCTATTTAAAAATCAAATACATCTTAGGGTTAAAGAGAAAAATGAGATTAATTACGGAACAACATGCATCAAATCTAAAATCCAGACGCATGCCCATTGGGCACCAAAGTTAGGATCTATCAGATCTATGCAACAAAATACAGCTATCTACTTAAATGGACATATAATCCAAAATGTCTCTGTATCATTTACCTCTAATTTCTCACATAATTTTCTATAATAATTGATGGAAAATCTTTCCTTCTCTTGCTCTCTTTTGAGGATTGCCACTTCACCGCTGATCTGAATTTTGTGATAATCTTCCATCCAGGAGAGGCGTCCTTGTATTTCTGACATCTTCTTCAATTCGTCCTCCAACTGTACGTTGCAAACTACCGCCCTTTCCTTTAGTTGCTTCGTCAGGAGTTCTCGTTCTTCTAGGTTCCTAAAAGAAATACAAAACACAACTTGACATACTAAAGAATAAAATTCCTACAATTCATAATCCTACAATGTTTATTCAACCTACTCATATTCCGTCATAAGTTCCACATGTTTTTCCTTCAATTCGTTTAAGGCGTCACCCTTCTCCTTCAGAATGATAGGCATCTTATCGAAGTCTTCGACTAATTTGTCATACAAGCGGACCCAGTTATACAAATCTTCATTTTGATCTAAGCAGCATGTTTTCGCTGTATCGAAGTGTAAGTCAGGTCTAGAGCAAAAAGACAATTACAGATTATATAAGAAACATTCGAAATACTTGATAAAACTCATCTACGAGTATGCTAACCTTTCGTCCAAATAGGCTTGCAATATGCTGTTTTCGTTTAAAAGACGCTGAAATGAAAAGGATATGCTGCTGTTACATATTTTTCAATGTTTTTTCAAATGTATCAGGCTTAACAGATATTTTTTTTTTCTATTTCTGATGTTTTATTTTCACAATAGTATGTTAGATTGAGCTTACATCAATTTTATGACGCAATTCTACTAAATGTGCTTCAGCCCTGGCTAGCTTTTCTTCAGTTGGCACATCACTTGCTTTAGGAGCGCTACCAAAATGCTTTTTTCGTCTAGGGGATTTTGGTTTTGATTCTTCGATAACTTCTTCTACTTCTCTGTTAAAAAAACCTTTACTCAATGGAAAATAAATTTAAAATACAATCTATTTAGAAAACGAAAATTATGCTCATGAACATGAGTTCTTACTGTTTTGTTTACTGTAAAAAATGTGTCGATTGATATTGTTGCAAAATGCTTACTGAGTTCGATTAAATGAGTTTAAAAATCTCAGTTTTATCGATTTACACATGTGGACATTACAATAGATGTTACAACATTTGTTCACTAGGGCGAGCTTATCGCAGCGCTGCAATCTCTGCCAGCTATTTTATCACGATTGCCATTTCTTAGTATTTTGACGAATGAACTGATTTGTATATTATATTTAAAACTAATAAAATAAAACAAGTAATATTCTTACTTTTCTTTCACTTTCTTGTCAGGAGGAAATATATATGAAGCATACAACATATTAATTCTTAAAATATAATTTTATTTTCAATGAATGATTGACATGAAATTTTATTTGACAGTTATCCAATCAAATTGACAGATATTATTCGGTCAAAGAGAAAAAGTCTATTTAAATTTTAAATAGATTTTTGTTTAGTCACCTACCTGATGTTATCTAGTGTTTTTTTTTGCAAAATTGATGCAACCGCTATTGCACGCATGTTTTTTTGTGATTAAAGTAAATTTCTCTTATTAAGGTATTTGTTTATTAAAAACACTTTATTAAAACCTTTTAAACCTCAACATCATAGGATAAATTTAAATCAATTGTGAACAATCCTTTGCCTAATAAAAAAAACATGCTTTAGCTTTTGTTTATCAAAAACGAGGACGCCGTGTTATCATACAGGGCGCGTCTAGGTGACATATGTCGATGATGACGTCACATAAGATTGAAAGAAATGTATGGGGGAAAATATTATATAGACCGAGAGTTTTTCACCAGGACAAGGTGACGTCACGATAGAGTGGGGTTAGGATAGATTATTAGGCTTCGTCAAAACTCACGCCAAAAGTCATGATTTGCTAAATGGAGGTCATGACGTAGTCTAAGCTAAGCTGTCAGCATTTAATAATGTAGGCATTATCTGGCTTAATATTATCAGCACAATAGAAATGTATTAGTGACCATTGTATGAAATTTAACTAGGCAATTAATCACGACGGGAGGTAATATGAGATATTGGTACTAACTATTAAGGTAGGTGTATATTAAGGTAGGTACTATACATTGTACGTACAGTGTTATTGATAATAATTTGCGTTTAGTTACACTACACCAGACAACCAGTAACGTAAATACTATGTATAATATTATAATAACTTGCTGAACAGTGGTGTACCCTATACTGCGTAAATGTTAAAATAAAAAGTAGGTAAATTCTCGATCAACTCTTGTATTTAAAGTCGCATATATGCCAAATTAAAAAAGCAAACTAAGATAAAAGCTTAATAATTATTTATTTATTTATTTGTTTACTTACAGCGCAAGCCTTTAATAAGTAAGTTAAGGTAGGTACATCTGAAACATTCACAAATACGTAACATGAAATAGCAAATTAAATGAAAGTACATAAAACATGAACTAATTAGTAGGTGCAGACAGACTGACAACAATCACTATTAACATTTACATATACAGATAGACATTATAATTTGTACTGTGTATTAGGTACATGTTAATAAGTAATTAATAATGGCTAATAAGGCCGATTAAAGAGGAGTTGGCCCTTATATTTTTATTTCGTAACCTCATGTTTAGGTAGATAACCTCACTTATAATATGTATCGGTACTTATTCGAGAAGCAGAATACCTATTCGTATATTCAAGGAAACGAATTATGATCTAAGTTTTGACGAAGTATTATACATGTTTTTACAGAAGCTATTGTGAGGTGTACAAAAAATATTCGAATGACATAATTACTATAGATAATACAGATCCTTTTATTTTATTAATTTTTTAGGTACTTAATGCAGAAAATATTTGTTTTTTTATAGACATTGTTCTCTCCCCACACACGAGACTTGTCTCTATTGGGGAGGTATCTCGAAACATGTATGTAGGTATATATTATAGTTTTAAGTAACCATATTATTTGTATATGTAAAATATTGAAGAAAAGTAAAAAGAATTTTGAAATTGAATTGAATTGTTACATCTCTGGTGAAGTATAGAGAATAGTAATTATATTAATAGCATGTGTGTGTGCATAATAGATTGCTAGTGAAGGGTGGCAGATCTGGTTTATATTAGAGGTATATGTATGTAGTCTATGAAGTAAATTATTATGAACACACGCGTTCTATCTTGGGCGTGGCGAAAGTAAGTCTTAATCCAGTTTCTTATTTCAATTATTTATTACTAGCTGAGTTACCCGTACTTCGTAACGGCAAATTTGATCTGTGAAGTAAATCGACAGTATGACACACGCATAGGTACATCCAGCAATGTTCGATTAATCTGCACAACTATCTTCATGGTTCTACAAAGTTCTTTTCACCTTCCAGAAGGTCCGAATTCTATTCATTCTCAGAAGTTTCTAGAAGGTTCTACAATGTTCAATTAATACCCAGAAATTTCCAGATGGTTCTAGAAGGCTCGTTTCATTTCCACAACCTTCCAGAAGGTTCGAATTCTATTCATTGTCACAACTTTCTAGAAGGTTCCGCAATGTTCGATTAATTTCAACAAATTTCTAGAAGGTTCTGCAATGTTCGATAACCCCTACAATTTTCTAGAAGCTTCTACAAAGTTCGCCTTGTTTCCACATCCTTCTAGAAGATTCTATGTAATTCTCTGAGCGCTCGGATTCCATCGTTCTGTTAAAGTCTCCCACTATCACTTGCCCGATTCAAAATTTGACAAAAGATCTGTGTTCTGCTCGTGAAGATCTTTCATGAGACACCAAACACGGTGGTATGCGGTGACCGGATCCTCTCGGTCACTGGGTGTCTCCCGATGGCTTGAGCTGGACGAAATATAACTTGCGATCTGAATTTCTTTTCCAATGTCCTTTCATACGATACCACACACGGCCCCATACAACCCGTGAATCCCCTCATCAGCAAAATTTATCAGAAGGTTCTGGATTTCCAGAAGTTTCTACCACAGAGTATTTGTTTCCTAATAGCAAGGTATTTGTATACCAAGTTTGGTCGAAATTGCTCCAGGCGTTCCAGAGTTATGGTGGAACAAACATACACACATACACACATACCCACATACATCCATTTTTATTATATGTAAGATTAACATTTAAGAAGATAGAGTAGACTCAAATACCCGGTTATATAGGAGCGGTTTTTCTAACAAAAGTTGAAATAATTGTATTCAGTAGACCTAAAGATACCTATATATGTGATAAAATCAGACCTATGGAAATGAAATGGGAAAGGATTACGTATTTCACAACGCAACGTAAAGAAAAAATTGACGCCAAGAATGATATTTCCACCGGTCAATATTATCAGACATATTCAGAAAATCAGGGCCAGCAGACCTGAAGAAGAAAATACATAAAATGAAAAAACAATCACTTTGTTTTTTGACCACTTTATTTAAGACAAGTATACCTACTGTCACTCCTGTAGAAGGAAGCTTGGCTTCTGAAATAGGTAGACTTTTTGTCTAAAATAACGTGGTCAAAAAACTATTAAACAAAACAAAAAAATAGTGCCTCAAAATTTGAAGAGGAAAATACATATTATATTTACTGATTTACTGTGGTCTCAAATATAATATTATATTACTTACCAGTACAAGTCTATATACCTACATTAGTAAAGCTTCGTATCATGTTTGATCTTGCGTGTTAATATAATTTGAATTTACCTACAATATTCTAGGATTAATATTATTAATTGTGGCTGATATCAGATAAACATTGAAACTTAAGTAATATTAGTTGTAGTATAGAGAAAGCTCTAGAATCTATGAAAATAAATCAAGCTTTGCACTGAACAGATACTATACAATACATACCTTGACTATCTTCCTACCTACGTACGATACAGAAGTTATAAATATTTACGGTAATAAAGTTTAGATTTTCAGTAAGTTGTATGCAATTACAACTGATGTACAATGACGTATGATTCAGCAGGACGCAATTCTGAAATGACGGTGGGTAGGTCACGTGGTCAGAGATCCAGAAGACAAAATGTTCAAAGAGAGTTGGGACCAATAGCAATAAGTGTGGGTGTGGGAAAACCACTACTACGATGTAGAGATGACCTCGTGCAGTCTGTCAAGAGACCCCAAGATAGGACAATATTGAAAGCAATGGAGGAGGCCTTCGTTCAGGAGTGGAAGGGAATAGGCCAAGAAGAATGACATATCCATAGGTTTATGATTTTATAACGTTGGATGGTTTTATAATATGTTCATTTGTCACTTCATCGCACGAAGATAGTAGGAAATAAAAATATTCTGATCTGAGTCCCGTACATAGCGTCGCCATCCATCCGGCTAAAGCTGGACAGTGTTAGGCTTTTTGACCTCTTGTCCGGCCAAATTTGACTGCAACCGGCGCGTCCGGCTTTCAGGGAAGGAGGTCTTATTACGCCGGGAAGGAGGACTTTCGCAAGGAATATGTAAATGATACTTTGTTGCAAACTGTGTTTTATTCGATTTTTTTATTAAAAAAAAACTTTATTTTTAGCCTCCGATCCTGGGACCTAAAAGTCCGGGCTTTTTTGGCAGCTGTGTCCGGCTTTCTAATTTTTAGAGATGGCAACGCTACCCGTAGATTATAAGATGATAGTATTACAGAATATCATGTTTGATGTTCTTTGTATATCATCATTATGATCATAATAAGATGATATGAATTGCGCTCATGTTTCGTCTGACGATATCAACATTGGTCTTCGTTTATTCAAAATATTCTCCTGGTGAGGTCTCCTTTAGATTGAATATTCCGACATTGTTGTATTGTTTTATTACGTTATGTTATTTCTACCTGACAACCTTCGATATACTATTAGGTCTATTACTTATACGAGTAATGTAATGTAATGAATAGATACGCTCCACAATTATTTAACGATACATTTTACAACTGAACTATAAATTATATTTCTATTTTATGCTGACTCTAAAAGTCAACATTGAAATGAAAGAGTAAACTGCAGTGCACTGAACAGTGAAACCTTATTAACCTTGCACTTATGTAGATAGAAATTGTACCTATACAAAAGTTGATGTTTCTCAGAAGAATTTGGTGTTGCAACTTAGGGTGCATAATACTCATAAAACGGCGCTACATAAATATAAAAACAAGGAAAATTATGGCGACATAAAGTGACTGGACTGGAATAAGGAGTGCTGAAGAGATGTTTCGAGCTGCCCAGGGCAGGAGCACATTCTTTCGAGTGATAGATAGTCAACGTTAGGGGGATCTAACACGACACCGAAAGAAGAGAAAGTGATTATATCAATCCTATTTCAGGTGCAAAAAAAAAACGAAACTTGTAAAAACAGACGTACGCAATAAATATAAAATTTGTCCACATTCTAAAATAACACTTTTTTTAAATTTTAAATTTTATTTATTGTTAAAGTTTACAAAGTATGTAAATAGAAATGGACATAGGTATAATAGATTATAAAGTATTGTTCACTAGGGCGAACTAATCTCAAAGCTGCAATTTCTGGCTCTCCTGGGCAGTGGGCATACTGCATCCATCGCTCTCAGGCACATTTCTTTACATCGTTAGACCACCTTGCCTGGGGTTTGTCGACGGTTCTTCGGCTTGTTCTCGGTCCTCATTCTATTATCGTTTTAGTCCATCATGAATCCTGGTTTTTATGTGGAACATGTCCAGCCCAGCTCCACTTAAGACTAGCGATTTTTTCCGCCACATCGCTTACTTTAGTTTTCTCTCTGATATGAACGTTTGGTAGAGTTACACTAGTTTGACTGTTTTAATCCAGGCTATTTGTTATACTGTATAATAGTTGCAGCTGTTAATATGAGAATCGTGACTTGTTCGGACTGCTGCTGTAGCAAAGACATGCGGAATATAAGACAAGTATTGTATGTATCTGTGCTGTCCGTAGAGTAAAGAGTAACTGGTAACAGTACCCACCCAGTACAAAGTATAAGTCGACAGTCACAAACTTTGATATAGATATTATTCAAGTTTATTGAAACATTAGGATCGTGTGGAAAATGAAAAAAATATGACGTAACACTTATAAGGTAAAGCTGGGTTACTAAATATCTTGTTATATTATTTGTACAATAAAAGTATTAAAGCCTACTACTCATAAACATAGTTAGTGCGTTACAAGGCGAATTAAAAAGGTGCATGTTGAATGTTGATGACACCAGTAGTCCAGTTGACTTGTATTAATAAGCCAAAGAACATGCAATGAGAGAAAAAATATGTACAACCACGTTACCACGTTAGAATTAAAATATAAAGCATATTGTATTGTAAGAAATATATTTTTTAGAAGGTTTATTTTGTTTTAGTAGTTAGTTATGTATTTTAGAAATTTTCACGACGTTCCATCTTTACTAACTTTTAGAAAGACTATAAGTGAAATCCTATGAAATAATTGAAAAAAGAAAGTCTTAAATTAGTCAGTACGCACTTAATTATTTACAGAATTGCACCTATTAAAATGTATAATGCTGGCGCCACATGTTCGACGAGTCTCAGCGTCTGTTCACGAGCACCAATCATTCACGGATGCTCGGTAAATTTGGAAAACCATCCACACGCTCCCGACCGCGCTTGTATATTATGGATAAGCGAGCATGACGGACGTCTGGATTGTGTCGGCTATAACTTTCAGCATAGCGTATCTTTATTGTAAAAATAAAAATAAAATGAAAAGAAAACGAAAAATACGGCGAAAGAGATGGTGGATGTTAAAAATTCATAGAAACCGTACCAGTTTAATATTTAATTATTATATTATTATAACTTCATTCATGTAATATGATTTTTATGTAGTTTCATGTGTGTATATGTCATATTTTTATTATTTTTTCGTTTTATAATTAAAATTCGATAATAATCATAAAATACCTTCTTACCTTTATATACCTATATATTTTTACTTTTGTTCTGTTATTTTCTCTCTGCGTGTGTGATATGCATTGTGAAAATGCATTATGTAGGTACTTATACTTACATATATACTTATTTTAGTTTCCTTGTTCTTTTACTATGAGGCTAATTGTATACTTTTAATCCAGTCAAATTAAACTCAATGCAGTTTCTCGTTGGAGAGTTGTGGGGTAGTCTGGATTTCTTTCATGCTATACGTTTTTTGGGGTGCTGAATGCCAGCAAAATTTCTAGACGGAACGTGGCATTAATAATGGGAAAAATGGCGAAAATTTCCATATTCTGGCGAATTCTGCATATGAACTTGACAACTATCAACTTTTTGTAGCTTATCTTTTTAGCAGAATGAAAGTACATAAAATTTCTTACAAAGGCATATTAAATTTTTTTCTAAAATAAATGGGAACGGAGCTGTCAAAGTCCAAATAACATATTTTTGTGTTGTTTTACTCGTACATTACGAGAATCGAAAATGCATTGAGAAAGTTCACCTTGTTTCATTCACAACCAAATTTAAACAATTATTCTTTAAATTTATGAGTCACACTCTACCTTGCTGGAATCAGTAAACATAACGAATGTTTTCAATAAAAAAAAAAACATTTAAAAACACCGTGAAGTATTTAAGCTAGAAATGTTTAAATAACTTTATTTAAAATGTAGTGAATTGTTTAGGCTGAAAATGGTTACATCTTTTTTGTTTAAACACTTCACTACCTATATTTTTAAATAAAATTTACCCTGAAAACTCTCTTCATATTTACTGATAACAGCGAGGTAAAATGCAGCTATTTCTATTACAACAATAATACGAGACGTCCGTCTTTCCCCTGCTAATGCACAAACGCTACTAAGTTCGCACGAACGTGTGGACGCTTCGCAAGTTTTTTGCCGCAAGCTTCCTTTGATCTTTGAAGTACCGTGAACACTCAGTCGAAGTGTTCACGTTCCTTCACGAGACAAGGCAAACGCCCATCCACACGCTCGGAGGTTGTGAACAGTCGTGGAAACTTGGCAAGCATGTAGCGCCAGCATTACATATTTTTCTACGAACGATATTCGCTGGAACTTTAACAAAAACTGCTAAAACATATTGAAAAAGCTCTCATATCGTATTGTAATGTAATACAATGGTACGTCGTTCTAATATTATATCTCTATTTATGTACGAGTATAGTGGTCACTGGTCACATTGCGGTGACGCGATTGCATAATGTGAAATCAATATATCAGGAGTAATTGAATAATGATTACGCTCATTAGCGATCCTTAATGTTTTCCAAATTCACATTTACATGCACGCTAAATCAACATTTGCATATTATCCACAGCCCGGAGGTAGTTAGCTCTATACTAGCATTTTACAGGTATAATATAGAATTACGTCGTTTTTACTATAAATTGCTTTGACTACACGTGTTCTGTGTAATTAAGTGTCTTAATTTGCATATAATTAGATCTAGTAAACCAACATCAGCCATAATTAAAAATAAGCACATGTAGCACCTAACCTGGAAACCGAGAACAACTATCAGGAGTGTAGGAAGACCACTACTACGATGGAGAGATGACCTTGTCTTGTCGAGTACGTTGGTGTCAACTGGATCCAGGGATAGAGCTTCGTGGAAAGAGATGCAGGAGACTTTCGTCCAGGAGTAGACTGATAATAAAAATAAGAAATATGTGCTTATTTATTACCAACCAAGAAATAGACTGTCTTTTGTCATTTTCTGACCCAATGCAATAGATTCGATTCTATAACTTTTTGAACTAAAATAAGTGTGGATCAGAATGATCAGATACCATATATTTTTTACGTATTTCTATATGTACTCGTATGTATTATGTAAATATGTTCCCAGTTCTCACACTCTCGATTCTTCTGAACGCTTTTGCTTTTATATTGGTTATTCTTTTTGAAATTCCTCAGAAAAAACCAACGACGCTAGTACGAATTTTTAACATCCAATTAGAAAATACCAATGACAAATTTTTGTTCGAATCTCGTCGTAATTAAATTTAAAAATGTTTCAGAAGTTCTAAACATTCGAAATTCAATAATAATAATAGGTATTTCCAAAATAACAAGAATTTTGTTGTGAATGGATTTGACACAAATAAATTAAACCTGTAAGCTGGTACCTACCTGTTGCAAAACCTTCATAATTATTCCCTTCATAACTAAAACCCTTCATAATAATTAAAATCGCGAATTTTGTGATTAAATAGAAATTAACAGGACAGGATCATGTCAACAGGAAAAACCTACGCAATCAGCCAACCTTGAATAAGGTTAATATAAAATTAAATAGTCTCTCCTTGTTGTCGTGTTTTATGTTTGTGTAGATATACGGAAGCCTGGGACAAATTTAAATTAGGCAAAGATTTATCAAAAGTTTCCCAACCTGTCCAATGACATACACGTCCATCTTCGGTGAGGTATTTTAATTGGCGGCAAAAGTGAAAAGAACAGGACTTATCTTCGTGTCGTCCTCTTGTTGTCTCAAAACAAAAAAAAATATACCTAATGTCCTTCTAGTAAATTTATTGATTGGTTTTTCTTATATTACGTATGTGTTTAAGCATTAGTGATGATATTTTACGATTAAGGTAGATTTCCTTTCTGCAAATTCGTTGCGCTTTTAATGATCTGTTCTCGGTATTAAGGCAATCCATGAATCACATTATATCCATGCTACAATTCCCTTATCGTTCCTTTTGGGAAAATAGGGAAGTCTCAAAGCTTTACTTTCAATGCGGATTTGTTAATTTTAATTATCTTTTCCCCCCACCATTCGTAATGCTGCATATACATTTTGTTTCATGTTTAACACATTCATTAAAAAAATAATGTACAGGAACGTTTTGGTTTTATGGATGGAGAAAATTCGTAGGTACACATAAGTATTCAATTTCTAGTTATTGGAATTTTATTGTGTACTCAAATTATCATAGAATTGTGTAACAAACCGAACCAAACTCATGGATGCAGGAGAATGTAGCTTTTAATAATTTTCTCTTAAGAAGGGGTTACGAAATTTGTTTTCCAGCTACAGAATGATTAAGAAAAAGCAATTTACAAAAATAAGTTGTTGTCATTTTCATAAAATACAAAGACTTTTTTTAGTACTTGTTGATCTGACGATATTACTATTAAGTCTAAAATTGGAGCATTCGTGTACCTTTATTATTAGTAGAGGTATACAAGTTAATTCTGCTTTATATATCTAACCAGTCTTACTTTGCGTGGTAGGTACTAGGTACCCCCACTGGGTTGGAGATAAAAATGAAAAATGATAAATAAACCTCCTCGTTGTATGTTATGCTGTTAGAAGTAACCGGGACAAAGTGTTCCCTTTATTATCGCTTATGTGATATTATATTTTAAAGGATATTGCCCCTATCAACCTTCGCGGGTTTCAGCTCTTATAGCAGGGATACAATTTCTTTGGCAATATAGTTTTGTTTGAGCAATATCAGTTGACATACTCATACAAGTGACATTTCACGAAATGAGATGCGAGTAAGTTGAAAACTAATTCGTTTTCAATGTCAAAAAAGCTACAGTCGTGAAATGCAGTATATGTAAACTATACTTTTGAGAATTGTCTGATGACTTTATCGAAATGTGTCCTGTCAGTGATGTTGAAAATTTAGTGCAATAGTAAAATTAATAGCATAGTTTTTATCACATAAAATTTACTATGGTGAGAGTATCTTACTTGTCTAACTGTAACTTTGCTGGAGGGATAGGGTCCGAAAAAATGGACTCATATTGAGGAAACCTAACTTGATAATCGTACTTATGAAAGTGACGAAAAATATATTAGTATGAATATACAGAAAGTTTGCCGTTTACTTTTGGCATAAACGTTTTTTACCTCTAAATCGTATCACTTTAGCAGCCCTGTTGTTACAGTATTAAACCTGAAAATATCTACCACCTCATAACAGTAATATCCTGAAAGTATGATAAACTTCCATACCCTGTGCCCTTAGTACTTTAGTCGTTTTATATTCCTTTGAATGATGCGTTGGAAGGCTAAAGTGAGTATAGGTAAGGTTTCTGAAGCCTTTTGATATCGTAAATCTTGAAAATATTAAAATAAAAATTGACTTGTATATATTTTACGTTGATTTTTTCGGGTATGTTGTTAACATTATCAATTATTTGGTATAGTTTTTATTTGATTTTGTATACAATTCTTAATATTCAGGTTATCTTTATGTACGAAAAATATTACTTAGTGGCAGTATTAACATAGACAACAAATAATGCATAGCTATAACTATGTACTAGTATGTTCTTTACCGAATAGATATAGAAATATAAGTAGGTTTTATTGGAGCTGAGTTGAAAGGAAAAGTAAAAGATGAATCTATGTAGTTTACGAGTAGGTCTGCTCAAGATGAAAACTAAATCCTAAGAATGAAACAATACTATGAAAGGTATACGGGTGTCCCGTAAATCAACGTCATCCCGTGGAGAGGTGATAGACCAGCTCAAAACCTACCAGAAAATCGAAATATGACCTTAGTAAAAATCGCTCATTCTCGAGATATCGGCACTTTTTTGTTTTTCGTGAAATTCGACACCTTCGATCAGTTTTTCGATCGCCACGGTCACAAAATTCAATATTATGGGATTAAAATTTTTGATTCGTAATCCTGAATAATTCGGCTATTTGATTATAGTCCAAAATAAAACCTATTAATTCACAATTTAGAAAAAAAGAACATCGTTTCCATCTCTCGAGTTTTTTGTTATTTATTAGCAAATTTCGACTCCTTTACACTGTAAAAATTTAGTATGACATCAATCTGGCAAATTATATTAAAAACTTCCTCATTTAGTGTAGTTTTTAAAAAGGTACAAAACTGGATATAAGTCCTTTTATAAAATAAGATAGTCCTATTTTACTTCAAAATGACCTCATTACAAAAAAAATCAAATGCAGGGTTATAGTTTCCTTATGTCCAATAGTGATAGAGGATGAAAAAATATGAAAAAAAGTTTAAAAAATGTATGTCGAAAAATCAACTGTTTTGGAGTTATGGTCTTTTGAAAATTGAGGAGTATGAAAATTTCTCATTTGGGTTTTGTGACTATAACTCATAAACCACCGACTCGATTTTGACAAAATAAATTAAAAATCATTGCAAATAATGTAGGCTTGTGATAAAGTTCCTAATTTGCGGCCTTTTCTTCAAAATTTTGTGAAAATATTGTTAGGAAACATGTATTTTTGTGAAATAATGATATTTTTTTACAGAATTTTCACTAGATTCTAAGAAAAAGGCAACAAATTTAGATCTTTATCGAAATCCTATTTTATTGACTACTATTTTTAGTTTGTTTTGTCAAAATCGAGTTAATGGTTTGTGAGTTATTGTCAAAAAACCCAAATGAGAAATTTTCATACTTTACAATTTTCAAAAGGCCATAACTCCAAAACGGTTAATTTTTCGACATAAGTTTTTTAAACTTTTTTTCATATTTTTTCATCCTCTATGACTTGTCCAAATATTGGCCATAAGGAAACTATTACCCTGCATTTGATTTTTTTTTATAATGAGGTCCTTTTGAAGTAAAACAGGAATATCTTTTTTTGTAAGGGGACCTATATCCAGTTTTGTACCTTTTTAAAAACTACACTAAATGAGGAAGTTTTTAATTTAATTTGCCAGCTTGATGTCATACTAAATTTTTACAGTGTAAAGGAGTCGAAATTTGCTAATAAATAACAAAAAACTCGAGAGATGGAAACGATGTTCTTTTTTTCTAAATTGTGAATTAATAGGTTTTATTTTGGACTATAATCAAATAGCTGAATTATTCAGGATTATGAATCAAAAATTTTAATCCCATAATATTGAATTTTGTGACCGTGGCAATCGAAAAACTGATCGAAGGTGTCGAATTTCACGAAAAACAAAAAAGTGCCGATATCTCGAGAATGAGCGATTTTTACTAAGGTCATATTTCGATTTTCTGGTAGGTTTTGAGCTGGTCTATCGCCCCTCCATGGGATGACGTTGATTTTCGGGACACTCTGTATACAGTACACATATTGTACCAAGCCAAGAGTTCGATCATTATATATGATTTTAAAATATTTCATTACTGACTCACTCGGGCCTCCATGAGACCAAAGTTTATCATATTCTTTATATTCTTCGTACAATCAGTTCAGTAAAAAAACCATTGTGTTATTGAATCCTCCATAAGGAACAATTGAAAGAATTAATTTCATCAAAAGATACGCCGATAAAAAAAACCAACAAATATATAAATTTAATAAGTCATTAGACAAGATAAATGTTTCTCTAATCACCTGTTTGGTGAATATATTCTAATTAGTAGATACACTGAAAGGTAGGACTTCTTAGAGATGTTAATGATTTATTAAAGCATCGAAGATAAAATTACTTACTTACATCGATTTGTTCTTACTGTACCCTGTTAAAACAAACACGATGGCGATACATACTACACAAAGTTCATATTGTATTTTATGAGAGTATGAAAATGTCAGTAGGTATATGAATAATCTATACGTTCGACATAACCTTCTAAATATGTACCTAATAATTAGTTGCCAGTAAAAGTCTTACATGGCATAAAAATTAAGCAAAGCTAGGTTAATATACGCGAAATTAATTACTTAAATTAACATTATTTTTATTAACTATTTGTAAGGTATGAATTGGATGTATGTATATCGTATAGCATTGGAGAGGTCAGAGTCAGAGATAAAGTTCGTAAAAAGTCAGGTATGAAAGTGCTTCAGAAAACAAGTTGTAAATATCTTCCATATATACCAGAAACCTACCTATGTAAAAAAATATTTTATTTTCGATAAAAATACACAATGATAAAATGAGTGCAATGTGCAATCAAATAGTGAAGCTTTTGTATCACAAAAATGAGCACATTTGAAATATTGTCTTAACATTGAAAAAATCGATGATTATAATAACGGAGTAACGAAATAAGAATCATCATGATGTTTATTAGAGGTTTTAATATGTTTATTTTAGCAGATTGCCATCCCTAGAGTGATCTCATTAAATGGTAAAATATATGGACAACACCTATATTTTTAAGTGAAATTGTGCAATGTCATCGTCCTGAATGAGACACGCACATTAGGTAATAGTCGCAATTCTACCAGTCATTCTGTATATTTATAATTATCTACTACTACAATGTTAAGTATCGGGCTTTGTAGCAAACATAATTTTACACACGTGGAGGAGATTATAAACTCAATTTGGATACATGGTATGCAGTTGGTTGGAGCGTGGACTTCCTGGACTGGAGGTGCCAGGTTCGAAACTTAGCGTTGACGATGTATTCTGTACATCACAACACAAGCTGTTAGTTTACCGTAATGTATGCAGGAAAGTATTTGGGTTTGTGTACACAATTAAGCCCTTACCTTTTTTTAATAAACATTTCTTTAATAGGTATTTGAATTTAAGAGGCATCAGTGAATTTTTCAGAACACTTCACTTGGATTTCACCAATTTTTTAGGTGAGGAATAGCGGAGATAGAAGCCACCTAGCACAAATTTTGTATGAAAAATAATGATAAGTGGCTCACGTGAGCTATTCCTCACCTTAAAAGTTGGTGAAATCCAGCATTAGTTACTTGGTAATAAGCGACATGTGTGCATTGTGCTTCCCCTACCAATGTATGTACTCACTAAACGTATTCACAAAACTGCTTTGTCACGCCTTAAAATGTGACGTTCAGAACATGGATAGTTAATCTCATTGCTGGACTTCATCCACTCGCAAAAGACTATTGCTAAAAAAAATAGTATAGAGTGGAAACGCAATTCTATGCTGGTACTAGCTGTCCCAGAAATAGATGGCAGAAACAGGTGACAAAGTTGTGCGAGGAGAGACTGCGGTTGGAGTGGCCAGAGGTCCTGGAAGCTGCAAGTGACAGGGGCTCTGGCGAAGATACACAGATGCTTCGAGCCCTAGACCGAACCAAGGATAGAAGGGGAAGAAGATGTATGTATGTATGTACTTGGGTTGTATAGAATCAAGTTACTATTAACACAGGTAAAATTAACTCTAGAAACAAACGGACAGGCCTAAATATGTTTTATATTTAGTCGATCTGATCATTTAACTTTACATATTCCGAGTTGGGAATGACAATGAGTTTTATATTCGAGTATACTGACTGGTATTTTATCTGATTGAAAACAGTTTGGACTTCTGGAGGAGCATAATCTAGTGATATATCATAATACCCTTACACTATGAAGCACATGCATACATGGGCGTGCATGGGGGCAACAAAAATTTACAAAATTAATATAGGATGAAAGACGCGTAAATAGCGCCGCAGTCGAAATTTTTTGGATGATGATGACGGATGACTTTTTTGGCGCCGTTTAATGTGTTCCTGTTTTGAAGCTGGTCTTGAAACTCTTGGTTTTCAGCTTGCTTCTGAAGCTGGTGATGGGCTGGTCCCTTCGGAGTTTTGTGAGACATAGTGAAGAAGGTCGTGATGTGTCATGGTTTGGTTTATTTGAAAATGTACATATGTAATAATTTGCACAAAATTATGTATGAAAAATGTTTTCTATGAAAAGTAGTAAAAAAATAGCGCCGCAGGCAATTTTTTTGTTAAACAATTGTATTTTGATGGATTTTTATACTAATTTTAGAAAATCTTAGATATGATGAGAAAATGTGTGGTAATAATGTGATTTTTTGTGAGGTTTTATCATTTAGTACATGAAAAAATATATACTTATTCCAATCTCTAGGGGGGGGGCAGCTGCCCCCTCCTGACGGCGCCCATGCATGCATATCTATATAGATGTATTGTTACATCTACGGTTTGGGAACTAGGAATTCGTCTCATTAGAGCGGCTAGGAAGAATTTAAAGAATAAAAACCCACCAGTATTTGACGTTAAATTGAATTAAATCATTATAAAAAGATGGCTGATAATAAGTTTCGATGTTTTCCGGTAGGCACTAATTTTTCAATTTTATGTATTACAGTACTATTATTATACCTAATAGTCTGGGAATAAAAAAATATTATGTTGTACCCGGGAATTAGTTTTCTTGTCATTTTAGGAGAAATCCTATGCAGGATTGTTCTCTAATCATCCGTAGGCCCTATTTGAGGCACTTGTAATCGTCAGGTTTACAAACATTACAAAATAAATAAATAAAGATTAAATGTGAAACTGTTAGAGCAAAAAAAGACTAAAATCAACAAATGCATGGTGACTGGTGACAATGCAAAGTTATAACAGGTGTGGTTTAGTTCAATGCAGGTCTGGATGTAAATTGTCCAGAGCTACATTACGTCAATGACAATTCAAACTATCTTGTATCTTTAATTTTCTATTTTTTTCTATTCCTCGCAGGATAGGCAGAGTGCCACACATTACTCTTGTCACATATTCCTCTCAGCATTCCTCATGCTCTGCTTGAGAATCTGGTCAATATAATTATACAAGTACCTATGTTCATTCCAGGTGTGACTCTTTATATTTTTACACCCATCGTAAATGATGGTAGTTTTGAACCTTGGATCAAATCTCCGTAGGTACCTACCTACACAATAACCATGCATCCGACATACCTATACTAATAAATAAAGGCAGGTGCTACACCCGTAATATACAGCGCTGTTTGTGGAGATATAGTATTTTGTATTTTATACCTACATTAGACTGTATTAAAATATTGCTCTTTATTCTCATTGTAAAAGATATGCAATATTTTTTAGAAATAACCCACAGGAGAAAATAGTATTATTTATTCTTTATCAGGATTATATTCTGCAAGTTCTACTCTTGTGGATAAACATTGCGTAATATCTAATATGTATAGGTGCCTACTAAATTTCCAAGAATGCGATATTTTCGTGAGGAAAATCATAAGGGAAAAAAAGGGAGAATAGATCATACCTTAGGTACATAAAATCTAACTATAATCCACAAAAAGACGTACTCCTTTTTAGTTCAACTATGAAATAAAGATTATTTAAATATTAGGTACTACGAGGTGCATTTGAATTTGCACTGAAAGAAAATATTTTTTCCGAATCGATGAAAATAAACCTACGTATTTTTAGTTGTTTCATCAAGATTCATAAAGTTAATTGGTAATTATATTTATATGTTTATAATGTGCATTGGGGAGGTATCTACAGGTAATTAAAGATAAGAAAGAAATACGTACCTATATTTTTTGTATAACCTATTATATACAAAAAAATATGATTGAACAATGGAAATGAAAATTGAAATTGTATTTGATGATGTTGAGTAATATGAATTGAATACTATTTATGTAAGTTAGAGGTGTTAGGTATCTATCACAAGTGTGCCAATATTACAGGTATTACCGAAGTGTCTCTTTGGGTAGAGTCAAGAGTCTGAGTAGACCGATTTTCTTTACATGCGACGTAGACGCGGCGCGGTGGATTGGTATGTCGAATCGCAAAATAAATTTTTAGTATATATCTAGATTTAAATTAGGTATTTAAATTACTGCAGAATGTAATTGGTTTTTAAAAAAGTATACAAAACAGTTTCAATAACATAAAGAAGTAATAGCATTAGATTATAGGCGGATGTCTTCTTCTTTACAGTTTGTCCATTATCCATCACATTACAATCTTCCGTTGCTAAACTTTTTATATCGGCAGTATTTTTAGCTTTTATTTGTTCGCTTAACTTTATGAAGACTTGGGTGACCGGGGATTTTTTTTATTGCTTTTTCTCGCCGACTCGCCCGGCCGACTCGCCCGGCCGCTGATGGTCCACGCGACCGATCTATTACTAACCGATTGAATTTTTTGTCCTATTCAAAGTTATTCATGGAGAGATTATCATACTTAGATTTTAATACAATTTAATTTTAAATCCGTCAGCACCTGTCCGGGTCTAATTGGCGCAGTGTATTATTTCTCTCTTTGTAATATATAATTTTCAAAGTTGTTGCTTGCTTCATGTTTCTTTCTTTTCCTTTTTTATAACTCACTTTTTATCACTTGGGTTAGCTGGAAGAGATCGCTGTATAGAAATTTGAGCTCGCCCTAGTGAGCATTACTTATTATTATTGTAATGCAAATTATCTTGTTTGTATGTTGAACATATGAACAAAATTAAATTCTAATTTTTATGACAATGTTTGAATGATAAATGTGCTCCAACTTTTAACACATGCCCAGTATACATCAGAAGTGTTACAACTTAAGATTGAAGTAATATAGAATTGAATTTCTTTTATTTCTTCCAGTTTTTTTCTCATTATTCTCCGATTTCCTCTAAGATTGATGATGTGTTATACCTAGTATTTAAATAGAGAGAAAAACTTGTATTGAGAATGTGACTTGGAGTGGGCCGATATCGCAGATCAATCCAGAATTATTATTTTTAGTTTTCTGTTGTGTAAAGAAAATTAATGAAAATAGGTGGGTACGTAGGTTTCGCGCCTGCTTGCAAAGTATTAGAGAGGTATGGCACTTTCATTTTATATAGGATGCACTCAATGACTAAAATGAAAGTGAACAAGTTGAGATGGTTGGGATGTGTGGAGAGAATGAACGATGAAAGGATAACAAGGAAAATTTACCTGGGTGAAAGAAGTGGTGTAAGGAAACGCGGCCGTCCAAGAACCACATGACCGGACCATCTAGACCAGATCCTCATGGACGGAAGTGTTTTGAGTAAAAGTAATCGTAGAATGTGTATGAGGAATTGCATGAACGTGACGGAAGCCCAAAGTGTGTGTAAGGATAAGAAAGTCTGGCGATCCGTTCTCTCTGCCTACCCCGCAAGGGAGATAGCGTGAGGGTATAGTATACTATAGTATAGTAGATGCACTCAATAGATTGAAGAGAATATTTTCAAGTTCCACTAGCCGTGTCATATTACTTATTATTTGATTTTAATTCATCACACATGACAACACCCATAAGGTATCTCATCGAAATCTATCTTGATTGATTACGGCTATTATTAATCGGTATTTTTTAAAGATACGTACTGTAGATATCAGTGGCGAAGAGTGGATTTCTGCGGAAGGAAAGCCGGGGCTAACATTTCTTATGGGATTACGTCAGATTAGATGACACTATTACACCTATCATTTTATGCAAAAGGTAACTCGATGGGAAACGTGTTCTTAGGTGGCTTCGTGCCTGGTAGATATTCTTAACTATTAATATTTTACCACATTTATAAAGTTTATTAAAATGTATTAATTAGTGCTGTTTTAAATAATAAATAAATAATATCCTTAAAGTGAATTGTTTAACTTATAACTGACATCTAAGGCAATAAATAATTCAGAAAACAGCTGCTTTTTTTTTACTCACCATCTTTGAATGGTGAGGTGCCGGGTTCAAATCCCAGCACAGATGATGTATTCTGCATTTTACAAACATACAAATACAAACTACAGACAAACTACAAACAATACAAAATACAAACTTTTAGCCTATTGTGTCTAACCTGCAAAGAAAAGTATTAAAGGAGAATGCTCATTTTGTATGGAGAAAAAACCCAGGCCCGGCGCAAACGAAATGTAACTCAAATGATAGGTAATAATTAGTAATTAAATACTGCATAGGGGGTATCATCGAAATCAATGGCTTAAGGGATGAAATACCTATTCGAAGATTTACAGGGGTCACACGAATATGTAAGAAAAGGAGCATTAAACAGTTACAATTTCGATTAAAAAGTATATAATGTGATGAGTGTAAGGTAGCTCGTCTGATTTTTCTTCCTCTTCATCAGTCTTGGTCCCTCCGCTGCCGGATTTAGGCTCAAAGGAAAATACTCATGAATTATGTAAAAAATAAATATGTCCGGCGCAAACGCAACGTGACTCAAATCATAGGGAAAAATGAGTTATTAAATACTGCATGGGTGGCATCATCGAAATCAATGGCTAAATGCGTGAAATACCTACTTATTTGAAATACACGCGACGCAGAGATTGCATAATTTCAGGAATTTTAAGTTGAAAGAGCTTTTAAACAATATTATTTCTTAGTTCCATATAGCAGTGGGGGACCAAGGCTGATGATGATGAAGAAGAGGAAGACGGGCTACCTTTTATTTATGATATTTTATACTTTTGAATCGCAATTGTAACTGTTTAATGCTCCTTTTCCTATATATTCGTGTGACCCCTGCAAAACTTCGAATAGGTATTTCACCCATTAAGCCATTGATTTCGATGATGCCCCCTATGCAGTATTGAATTACTCATTTTTACCTATCATTTGAGTTATATTTCGTTTGCGCCGGGCCTGGGTTTTTATTGAGCATTCTCCTTTGGGTTTGTGTATATAGATACAAGCCTAAATCCTTTTTATATTAAAAAAACAATATTAGGTACGTACATAGGTAAATATTACCTTATAGACCGTGTAATCCATAGTGTCGCAACATTTTCCTCTACATGAGGTAGCTAGCGACAAGCGTGTAAAGAAAATAAAAAAAGGAGACCTCAAAACCTCAACTTGCTGATATTATTGAGATTTTGATTTTTATTCTTTTTCTTTCAATTTTCTGGACGCTGAAAAATAACATAAGTAAAAAAAGTGGAGGTTGAACACTTTTATTCTTCTTCTTAAACTGGCCGAAGACCACTTGGGTCTGTTTCTGCAGAGTCTGTCGCCTCTCGCGATGTGGACTCCCAGCTGTCCTTCCATCATTTGGGGGGCCTTCCAGGTAATCTCCTTAACTCTGGATTTCCATGTAGGGCTAGGTGTGGTAATCTTTGGGTGTTCATTCGCTTCACATGATCCCTCCAGTATCTTCTCCTTTGCCTCCCCCATCTGACAACATCTTGGATGTCACACATCTCAGGTTATACACAATTACACATACTTATTATGATAGGTAGATGTAGGGTACTCATGACTCATAGGTTATTTAATGTTTTTTTATATATCTACAGCGTAATAAAATTATACTATAAGTGTAGACAAAATGCGAGTTTATATGAAGCAGGCGATTATAGTAAAATAACTGTTAATGAAAATAATGTTTTCAGCTCAAATCAACTTTTAAATTGCTTGTGAAACATGCAATTATTTTCCGATTATCTGCCGAGTACTAATTCAGTTCAGATACGACGGATCACTGATAAATTCACCTGTTACTCGGATGCTGTATACGATTGCGACATAATAGCAATTAGATATAAAATTACTGCTCCTGGCTATTACCACTTAGCATCATACGAGTATCTAATAGTAGGTATAACGCTAACAACGCTGATGCAAAAGTTCCAAGAATCTAAAAAGCCATTAGTCGACACTCGGCAGTGAAAACTAAGTACACATTTCTAATTAAGTGTGTGGGGCTTGATGTTAAACGGAGTATTATGTGTGTAATCTGATCGGACAGTTTGCCTCAAAGTATTTGTAGAACATAACTAATTTATCTAAAAGGAATGCAAAGGTAACAATGAAATTTTGTACAAAAAGTAAAATATTACCAATGGAAAAAAAAGTAATAGGTTTAATTTAATTAAAAATTTAATATTTGAAAACGTGTCAAATAGATATGGTATAGATGTCGCGCGAGTTTAAGACCCTTTTTTGTAGTGTTCGTGAAAGGTCGGATATACCTGCCTTAAACAATGAACGCATCTGTGTGCATTCTGGTTTATTGTGCGCTCACTAAAACTAGTATAACTGCGTTCACGGACTTGCGTGTGGTTACGCTGCCTCACACTACAAAAAAGGGTCTTAATTTCCCTAGAGGTATTAGGCGGGTGTCTTGGGGGTTCCTCGCATAAATAATAGGAAATGGGCCGGTGGTGGATGGATGTAGTGTGCCCAAGACAGGAAGCTGTGGAGGGCGAAAGGGGAGGTCTATGTCCAACAATGGACCTAAGTGGCTGCAAAAGAAGAAGAAGTGAAATATACGAGTACATGTACGTGAAATTCTGAAGTTACACAATAGTAGTAGTAGGTGGCAAAATTATTTAAAAAATGTTCATTACTCGGTATATTTTATATTAAAATATTTGATGAGGTAACACTTCCATAAGTGGCCAATAGACCGTGTTAAATACTCCATCAGATGACAGCTCGAATTAGAATCGATTTCGAGCGATTTAAATTTGCCTTAGGCTTACATATATTATAATAACATAGAGGAACACCATAATACTATATAATACTATATTATCTACGTATGTATAACAAAATTTATCTCATCTATTATAATAAGTAATAAGTATACCTAACTATGGCCATGAGCGTCGCCAGCCTTGGAGCTAGGGGGGGCAATGAAGATATAGCACGAAAAAAGCGTAAATTGCGTCACAGGCGAAATTTTTCTGTGAGACGGTGAAGAAGGTCGTAGTGTGGGTTCGTTTATTTATAAATATATATAAGTAATGCTTTGTACAATAATATGCATTAATAATGTCTCTTACAAAAAAGAAATGAAAATAGCGCCGCAGTCTTTTTTTTTTCTCAAAACAATTGTATTTTGATAGATTTTCATGAAAATTTATAATAGGTATGATGAGAAAACGTGTGGTAATAATGTGATTTTTGTGAGGTTTTATCATTGACCATGAAAAAATATATACCTATTCCAATCTCTAGAGGGAGCCAGGGGGGCCTGCCCCCCCTGACGACGCCCATGGCTATGGCTATTAGGTAAAGTAGTTCGGAACAAAGATTTGTAAGTATTGATTAGTAATAATATTAGGTGCGTTGATGGTTGCTGTGTTATAATTATGTAGGTAATCAATGTAATGTAATATGGAAATTAATATAAGATTTGTATGATACAATCTTACATGAGATGCCTGAATAGTAATCAGTTTTGGTCAAATGTAAAACTATTATGTTGGTACGAAAGCAAAATACATTTTTATTATAAGCAGTAACCTGCCTCTTACTTAAGCGTAAAAGCCGTGTGCTTGTCGAAAGAAAAAAAGCATAATAAAAAAGTCTCACAAATTTATCATCTTGTCTAATGCTGATCTACTGTTTCTAACATGTAGATTGTAGAATCGTTGAAATATATGGGTTGGATCAAAACAATATGTTAAAGATTTTCTATAGGGAAAAGGTTATCACCATAATATTTAATAGCCATTAGCCCGTTGACGAGCATGTCTTTAGCTCAGAAGAATCGCTGTTTCGTTACTACTGATCCTGTCGATGATGCCATTGGAGGTGACTATGGAGGCCGATTCTGGACATGCACACTCTGTCACACTTTGGACAAGGCTGCTCCTCATTTGTATCGGGTCTGCGGGTGGTTTTGTTTTGCAGTCCAGTGTAATTGTTTATGATCCTCCGTTAGTTTTTACGATCATCCACCAAGTTTTCCCAGTTATTTTGAGAATTTATGTATAATATGCATGAATATATGTATGTCTATACACTCTCAAGATATAATAACATTATTTTGTGTACAGGATACCTCAGACTGCTTAGAGGGTCGACCTCCTCAATAAACCCACCACACCAACTATGAATTTCTCTGAAACATAAATAGTATCTGTAATATTTATAGCAATATGCAATTATTTAGTTTCCGTGTCCGGAACACTATCAAATCTTGTAACTCCAATATTCGGCCACCCGAACACCCATGGCATTCGCCAGTAGTGCATCCTTGATTTTCAGCTCATCAGTAAACTGACTATTTTGTGAGCAAAGTGTGTATACCTTCCTCATCCATTTAATAAAATAACTTAGTATAAACATCAATATTAATTTAAATAATTATTGAGGGACTGATCCATAAATCATACATCTTACCTGTTACAAAAATAAAGTAGATGAATATCTAATAATGGTTGCCCTTAGTAACTTCACATTCTCCTAGATTTTTGATGTAGGTATCGTTTCATTTACATAATATTTTTATTCGGTCTATAGGGAACTTGTAATTTAATTGTTAAATTATACCATTTTAGTTACAATTGATTGAGTTTAGTAGAGCTTAGGGTAAAAAATGGTAATTAAATTAAAAAATATCAGACTGGTTTCTAGAAATTAGAAGGACCTGTAGGAACTTACGAAGAGAGATCTCTCAAAGACTCTGAAAGAGAATATGAGGCGTGACGACATAGAAAAAACAGGAGAAATTGGAAAGACGTGGATTGGAGTTCAGACTCCAAATAAAGGGAAAAAGGTCTCTCTATCTTTTCTTCGAGTGATACAGGATAGGGAAAACAGTCTAGTTAGATCTGAATCTCAGGTATATGGCTTCCCTCTTAGATTATATATAATTCTATGGGCTTCCCTATTAGAGAGGGTCGAATTTATTCAGAAGGTCTTATCTTCTGAAAAACTGCATGTTTTATTATCAAATGTTGACTATGACGCTGTTGAACTTGCACTATATTATGCATCCTGTAGTGTGAATAACCTCTGATCTCCTCGAGGGTTTTATTGTAACGTTGTTGAATTATACAACAGCCTGAAAACTATACGGGTAATAATTGTATCTAAGTAACAATTTATTTAGGTACGTTCAAAGCGCGAGACTCATTCCTTCACAACAACAATATTATAATATCCGAGCATATCCGAGATTATCACTTGCCTAGGCTAGTAATAATAATAATAATAATAACACACAACAGTCGCCCGATCCTACCTGCCAATTACCCCAGACCATTATGTAGCGAGAAACTATCATAAAAACATGCTGCAAACAAAACCTTTGTAAAAAAAAACAATATACCTCTTGACTGGCTCACTTCATGCGCGCGCAGACAGAGACAACGATATCACGTGGCGATCAATTTATATAACAACCTCTCTGTCCATCAACCATAAAGGGAGACAAGAGATACATGTGGCGCCTGCCTAGATAGCGGTGTCCCTGTCTAGCTAAGTATAGTGGGAGAACAGGAATCAAGATGGCCCCATGCCTGTCGGTGTTTGTGCTACAGTTTTTATTTAGTTTGTATGCGGCGTACGTGCGTGCTGCGCTCTAAATCGAATCACGGCTTCTCACGATATCGATGTTGTGCAAATATCGCGCGGGAGTTGGTTGTTGTCACTTGTAATATTTGTGTCATGTGGTATTGTTTTGGTTGCGCGCGCATGGGGCGCAACAAGTGAAATGGGTGCAAGGAATTGGAGACGAGCTGCCCAAAGTGCTGCTGTCTGTCTCCTTTTAGCTTACGGCACCCTACTCCTGTATCAAGCAGGTGCTAGTGTGAGTGTCAGGCCAGAGCCTGTAATAGTGCCAAGGGTCCAGGAACATTCCAATGAAGTACAGGCACCTGCGGTCGCTGTGACTCCTCCGCCTCCAGCTACAGCTACCCCGAGGCCTGCAACAACCACCCTGAGTGATCTCTTCATTAGTGTTAAGACTACTCGACATTATCATGATCTCAGATTACCCATCATACTCAAGACTTGGTTTCAGTTGGCAAGAGAGCAGGTTTGTTTACCAACACTTATCTATTCCCCGTAAAATGTTTATTCATTTACAAACATTACACATCCTTTTAAAAATCAAACAAACGATGACGCCAAATTTCTTATCGGTGAAGATAGAACCTCTGATAAGTTTGGTGACAAATTTTGTGTTGCATTTTTAAATTGAAAGAAGTAAACCTAAATATTGCATGTCGGTTTACACAAAAACGCGGGATACTCGAAGTTAGTTTAACGTCCGAGATTTTCAGCTCTTAATATGTACTGCTGGTTTTTCAAATAATTAACAAGTAAAATAATAACATACTCAAGATCAGATGACTCAAAAACTACACACGAGTCAAAGAAACAAGATTCTGATAACAGTGGACCTAAGATTAAACGAAAGCATAATCTGATGCGAAACTCAATGGAAAATCTTACATATCATATCTGTATGGGTATGCTTTCCTCCTCTTCTTGACGAAATCTAGAATATTATCAGCTGCGAGGTTCCGAGTTATTATTCTTGAAACAATTTAACCTGCGGTTTAAACTCATTAATCCAAACTCGGCACATAATAGTTTAATGTGTGTATAACAGAGTAAACTCTACTCGCAGACCAAACCAGAGATTGAGAATCGGTTAAAGATGTGCGAGAACATTGAATCCGAAAAAAATAATGCCTTGTAAAAAATAATAATGTACAGCACTTGGCTCAACTAGCGTGTAAGCGTGTAGAAAAAAATGTAACTTACGTTTACGATAACCCAAAGAAAATAATTTCATGCACACACTTTACACTTTATGAAGGAACTAATTTTGTGAGTTTGCAAGTAATTTTGCACCATGGGTAAAAAGGATAATTCCTATCCATATCTAGTACAGACTACACTGTCAGAGGAATGGTTTTATGCGAAAGAGTCGACCCGGAAATTCATACCTTGTAAAACAGCTCTTTTCTGACAAATTGGCGTAAGCGAATTCATTTTTTGGGTAAATCATACTAGGAAATATGCTATCAGAATTTATTTTACTCTTAGCCATCTAAAAATGTAGGTACTACTTACAAATTTCTTTTTCCTAAATACGAGAATAAGAAACACGATGGAAGTTGGAGACAAATATCCTACAATTACAATTTTTCCATACAAAGTGGGAAATGGACAATTAATACGTTTGGTAAAAGAGAGATTACTGCCGATCTTGATACTTGATCTACTTGTTACTATTTTCAATGTTTGCCTATCCCTGATATGATTAACCTCTACTGTTTTGACGGGGTTTACAGTTAGTAATGTTGATAATGATCAGTAATATAGTTGGATAATCTAAGCAAGTTAGTATACAATGCTTATAGAAACTTACTTGGGCAAAAGCTCTACATATAAGTGCATACTAAGAATTTTTATATTTCAAGGAATATAATTCATACCTATATCACTATGGCGAAACTATATAAAAAAACAATCCAATAAATATGATGATCGGAAAAAGTCATACAATAAACCATCGTGAAAATTCTCGAAATGATAATATTTTGACCATCGCTTTATAGTATTCTAAGCCGGTGTCTGTAGGTCCATAATTATCTCGTGTTTAGTAAAGTATTTACCAGCAGACAAAAAGAGTACTTATTCTATAGAAAAAGAAACACATAAATAAATGACTAACAATACACAGTAAAAATGATGAAAACCGCTATGTAAGTGTAGTATTATTTTTATTGTAAAGTAAAATACACTAATAAGTTCCGGTATGCTAATGTGTGGAGAACATAAAACAATAGGCAGCTATTATAATATACGAGTGTATTGTGAAAATAAAGCAATCATAAAATAACCCTTTATAGTTCATAAACATAACATTAGGTACTCCATATGATGTATACTTATTAACTTATTGTGTTTGTATAATGTTAAGTTAAATTATACCTAATATACATTCGCGGACCGCCATGCGTGTCTATCTATTAGTTTAGTTTAGATTGTAGTGGGATATAAACACTTACTATGCTATGCGAAGTTCAAAAACACGAATAGTTCACAATAGACAGATGGTGTACAGTTCATGAACCTTGACATCAGTTGTACCGCACCAGCGATGTGAGGTAGTGTTGAGACTGTAAAATAACAATGTAAATCTCGCTGTGTTAATAGGCGCTGGCCGTGACAACGTGTGATCCGTAGTAGCTGTGGTGAAGGGGGTGTGGCGGGAGCAAACGCTTCGTTCCGTCGAATATGTGAGACGTATAGCGCGCTATACAGCGGCTATACGATCACTTTCCCGAGCGACTACCCCTTTGTGAATCGTTCGAAACGCACTAACGAGCCTCCTTTAGTCAATCCCTATGGGACCAACGCCGGTAGATTCTCGCTAGTACGATCTACTAGTAGACACGTAGAAGGTAGCAACTGCGGTAGGTGATCGCCTCGATGTCCTGGTACAAGCCAAAGGTCGGTGGATGGTGGGGCGTAAATCCGGTATCCAAGCCAAGGTCAGTACGAGGTAATCCAAAAGTCAAGTCCGGTATGCAGCAAGGTCCACAGTGTTGAGAATCCAAGAGAAGTCCGGAGCAGGCAGTGGTAAGTGGTAGAGACGAAACGACGGATTGATTGCGAATGATGTTTATTAAGAAAATTGTAGGGAATATATCTCGTTCGTGTGACGGCGGCGCGCGCGGGTTCGGGAACGCTGAGCGCCCGACGTAAGTAATTACTTCACCCCGCTACCCTACACATTTCGCTCCGACCCGCCGTACATGACAGTCGCATCGGAGCGGTGTAGCCGCCACACAAACGAGTTCTACATACAATATTACAATGAATGATTATGAAATAATATGAAAACTTAATCAAACTCCTGCACGAGCCTCCCGTAGACGTTTACGTATATTTAACGTTTTATTTATTAGTCTGTGGAGGCTCGTGCTTACATAGCTACATATTTCATATTTACATAGATATAGGGGGGCGCCGTCCCATACACTCCCCCCGTGAGGGTCTCCCTTACTGGTGTCTTCTTAGGGACGGCGCCTTTCCTCAGCTTTTATCCCAGGTTGGCTTCTTCTTCGACGGGAAGGCGGATGATCCTCACCGCTGGTCTTGTGTAAGCTCCTTTGGCGGTGATTACTTTGGCTCTCCGTACTTGCCCGTCTTTTGCAGGGAAGGCTTCGGCGACCCGCCCTCTGGGCCAGGTGTTTCTCGGCTGTGGAGGTTTCCTTGCCACCCGTGGTTGAGCTCTCGTAGTAGTGAGAGTAATCTTCTTTGGAGATGCTGATTCTGCCCGGCTCGTGGGTCTTGTGTTCCGCAAGTGGAGGGTACCCAGTCCTTTGCGTCGGGCGTGATTCTTGTTCAGCAACAATCTCCTGACGTCCATGACGTATTTCGCGCCCATTGTGTGTCTGATCTTCATCCTGGTAGTTGATGAAGGCAGCATACTTCTGCAGGGGCGTGTCATCTCGCCGGAGGCGATGTAATTCTCGCAGGGATGAGAAATGGCCGCGTCCATGACGCGTGGTATATTCGGCTGGGGTGCGGTCTTCAACTTGATGACTGGTGAAGGCAGCATTCTTCTCGCCGACAAATCCTCGCCTGAGGTGAGGTAATTCTCGCAGGGATGAGAAATGGCCGCGTCCATGACGCGTGGTATATTCGGCTGGGGTGCGGTCTTCAACTTGATGACTGGTGAAGGCAGCATTCTTCTCGCCGACAAATCCTCGCCTGAGGTGAGGTAATCCTCGCAGTTGTGAGAGTAGTAAGCGTCCGTGACGCATGCACCGCCCGGCTTGTATGCGCTTTCCACTTGAATGAATGGTGGAGCTGACATTCTTCGCGCCGGGTGGGCTGTGGTAACGTCTATAACGTGTTTGTTGTCCGATTTGCGGGTCGAGTCTCCACCTTTATTGGTTTGTTGAGACGTCTTCCTTCCCGCCGGAGTAGTTACCTCGCCAGAGGTGCGATGTACCTCGAGTTTCCGAGGACAGTTCGCGTCCTTGACGCGTAGGTCGCCCGGCTTCTGTAGCCCTCTTTGTTGTGGAGGGCATATGCTTCGCGCCGGGCTATTCACCTCGCCAGAGGTGAGAAGATCTCCGCAGCACCGGAGAATATTAGCGTCTACGACGCGTTGGTCACCCGGCTTGTATGCGCTTTCCACTTCTAAGAGCGGTGGAGCCCGCATTATTCGCGCCGGGTGAGATGATGAGACGTCTTTGTTGACGCGTTGTACGCCCGACTTGTGTGAGTCTACCACCGCGACAGGCGGTGTAGACGGAATTCTTCGCGCCGGGCGTATTACCACGCCTGAGGTGATTGGGTTCTCGTTGTGACGAGTGATGTGTACCGCTGTTTGTCGGCGGTTTGACGCGTCTGTGACGCGTAATTCACCCGGCTTGTTTGCGCTTTCCACTTCTATGAGCGGTGGAGCCCGCATTGTTCGCGCCGGGTGAGTATTATCCTCGTAGCACCGAGGAAAAGCCGCATCCTTGATGGGTAGATCGTCCGGCTTGTGTGTGTCTATCACCACTTCAGGCGGTGTCGACTTCACTCTTCGCGCCGGGCTGTTCACCTCGCCTGAGGTGATTGAGTTCTCGTTGTGACGAGTGATGAGTGCCGCTGTTTGCAGACGGCCTGATGATTCGCTGATGAGTTGTAGTCTTCCTGTCGGATGTGGATCTCCATCTGTTGTTTGCTGAGACCGCATCCTTCGTGACGAGAGAGCCTCCTTGTTGGAGGTGACTGGTAACTCGCAGTGATGAGTGTTGGTAACCGCTGTTTGTTGGCGGTTGGATACGTCTGTGACGCGTAATTCACCCGACTTGTGTGCGTCCATTATTGTAGCTAGCGGAGTAGACGGCAATTTTTGCGCCGGATGAAACACCTCTCCTGAGGTGAGTAAATCCTCTGAGCACCGAGGAAGGGCCGCATCCTTGATGGGCAGACAGCCCGGCTTGTGTGCGTCTATCACCGCACCTAGCGATGTAGACGGCACGCTTCGCGCCGGGCAAGATACCTCTCCCGAGGTGAGTTTATCCTCGTAACGAGGAAGAGCCGCATCCTTGATGCGTAGATCGCCCGGCTTGTGTGGGTCTATCACCGCACCTAGCGGTGAAGACTGCATTTTTCTCGCCGGGCGATACACCTCTCCTGAGGTGATTGTATTTTTGACGCTCCGATGTATCGATGCGCTCTTGACGCATTGTACGCCCGGCTTGTGTGAGTCTATCGCACCTAGCGATGTAGACGGCATGCTTCGCGCCGGGCTATACACCTCTCCCGAGGTGAACGTCGTCTTGTTGCTCCGATGTAACAATGACTTCTTGACGCTTTGTGTGCCCGGCTTGTGTGAGTCTATCACCGTACCTAGCGGTGTAGACGGCACGCTTCGCGCCGGGCTAGACACCTCTCCCGAGGTGAATGTCGTCTTGTTGTCTCGTGACGTCTGAGTCGCCAGTGTGAGGCGGCCGTTTGCATTCTTACTGAGGCCTTGATCGCCCGTCTTGATCACTGGATTATCTGTTGACGACGACAGTGTGTTGACGGCTGGATACTCGGTTTGTATATCATCTTCATCGTCGGGTCTTCTACCGCCGTGTGCGACCCAGCCCAGGGCTGTGCGAGACATTATATGCGCGTCTCCTTTGCGTGCCTCCACCCTTTGGGTGACGGCGAGCATCACGTTGTCTGCGCCGATGAGTAGCCGCGGTTTCACTAACCCGTGTTCTTCAAGACTTCTTTTATATTTCTGCATAGGCAGCGAGAAATCTTCAATTGTATTTGCCCGAGCAAGATATGCGGCGCCGTCTCCTCGGACTGTGAATTTGACCCGCTGTGAGTCACACTCCGGCGCCGTCTTTTCCATTAATGTTTCTATTCTTATCGGGCTATTCTTTCCTACTAGGCCTATCTGTCGGGCAATGCCGGCGTCTATTAGGCTCACTCCGCTGCCCTCATCTAGGAGGGCGTGTAGGGTCACCGCTCCGTTAGGGCCTTGTACTACCACCGGCAGTATTTTCATTAGAACCGGTGGTGTCTGCTGCATGGTGGCAGCTGTGTCTACTACGTGGACGTAGTTGATGTTGGCGCTAGTCCCCGGGCTGTTGTTACTTGCTTCTGGGATGTTTGTTTCTGGTGTATCTTTATGTAGGGTCCAGTGGTGAGATTTTTTACATCCACGTACGGTGCACACACTATTACACTTCCCGTGTCTCTCTTTGAGACAAACGTAACAACACTTCGCTCTTTTCACTGTGGACCAACGCCCAGACACACTTTTATTTAAGTACACTCCACAGTTAATCAACCCGTGGCTGGCTTTGCACAGTACACACACTACACTTCTAGGTACACTTTGCACACTCTTTGGTTCGCTTCTTTGCACAACATCTAGCTCGTCCTCCTCTTCGTGTAATGTCAGGACACAATCCTTACGGTTCTTCGTCCTGGTGTGGCGAGTGGTTGTGCTTTCAGCCCGAAGGGCCTTGTAGAGCCGCGTGTACCATTTTTCAAAGTCTTCCAATGTTCTTTCAGGGCCGTCTTCATTATATTGATGAAACCACCCACTAAATTGCCATTCAGGGAGTTTTAGTACTAGCTCCAGTCGCAGCGCTAGCTTGTCCAACTCAGGGTTCTTTAGACCGGACAAACTCGCTGTGGTGCTCTTCAGTAGAGCGTAGAATGCTTTGGCTTCCTCAATTGAGTATCGTTGTACCATCTGCGGGAACTTCCGTACTTTCGCTATTAAAGCTTGCACTACTTCATCTGTTGTCCCGTAATTATTTTCCAACAACGCCATTGTAGCTTCCACTGCTTCACCTTCAGCGCCGAAGTCTAGTATAGACGTGCATAGAACGCGCGCCTCTCCTGTTAGGTATAATCGCAATCTGTTGCGATTCTCTGCTTCCCCTATCCCGCACAGCTTCGTTGACTCGTAGAATTGACCACGGAACGCCGGCCATTCTAGGGGGTTACCGGAGAAGGTCATCAGAGCTCGGCTTGGCTGGTACGCGGGCGTCATGTATGCGTTCCCGTGCTGTGGCGGCCCGTATTGTTGATGCGGGTATTGTTGCTGCGGGAACTGCTGCGGCGCGAATTGTTGTTGCGGCGCGAACTGTTGCGGCGCGAATTGTTGAGACGCGACATTTTGTAGCGACGCACCTTGTTGAGGTAGGGCTTGTTGATATTGTTGATGCGACACGCCTTGTGGTAGTGAAGCACCTTGTAGAGGCAGGGCCTGTTGATGCGACACGCCTTGTGGTAGTGAAGCACCTTGTAGAGGCAGGGCCTGTTGATGCGACACGCCTTGTGGTAGTGAAGCACCTTGTAGAGGTAGGGCCTGTTGATGCGACACGCCTTGTGGTAGTGAAGCACCTTGTATGACCTCTTGATGTGACACAGCTTGTAGCGGCGCGCTTCCTTGTGGTAGCGTAGCTAGTTGATGCTGTGTTGTGACAGGTGGTGACTGGATGGCCGCCTTCTGGAGGACTTGTGTAACCCAGTCCAATGTGAATTGCTCGCGGCCAAGGGTAGGTGAAGACGTTGAAGGACCGGCCGCTTCTTGTTGCTGCTTCAGCATCCTTCTCAGCTCGGCGTTTTCTTGTTCCATACGCCGTATCTTCTCCCTTGTGCTGCTTGATGAGCTGCTGTCACTTGAGTCGCCATCCTCCCTCGGTGGAAAAGCGACGTTCAAATCTTCATCACGAATCTGCGCCGGTGATGAATGACCGCTCCCCTTCCCAGAGCGTGTTGTAGGCATCTTGATGTCGTCACTGGATCAGGGCTTCGAAGGACCAATTTGTACCGCACCAGCGATGTGAGGTAGTGTTGAGACTGTAAAATAACAATGTAAATCTCGCTGTGTTAATAGGCGCTGGCCGTGACAACGTGTGATCCGTAGTAGCTGTGGTGAAGGGGGTGTGGCGGGAGCAAACGCTTCGTTCCGTCGAATATGTGAGACGTATAGCGCGCTATACAGCGGCTATACGATCACTTTCCCGAGCGACTACCCCTTTGTGAATCGTTCGAAACGCACTAACGAGCCTCCTTTAGTCAATCCCTATGGGACCAACGCCGGTAGATTCTCGCTAGTACGATCTACTAGTAGACACGTAGAAGGTAGCAACTGCGGTAGGTGATCGCCTCGATGTCCTGGTACAAGCCAAAGGTCGGTGGATGGTGGGGCGTAAATCCGGTATCCAAGCCAAGGTCAGTACGAGGTAATCCAAAAGTCAAGTCCGGTATGCAGCAAGGTCCACAGTGTTGAGAATCCAAGAGAAGTCCGGAGCAGGCAGTGGTAAGTGGTAGAGACGAAACGACGGATTGATTGCGAATGATGTTTATTAAGAAAATTGTAGGGAATATATCTCGTTCGTGTGACGGCGGCGCGCGCGGGTTCGGGAACGCTGAGCGCCCGACGTAAGTAATTACTTCACCCCGCTACCCTACACATTTCGCTCCGACCCGCCGTACATGACAGTCGCATCGGAGCGGTGTAGCCGCCACACAAACGAGTTCTACATACAATATTACAATGAATGATTATGAAATAATATGAAAACTTAATCAAACTCCTGCACGAGCCTCCCGTAGACGTTTACGTATATTTAACGTTTTATTTATTAGTCTGTGGAGGCTCGTGCTTACATAGCTACATATTTCATATTTACATAGATATAGGGGGGCGCCGTCCCATACATCAGTGATGTGATGACAATAGTGTTGACTGTTGACGTCCAGTCCAATACGCCTAGAAATGTTAATGTTGCCAGTAAAATTTATTATAGATTACACCCACTAATTATTATTAATAATAATAACAGACAACCTATAATGCGCCGTTTTTTGGATTTGCTCCACTTCAAGGGCGCCTCCTAAATATTAATATTAATACATAACATACATATCTTAACCTAGTTACATACTATATGACCTACCAAACAAGTCAGTTTTTAACAAACTCTTGAATCCAGCAAGAGACTGTGTTTTGCGCACTTGTTCAGGAAGATCATTCCACATACATGTTCCTGCAGAGCTGAAGGCTCGGAAGGAGTTAAGCTGCAGTAATTTTGTTAGTTGCCAATATTTTTTCTCGTAGATACTGATGAATAAGGGTATGACTTCGAATACCCGAATGATCACAGTTGTGAAAGGTTTTCTTCTGACATAGATTTCTACCAAGTATCTATAAACTTCGAATCGGCAATATTTGGACTGCACCTAGGTTTAAATTAATGGCCAATTATAATGACTAGATCCAGACGAAACGAGAACAGCCACACTCTCAACAATAAATTATTATTGATGCTTTCTTTAGGTCTATTCTATAAGGCATTGTTGTTATTCGTTTTAACTTAAGATAAATTTATTATTTGTGGTTAACCAGTCGAGCCTATATTAACAAGCACGGGTACACCTTGAAAGTTTAACAAGATAAGAAGCTGCTGTCATTGACAGAAGTATTAATTAACGAATAATTGCGATCATATATATGTAGCAAGTATCAGGAGCATATAAAACGAAACGAGATCTACATATTATAATAATATGCACCATATAACTTCATACGTTGTAATATTACATTACACTTTATGGTAATGAAGTGGCAGGCGGTGGGTACTAATGGCTGCTCGGTACTCAACACCATGTAAAAGAGCTAAGAGCTTCCACTGGAGCGGTAAACGAATAGGAGGTCTGTTTTTCACGGTCACAATTTTCCCACGCAGTTATAGTCATCATCATCGGTGCAAGTCTCAACTCAATACCAGACAAACTTGCTTCAATTCATATCTAATGGAAATCGATAGATTATATTAATTAGTACTTACAATAGTCACTTCAGACGCTATACTTTATGCTAATGGATAGATCGTTATTAGAATTGATACAAATCACACTTATACTGTATCAACCACCACTACTTTGCCTTTTTCAAGATATCTCGAGGAAATATCACAACATGAAACTTTGGGGGCTATAACTTTGCATCCTTTTTGTTTACATTATTTTAAGTAGTTACTCAGTTGTCAAAGACTGCGCGTTTTGGGTTTCTTATATAGGCTTTTTTGACTAGGTATAAATCGTTCAGATAGCAAAGAGATCACAGCTATAGGAATGACAAGGGAACAGTCAAAATGCGTACTTTGTTTTATAGAATTTGTTTTCTCTTAGGTATCAGATATGCTTGATGAAAAGGCTTTCTCCAATCAGGCTAAAATATAGAATAGGTACCCACTATTTTATTTATCTAAATATAGTGTGATGGTAACTCTAGCATACTTTATGTAAAATATTATGGCATTAAAAAAATGGGTTTGAATTCCTGCGTCGCGCCGTGCCATAAAATAATAATTATGGCTTAAACAATCTAACCTTTATAAATTTGGAGCTTCCAGTCGACATATAAATAAATCAAATACCTACCTTAATTAATTCAATATTTATAATAATACTAGCTGAGTTACCCGTGCTTCGCAACGGCAAATTTGACAAAACAAACCGGCATACTTAAGCTGGACAAAATGTGATTTAAGATCTGAACTTCTTTTCCACCGCCCTTTCATATTATACTACTATACATGATACCATGCAAGGCAGTTACAAAATAGAAAATACAGATAGACAAATCCAAAGATGTTCCTGTTAGATCTTAAAGATTCGGATTGACTGTAAGATATTGCTTTTGCAATAAGTCCGCCTTTTGGCACACTGCATTGTCTTGTTTTTTTGTTGTTATATATATTTACTGGCCAATAAAGATTTATTTATTTATTTATCATTATGGCATCTCATCGGAAAAACTTTTTCTCCAAAAACCGGCGACGTTAGAACACAGACTACATGAGTAATATCGCAAATGCTATTTTAAATTTTTGCAGCAATGCGTCGGTAAATGAAGGTGTTATGCGAACACTTAAAAAAAAACCGACTTTATTTTATAGATATAGATTATTATTATATTACGATACAGTTGGTTTCTCATGATTGGGATCGCGTGATGTGTTAATTATTTACTGTTCGACTTCATTCATTAGTTTCCTTTTTGCGTGATTAGTTCTAATAACATTAAGATTGATTCTTATACTTCTGATCGTCAGGAAAATTACCCTCCGTTCAAAACAAATAAATCCTCTATTTCTTGATCTAAATAAGAGTATTCTATTCCTACAGTGATTAGAAAAATAGACTTACCTACATAAATTCATTGTTTCTAAATGTTTCTACGGATTTCTTTTGGTTAAATCAACGTTATAAATTAATAAGAATAATATGTTGTAATTTTATAATTAACTTTTAAGGAGGTAACTGTGAGAGGAGTGACTTTAATATATGATTTATTTGTCGTATGGTCAAAAGAAGTATATCACATCCCTCAAAGGAAAATTTTTGAAGGTTGGACACTGGGCAATGATAAATTTCGCAAGCAAGCTTGGTCGTCATAAATATGTTATAAAAGCTCCATTCATGTGTTGGATCTGGATTTGTAATATTTCTCTCGCAGAATATAATAATCGCAGAATTTTAGCGTCTATTTGCACGTAGGTATGTAGCACAGAGTTCGAATCCCAAGCATAGTTTAAAATTCTCTATTTTTTCGTTGTACCTAATTATTTTTGGTAGTCACGGGCACGGCGTTTGTTATCAATATTGTGGATGTCTGGAGATCCGTGTATTGTTAATCCGGGAAACTTATTGTCCATCTATGTCAGTGCTCCTCAAAGTGGTGGTCCGCAGAGGGCGTTGCGAAATGGACAAAACTTAACGTGTTTATATTATGTCTTATAATTATAACTTTACAGTTGTTACATTTGTGATGTTTTATATTCCTGATTATTGAGGCTAAATATAACTTGTATTATAAAAACAACCTAAATTTGTTAAACATTCATAAAAAATCGCTAATATCTGCTATCATTTAATTATAATAGGTCATATATACGTAGAAATCCGGCTATTAAAGACATTTTTTTTAGAAAAATCTATCTTATCTAAAACAAATTTTAATATATATTTGAGATGATCGTAATCTCGTGATCTCGTAAATGAATCATCATAAGTGTGAAAATACCTATATTAAATTGAAATCTTGTAAATGTGCTGTAATAAATTTCCATTGAATCTAGTTGAGTTCATATAAATTGAAAAGCAAACCAATTTATACAATTAAATCAAGTATCTGCACACTGCATGAGCATTCAGCATTCCTCTATAATCTCTTCAAGCAATAATCTGCAGCGAAATGCCGCTTGCTCTGTGCAAAATACTATAATATTTAATCAACAAAGTACCAGTAGGGGCTTTCATTCAGTACCGCTCACCACAGGGTAAAGAATCAGAGACTCTCTAGGAATCTGTAACTGGAGTGCATTCACCTAAGGGAACAATTCTTTATGAGGAAAAAAATACAAGTTATAAAACAAGATAAGATAAGGTTGTGAGTCAGGATATGAGAGACTGTGGAGCATCCCCGGAAGAAGCCGAGTGGCGGCGAAAAACAAGAATGGCAGACCCCACCATCATGTGGGAATAATAATTGCTCAGGGAGAGAGAGAGATAAAACAAGATAATAGTACCTAGCGTGTCGAAGTGCTTATAGTCAACCCGAGAATTTAAATAAATATCTGAAATAGAAAAAACTCATACTATACCTACTTATTTATAAATAAATACATATTATGTAACAATGAAGTACTAGGTTTTTGAATTTGGTTACGTCCAGACTGAAAAATTTCTTTTGGCCTGAGGTCTTCTGTGAGACCCGACTTGCATTCATTGTGTCTCACGATTCTGTGCCTTCCGTTAAATTACGTAGATGAGTGCAATGTGCATCGATTAGTTGAGCGAATCAGGTGACCCTTGGACTACCATGCTCCTCTTGCTAGCGACAGCTTATTATATCGTGTTCTGGAACAAGGTTTATCTAACAGTATGCAAGTTATAGATTCAGAATATCCCTGAGGCTGCCTCTGATTACCAGTGACATAATGGGTGTAATAAGTGGCTATTCGGAATGCGATGTTTCCTACTAGAATAATAGCTTTAGATTGCACTCATGTCTGTTTGAACTGGGACTGTTAGAAATAGCAGATTGTCATTGCTACTATACTATTAACTTAATACATAGTATGCTCATTGCTCAGTGCTCACCCAAGCAGCAAACCTTGGGCTTTAATAAAATACTCGTAGTGTCTACTTATATGAGTACTGCTTGTATTTACAGAGGCAGGACTGCTGGGCTGCTACATGATAAAGTTCTTAAATATTTAATTTACCAAAGGACTGAACAATGAACATAATGTTTTTCTAATAATCACCTCTTTTATAACTACTATACATATATAACTCTTTATAAGATACAAAACATTTTTGTAATTACAAATGACATTGTCTCTTGATTTTAGGGAAAACCGTGTGAAGATAAACTTGATCGACGTTTCGACACTCCTACTGGTGTCTTCCTCTGTAGAAGTAGCGTCGAAACGTCGATCAAGTTTATCTTCACATGGTTTACCCGAAAATCAAGAAACAATGTCAATCGCACACCGTGAAAACCTTCAACATTTACTAATTACAAATGAGTTTGGCTCAAACATTATATTGAGTTTTGTTATCTTCATACCTACAGTTATTTCTAAAAACAAGGATTCCTATTATGAATTTCGTATTGCGGTATCCTGAAACCAAAGTGTAAGATATCTTGAATTTGTCTCTGACCGTGAAAGCCTGTACACTTAACGCTTTACTTGACTTGATTTATTTCAAGTTCAAGCGTTTTCGTCAGTTGTTATTATCGTTCAAGCGTTTTCGTCAGTTGTTATTATCCAACATTTCTTTGAGGATCGCAGAATTGGTTTTGGAGGTATTGAGTTTACTAGACGTTTTCATTTGGTTTTTTTAACCCTGTATCAACTTTAAAGATGGCGTCATATAACAAACATGATATTATATTTCTCATATTATGCTTTATCCCAGTTCTGTTTGTGATATTTTCTACAGCTACCGCGATTCGTCATAGTAGTATTGCAAATACAAGGCATTATGCTGCTGATTTAGATTTGTGAATGGAAATGATATTGTTTGTATTTCTCTTTTGCGGAATATATTCAACAGTGACTCCGACTCAAAGGAGTTGTGTACAAATATCATTCCTTTTACAATTTTCCATGGTAGTATTATGTGTCGTGCATTATTGTTTCTTCTAATAATAGAAGACTCTTGTTTTCCTTCTTCGTCATATGCAAATATGTTTATTTTCAATTCACCATACATACGGGATACTTCCCTCTATTTGTCTCACAATGTATACTATATAGTGTGTAGAAATTTGCCTACATTTCAATTGCTACTAGATCGCTAGTTAATCTTTGGTTCATCCTGCAAAAAATATAAAAAACTTGATAACTTATCCAACAACTCGTTAACTAGTTTGGAAGATTTTGGCAACTTTTAACTAATACTTAGCGGCGATACAAAATTGTATCGCTATATCTTCAAAACAGTATCGAACTCCCATGATCTCATCTATGAGATTTAAAGAAATATCTGGACATTATACATGTCAGAAGTTGCTTGAAAGTCACATTAACTTCCACATTATTTCGATTGAGTATTGAATTCAGATCGATGAGGTCGACACACGTTATGTTAGAATTTGCCTACTAAACCAGGAGATTTTAAACATAGGCGAATTATTATTAAATTTTCCTTAAATACAGATTTTTTAGTCTGATTAACCCATTCAAAATCAAACACTATATTTACGAAAGTGTGTTTCCGATCAATGAATTGAATTAAATGAACAACTAGTTCATTTGGTTAATTCGATTAGTTCCGTTAGTATCTGTTATTGTATTTGTTTATTTAATATCATTTCATGGTGATGATTTTATTGTAGTCCAGATGATTATATATATTATCATTACTAGGTATGATCATAATTTTAACTTTTATAATATTGTCATGTTTATTAATAGTTTTTGGTTTGTTATTCATTATCCACGCTTCATTAGTTTCCACATCGGATGCATCGGGTCGTGTCTCGTATATGTAATACGAGATAATATAGTATGGGTTGCGTTTCTGCGGTCGCTTATGCTGGTGTTTGAACCAGAGAACCGTGAAGTGATTAAATCATTTCCACATCAAAGTGGTGGTTTGTTTGCGTTTTTTGTGATCGTTCACTCTCAAAAGCGGTGAACGATTTTCCTTCATAATAGTTTACCCGAAGCCACTCACCACATCAGTCAACTTGATTATTAACTATACACACTGCAAACTCCATGGTATGTTTTTGGACTATGGAGATTGAGTTCCTACTCCTTTGAACAAATAATACCATAGTTTCCCCATGGAAGTAGGTAAGATATATTACAAGAAGATGAAATACCCCCATATACCTTTTACCTTGATTAAACTGTAACGTGTAATCGTTGATATATCGCATATTAAATTAAATATGACTATATTTTAAATCATGTAGATTTTTGTTAAACAGTTTTGCTGTAGAAGATTTTATTTTTATTATTTATATCACTTTTTCACGATTTAATTATCCACCAAAGTTTCATCGACTACGAACTACGATAAATAAATTAAATTGTATTTTAAAACCATTAGCTTTTTGTTAGATGACCACGGTCTTGAACACGCAACTTTGGCCAAAGATTGCGTGTTTGCTTTCGCTATCCATATATCTTAAATTAATTCGAATCTACTCGTATTACAAATTCAGGTTGCAAAAAATGCTAGACTGGACCACGAATTAATAAAACTGCGAGGGTTGCGTGTGCCAAAATATGTGTACAAGAATGCATATGTGCATAATGTTGGAAAATCAACGAGTGTCTCTGCACTCATTCTGAATGCCTCTGTTTGGGCGAGATACGATGGGTAGGATGCCCGCGAGAAAGGGGAGGATGATATCTGGGAGGATGATGAAGGTGGATGCACAAGGGCCAGTATCGGGGTACGTGGACATTATCAAGGGTGGCCTACGTCCAGAAGTGAACCACGAAAAGGCTGGACGAGTGAGTGAAGATCAGTGTGTTTAATATCCTTCCACAGAAATTCGCGTTCTGGTTAGATCGAATTGTATGGGAATCCTTGTGATGGTATATAAATAAAATAAATAAATAAATCTTTATTGGCCAGTAAGTAGGTATGTATATATACATAAACAAGACAATGCAGTGTGCCAAAAGGCGGACTTATTGCAATCATACATGGTGTTAATCGAGATTCAATTTCCCATCTCTAAACACACTATGACAGTAGAATATTTTGCTTGTCAGAAAAAAATAACGTTGACAGTTACGTTGTTCAATTTGAACTATAAAATCATATACGGTGTTGTTGTGTTTATTTGGCTTTCTTGTTTTCGTATTTGTTTTTCTTGTAATACCTCTTGTACTGCATATTGTATGTATCCGCCTACAGCACTTTCAATACTCTTTACATTCGCATTACATACGCTGACCTGTGTATCCTATAGAATAGAGGTAGATATAGTACTTTACTTTGTACCGTGTCAGGTTAGTACAATCTAAGTCCCTCGTAAAGAAACCTATTCTATTGTTGTTCAATATAATTTTCAAAGTACACGATTTCTTAATACTACCTCTGTGTTATTACAGGTGGTCAAATCGAAAGTACAGAAGTAGGCCATTTGGATACAACGTACTTTCATAGTTTCTTGTTTGTAATTTTAGGAAGAAAATAAAGTAAACTTTGGGGATTTATGTTTTCTGAATTTGAAATATTATGAATAAGATTCCATTTCTCTTCTTTCGTGCTGACATCGTAACATTTCGTTACACATATACGTAAATTTTTGATTAATTCTGTTCATATGTTTGTCTATTTATAAAATGTCTTTTACTTCTTTTTAATGACGGAGCGGGAGGTACCAGGTTCAAACCCCGACGCTGGCGCTGGCTATGTATTCCACACTCTGCGATGCCTAGTGCAAAGTGTGCAGGAAAGTATTTGCGTCTGTGTAAGCAAGCCCAGATCCTTTTTTATATAAAAAAATGCTCACCTAAAAATAAAAGTTGCTGAAATCACAGAAAATTTTGTCGAAATAATTGTGATATTTCGCGTAGAAAAGACTAACTCACCTTCTCTGCACTATCCCTACGGTTCTATCTCTTTTTTAGTATAGTTTATTTACATTGGCGTTCACAATAAGTGGCAATTGAGCGAGGAATACTGTCTTGATAAATCCATCATTGGATCCTTTTGATCGGATCATTTGACCAGACCTTTTTTGTTCCTTATAGGCAGGAGATGTTATGAATAAAAGACGAGGCGGGAGATCTTATCATACATCCCATATTATATTAGGGTACACTACATAAGGTTTGATGAATTCTTTCTCGATGTTTCTGGTTTTGTGCGAACCACTTGTTTATTCCAGATTTGGGTACATAAATTTGTAGTATTTACTTTCCCATATCCAATTCCAGACACGCATAGGGTCTGTGTGAAATTGGCTCTATATTATCAGAAACCTTCGCCTTCACCTTATTAAGGTATTGTGCAGTACCTACTTTTACCCTTATTTAAATGCACCCTTCACTATTATTTTGTCACGTAAAAAGTTAAAATAGTTCTCGTGTTTCTCATAGTTTTGTTACGAATGTAAACATTCTCGTCAGCATGTTTGCAAATACCTAGATATCTATCTATTCACATCTTTTTGACGTCCATTTTTAATTAAAAATCTCTGTTTTTGACATCTATTTTTAATGAAAATCTGCAACTACCACCGAGAATCTGACTAAAAATTTCTTTAATATTTTTTTAGTGCCTTTGAACATATTATAACTCGTTCATTACTTTTTCGAAAGTTAAAATGTCAGAAGAAATTATTTAGTTTTGTGGTTGTCCTTCAGTTTCGAAACATTGATTATATATTTGGGTGTATTTTTCTATGATATTGTTAACTGAATGAAGCCGGGAAGTATCCTCCTATACTCCGCTTGTTTCCATTTTATTACCGTATTTTCCACTCGAATGAATTTTATTCCTAGATGCACATTATCTTCCCAAGATGTTATTGCATTTCCTCTGATCCATGCTTTTAAAAATTTCATATTTTCCATTTCTTCACATTATTATGATCCTTCTTTTATATGATCCACGGAATATGGATATTTAATGCACCGTATATCATTATTTTTGTGGAGAGAAGAAGATTTTTTTTCTTTTTAATTCTAGTTTATTTCCAGTGCCCCGTAAAACAGAGAACAAAATTGCATTTCGTAAAGGTTGCCAAAAAGGTTCACCACAAATTTTGTGTCAATATTTAGGATATGACTGTGAGTTAATCCATATTAGAAAAAAAAACCGTTTTGGTGTAGAAAAATGGAATCAATATTTAACATTATTTTACATGAGATTTTCCACTTCATGCAAAAATAGTGTTTGCTATTTCTATGAGAGAAAAGTACTATCGTATGAATGGTTAAAGAAAAAAACTTGTGTAGGTATCTACGTTTAACTACAAGATTCCAAGATTTCCAAGTCATTCATTGAGTGCAATACAATCTCACATAATTCCCCACACAATGAGACACAGCGACTATAAATAAAAATAAAAATGCTACGTACAAGTAGTATTGTGACTTGGGGTGATAGAACTTCCATAGATCATCGTGTGTGAATTAATAAACTCTTGGAAATTATGTTATCTCAAAATATGAAACACATTTCGACTTTTTCTTTTTGGATCACAAGGGAGCTTTTGATGTGTGAATTCGTACATTTACATTTTAAAACATTTTAAATAGCAGTTTTTTTAAAATGTACATAGTGTATAGGAAATACCATAGTCAAGTCCATTCCTTTGCTGTATATCTGTTGGGATAACTACTTGTTAATACCATAATTAAACCGAAGTGGTCGGTAGCCTGGTTGGTAACAAGCTCGACTGTTAATCCAGCGGGCGCGGGTTCAATCCCCGACTTACTCCACTTCACAACACAAGCTTTTCAAGCTTTCTGTGAAGTGTACAATGATGTATTGGGGTTTATTTCAACAAACCTAGATACATTTTTATTAAAAAAAAAATCATATTTTATAAACCATCAATAATTATACACTTGTTCACGATGATAGATGTTCTTTTAACATCCCTACAACTAACCATGGTGGTACAGTAAATAGTAAACACATTTAGTTTAGTACAAGACATACACAAGTGTGTTATGTTATGATATACAATAACAACTCGATACAGCAATCCATGGGAACAAATTAACCCTGATTACAGTTAACATAGAATTTGATTTATATACCGGCATCATACTCCCATACCGACGTAATAGTATTATCTCTATTATTACATTACTTTACTTTGAACAAGGGGGCATAAAGTACATACTGCATTGATATAAAAACTTAACAAATTGTCTGGTTTTGTAATCTCGTATCAATTTCTAGTTCATGAAGTTTTTCTCAGAGATGAAGCGTACAAAAGTATGTACTTAAGTGATTTTGAACTGTAATATGTTTTAGATTGATTAAAAATTATTCCGCTGTCTGTTGGCACATTTTCATAAGACTGTAATGGAAGGTGAACCCTTTCCGGTTCTCATCAAGGAAATTTGGATTACTGGAAACATCGTCTCTTGGATTAGGGAAATTACGAATTTATGATTCGACTTGGACCGTAACAGTACAGGAACAGAGTGATGTAGAGGGTATATTGTTTATTGTTGTTTGTTGATCGTCCTTAGATGCACAATGTATCGGATAATTAGACATATAGTAATGTGTTCTGTAAAAAAACTACTGTTAAGACTTAAAGCCTTACAACATTCCTACATAGAAGCACTAAATTGCTTGAACTTGTGTTGTAGATGAATAGTGATGAGTGATGACAAAGGTGTTTGAAATTACTTACGTTTTCGTCCTTTCTGAGATGAATATCGCACGCAGTAGATGCCTAATATTGATTACTTCGATAGAGAATAATTGTCTATATTGAACTGTGTCTTTGTTTTCTCAACACAGTTCAGATGTTTGAATTGTTACTGGATTAATACGTTTACTCAAACCAATCCCATTTCAAATGTGCGGGCACCACCTTAGTTATAATATATCTATGTAGTATTATTCCAATCTGATACGTGTAATCTAATCTAAACTATGAAGTTGTTAGTATAATACCTAGTTTTGCTAGGTGTCGTGGGAACATTATAATACAATTAATATTTTTTTCGTAACTCTCGCAATATCGCATAACATTGCAACGATTTTTGCAATCTTCATCTTCATGTGCCCTGTCGGGTCCCCCAAACGTTGGCGATCACTTGTGCAAACTTGTCTCTGTCCCGCGCCGCTCGGAATAGTTCACATAAGGGCTTGGCACCAAGAATGGCGTCACAGTCTCTTCCCAAGGCAATAAGGTTCAAAATCGCGTGACAATCGAATGATAAAATGGTAAAAATAGCGTTTTTTCCATTTTTTGGGGTTAATATTGCGTCTATCAAAAAACTTTTACGGTTATTATATTACAAAAAAAAAATACTCCACGACTTTCGGGAAACGAGTTTCCGTCTTGCGGAAAAAAGGTCAGAGGTGTTTTTAAATATTTTTTTTTGAAAAATCTATACAAGAAATAATTTCTTTTACGGTTATTCCCTAGATAAAGGTTTAATGCATATACCCTATTTTGTTCCAAAGCATATTTAGAAACGGTTGTCGAGATAGAAGGTCTCCCGTTTTTAGAAATTTTTGAAATGTCGGTACGCATACTCTTAAACTCTGGATGCCGGTCAATTCCCGCAGCCAGGACATTTGTCTTCTACCGGACCCTCGGCGTCCCTCTATTTTCCCCTTCAATGTCAGTTGTAGAAGGTAATATTTTTCTCCACGCAGAAAGAATAAATAAATAAGTTTTTATTCAGTCATTGATTCAAAACATTCGCGAATTATTTTTTCTCTCGATGAATTCTGATTATTCCTAATTCACAAAGATTAGCCGATCTTTTGTTCCATTGTATTATCTAATAATATTATTTCATATAGGCAGTGGGTAGTTCTTATATACTTCACTAATATCATCAATAGATTATTCGATTCATCCAATTGTTGGCATAATGGATTCTGCTTGAATAGAACTATGAATAAAAGTATTAATACTTGTACCTACTATAATATAGTATGTATAATTTTTTATCTAAGCACTCTTTTTTGTTTATGTATTGTAAATTTCAAAGGACTGTTTCGTAAGTCGCTGACGATATACTAATTTCTAACAGACGAACTTCTAATAACGTTAATAATAGTTGTTGCAGATTTTCACGATGATCGCTAAATCACGTCTTTTCGCTTTTTACCTGAACAATTTTAATTAGTTTTTGGCAACTACATAGGTAATTATGATTTCTGCATATTTTTTTGCTTGTAGAGGAGACATTCATTTTGAGCGAAATTCTTTTTAATAAGTATTTCATTTCTGAAAAAAAAAGTTAAGTTAGGTAATAACAACTAAGACAACATATTTTTGAGTTGTAAACTTTGTGATATTGAGAAATTCTATAAAAAATATTGTACAATTAGAACATTGTTTACTATTATTTTTTGAATCAAAAGCCTTTGAAATAATCAGTTCATCATCAGCGATTTCTAGCCATGAACTGAGCAACAAATTACATTAAAAATTTAACAAAATTAATATATTATGGATACGTTATTTGGTTTTTCTTGTTTTTTTTATATTTGTTACTATTATCGCCCTTTTGAAGGGCGTAAAACGGATAACACAATCATTAGATATTACGATAAGCGAAGTAGCTATGTAGTTGACGCTTCGTATTATATAGGTACTGGATATATTTCTAAAGTGTCAAGCGATTTTAGAATCATCATATTAATACGACGAATTGAATCAACGATCAAGCAATATGGTATTAGGTATGGTATAGTCCATAGTCTTGTATATAAGTATAAAATAATAGTGTTAGTCATACAAACAACAAACAACACTAGGGATATAATGAATACAATGTGATGAATCACATGAGAAGACATTGATATAGTTGGTTGTATAATAGTGGAATCTTTATCATTTTAATTGGATTAATAACAAGAAAGTAGGTACCTATATTGTGTCTATATAAAATTTGTCTCTTCATTCCTTAAAATAGGCATATATCGACATTTTAAAGAATGCAAAAAAACGGGAGACCTTAGATATCGACAACCTTAGTACTAAATATACTTTGGAAAAAAATGGGGTAGATACATTAAACCTATATCTAGTAAACGACCTTAAAAGTTTTGAAAGTGGAGCAAAATTAACCACAAAAATTAAAAAAAAAACACTATTTTTAGCATTTTATCATGCTATTGTTCACGCGATGTTCCTTAATGCCCCGGGAAATGACCGTGAAGTCATAGTTGGGGTTCAAGCTGTAATGTAGTTTGTGTTCTGTGAACCCACATTATATGCGCTACACGGCGTCAAATTGACATCCGAGGCGAAAACAGAGGAAGAAGAAAAATCTCGGTCTCCCAGGTGGGAGGTGCCAGGTTCGAACCCCGGTCCTGACGATGTATCCTGCACTTCTCGCTACAAGCTTCTAGATAACTGTGAAGTGTGCAGAAAAGTATTTTGTTTGTGTGCACAAGCTCTGATCCTTTTTTCTGGATAAGTATTTAAAAAAATATATTATTTTTCTGTTGATATAAGAGTAGGTATGTATTGACTCTAGCGTCATCACGTATAAGTAGGCATATTTTTTTATATGGTATGTTTTTATCCCCTGCATTAAATAATATATCTTGTTGGGGCAATACCTTGCCATTAAAATCAAGTTAGTTTTATAGTGTGGTCAATATTTTATTTGAATATTCGTGTAAAAAAATGTTTAGATATTGTTTATGTATTTTATAGTAATGCTGGTGCGATGTCGTGACTGTCCGCATTATATCGGTCAGTGGCGCGGCGTTGGCAGCGGCGGGTCACGACACACACCCGTCAACGTGACCCGCGTAACCCATATCGTGGGCCCGGGCGTGCGGAAGGTTAATCAGCCCCTTAACTTGCCTTACTCGTGCCTTACCTTAGGAATATCTTCGGTGTTGGTCCAAACAGTAATTGTTTATTTATGAAGGTAGGTACATATCGCATATTTAATTTTTGTATGAGCCTCGCATGAGTATGTTTGAAACAGCATTCGTATTAGTAATTGCCGAAGGTGTTCACGGTGATCACTTGTTATGATATTTATTTATTTATCGTATGGCCAACATCACGCCTATATCATTTAACATTCGTTATGTCAAAGTGTAAAAACATGTTAAAAGCGCAGAGTGAACTGCTTTTCAGAGACTATGTTATGATATGATTTTCGGGAGAACCATGGGTATATTGACTTTTGATCGACGTTCCGACATTTCTTTCTCCAGGATGAAGAAGAAAGCACCAACAGGAGTGACGAAACTTAGATCTAAAGTCAATCTACGTACGGTTCTCCCGAAAATCAAACAATCGTGTCAATTTACTTATGTTGGTTGCAGTATGATAATAATGAGTCGTCAGTAGACAGATTTCAATGTGTTTGCTTACTGTAAGATACCCTATTATATCTTAGATGTTTCCAAACGAACTCTTGAAGCCGAGATCCGGTACAACGTATGAAAACTTACCAGTGTTAAACGTAAACTCTAATGGTAGTAGATATAACGCCGAAAGAATACAATTATTCGTAAGGAGTTTGTCTTTTCTGTTCATCTTTTTTCGTTATTTGTATATATCCATTTATAAACTCTATTCTTTAATACTAACATGTTTACGTACATGTGTGATAATTATACTTCACCGATTGCATTTCAAGTTGTTTTACTTTTAAAAAACGAAATTTTAAAAACATGTAATTTGTAACCCAGACAGGTTGGAGAGAAACATAAACATCGTACATGTAATGTAGCCGATGTAATCTTTTTGAATACGCGCTCAGGTCTTATGAAACCTGTAATTAAACTAAATACTCTATATTTTTAAAACGTTAAGGTCGTCGACTTAAATAAACTTGAAATCGAAGAGATACTGCGTGGAATGGGAATATTTCTTAAACTGATATGCATAATTGTAATTAGAACAGAACTTCCAAAGTTATTTTACCATAAAAATGTTGACCGGTAGCCGTAACTTTTTTTTTATTATTTTACTCAGAGGCGGTCCCTTTTGAGATTGAGTCCCGTGAATTAATTAATTGAATCCGCCGTATCAGATCGATTCTTTTAATTACAACCGCTGAGAAACCAACAAACACTACGCAGTATCGACGCCAACGACCGATGAAGCGCAAAGAATTCTCAACTATGCGACAACTACAAAACTAGTTACAGATAATTATTTATCTGTCCGTTTTATTTTCTCTATTTCTTAGAGTCGAGAATGAGAATATTTTTCTAAACATCAACTATGCGGACGACCGTAATCAGCGGTGTTTATTCTCATTAGACATGTGCGCCGGCTGCAAAAAAGCCGGCGGCGGCGCCCATGTCTAAAATTCCCGGCGGCGGCGCCACGCCGGCGGCGTGGATCCAAAGTGGGGGAAGCATTGGATTTTTTTGCAATATTGTTTTAAATGATTAAAAACGTATATGTGAAAAGGATAATGATAAAATCGATTTATTTATTTTGAAAAACTATAATTATTTCAATAATAAAGTGAAATAAAAGCTCATATTTGAAAAATAATGGAAAATTACATTATTGCTTTTTCATGGCGCTGGAGGGCAGGTCAAAATAAACTAATCCATAAAGTCAAACGCGTCAGAAAGAGCCTCAGTATGGGCAGTGATGTAGTCGAACAGGTTTCTCATTTGGCAATATCTGGGCTGTTAGCTAAATGTTGGGTGGAATTCAAACTCTGAAATAAATTGCAATGACGAGGTCGACCTTCCACAAAATGCAAAACTCCTATGTAGCTGAGAACTACAGTTGAGCAAAAGCTGTAAAAACATATGTGTTATATGTGCTGTTGTTTGGAGTGGACGGGTAATTTAATAAAATTATGTAATTTAATAAAACTATCTTATTTGCGATGTTATTTGAGGTGTAAATATAAGGATAATAATTATTCAATAAGCATAAATTGTGGTGTTCTAGTCGAAAGGTTCATAAATTAATAATATCAACCAAAATACGTAATGCTTACCGGTGGAAAGATAAATTACAATTTGAGAGTAGTCTGTAATCACAGTCCGAAAAACCACGTTAGGGGATAGTAATTTCTTTTTTTATTATAACGTAGCTTTAGGTGAGCGAAATAATTGAATTTTAACCTTAAAATATCGAATTATAATAATTTTTTGACACTTTGAAGATCGTAAGCGTCTAAATTACCAAATGAATATCGTTTTTGTCAAGAGAAAAGAAGTCATTACTATTTCCATAGTGTTGTGAATTCAAACTCTGAAATAAACTGCGATGACGAGGTCGACCTTCCACAAAATGCAAAACTCCTATGTAGCTGAGAACTACAGTTGAGCAAAAGCTGTAAAAACTTATGTGTTATATGTCCTGTTGTTTGGATTGAAGGGTAATTTAATAAAATTATGTAATTTACCTAATAAAACTATCATATTTGCGATGTTATTTTAGGCGTAAAAATAAGGATAATTATCAAATAAACATAAATTGTTGTGTTTTTAGTCGAAAGGTGGATAAATTAATAATGATATCAACCAAAATACGTAATGCTTACCGGTAGAAAGATAAAATACAATTTATTTATTTATTTTCAATCCCATACGGCTTTTAAGGCCATAAGTACAAAATATACGAGCATTATAACAATAAAAAAGTAAATCAAAACATAAAAAAATTGAGAGTAGTCTGTAATCACAGTCTGAGAAACCACGTTAGGGGATAGTATTTTTTTTATTATTATAGTGCCGCCTTAGGTTAGCGATATAATTGGTTTCTAACCTTAAAATATCTAATTATAATCACATTTTGACACTTAGAAGATCGTAAACCTCAAAAATTACCAAATGAATATCGTTTTTTGTCAAGAGAAAAGAAGTCATTACTATTTCCACAGTGTTGTATTGAAACAAATGAAATATAGCGAATCTAGTCAAGTGGAATGAAAATAATTTTGATTAGGTACTTCGATAATCAAAGGCTAAACTAATGAAAAGAGAGAACGGTCGACCGAAAAGATGAAAGGCCGAAAATTTTGGTCAGATACTCTGCCAAAATTTACGTGGTTTAAAAATTTCAGCGTGGTATGATAAAATCGATCAAAAAACCATAAATTCTGATTTTTCCTTATAATTCCCAGTTACATAAAATAACGTTTGTTTTTAATTTAATTTCCACTATGAAGAACCAAACTATTAATGCCTTGTGGCCGTCAAAACTATAAATAAATCCCATCCTATTTCTTGTTTTAGAATCGAATAAATAAGACAATGCATTAAGTAGTTATTATTCGACATTTTATATAATTACTGAACCCTAGCATCCCCACAGCTGAATGCTTCAATTTTATTACCTGGAAAAGTACTTATTTCGATTTCTGTATCAAGAAACACAAGATAAATACTTTTGGTCACACGGATCCCACGCCGCCGGCGTGAGCGTTTTAACCGGCGGCGGCGCGCCGACCATGATCAACGGCGGCGCGCCGGCGCGGCGCTCATGTCTAATTCTCATACAGTTAATAATGATAATGACTTATAAATTTCTGTAAACAAACAACCCGGATTCATTTATTTGCCGAGAGGTATCTGTGATTCCTGAGCAAAAAAAACCTAAGTATTGGTAAGTGTTGCTCTTGGAGGAAACCAAAGTATCTCACTATAGATACTCGTAGTTAGCAAACAAATTCATTCAATTATATATATGTAGGTCAGTCTATTCTTTCTAGAGATATCGTTCTTTCTTTTGTCGAGAGAAGTGAATTGGTAGGTACAATAGGTAGATATAAGAAAACATCCTCGAGGAAGATAAAAGAAAATAAAGGCATTCGGAAGTTTTCAGGCGATTAAATTTAATTTGGATTGATGTGACAGACTGGAGGGGAAACTTGGCCAATTTAATATAAGCAATAGTATGTTTGTAAAATATAGTGTAGGTTGTCTATATGACCTCTGTTAAAAACGTGTCTAATGAAACATATTCCAATATCGAACTCTACTTTCTAGATCCATTTTCTTGTCGTTTCTGCTCTTGTTGTATCTTTGATCTCTCAGCCATCTCACAATAACCTATCGCCTTTAGTTTTTCTCATTCGTGTAGATAGTTTTCTACTACTACTATGCAATTAGAGTCCATAGACCGACATTCGTTCTATTGTAAAATTGTTTCATCCGGCCATTGTGTCTGGCGATGAGAACTCTTCAATTACACCTACAAACTCTTAATAAAATTTCATGGGAAAAAATAACCATTTATTAAATGATAAAAAAACATCGCAACAAGTTTGTTTCCTATTATTGCTGTTATTATCTTCATTATTTTAAGATTTATTTAGTAATTTAATAATAATGCTAACTTCCGCACCTACGCCAACATTATTAGACATAAGTGTGCCTATTTTGGATCTTCCACTTTGGTTGTTTTGTTATTAAGCAAGTACATAATTTTGTTCACAATTATGCGAAAACATTGAAGCATCTGTATTTTATATGTGTGTGAGCAAAACATTCTTTCCAATGCTTTTTCTCATCATTATTTCAGAGTCTTCTTAACAGAGCCCTCTATAAAATATACATTTTGTAGAATTTTCAAGCTTTCGTCTAATTCTAGCAGATTCGTTTGTGTTATGTTATTTTACTTTATTTATTTTTTAATTGACATTCCACCCATGAAGAACGAGTGCTCTCTGAGGTATTTTATTTATTTCATCCCTTGTCATTTTATTTGTATCAAGTTTGAAAATGGCATATTATATCTCTAGTATAGCATTTAACATGAATGTTAGAAAAACTCTAAGAGGTAAAATAACAGATATTGGTCTGGTTTAATATGTAGTTACTGTATTAATATATAAATGTTTTAGTAGCTAACAACCTAACATCATTCATCAACTCATATTAGACTCATCTTACACTAATAATTCAAACATATCTTCGTTATTCAAGAATTCAAAGACTGTCCGAAAGTTAATCATAACTTCATAACGTGCACAAGTTTCCTTCAGTCTCTCTTCATACCTTTCATTATAAGAATTTCATTATGAATGTTCGAGAAAAGTTTTCCTTCTACCAGCAGCCAGCGCCCTGTTTCATTCCCCTTTTCTTATTTTTTATTATTTTGCAAAATAGAGTCGTCGTTCTTTCTTATTCTTAAACTTTTATAATTGATTTTTATTTCGACCTACTTTAGAGTACTTTCCGATAAGTGAATGTGCAACTTATCCCGGCCAAGTTTTCGCTTTATTTGATGTAATTTATAATGCGGTGAATATTGTAATACGTCAACAACACAATGTGAGAAGAAATGGAGCGAATTTTAAGTTAAATCTCCTTCGTATACATAGAAGATAGATTCATAGTGAAATTAGAAATCCTCGAATCATGAACTGTCTATTGAATCATTTTTTGTACACATTATCAACAATAATGAAAAACATACAGAAAGCGAGAGATATTAATGCCCGATCCCACCAACTACCACCTAGTAAGCAGACCCCTAAGGAATTTCCATACAAAACCATAGACAATTTGAGTGATTATTATAACTGTCATAACCTTTAAGATATCAATCCATACAAAATACAGCATGCAGCTACTTAAGTGAGGGAGATTCTGGGCGGAGATATTTGGGCACCTAACTAAGTAGAGCTGCATGTTGTATTTTGTATGGATTTATATCTTAAAGGTTATGACAGTTATAATAATCACTCAAATTGTCTATGGTTTTGTATGGAAATTCCTTAGGGGTCTGCTTCCTAGGTGGTAGTTGGTAGGATCGGGCATAAGTGTGGCAGATTTATTCTCAAAGTCAATTTCTCCCAACCAACACGCGACACACGAACAATCATTCAGGCGACAGTTTTTACTAAATGCTTCCATATTCTTGGACCCATACTCCTAATATGATCCAGATCCTGTAGTTTTTTCATAACATAGTAGGCAGAGATTAAAGTATTACATTTGGCCGTTACAGCTATATCAAAAAACCTATTTTACATTAGTTTACTATATGCCCGTACATATTAAATAATAACATACTATTATATAACGCTAGATAAGATTATGATTTCTGCGTGATTCCTAAAGATAAAACATTGAGAAATATTATTATGTTTAATGTCTAAGTTATACTAACGCTTGGTTGAATTTATTTCCTTGTCCACAATATTATTTTCTCTCAACATCCTGCGTCGTTCGAGAAAATTATAACAGTTCGATGAAGCGATTTACGATAATCTCGGACCATAATAATAATATCAGTGTTACTAGATAAGCTTAGATAATATATGGAAAACACTACATAGCTGTGAATGATGACAATATCCTGTCGATAAGGTACAATTAATAGATGCGGGATAAAACATCAACCTGCAATAATCACAGGTATTTTTATTAGCATTAGCAATTTATTGCAAATCGCAAAAATAATCTAAACTTGATAAGAAGTTTTTCGTGTGAATATATGAGCCATGTACTTCTATTTTCTTAAAGTTGCACGATATTTGCGCTAATTAAACTCTGGATTTTTTACTCGTTAATGACAAAGTCGAACACGTTGACTTCCAGAATTCGTTGTAGCTATCTTCTTATTGTGTTATTTCGTGAGATATACCAGGAATTGTATACATAAATAAGTATAGGAATTATGCACGCGTTGAGAAGTTGGCGTGTCTCTATGGTTTTTAAATGTAGCTGTGGTTGAAAGGCAGTTCTTTCGTGACATTATAAGATAATATATAATTTTGCTGTTAATATTAGGGTATTTGACTGTTCTTTTTTAGTATACGTGGCAAACGTTACTGTGATTCGATCTTCTTCCATTATCTCACTCCTAAAGAACTTTGGATTAGATTTGTGTGTTTTATTTGTACAAGCATTTAAAGCAAATAATATAATGTAGATGGGATTGTACACTGTACACCGTACAGGTATAAGGATATGACTTTGTTGTGCGACACATTATTATTATACCCATTATAATGTTTTATCTTGAACACACACGACCAGGACATTAAAGAGATAACGATTTAATACGTGTAGTATGTCGTATTATTCTTATGGCTGTGTTTATTGTATCAAACATAACATTAAAGGAACTGTATTATCCTGTGTTATTACGAAATTCTATTTCTTTCCTGTCTCTACCTGAACACAAATAATTATGTGTCAACTCAATTGAATATGAAATTCTAAGAATTTAACCTATAAATATTTGAGATTAATTTCATTATTTGATTTTGAAAAGATCGTAGAATTACGTATAATCAGCCACTGAAAAATGGCTTAGTCCAAAGATACGAGGATTTTTTTGAAGAGATTTTTCACCCTACGGAACAATTTTATGTTTTCTAATACATACCTGTAGATTGCAGGGCATCAAACACTACTTAATACGTACGGTAATGGTACTTTTTAAGTGTTGGGTCATATAAACTTAAGATAAACTCGTATAAATATTGCAATAATCCGTCTTTATGCCTTATTTCTTCTCATTTGATGACCTAAACTAAAAATTTTGCTGTAGTGTTTTCTGTGTGAAAAAACGCCTCTCGTTGTTTGAGGTAGGCGGTTTACATTATGGAATTGTGCTCCAACTAATTCTTGAACAGTAGGTACGAGCATATACCCTACAAGTTAAAATACTTCTTTCTTTTTCGACTAACGATTTTTTGTGTATTACATACAATTCTCATAACTTTTCCCAAATAAGTTATTTTCAATCTAATGGTCCTATTGTCACATGTTTTTGTTAGCAAAATAAATTGAATTTATACGCATTATTAAATGCCAGTTTATTTATTTTTAAGAATAAAATCATGTCTCAGAATAATGGGGATAATAATATTATATTAAAACAACGACATCGCACGCTTTGATAGAAATTATATTTATTTTATTCACGCTGTTTGGTTACTAATCAATATATAATATGTATAGATAGGACGGTGGGGTGTTTTATTATTTTATACTAGTAATTATACCCGTAGAAAGATCAGTATAAAGTAAATTATAAGTGAAATAAAAAATATTTGGCATTCTAGGTCGGTATATATAGTCCTAGTAGTATTATCAGCTATCTACAGGTATAATTCCAAAATCGCTGGTAAATAATTAAAAATAAAATAGATTTACTGGAAAACTTATACATAAGAATGCAAAAATCAGTAATTATTAAAACTTGCAATATTGTAAGACGATTTCTAAATGTGTACTGATATTTCAGGTGCAGTTCAATATTGTAAGACGATTTCTAAATATGTACTGATATTTCAGGTACAATGCATGTTATGTATTTTAGGCGCGTAAATGCGTCAACGGTCGGTTACGTACACGTCAAGACAAACGTTCTATCCATACGCCTTTTTACTCATGAACACAAAAAGCTTGTGGTGGCTCGCGCGCGTCTGGCGGCGGCATTACAATTCCCCTGCAAACCTTGAAGTTTTTGAAAGAATATAAGAAATTGATAGAACATACAAATTATAATTTGAGCTAGATACCTCGTGTATACAAACTATTTGATAGTTTATAATAAAATAGTGTAGTAGTTGGTATAGATTTTCTCTTCAGATTCAAAATTCATGTCGCACTACTAGAGCGGCGATCGTACATTGAATACTAAATGAGATGCGATCCTTTTAACTAAAGAATGTATGCAGATGTTCACTTACTGAAGCTTATGAGGCTTGGAGGTAATAATGGTTTTATCAGATTCTGTGGCTGGATTAATCAGACAAGGCCACAACATGTATTGCATTTTTAATACCATTAATACACGCTGGGGTTCATGTACCGAAAGTGATTTTATTCAAGTATAAGTGGACATCAAAATGACATTTAATGAACGTTAATTCGTAGAATACGTAAATATCCACCTTATTTCTTTGTGGCCATTCTGGTTTATTATTTATTGTTCATTATTGTCCCTAGGCCCTAATTTCGGGCACTTGGACTCGTCAAATTCACATAGTTATAACAATTATAGTTTTTAACAATCAAGAAGAATTTTTAACAATCAATGGAAGAGAAGTATAATCAATGCAAACACAATGTAAAGCGCTCAGTTTGCATTTCGTCATGAAGATGATAACATATTATGTGCTTATACAAATGGATCCATGCTAAACTAGACTTTTTAGGTATACCCATTATATGTTGTATTGAGGACTCGCTACGAAGACCATTGGTATCTATGCCCAACTTTCCCCTAATATAAGGCTCTTTATTTTCAATAGGTAATATAATATTATGCATATTGTTTAAGATTTAAAAAGGATTATAGAGTTCTAGGTAGGTGTAACATGCAAATCTTTTATTATTTTATGGATAGTTTTGTCTCCATAACCGTTTTTCAAGTGGGTGTATTATGTATCTATAGACATTATTATAACAAATGTGAATTAATTTCGCATTATTGGATCCAATCCATGCGCGTTCTCATTATTTTTTTTAATTAACTGTTTTATTTTGTCAATTTTATAGCAGAATCCGTTTCAGTATATTATTCCAAATGTCCTTTATATAAATTAATCGCCTCCGGGGGACATTATGTTGAAACAATCAACATATTAATGATGAAATTAAATGAGAAACATCATCTTTGATTGCAAATTATTTAACAACGGATTTTCCAATTGGAATAATAATTTTATTACCTAGATTTTAACTTATTTCATTATTCTCATAGTCCTCATAAAAATAATTCTATAACTAGTTTAGTACAACAAGGATCTCGAAGTTCGTAACCGAATGTGGTGCAAACAAAAAGTGCAAATCAAATAATAGTGAAATCCAGATATACCGATTGATCCCACAATGTAACTAAAAGTTAAATTTTTACTACATTCATATATTTACTATTCATAAATTAATTAGGCGTTTCCATATATAGGTTGCGTGTTTGATTATAAAATATATAAGACTCTGTATTCAGTTTTCAAAATCGGGCTTCTAATAGATCTTTATTAGATGAAAAAAAAAAAGAAGAGTTACAAAACAATAGCAGTGTGCTAAAAGGCGGACTTATTGCAAAAGCGCAATATCTTACAGTCAACCCTAATCTTTAAGATCTGATAGGCTCATCTTTGGATTTGTCCATCTGTATTTTCTATTTTGTAACTCGTGTTTGGATAAATTTTAATTATGTTCATATCACTGTCGATTTCTAAAGTTGTTTTTTCTCTTTTGTTACAGGTAAGCTACATGCTACATCCCATAGCTTCAAAATAAAAAAAGTAGCTCTGGATGATATATATTTTGGATAATATAGTCTCAATTTAAGTCCGGTAAGTCCACGTACATAGATATTCATGTTGACATACGTTAAAAAAAAGCTCTTACAAAAGAAAGGAAGATAGCTTTAGATTATTGGTTTAATCTCTAGAAGAATGCACTTTTTTGAATAAATTATGAAGTAAGTTAATATTAAAATATAATATTTTAATAATAAGGTTTTTATTCCAATCTAAATAATATTTTAATACCGCGTATCCTTATTAAAATAGTATATTATTTACAAATAAATATATTTTATTTGGGCGTATCTCCCGTGTGACAATATTTGTAATTGGATTTCCCTGGTCGTAACATATCGAGTTTATCGATTTTATAATAAAACTCTTCATTCCAAAATATGATAATGTAGTATAAGTATGGTAATTTTATTGTAGTATAGATAGTTATAACATAAACGGACCGAGTCTAATTTACAGTGGTTTTAGTTTTAGTGTGTGATATCTGCGTTCTTTATATTTTTTGAAAGAAATTGTTGGGCTTTGATATGTTTGCACTACGAATAGTGAGCTTCAATCCTTTTAATGTTCCAAAAACACAATTTAAAATTCTAAATTTTCTCGTACTACCAAATCTAAAATTTCCTCGGGCGAATAAGTTTTCTCATATGCTGGCCCTGCAGCATTGGAAAGGTTACAAATACTGTAAGAAATATATAGATGATTTGCATAAAATTAGCCTTAGAGACTCACTTATTTAGATCATGTTATTGCAATCAGAAATCTCAATAATAATTAGCAGGAAATATGCATTAGTTTTTAGGTTAGTTCAGAGCATTTCAGGCGACAGTTCGCGAAAACCACGCTATGTAAATTATCCAACTATTATCAATGTTAGTCAATGAGTTGTTGAAAAGTTGTTATTATATTTGTGTTATAAATATAGTACCGACTAGGTTTATATGAAGAAATTGTGTTTCGGTTAGAAATTCCTTAAAATTTTGGACTTAGTTTATTTTACACATTATCGTTAGTTTCATAATATTTCGCATTGGTACGATTTATGTATAATGTTTTGGCTACACATAATAATATTAAAATATTCATAGTATAAATCCAAGCGAAAGAATGGATTATTTTGATTTTGCATTATGACATTGTTATTTCATTTTATTGTAGGGATCATTGTGAATTCAAAAACTATATTTATTTATTTATGTAGGAATGTATTGTGAATTAAAATTACATTATAGAAAATAATTTGTTTGAATGAGAGAATATTAAATAGTATATTTTATTAAACCACCGCGGTGACATGGCGGTAATCGTACTAGGATTGTACTTTTGAGTAAAAAATATTACAGAATTGTTTATATCTATTTAAGTAGGTGTTTCGTTGATTAATTTTTGCAAATTGCATTAGAAAAATGATGGTAACAGAATTTTTCACAATCATGAAGGTTAGCTGAAAAAAATGATGTTCCGATAAGCCCACGTTTTTGACCTATTTTCTACAAATTTTATGTGCAACTCTTGAATTTAGAACTTGTTTCTCTATGTATATGTGAAAAAAAAAACATAATTTACGTCCACAAAAACTATTAGCTGTGCATCGATTTTCCACTCGTATTGTGATGAGTTTGAGATCATCAAACAATGCCTATAATTCTCTTACTGTCTTTGGTTGTTTATATCTGCATTCGTCGCTTCTTATTTGCGATGAGTTGCGATCTCGTATCTTGATTTTGGATGTGATTTAAGACTAACTCGCCCGAAGGCCGCACGTGGCAACATTCATGTTGATCATTGGTATTCTAACATTGAACCGCCACTCAGGTGATACTTATTTATAAATGCCTATCTACCTTTTAGGATAAGTATAGATTTAAAGAATATTAGCGAGCGAGGTTTTTCATTTTCTTACTCTTGTCTCATCACATTATTTTTTATTTATATGATTACAATATTCTTTCTTTACTTATTACGGCTTTGCACCCGATTTACGGGTGATGCAATATTATCTAAGCGGGCAATTCAAGTTCATCCCTCACTGTTGTATATCTGTTGAGATCTACATGATTTGGGATACAGTTTTATAACACATCGTTTTCTATATAAGAATAATTTCATAGGAGTCAGTAAAAAAACCTTTTAGAAATTGGACGTACATCGTGTAGTAACGTTCTGTTGTCGTCCAATTTACGTACGACTCTTTGCATTTGATATGTTTTCTCTTCCCCAGAAGTCTCCTTGTCTTCCGTAAGAATTTAAAATCGTGTATTATGTGTTGATTTATGGTAACTTTTTTGGTAACTTTATACTAAATTCAGAGTACTGAATAATTACCTAATACCTACCTATAAGCACTTCTCTAAGGGGTGAATTATAACAAAAACGTGTAAAAAACCCATAGTAGGTAGAGAAATTCAAAGGGCATTGTAGATTTAATACTGGGTCCTTTCGGGAACACAACTACAGATTTGTATTAAATTATTTACGAAAAAATAAACGAGGCTAAAGAAATTAGGTTGCTGACCATTGAACAACAATAATAATATCCATAATACATATTCTCAAAACGTGATTCGGAATATTAGCGATGCAGTTCTCGTAGAGTCGTGTAGTGAATACTAAACATAGGGACAGGGCAACATTGCACTTAGCAGTCACTGCGATTTTTTTCTGCAGAGTTTACCTACGACAACTTCTGCAGAAGAAATGTATTAGTTTATTTCTATTGTTGACTTAGAGTTTCTTCTGTTGTTCACTACAGAGGATCAATAGTAAGAAATATAATCAATTGGCAGAGTTTTGCATTACTGTTCAATATTATCTGTTCATGAAAATTAAAAATATACTGTACTCCTTTTACCTTTGTGCGCTTTGTAGCTCATAGATAAATGTTTTTACAAAACAGGATAATAATTAGAAAACAATATTTGTTGTTGGTAATTCACTGTGACTTAATTTTATTCTATTTTGGCGTGTACTATAATAGTTTTTGATATTCAAATGATGCTCTGTACAGAACCACTGAAGTATTCACGTGCTAACAAATACTTTGTGGTAATTCACTAACGTTCTTTAGCATTGTTCTTTTTCACCGTGACTGTCCTAACACTAACTGTTATTATTATATTCCGATTATTGATACTATTGAATACTGCGGGGACTACACACATATTGTATGGTCCAGTTTGAAGACATTTTTATTAATGTTGTCATTACCCATTATTATAGGATGTGACTCGTATTCTTTACTCAATTGTTTTTTTTCTCGTAATATTATTGGTTGATTTCAAAAACAATTCTCAGGCATTTGTATTGGTCAACTGCTTATTCAATTCAGAGACCAAAAATGTACTAAATTACCATACTTACTTTACTTTTCGTGTCGCCCGGTGATTGAAGTGTCTTCACCCATTCGGGCTGAGTCGAAAAGTGCTAAATTTCCATAGTAGCTATAGTGCGAAATTTGAAATATAAATTAGCATCAATCTCGTTTCTACTCGACGAAAATTTCTAGAATCCTAAGCTCATGCTAGAAAAAATTCTAGGACATGTTCTAACGCGGTGGGTAATATTGGGATTCATTTCTCCTATCTGTAAAACGATGGGTTTGCTGAGGAATTTCGTGGTAGGGGGGGTTTGAACCCCCAAAACTTCCCCTTGCCTACGGCCATGATCCCAGACGATATGAGACAACCAGAGATCTATGAATGTGAGTGTATGTAGAAGCGTGGTTGTTTCAACCCCAAAATCTTATAAAGTCGTAACAAAACATTTATTATAGTGGACCATTAAACAGCAATTTCACACCATCAACTTATTGACCCAAAGCATTATTTTTTCCTATATAGATCATATAGACAATATAGACATACCTACCTACATAGACACAGGAAGACCTTCTAAGATTATTTACCGTTTCTTCACTAGAATAGACAATACGAGTATATTTCTTACAGGAATTCCAACCATTTTGTATTGTTTTCTTTGAGTACATTTTTTTAATTTTCTCACCTGCTGACTTCTGTTTACATTCTTGTATCAAACCAAACAAAACATTCAGAGGTAAAACATCCCATCGCTCTATTTCGTTGTCTGTTTTTTGAGGGAAATTGAAGAGTTGAGAAGTGACAAAATAAGCTCGAATTGTGCGTATAGTTTTATAATAGAATTTTTAAAATTTTGTAAATAAATGTATTTATTTCGCCAAGCATTTATTTGCTTATGAAGGGTCCATCATTCGTGCAAGTAAATAAATGACACAGTCCATCGTTCTCCAAAGTCAAAATTACTTTAAAAAGTGAAAATATTAAAGGCGTTCTCATAACTTGGAATTTATGATTTTCTGGATAGTGATTGATGGCCAGATATTCCTGAGAGATACGTTCTACTCCGTTGAAGTTACATATTAAAAAATGCAAATAATTAAGACTTATTCCCTTTTGCTTGTGAAGTTACAGTATAGTCGTGTTATTTGGCGACGGAATTCACGGAATCTTTTTTTCACGTTCTACCAATGTTGTGTGGACCTTAGTAAATATTATACCACCTGGAGAAGACATTCTTGTAGTAGGATTTTTGTCTCGAGCAGGACAAGTAGATGTTTGCTGTTTTATAAAATCTAATTATGTATATTAAGCTGTTACTTAATTAAAATTTTAACCCAAGGGGTAAGAGACCATCATACACCTCTTGATTACGAGTGTCCTGTTTAAATCGATTAATAATAAAATGAGTGGAATATATTAGGTACGTCTCGTGTAGTTCAGCAATGAAATTCATCTCCCATTCTGAATGTCTCTACATTCTTTGGTGGAAATACGTATTTTCAAAAGTTTGTTAAATTAGGCCATATTGTAGAGGTCAGCTGGAAGAGATCGCGATGTCGCGATAAGTCGCCTTGGTGAGCAGTTCTCGAGAAATAATATTTGTAGGGACATTTGTTATAATTTTTCTATTGAATTATTGTAATATAATGTTCACTGTAAGACTAAATAAATAAATATTTTTGAATTCCCAAAGAAATGTCAAAAATTTTAAGTTCAACAAAATTAAGAGGTGTTCGGTAGCCTGGATGGAAACGCGCTCGACTGTTAATCCAGTGGGCTCTTGTTTAATCCCCGGCTTACTCCACTTCATAACACAAGCTTTCTGTGAAGTGTACAAATTGTATTTGGGTTTATTTATATACACCCAGATACATTTATTTATAAAAAAAAACATTTTGCTTTTATTTATAATCTAAAGCTCTAACTTTTGGTACCTACGAACGATTTTTTTTTGTATGCCTTCGTTGCGTGTTTTGAATCGTATTGTGGCTACCACACGCTCGCCTACGCTCCGCTCATGTGAATGAGTAAAAAGACGTGCGGACGGGGTGATTGCCTTGGATTGTATACGTAATCGACAGTTAACGTCTTTTTTCTCATTCACACAAAAAACGTCGAGGGTCGGCGAGCATGTGGATGAAGCATATCGATTTGGTGTAATAATAGGCAGTGTGTTCAACAAAACAACACAGAACAGTGAACAGGTGCATTTGAGTGAAACAAGTTATAACATGTAGGATGTTGCAATGCAATGTAAGGTGGCTACTTGGTAACAATGTAATTATTTCAATTATACATGCAGGAGCTATACTTACTTTGAGCTTTGTGTAATGGATGGCCATATGGACCATAGTACTGTTGGTCAGGTAGAGAGATGGAATACCTGTAATGCAGTTCCAGGGTAAAAGGAGTGTATGCTAATATGTGCAAATTGATATTTCGAAAGACTAACTAATTCACCCTTTTAACATTTCTCCTGAAAACACAGGGATGTAACTAAACCTCACAACTTTTATGCTTAAGCGTTTTATCCAACGTGGTAGGGACGAATCCATCGGTTGAGAGTTTTGTCAGGTTTTGTGACTGCGTGCATTTTTTTCGATTGACTGATTGAGCTTTCGGTACCGTTGCTGTTACCGAAAGTTAGATCAATCGATCATAAAAACACACGCATAGAGAAAACCAATGGATTCGTCATGCTGCGAAAGTATACAAAATTCTCCGGTAGGGAAGGGTTTGGAGAGAGAAATATTGTTGTACACACCGGTCAAATCACATGGAAAATTGTGGCATCGCAGTATCCATGGATAATTGGAGCACTGAATTGTAGCATCCCATAATAATCAAAATTATGTGAATAAATTTCGCATTACTCCGAAGTAAGTTAATATAATTTTAGTTTCGAGATTGGAACTGCTCGATTTCGATTCAAAGGGTAGACAGCGTCAATTGAGACTGATTCCAAGAATGACACAACGCAAATTTAACGTACGTGATGCAATATAAGGTTGTCAAGACTTCCCTTCATACAAATGTTTCAAGTCATTCCTCTTAGGTGGGTGAACATTGTGAATAAAAAAATCTAATTAAGAGTATGCATACCGAGATTTCAAAAATTTCTGAAAACGGGAGACTTTTTATCTCTACAACCGTTACTAAATATGCTTTGGAACAAAATAGGGTAGATGCATTGAACCTTTATCTAGGGAATAACCGTAAAAGATTTTTTATATCTTGTACAGATTTCGCAAAAAAAAATAAAAACCTATAAAAACACCTCTGACCTTATTCTTCCTTTCAGGTTATTCGGGTGTTGGCCGCGTGTCTGTTGATCTTCTCTAGCTTTCGGCAGCGATACTCCTGCCATCATCAGGATGAAAGGAAGAATATATATACCATGCTGCGAAAACCTACAACATCACCTCTGACCTTTTTTCCGAAAGACGGAAACTCATTTCCCGAAAGTCGCGGAGTAATTTTTTTTTCTTGTACTGATAATATGCATTAAAATCTAGGGAATAACCGTAAAAGCTTTTTGATTGACGAAAAAATTAACCCCAAAAAATGAAAAAAAAACGCTATTTTTACCATTTTATCATGCGATTGTCACGCAATTTTGAACCTTAATGCCGTGGGAAAAGACTGTGACGTCATTCTTGGTGCCAAGCCCTTAAGCTTGTATGCTGTGATGTGTCGATAGTGTGTCACGTCACCCGCCCAAATGACATCAAAAACACAATTTTAAATTTCCCGTAAGCTTTTGTAGCGAGTTAATTAAATTTTGATTGTGTAATTATTGTGATTGATGTATGAATAAGCCAAGGCATATTAAAATACGGACCACACGGACGAAAGGACGTTTCGGCTTTATTAATAGTTCCATTATCGTGTGTAAAGTATGCGTACAACAATGAATTTTGTCTCGTCAGCACCAAATCGTTATTTTTTTCATTAAGGAAGCAGGTACTTAGAAGAGGTGAGATCGCACCTGCTTGTTAGGTACTTATAAAGCCAATGATGTTATTTTTTCTTTAGGTATTACGTTCTATTATAGAAGTTGGCATTAAAAACGTCTATAAATCTATCTATTTATACCCTCACGCCATGTCCCTTGCAGGGTAGGCAGAGAGAACAGAGCACCAGACAGCCCTATCCTTGCAAACACTCCTAGCCTCCGTCACATTCATGTAATTTGTCATACACGCTCTCCGATTCCTTTCACTCAAAACGCGCGGCAAAAAACGTAGATGTTTAAAGTCACATAACGTCATAAAATCATATACTTAACGTTATATAAGTCACACAACGACCTTTTCTACAACAGGTGGTAGTTAAAAGGGTAGAGAGTTAGGGAGATGCTTTTAATATTACGAGTACTTCGCTTCACTTGGAGATAGTAAGAAAATTGCTTGTGTAGTAAACAGCAAAATTTGAACCCATGAACTTATTTTCTAATAGAGGTGGTTCTTTAACTAAATGAGTAAAATGTGTACATTCGTGCAAGTAAATAAATGATTACAATAAAAAATAATGGCGCGAATGCCAGTATTTTCATCCAAATAGGTATAATCCAATCCCAGATAACCTAATTTTTAGATTGTCTTAAGAGGTTTACTAAAATTTTGACCCCAATGTACCAAACAAAAATAATATTTAATGTTTTTAGATACGAGACATTATTTGTTTATTTTTATTTGTATATAGTTTTATCGGTTTTTTATAGGATCTGGATGTTTTTTGACTAATAAAGATTCATTTATTCTTGAGAAGACTTTCTAATATCGTGTCCAGTTATTCTAGAAATAGATATGCCTACTGCCTTAAACTGCAACAGAAACCTTGGAAAGTTATATGGAATTAAAACAACAGAAATATGATAGTAATTTCTCCATTAATTAAATAATAAATTAATGAATCGACAGGGGGTAAATTGGCGTCTGACAAGAGTGTGTAAAATGTAATTTAATATTACAATAACTCGTATAATATTCTTCATATAATTAACCATCATTACTTCTAATTAACCTATTGTATGCTGTGAATTACTATTCTAGAATAATTATTAATGAGTCATTTTTTTATACAATGATGACTGTATAGCTGGCTGTCTTATTACTGTGAAGTATCGCACTCATTCTATCAATCAACCATCAGATCCACCTCCGTTTTATGAGCTGTCATAAACCCTTGAGTTTGGAATAATATTAGTAATCTTCTTCCAAGCAGATCTTTAATCCGTTTAGCCAGAGCTCCAGCAGTCTCGTTTCTGCGTGAAGAAGCCAGCTTTCTCTCCATATTATCGATAGGCGTCCTGGTGTTCGACTTTTTCAGAGATCTCTTTATAACAAGCTTGGGAATTCCTGTATGGTCAGTCCTTTCGACAAGTTCAATAGATTTCAAATTGGATTTCAAAGGTATACATTTCCTTGATGTATGGTAGAATCACGAACGGAACCCATAAGTATATTATTGTAGCATTGATTGTAAGGATTGCAGATTGAATAATTATTGTGCCCGCCATCCAAATACGTTAAAACCTTAACGTACTTGAGTAGTCGAATCCTCGCCATACATTCCTGATGAATTGGATTCAATTCATCATCCCAAAGTCAGATTTCTTTTTCGTTACGTTACGAGAGTGTAACATCAAAAATTATTGGCAATGTGCGATACTAACGGACAGAAGTGAGATTTTCTTACAATTTTACATACAATTTCATAGTACACGCCACATAGACAAGAAATGAGTTTATAACTTCTGTTCGATATGTAATAATATCACAGATGGCTCTATTTTCATGGCTGCCGCTACATTGTATGGCAAATGTCAGAAGCTGAGCCTATTACTATTGTAACATACGAGTTTGTTATATATTTATCTTGATTAAGATATTATCCACACACACCAGGTATTCCGTCTGTAAGGTGTTGAACTATTAATCATTCCATAGCCTTTGTCTGGCTGTTGAGATGTTTTTTTAAGGAATTCCGAGTGAATTTGCTATAAATTTTTAATTTTGAAGTGTGACACGATGTGCGTTGTTTTCCTAGTTGTTGCCATTATATATTTCGTATTTTTTTTCATCGATAACCATATTGTTTTTTTTCGTAGAATATTTCAATAGTCAAGCTATAATAGGGGAAATTTCTGTACGTTTTGGCAACAAATACACGTTTCTACACTTCTTCTTCTTCTTCTTCTTACTGCAAAACACAGTTAAGAAGCTAGAAATTTTTGTGTTTTGCTGTGGACTGTATACGAGAAAAAATATAGGAGTTATTTTCTCCATATATGTTTAAATTTTTGGGGTGTGCGGAAAACGAATTTAATCTCAAGCACTTCGTAAAAGTGATGTGTGAAAAGTGAGAAATGGCTCTATACTTCAGCTTTACGTTTACGAGTATATCCTTGAAAACTATAAAGAAACACGCGTGTCTTAATATAAGAGTGGGTGATAATACAAGCTTTTTGTACTTTACTACAGATTTTCTCCGCTTAATTTCAGGTAAGTACTGTAAATCTAAATATAATTATATCTTTGAAAACATACGAGTATATGCTACATACAATAAGATTTGCATAATTCTACACCTTTTAATTGTGGAACTTAAAACTTTACTACATTTAAGCCTTTTGTGTTCTCTAGATTATAAATTCTGCAAAGTTTTGTGTTTACTCACATTAATAATATTTTCATTTTAAATTATTCATTAGCGCTAATAATTTCTACGCCAATCTTTTAAAAATTTTAATGGTTTACTTAATTATGAGAAAAATCTAAAATATAATACATTATTAGGATTCATAATCGTAATATTATGTTTCCACTCTAAACTTTTTATTTGTTTGTCAATTGATAGGCTAATGATCCCATGGTATTGTTTTTTTCTATAACTGTAATTAGCTATAAATAAATGTATTTTACTGGCATATGAAACCAATAAGAATAATTTAGGCAAATGAGTGTAACCAAAGATGTTTTTTGTATTAGGTATGCTATCATATACCAATATAGAAGAAAGATGAACAGTATAATTAAAAATAAAGTTGGTACATATATCTCAACAGATACACAGCAAAGGATAGACCTTTCATCAGGCTTATGACTTATCATCGGCTGACTTAATGTAATCACTATACACTTAAGTGACGTTCACCAATTCCAGTCCATCCATCAATCCAACTACGACACGTAGAAAAATTCCGAAGTTCTCACAAAACATTAAAAGCGATTTCAAAATAAAAATAAAGTTATTTTAGGCATTAAGACATTGGTGGCATAATGCCGCGACCGTGACGACCAACTGCTCAAGGAAAGACGTGTTTTGAGCAAAGGAACCGTAGAGTACGTATGACTAATTGCATGAATGTAACGGAAGCATCAAGAAGTGTGTGTTAGAATAGAGAAGTATAGCGATTTATTCTCTCTGCCTGCACCGCAAGGGACTATGGTTAAACGAATCTCTGCTTCTATAAATTTCAACTAATATTGGGTTTGAATTCTTTTAAATCGCTAGTACAATGTTTTTTTAAATGAATAGTGGTTATTGCATCTGTTTTAAATAGAACTCTCGTAATTTAACCTTTTCTTCAACCCAGAGATTTCCTTCCATACTAAAGTTGGCGGTACTTGGTAAATAAAATAATGTCTAAATTAGTCTTCTGTACTCTGTGGAATGTTACTTCAATGTAAAATAAGAGTGGGAGTTTTGTTAATCTGTCCCAATGAGAAACTACAGGAAATTCATACAAGTTTACAGCTTAATTTATTCTAGTTGTTCGTAGCGCATCCTAACTATGTGCCATTTACATGTTACGTTACTCTTAATTGACACATTACCATAAAGAAAATACACCATACATTTGTGAACAACTGAAATATTTGCGTAATTTTCTTTCAGCTAGTTTCTCAGAGTCGGTATTTTTGTATTGCATTATGCATGTTTCTGTTTGCTGGAATGACTCGTATCTTAATTTATTTATCCTTTTTCATTGGAATCGAGTTTTGTGGGTAAAGTTGTAGGTGTAATCTCGTGCAAAAAGTAGAGGCCGTCTATTTTAATGGCTGTAAAATGGTTTTATGGTAAATAAAGAAATACTTATGATTGATGCAAGTTTAATAAATTTACTATTTACATCAGACTTACTCGTCTTTATAATACAACATAAATCGACTTGACAATATTTGGTGATTTGTGTAATTTCTTGAATTGAATAAGTAGTGAAAAATATATGTACAACTGTTTCTACACGTAGATTTAATAAATATAATTAATTTAGAGGTTTTTCAAGCTCCCAAACATATATATTATCAATTATTTTGCTACTGAGCTCAGTTGATTATATCTTATTAAGAAGTGTATTTTATCTGTAATTTTAGTAATCCTGATACTATAGTCTTTCGTAGCCCTTTAGGCATCCATTAAAAACCAGTCTATCTTTATTGTAGTATTTTGCCAAAAGACACCAAAGAAAGTATGTGACATGTGATAGTTATTGTTGGTTAAAGATGTCTTAACAGAGAAATGTTCTCACAATTCTCACGTGAATTTGCAAAATTATTTCCTTTTTTTGTGATATTAATATGTCGTCTACTTTCCTTTAAATTGTACAATCGTAATACTCGTAATTATCGTCTTTAATAATTATATTTATATTGATTATTCTCAATTTTGTAGGTATGTGGTATACTGGAGTATAATGATTAAGCCTTGGGACATACGCAAGTAATAATTACTCTAATTTAAAGAACTTGTGTGGGATACCTGATGCATTTCAATATAACTTATAAAGATGCTATTATATATTATTAAGTAAGCATAAATAGTTAGGAATTCTGTGATTTCTACTCATTTAGATATGTGCGGTTTTACGAGGAAGTCATATGGGCGTTTCCAATTGAATTTGGCACACGAAGTTTAACATTATCAACCTGTTTAATTAAAACTCATTGTTTGAATAGTGAGCGAGTTTGTTGTATTTATAGATGTGGTAGATACAAGGGTTATAGAGAGGTGAGTTCACCTAACTTTGACCTGTGGGTGTTGGTGACTGTGCACGGTTCTGTGGGTCGGGGTCTGTGGGCTCACTACCGTTGTTGGTTGTTAATTACCGGACCCTTATTGAATTATCCTTTTAGCGGTTTCCACGGCGATTAATTAAGTCAGAGTAACTCGAGTCGCCCACGCGACCTCACTAGAGATGTAAACGATACGATGCAATGATATTACAAGGTTAACAACTTACTCGCGAACCTCAAATCAAGAACGGTCGATCGATTTCAACGGTCTGCATTAGTTACAATTTTGAATTGTAATATGTAGTCGACATATGATTTTTTATTGAATTAAAAAAACACAGACTTGTCCAAATCTATACATGTACACATATTACCATTTACCACAATAAAATGTAATTAGAAACTATCATCCATAAGCAAACTATGACTTTTTAGTATGTACGGAATTTAAAGGTCACCATATTTTGAATTGTAAAATTCAAAATGAAAAAGTAATCAATAAATAAATCACAAATACCTATTTGCTGTAAAAGCAAAATTCAATTAAACGTATATATTAGCATTCACGGAAATATGATCGAGCAATTTTGACGCCATATGTATTTTACAAGAGAGCACATCGTTTTGAAGGTATGTAACTGGAATTTTAAGAAATTTAAAATTTTTTCATCGAAATTAGATATCTGTCTTCATGTCGATGATTTCAATAAATATTTAAAATCCCTAGTGAGATCCTAGCGTATTCTATGATATGTAAATACGAGTACCAGTATATTGAATTACACGAACTTCGTAACATTACTCCGGGATTAGACCTTAGTGAAAAAAGTACATGAAGTTTTATTAATTAATCTACATCATACATTACTTTCAAAGAATATTTTTTTCACACTGTGTCGTTTATTATATTTTTTTACACCAACATAGATTTAATTACGTAATTCATTTATACCTACATCACGCAAAGGATATCTATCTACCCATTATTATATGCTATGAATAAGACATAGTGAGTAATATTAAGATTAAGTCCATTTTAAGAGAAGTTCACGATCCATATATGAAAAAATGAAAGATTAGAAATGTACATCTTGTGGATTTTAAAATAATGTAGGCTTTCATTTTCACCTACGATATGAATGACATGGGGACAGGCAACGGAGTTGGCCCAAGACGGAAAAGTCTGGAAAAACTAGGTAAATGCTCCACATAGGGAGCGGACGTGGATATGTATGTATGTATATGTAGACGATTTTGTTGACATTTTCTATTAATGCTCATACAAATAAATTATAGCGTCATTTTCTTCATTGTAATACCATATTTGCCTATTTAATCAAACGCTGTAAAAATATATATCGTAATCGTATTCTTTAGCTCAACACATTCTTTTATAATTTCTTAGTAGCTAATATCAAATCTATTCATTTTGCTGCATCCTCATTATTTTAAACCATTCGCACCTCGATCACATTCGTAGATCTTTATTATAAATCCTTAAGGAGAAACCTAACAACAAAATAATATAGAACAAGATCCGGAGCAGTTAAACTACTCGCCGCAGCCAGTTGTCCTTCCATATAAAGAGATCACGATAATGGATCAATTACATATAAGAAACTTAACATATCATGTTCTCTCCTAACAAACAAGATCATACAATGTTGAACACGAGATATAACTACGTACAGATTCTAATTATTGTGCGAATATTTTAAGCCAAATTCTCAGATGCCACAGAGTGAGACAAAAGGATACCTCTACGGAGCGCCCCCGCAATATAATAGTGGAATTGCCGAGCAATCGAGTTCGCGATGAGGTTCTCGCTGCAGTGCGTGTGTATAATAGAAAGAATCCTAGAAATAAGCTATGCGCCAGTCATATCAATCTACCGTCCAGCGAACCAATCTATGTATGCGAACACCTGTCCCCGGCGAACAAAGATCTACACGCAGCCACCAGACGCGCGGCCAAAGACAAAGGTTATAAATTTATCTGGATTAGACATGGGAGAATTCTGATACGTAAGGAAGAGAGCTCCCCGGCAATCCCCATACACAACAAGGACACCCTTCGTAGATTATAAGTGAATACCAGACCCAGATGTAAACATGGAAAATACAGGCGATAACTCACTTACAATTTTCTACCAGAATGTTCGAGGACTGCGAACGTGCCTTTAAGAAGAGTGCCTTTAGGAAAAATGTTCATAAAAACATAGATATTTTGCCGCACTGGTCATTTCGAAATGTCTCACACCTCAGATACTATCAGTAACCTAACTTACAATATCGCTATGATGTGCCTCGGTGCACAGAAGATTTTGTTATTGTCACTTTTCATGTTTTAACATTATTTTGTTCTTGATATTATTTTGTGGGTACCATCAATTTATTATTTTCTTGAGTGCATTGAATTATTATTTTATTGGTGTGTTGGTGTGTTGGTTGGGTTAGCACCTACTTGTTGCTAATAGAATACTTACCTGCACACATTTATATATATAGGTATGTTTGCCTAAGTGTTGGTATATTTAATTGTTTCATATTCACTTGATTGATTTGTAATGTACCTACTATGCGTGCATGCTGTGGACACTCTTAATTGGGAGGTTAACGTGAGTTATATATTTTTGTGTATGTCATTATGTATGTTTGTTAACTTTCTGTGTGTGTCCCAAATAAATAAATAAATAAAAAGTCAAATTCTTCCGCCTCTAATAGTGATATAGTTTACGCGGAGGAATGAGTTTGCCAACACACTTCTCAGTATTATTAGCCAGAAGAGTCTACATATTATCATTCATGATTGACATATAAACTCATCAACTGGGAAAAATTCACTTATCCAGATATCACGGGTATCACAGGATTTGACAATAATTTTCATAGTAATATTTTTTATACTTTTGTGGGTTGTAGGTGGGTTATAAAAACGTTTATCGTTCTTAATACTCTGATTAATTAGGGCTAAATCTCACAACAAGTCTGTTGAAAATTTATTTTACCATGATATATTGAAAAAAGGACATTTTACTGTACAGCTACTACACACTTAATTAATTACAGAATTGGACCTACCATAATTCGTTTGAATACGATCTTGCGGCTGCTTCGATCGAATACTAGGTACTTTTGTGCCCAGTTAGTAAAATTTTAGATGTGTTTTTTGGTCAACCTGCATTGCTATCATATTATATATTAAACAAATAAATGTCGAACACATTTCACCTGGAGTAAAGTTTTCATCTAATATAATTTACAGTCACATTTTATGTAACAGGTAGCTTAAAGTAAATGGTTTTGGGTCTTCAGTAAATGAGGTCAATAAATTCACATGAAGATATTACCCTCATAATTGAGGATATTCCATAGGTCATTACAACCTCTATAAGTTGTGTGGCTGAATCAGTAGACGCTGTCAAAAGGAATGTCATGTCGGGTCGAAGACATCAGGCGCTAATGACCGTTGGATCTTATCTAAATCGTTGACGTATCAAATGTCTACCTATCAATATCATACAAACTCAAAGTATACGTAAAATCCTAATTGTACCTAAAGGTAGAGAATTTTGTATGACGGTGTATCTATTACATAATTAGCTAGGCGCGCGTGCGTCTTATCCCCGTTCAGTGTTATTTGTCGCATGGATCAACATGGATACGATATTTTTCAATAGCGTTTCTAGCGATTTAATCAAGTACCCAACTGCCAAGTTATAATAAATAGTCTTGCGAAAAATTTCGACAGACTTCGTGAACTCTCGGATGATGCCCTATTTTTTTTTTTAAATATATTGCCGGAAGCCATAGATGGTGCTTTATTTGAAATAAATTAAGCAGTTATTTTGACTATAGTGCCCTCTTGAAAAACGCAGGAAAATGTCATCATTTTCACCGCTTTTGTAAATCCTTGTTTTCAAATAATTATGCTTGGCTTGCCTCACAAATTTTGCAAACCTATGCCTACATATACCGGTAGTTACTGATGGAACATTCTCAATACATTTTGCCAACAATACGTCTTTTGTCGTCATGAATAGAAATGCATTATCCTCCAAAGTTTCCATTTCAAATATCACTCTACCACTGTACGAGTATAATATACTCGTAGAACATAGACGCTGTACAACCTTATTCAACAAAGCTGAATGCCGAATAGTCAATGTGTTTCTTAATGATAGTAACGATGACAGTGGAAAAGAGGAGCATATAAGAACAATGAACAAAAAATTGAAAGCTGTGACAATATAAGGATGGGCTGGAGTCGGTAAATGTTACTGAGATGTGTAAAGTGTTCACAAAAACCCAACCTGAATGAAATCTATCCTCTTATTCCTCCGTTGCATATTTGTTCCCGTGCAACCATTCTTGTTGCAATCCGGTCGCCGTTACCACAACGTAACTAGATTATGTGTGCGGTGTGCTAACAGCGACCGGATTGCAACCAGATTGAAAGAAGTAATTTTCATTGTTACTTAAATTATGACAATAAGATGAACAGTTCTTAAGTATTTTCCCACTAAATGAGCCGTCGTATAGGTTCAAAACACAATAGCGACGTTGTTTTCTACAATTTATGGACACAAGTTATTACTTTCTTAATGAGAAATGTGCAGAATATAATTTTAGTGTACATAATTTAATTGATGTACGAATATAATTCCATGTTTTGATGTGTTATACAGAAATTTTCGTAGGTCTCATAGAATCTGTTTTTTCACGTGATGCATCTTGATGGATATCACGATACATGTTTTTAATTGACAGATTTTACTACCATTTCTCTCAAGATATTTCTGGATATATACTGTAATTAATAGTCAATGGGACATGGGTGGAGACAAAGCGCCCAAAACAGAGAATTATGGAAGACACAGGAAGAGGCCTATATCTAGCAGTGGAGGGAAAGGGGCTGATAAGAAGAAGAAGACTGTATTTAATTTACAGTATACTAGCTGTGAATTTAGCACAAAATAACAGTGACTCTCAACATTTAGTGTAAAGTTTTCACATCGCCGTCCCGCAACTGCAGTTTTGCACATTGAAATCCACATTTAATTAAAGCCAGCTTCAGAAATTAATAATAGCGTATTGTTCCTATGTAGTTTCAGTATTCTTCCATAATAGAGATGGACGTATATTTGCGAGATTCAGTCAATATCAATGAATGTTGAATGTCCCCAATTCAATCAATAATGATAATAATGAACAATCTGCATTTATTATTACAATTATCATAATTATTTTACTAGCTGTTACCCGTCTAAACGGTGGACTTCTTCGTTACCACAAAACTCCCTGAAAAAAAATTCAGGAAAGAATTCAGTTATCAAAAAAGAAAAGTTGATACAATAAGAATACATAAGAGCACTCCGTCGTCAAGGTACATACAACAAAGTAAAAATTTCCACGTATAATAATAACTTTGTTCCACAATAGACTACAGTTGGTTGATTAGGAATAATTTTGATACGCAAATAGTTACGATACTTGAGAAATTGCCCATCAGTCACTGAAGTAGTCCGTTATTTTTGACGGGTTAAAACTAGTTTAATTAAGATTTAACAAATGTGTAAACATTCGTATCAAAATATGTAATTACAGTTAATGATTAATTAGTACGGAACTAGCAAATGTGTCCCATTTGACCCTGAACCCCTCATAGTTAAATTCTCTCACCATCACTCATCTGTCTCCTAGCTGTAGTTGCTGGTGACAAGATATAATAATTTATTCGCGCATAGACAGCAACACTATTTAATAAATAATTAGACAAGTTACAAATTTCAATTGGCTAGGCGGGATTAGCTGAAAATACGTGACAGTTGTTATTACTAGGAATATTAGTCGTACCCTGTTTAGCGCGTTTTCGGTTAACGATCTGCTACTTTTTTTATGCTTTTTTGAGAAAATGCTTCGATTTCGTATTTTATCCCGAATTATGCAGGCATTTGCAGGATATTTGGTTTTGCCTTTACACTATAGGAATATCAGGGATAGATTTGCACATTCATTTTTTTTGTATAACTACTTGTATTTTATTCTCTAACAATGGAATCTACCGGCATTACAGTACAAAATGACTTTGAGTCGTTCACGTTGCCGCCACATCAAAATATTTAAAATAACGTAAGTAACGATATTCAGCGTTTGTGTTTAATAGTTTTTTTTTTATACAATACACTGCCACCGTATCTTATTAGTAGGATCTACAAAATTTGATATCAAACTGAAAAATAAAATCATTACTCTGCCTACTCTAGTTTTTCTTGTGTCACTCAAGAATTAAATGATTCTTTATTTGAAATCTGCAGAAACAAACGCGATGAGATCGTCTGCATAAAGGGATGACAAAAGAGTGACGATTGTAGTTTCTCCAATTGGGATACAGACAATACGATATTGTTGCTTTGACGATAAAATCGTATAGTCACTTATATTATTAACATTATTATATACTCGTACCATTATGGACTAAAATAAAGAGACCGCTTTGTTATATGAGCACTGTAATATCCAGACTTCTACATGTAGTAGCACCGAGTCAGAATAGTATAAAGTAGTGATGGGCCGACTATGGATTTGGCCGACTAGCCGGTTAGACGACTAGTCGGCAAATGTCCGATTAGTCGGCCAACTAAAACAGTCGACATTTTTGCCGGACAGTCGGGTTTCGCGACTATTCGGTAAGTATACATCTTTACTAAAATTAAATTTAATTGCCAGCAGGTATAATTTTTTTTAGCTCTTGCACAAGTATTTCCCGCGTTGTAGTAAATTTGATTCTAAAAAGTATAAAACGTATTGTACCTATTGGCAATTTATTCCTTTTATTTCCTGTAGTAATAAGGTGCCGACTATAGTCCGTATCTTTTGTCGACTAGTCGCCGACTAAAGTGGTCGGGATATTTGGCCGGATAGTCGGCTTTCCTGACCAGTCGGTACATCTCTAGTATAAAGCTAAGCGATGATCTCATTGGTAAATTTGTGAATTGGTCTAACTTCTATAGGTCTTCCTGGAAATTATTGTGTATATTCTAATTACCCTGCTTATTTAGTGTGCGTATACCTACTGTTCATTAGACACTGGACAATTATTTACCACATAAATTTTATGCGACCTCTACAGATTAAAAAATCATTCACTAATGTGAGCAAGTGGGATAAAAGTTTCCCCACCATTACTATCCCATGGAAACAATCTGGTTGCAATTCGATCCCCGTTAGCACGCCGCACACATAATCTGGTTGCGGTGTACTAACGGTGACCGAATTGTTACCAGAATAGTTACATAGTAACAATTTTTTATATAATTTTTCACAAAAGTTTTTTGCATAATTATATCAAAACATTTTTACGCAGTATAACAATTACTTGTTTAATCGTTTGATATTTAACAAATATTAAATATAATTCTCATTTTAAGATTTAATTGGTAATTAAGCAATCCATAACAAATTATAAAAAAATAATATTAAAAAGTAAAATGTATGGGTAGTGTTTGGATACAATATAATCTATCGATTTAGCGTGGGCACCATGATTTTTCGATTATTTTTTGCATAAAATCTCCATGTATACATATGACAAATAATATAATTATAATTTGCATTATTGAACAAAAACCTACCGCTATGTTATTATAGAATAGGTACGGAGCCGCCCTAATCGAATTTTCTTCCAATCAACATTTTGTATGCAAATGAGTAGAGAAAAAAATATTATTCGATATTATTACATTCATCTATCATTCGCACAAATCTTTGAAAATAATTTGAATAGACAAAGTGATGTTTGTGTATACTTCTAATTTACAGATAATTTTGATTTTGAGGCTGGGTTGGTGTTCGTAGAGTGTTACAATTGTTATCGTATTTTTTATTAGTTATGTATTTGGAAATATTACGATCGCTATAATTCCAAATTCAAAACTGGCCTCTATGCGTTCTAGAGATAAATTCAGCAATAAAAATTAATGCTTGTAATTTTAATTTGTAGGTACCTAATATAATAAACAAATAATGGATACTTTGAGGGCGTATCATAAAATTTTACAATCCGCTTGAGGACAACGCAGAAACCCACATTGGGTTATTGTCATTGAATAATCTTCCTATAGTGTTCGCTGTTTTTTGATTTATAAAAATGTCTCAAAACATTGAAGGATAGCTTATATGGACGCCTCAACTCTTTATTACACATGTTTTTTGTGTCCGATACGAACTTGGATGAAATAGGTGGATACGAACAAGGGATTGTGTATGTCACTATTTTGTATGCGAAAGGGCAATTTTGCGCACATGCACATTTATGGGTCCGTTGTAATTCACATATATGTACTAATCTGCAAACACTCCTCTCTCTATTCAAGTATTTATTTACTTATTGAGAGAGTAGTACAACGTTGACAAAAAAATGTATACCTTAATACATAACTGTTGAAAAATTATAATTGTACCTATGTTATATTACCAAATAAATAAAAAAAAATAAAAAAAAATATTACGAGTATGTCTAGACATCATCAGCCCGCGGTTGCCCACTGCAGGATATAGGCCTCCCCTCCCCTAGACGTTGCTGAATACCCTACTTTACCGTGGAAAATTTCTTTATGATATAGGTGGATGGAATTGCAATAGTGAAATAATAAATTAAGACAGGTAACTCACGGGTATCTCAGGGTACCAAATGCTAGTAGTTTTGCGAATATGTTAAAAAAAGTATTTTTTATTATAACGCCATCTGCAACAACAAAAAATACGTATAACACTATTCGTTCATGCTAGTATTGCCGTTGTATAAATTTTAATTTCAAACTATTTTAATTATAATAATTTCAGGCAATAGGAATGCGATCAAATAAAAAAACTCGTTATTTTCTTTCTGTTGTTTGTAGTTTTAAAACCGGTATATAGGATCGTAGTATTTAATATTTTTTCATATTATAAAATATTTAGTTACTGATTGTCTATTGATATATTTTTTTATAAATAAAGTCCGAAAGCATGTAAATTTTTTAGAATGACAATACAAATTCGACTCGAAAAAGGACTTTCATTAAGAACTTTGGCAAATCAGAATGTGGGAAATGGCCGAAGACTTTTGAACTCATACCCAAGAAATGTCAAATAGATTTTCAGTGGACTGTTTAATTTCCTTCAGACGTTTTTGAAGTTCGCCACGTATTCCAAATGTCACAGCAATTTTGGGGAAAGAAAACGTTGTATATGTTTTTATACACACACAGCACTTCAAATTTAAAAAAATCAATGAAAAATGAGTATGGTCCTAATATGAGTCTGATATTCCCACGTATTTGTAAAGTGCTAGTTCTACAGGAAACTATATTTTGTCGTGAGATGTCCTTATAGCAATAATAAGAGTTGGCAGAAGAGACAGGGGGCTGTAATATCTTTTATAAAAGTCTCCTAAGTATTATTTTATCAGCGTGTTCAATATGATATCTACAAAAGCTCGAGTAGTTTGACCTTTTGTGTTGGTGGTGGGCAATTTATTTCTAAGATAATAATTTCTGAACCCCGATAAGTCTTTATCGCTCTCTGTGTCCTGTGTAGTGTTATTACTGTTGTTATTATATCAAGTAGGTATATTATTACAATTGTTACGACCGGTAATACAATTTGCATGAGTAAATCGATTCCAGGAGATTAGTCCCACATATAATTATGGTCCGTATGGTCACAAATAAGATTGCCAATGTTAAGTAAATTTACTGTACTCTTTTGACTGTTGTAAACACATGCTATATTCCTAATTCAAACATTCGACAATGCATTTGAAAATTTAGAATACTGTAGCATGTTTGTTCTGCAGCTGTAATTACTGGAAATGTTTGCTTAGTAAATTATATCGAACTTATCGCATTACACTCTTTACAGAGATCTCTTAAAGCTAGCCCAACTTATCATGACACAGATTAGGTACAAATAATTTAAATCACCGAATATATGATCTGAGGTACTAAACAATGAGATTTGTGCGTGTAAACACCATTGCCAGTAGCGTTGCGGTGTTAGGCTTTTGACCTCTTGTCCGGCCAAATTTGACTGCGTCCGGCCCCGGCTTTTGTCGGGCTTTTTATTTTGCTTAAGCTCAGAAACTATTGCAATAATGTTAACTGTGGAATTTGTAAAAACTTTTATGATAAAATTACTAAAGAAATTGACTTTTTAAAGCAGGTTTCTGCCAAAGAAAAATATGTAAATGATACGGATTAAAACTTTGTTAAAAAATGAGATTTTTCGATTTTTAAGTCAAAAAAGTTTTTATTATTGAGCGTTCGGCCCTGGGACCCAAAAGTCAGGTTTTTTTTTAGCGGCTGAGTCCGGCTTTCTAATTTTTAGAGATGGCAACGCTAATTGCCAGTAAAAATAAAGCTGTTTTGTAAATTTACCGTAGACGTTTCTACATCAGCGAGTAGTAACAATGCAGTCTGGACTTTACATATATTCATGTAGTATGTATTATTGACGTGGGTGTTACTTTATTTGCACATTACGATATGAATTAATATTAAATTGATTGTAATTTATTCATTTAACACTTGTAAGAAGATGTAGCTTAGTGGTTGCCGTAAATGGCTCGAACTTATCAGATTAGACATTGCACATAATGATTCATTTTGAGTTGGTTTCAGTCAGTTTTAATAAAAGCAAAATAGTGATATTTAAGCATAAACAAATTCATCTATTCAACACGTTGAGATGGTTGGAGAATGTAAAGAGGATGAAAGTGATGTTAGGTGTGCCAAAAGCCTGGAGGAGTTGAGGAGGTTGCTGAAGACTCACCTCTTTGTGCGTACCTATGGGTCGATCACCGGTCAGCCAATGACAAGAGTTGGCCAAAACTGATTAAATTTGTTTTTATTATTTTATTGTTTGTGACGATCCTACGTGGTGTTTGATCTATCTATTATTTTTACTGTTTGTGACGATCCTATATATGGAGATATAGAGAAATTTAAGGTGCCTTTGAGGCAACTTTATCGCTAAACGGCGCCCAAAATTCTCCAATTATTATTATTTATTATTAAAGAAAATATACAAGGAAGAAAAAGAGGTGTAAGGAAGCGCGGCCGCCCAAGGACTACTTTGCTCGACTATGCCGACTAAACTTTCTCGTGGTTTTGCTTTTTAATCAGTCGTAAACTTTATAATTTTATCTCGTCACTTCTCTATTATTATTCAATCAGGACCAGCTTAAGAAACTATAGTTAAACTTGAGCCAATATCATTTAATGAAACCTGTTCTTTAGTATCCTTGTCAAATGGACTTAGAATAATCTTTATTATAGTTTGTTATATATTTATAACATCGTGATTGAGAATTAAACCAGAGGATTATATTTTATTGAGTAATATTATTATATCTATAAAAAGAAGACACATTTGCATTTGTCCTTAAGAATATTAATACACATTATTACTTCTACTCGTATATACTTTAAGAGTTTTAAGACATTCTTGCTTATTAAAAAAATTACTCATGTACAACATGCATTATTTGTCTTTTATTAAAGGGTGCTAATACCAATGACTGGCAAGGGTTGTACAGTCGAAATATTTAGTAAATCATGTGAATGAACGAATTATTCCATACGTCGCTTATGCTACGTACCTAATATTGCAAAATAGTACATTTTTTGAAAAACGAAAGTCGGATCGAGTGAAAAAAAAATGATATGCAATTCACATTGTGTTAAAGATTACCAAATTGGAGCTTCATATGTAACGAATAACTGGATTAAAAATCATGTTTCTGGTTATTTATTTTACTAAGAAAGTTTTTTATTGATAAATTAGTGGAAAACGCGACGTTTAATGCCTTATTTCTTTAACAAATTCTTGATTTATCATACATTAATATGGTGACTAAGTATCTGAAGGAGTCGTAAGATGTGCGGAACTTAACCATAGTCCAGACGCCTACGCATTCGGGACCTTGATCAGATTAATTTTTATTTGTACAGCGGACATTAACGTTGGTTAATTATACAATATTAAAACATCGAAAAAAACAACTTATCAACTTTTCAAGCTTGACAGAATCCGTCATGTTATATACTGATTACTGACATGACCATCGAGAATAAGATAATGTAATATATTATCATTACATCGATGGGATATCATGATAAGGATGACGTCCCTTGTAAACTAGACGGTCAGCTTCTCTATTAAATACAAAGAAACATGTCACTCTTTTCAAACTCATTATGTGCCAGTGTCTGTGTCGCTCTATTAATTAATATTATAAATATAATTACTCTCAACTGGACACAGTGGAGAAACTCGTTATGAATAATTTAAATTATTTTCACACTAGGTGGCGTCAGTGTGTTGTCGTTTTATAATTACTTATGAAAATGCTAATTCGTCTTGATTTCCTGTTTACGTGAAATAAAGTGTACCCAAAGGAGTGCATTCATATTAAATACATGCATAGGCACATAACATTAAAACACAGATTTCTGGCGTACTCTCCAATGGTGAGAAATTGGAAGAAAGCTGTAAAAAAACATTCATAAGGAATAGATATTGCGTTTCGTTAGTTGTAGTAAATAAAAATTTGTTTCGTGGATAACCCGAAAATAACGAGAAACCGAAAACAAATTTCAGGTTTGTGAGGTTTGTTTCGTTACCAAAAACATTCCCGTTTTTAGATACATATTTGCATAACGAAAGGACTATTAATACCTTTAGAAACTGTATTAAAATGAAATTTAGGTTTTTGACATCTCAACTCCTAGCAATAAAGGTACTTTGAATACTATTTAATAATGATTTCACGGATATGTAAAATTTATATTACATTTTAATCAATTTTGGCCTCATATGTTCACGAAATATTTAATTAAATTCTATGCCGCTTTGAATCACATAATCATGAAATCGCAACTCCGAATTGAAACTTGTACGAATATTTCAAATTTCAGTAAATAATCTTTGACCAAGAAACCACAAACGTTGGCTAATGTTACGTGAAACTAAAAACCGTTGAAATATCATTCATTTTGTGAATATAATCATTTGCATAACAGCTGACCACAGCAAGAGAAGTTTCGTCATAGGTATTCCTCGTTGCATGTGAAATAATAAGTTTCCAGATATGGGGAAAGCATGTCTGAAATAGTTCACAGTACATTTGGCTTTGCTTAGAGTTAGAATTTCTAAACATTTATTAAAAATATTATGAACTAAAACGATGACTTTGGCAATTGAAGATACATAGGGTGGTTAAACATTTTAATGTAATGGTATATTGTAATTACTTGAATCTAAAAAGTTTCGGAACTTCCTTGTAGTTCTATGCTTAGTTTTCATGTTTTTTTGCTGATTATTTTGTAACATTTTCTTTGCGGTACTTTCGCAAGCTTTTAATGTTTGATATAGAGGATTTTATAACATCAGGGGATTTGAACTAATCATAGAAGGTAGCAATAAAGCACTATTCAAAAGCTCATCTTTGGTACCATTTTTTACGATTCAATTTTTTACGATTTATCATCTTCTTGTGCAGCTGAAAATTTTACACGACCGCCCGTTTTGATATTCTGTATTTATTTGATTAAAACTCATTGCGCCTTCTTTCTTTCTGTTAATTTAGATATTTATTGCGAAGATTACAGATTTGATAAATAGATAATATGACAATATTATCCTATTATATATTATATAATATTATTTCTGTCCTATTTTCAAATCAATTTAAACTCAATGTATTGGCCGTAAAAATACACTCGTATTAAAAAAAGTAATAGATCTAAATCTAGACCAGCTGTTTATAAAAACGATTAATTTTGATCAATCTGTCATTGTTATTATGCAATGATAATTTATATGAATTTATTTGTTTCAGATATGGTTTTTTACTGATGCTGACAGCCACATATACCAAGCTAAAACAAGTAAGTCCTTTTACATTTATTTTATATGTATTGATTAATTCAGGTAATACAAATTACATAATTCTGCATTGAGACACTGCACCTTTGGTTTAGACGACACATACACAATACAAGCTCATAAAATTTAAATTTAAGTTTCATCATTTCAAATCATGAAATGGTAATTTTAATTACATTCATCTAAGTTGATATTATTCCTTATCTAAATTACTATACCTATTAGAACTAGCTTTAAAATCTGCTAATGGGAAGATTAGTGGATTTGTTACTCTGTATCAGAAAAGCGACTGGTATACGAGTATAATATAATAGTCCGAGAGCTTGCTGCTTAATTTATGACGTATCTGTTTTTTGATCGAAATGTGGTATAAACGATAGCTTACCAATAGGGTATTACATCGCACTAGGGTTGCCTATCAAAATCTTGCCGCAACCCCCCCTGCCCCCCCCGAAAAGGTCCTTCTTCGCGGTTTTTCGCATTTTATAGGACTATGGTAAGAGATAGGAGAAAGTAGTCAATAACAAAAATAATCCTTGCTAAATTCTCTACAAAAAACGTTAAGTCAATTTTTTCATAGGACTAGTAGGTTACCCGTAATGGCCGGTCAAAAAACAGGATATTTTTTGAAAAAATAAAAAAAAAAGTTTGATTTTTTTTCTTTCACATTCTTTCACCCATTATTACTAACATTTTATGGAAAAAAAAATTTGGCCTGCGGCGCTATATCACTGGTTATTTTATGAAAACCTAAATTATAAGAATTTTCGTCACTGAGTTTTATTGTAATAACTCCGATATTATTAGATGTATGAACATAAGTTATAGATCGTTTTGTAGCTAAGACTATGGTAATTAATTCGTTCTCTGACTATTTTCCTGTAGCTCTTATCAATTTTCAACCAATTTAGTTTAAATACATTTTTTTTTGTATTTTAAATGAAATTCGGTTTTGGACCGGCCATTGCGGGTAAACTGCTAGTTCTACGAAAAAATTAACTTAACATTTTTTATAGAGAATTTAGCAAGGATTATTTTTGTGATTGACTACTTTCTCCTATCTCTTACCATATTCCTATAAAATGCGAAAAACCGCGAAGAGGGACCTTTTCGGGGGGGGCAGGGGGGGTTGCGGCAAGATTTTGATAGGCAACCCTAGTGCGATGTAATACTCTATTGGTAAGCTATCATTTATACCACATTTCGATCAAAAAACAGATACGTCATAAATTAAGCAGCGGGCTCTTGGACTATAAAGTTTGTGTTCATTCTGCTGAAACAGGATACAAAAAGGCATGAAACAATAATGAAAAGTTTCTGCGTACCGGGGTATTGAATCGGGGACTTTGCAAACACGTGATATAAGTTTTTCTAGACTTTCTAGAAGTCATTACAACCGCCCATTTTTTTTAGAAATATTGGGTGGCTGGAAAAATATCCATTGACTTATGTGAATATTTGTATCCGCGTTTGATTCCGTAGAGTTTATTAACGTAACTTTTTAACTTTAATTTCCCGGATTTTTCTTTTTATATTGAGTCTTATTAAATAATCATAAATTTCTTCGCAAAAATCCAAAGTTTTTCGAGCACGTAGCAAGTTATTATATACCTTACAATCACAATGTTATAACAGTAATACTGTAAGAAAGCTTCATAGTATATTCAGACTTACACGGATTGGTATATAAATATCGTCTAGATAAAATCCGCTCTTGTCTGTAATAAATTATCAATAATACCTTTCATTTTTGTATCACATTTCAATAACACAATCGCCTTGATACATTTTGCAATGAAACAATATTAATTATTTATCATTATTGCTGCTTTATATCGTGTACATATTAAAAACTATTTATCTATAATAGTTGCGCCACGCCCGAGGTATTATGTCAGGCTGTAGCTTTGGCTGCCCACTCTACTATATAACTTTGACGAGCCCGACTTTGCGTATCAGACAAGCTATGAGTAGTACAAAAAAAAACTCGTAATATTATCTATGAAACATATGACAAGAACCAGTTTATTTTATCTCCTAACCGTATGTTAATAATTTTCATTATTTATTATTTAATTTTAATCCTTCGTTTGTTGTATCCACTTACCTTAAAAATTATTACCAAAATTCCTATTGCAATTTCTCATATTTTGCAAACAAATATTATCTTAGAAATTACTAGATAAAATATCTGAATGGTGAAATTTCCATAGTATTTCAGTTAGATAATGTCATTTTATGTAAATAGGAAGAAAAATACATTATTTAATTATGAATATTAAGTCAACAGTTTATTAATTGAATATACAATAAGAATGTAATGCTATTTGATAGCCGCATTAAACAAATACCGAATTAGGCAGTAAATGGTATTTTAAAAAAATCTTTCGCTAAAACCTTATTTTTGCATTATCTATTAGGTATCACATTTTCCAGCAAGGGTTCAGTTACCTTTTCATATTTAAAAAATGGACTATTTTTATAGGTCTTGTATCTGTAATGAAATTAACGAAAAGATATATGAAATGTTAAGAGAATAAAATACTAAATGGCAAAGTTATTGCATATTCTTCGAAGTAATTTAAAAAAAAAATACGTTTGATCAATTGGAAATGAATTTATGATGTGAGGTGAATTATTCGTGGACCGAAGAAAGTATTAATAAAGTAGTAATTTTTGGATCCATAAACTTCTTTTCGGCATTCTCAAAAACGTAGCCCAACTTTTCCCTTACAAATTCATCGGAGTTATGGAAACCAGACTAATCGATTCTGTACAAAGTTTTACTGTTAAGTCAACAACTTAAAATCACTCAGCACATAGTAGATACATATTGAGTTGTGTGTATTTTTATCTTAATTTTTATTAATTACTATAAAACATTAATGAATTTCACAGAATTTGTATAATTTATTATGTGTAATATAAAATCGTAGTATAATTTTCGCTACTATCTGACTGGTTAAAAGGGTTTTTACGAGTATTACTATTTACCACCACGCAGTTCAGTATAACTTGATTCATTTCAAGTTGATGATCATAAGTACCAGAATATCTTAAGCTTTATTAAGTTCTTATCTGACACTATGAATTTACGATATTATCATTTTATAATGCCTTGTGAATCACCCGAATAAAATATGATCTAATAGATATTTTATTGGACGAGGTGTATTTAAGGAGAGAGGATTACGTACAATTATAAAGCATTAATTTAAAAGAAGCGCTTGAATTAAAATTTATTATGTCCGATTCAGCAAAATTTACAGGAAAACAAGTTTGCTGGTGTGTTTAAGTGTACCTATATGTTCAGGAGTATAACAGTAGTTACTGGTATCTATAAAAAAAAGACGCAAGCAAACCTTCCAATTTCTAAAAATCAAAGTGAATGTTTCTTATGCTTTACGAGACATCATGTGCCGTGTTCTTTCCTTTGCCTAGGATCGGTCTATAAAAGGCGTTTTATTTAGACCCTTTAAAATCACAATACAAGAAAACGTGGGTTGTACGTGCCTAAAAGAATATTGGACTTTATGTTTTTTTAACAACTGTTTGTCTCATTTACACAACAGGCTGTGAAGGTACTTATTAAAAAGTAACCAATAATATGGCATTCATACGTTTACCTTTCACCCTTTCTATAAACCAGGTCTTCGCAGTTAATTAAAAAAAAAGCTCCTAACCCAAGCCCAGTGTACCTATACTAATAATTGTATATTTTATCCTTTGCTATTCACGCTCCATATTATTAAGTGTCTACCAAAATGATATTAAAAAATATGTAAATGAGTGACCCTCCCACACCCTGATATGAGCTGTTGTATTGTTTTTTTTATTATTCTATTTTCATAAATAATAATAACAATAATAATAAACATAAACAAGACCGAAAACTCTTTTAATCCTCTACCTATAATCATAATCCAACCACTCGAATCAAACCGGTCACTCTGTGTCTAAATATAAACCCTGTTTCGGTAAAAAAAAGCCGAGTTTTCTACGTTTGGATTATAGAGCTGCTGTCTTTTGATTTGTGCATTCGTTTATTTATTTAATTATTTATTTATTTACACTTTTGGTTAGCAAAATACAGAGATATGTTAATATTACGTGTGTAAATCATAACATATTTTGTTGACTGTGGCGAGCTTATCGCAATGCCGCGATCTCTGCCAGCTAACCCTTAATCCCAGTTTACCTTAGATATTGTTGTCATTTTAGAGTATTCGAATGAAAATAATCGCAATGTTTAAATGGAATTTAAATTCGAACGCAATGGCCGGTCCAAAACCGAAATTAATTTAAAATACTAAAAAAATGTATTTAAACTAAATTGGTTGAAAATTTATAAGAGCTACAGGAAAATAGTCGTAGAACGAATTAATTACCACAGTCTTAGCTACAAAACGAGCTATAACTTATGTTCATACATCTAATAATTTCGGAGTTATTGCAATAAAACTCAGTGACGAAAATTCTTAAAATTTAGTTTTTCATAAAATAGCCAGTGATATAGCGCCGCAGGCAAATTTTTTTTTCCCATAAAATGTTAGTAATAATGGGTGGAAGAATGCGAAAGGAAAAAAATCAAACTTTTTTTTTTATTTTTTCAAAAAATATCCTGTTTTTTGACCGGCCATTACGGGTAAACTACTAGTCCTATGAAAAAATTTATTTCACATTTTTTGTAGAAAATTTAGCAAGGATTATTTTTGTCATTGACTACTTTCTCCTATCTCTTACCATATTCCTATAAAATGCGAAAAACCGCGAAGAGGGACCTTTTCGGGGGGGGGGGCAGGGGGGGTTGCGGCAAGATTTTGATAGGCAACCCTAGTGCGATGTAATACCCTATTGGTAAGCTATCTTTTATACCACATTTCGATCAAAAAACAGATACGTCATAAATTAAGCAGCGGGCTCTCGGACTAGTAGATATGATAGTAAGAATTGAGTAGTTATGAAAGTAGGCATGCTCTCACCCTTTTCTCCAAACTTTGGTGCATACTACTTTTTGTTTGCATACTAGATCGTTGGGTTTGGTAATTGTATGAGAGAAAAATAGAATAATCGGTAATTTATTAATTAGAAAGAACCTATTAAAATAATTGGGATTGTTAATCGACTAAGACATTAATTCGACACAATCCAATTCTGATGGAATGTTCTCTAAAACTAATGAAATACCTTTCTAAAGTCAGCTGCATTGGTTGTGTTTCCAGTTATACCTTTTGTTATTCAAATATTATTCAACATGCAGCAGTCCTCCTAATTGGGGATTTTAAATTCCTCTTCGGTTCCTGTTCCCTGTAATGGTATGTAGAATGTAGATTGTAGACACCAACATGAATATTATTTTCCTTTTCGGTAAAAATTAATACTAATGTATCGTATTATCATTGAATCGTCGAACATCCCGTCAGATTTGACAGGATAATATGTTTTTTTTATGATATAACAATTATTTTTATTCTATATATTGTAACCTCTGACCGCATGTATTGTAATCTCCCCTTGGACGATTGTAGCCTCAACAGAGAAGAGAGGCATCATTCACATAATGTAGCGTTATGCGAACTCCCTTGGGGAGGAATCAGGACGGGTGTTCCGACGCTTAAGAGTCGGCTTTGGTTGGTTTAAGTGATCACTTTATGCCCAGGGCAACGTTCACCCATTCCACCACATCCTTCTGTCTTGTGTTCATACTTAATTATTCTATCTGTATCGTTTCAATCCAACTCCTTATTTTTTGCTATTATGTCACAATTTTTGTTAATATTTACCTAGTAGAAGCAAAATTTTAATACTGAATGCTTACTGATTTTGCCATCTCCATTCACTATCTCTTGTCAGCACATACCCTTCCACTCCTGGAAGAAGGCCTTCTAATTCCTTCCACGATCTATCTTGGACCCTCTTTACAAGAAACTTTACGTGCTATTTAATATTTTTATAATCAAAAACAAATTTAGAATTACCTTTACTTTTATTATTCTACTGCACAAAGAACCTCGAATGAAGATAGTATTCTAAATATTAATTATTTTATTTATTTATTCAACATGGCACACACACAGACAGCAACATATAAAGACAAGATGGTAAATACAGTACAAAAAGAATTATCATTACTGCCCTATTTAAGGTGCACACAATTAGTTAAAGTATAATAGTCAATTTATATTTATATCATATTATTGTACGTTAATAATTAAATTCCCTTTTTATCTTAACGGACAGACGGACACGACGACGATATTATTAGTTATAATAATTTCAAAATTCAAGTGTTTAAAGGTTGTTATTAAGGTAGAATGGTCGGGTCTGTTCTGTAAAGTCCTGTTTGGCTACCGTACCTGAGTGTCCACCCACTTCCTCCTCTTCTGCCTTCCATCATTATTCTCTCCACACACCCAAACAAATTAAATCATTTAGCCCAAGGCACATGCCCCGCTTTGAGGATATTATCTGTGGTGTAACATCAGCCCTCCCATAAGGATTTTAAAGTTTTACTTCTATCTTATCACGAAATAGAAATGGTCTCCATAATATTATAACCTAGTTTTATGATTATAAGTAAAAATGATGATGATTTGGTTACAATCTTGCAGATTATTTTGTACTAAGCATTTTCATTCTTTCTTTCCACGTAGTTCTGTCGCTCGCCGATCTCTGCACTCCTGTGTATGTACTACAGCGCGATAATCTGGTCCACATAACTGCTTTTTGGGCGACCTCTCACATTACTGCCCTCTACTATTCCTTCTGCTATGGTGATGAGCGGGCAAGGGTGCCTGATGTTATGACCTATCCATGGCTAATAATACATGTACAATATTTTTGGAAAGTCGGATGTTTGTATTTGGTTTAACAGCAAAGTGCATCAACATTCCCTTCGTTTTTCTTTCTTTTTGTATGGATATTTGAGCTAAACTAATTAAGATAAATTTGTTGAGATTATTTTAGTATTTTGTACAACTAACTAACTAATGAATAAATGTATGTCTTGAATATTTGTGATAATTATACAGATTTTTATGCGTCGATATATACCAGTCGATTTACTTACCTGAATTAATTCAGGCATAAATGTTAATAGGCAATAAAATATCCTCAAAAATCCAATTCTTTTCTATTATCTTAAATGGAATCCGGGGAGATTTTGTCAATATTTACATAGGTAGTTATTTTTTATTAAATTTTAACGGAAATTAAATTTGTAGGTCCGTATATATATCTACCTGTAAAAATAAATATAAATACATAGGTACAATATAATGTTGTGTTACGTCACTGACTTTAGGAGTAATAACTGCTTTAAAAACATCTTGAAAACGGACATTTGTTGCAGCGGATGGGTAAAGTAAAAATGCAGTATAAGAATACTACAGTTTTGAACGTAATAATAATTGGTCTTTTAGATATTGAAAAATTACTTATACTTTACATAATTTAAATAAATTATAAAGATAGGTATGTAGAGTTTGAAAGGAATTGAAGAAATTTATCATGATTGCAATGTAACGTAACTACCCATAGTTTATAATTATCTAGCAACATTAAGGCTAGCGAACCAACTATGACGTCACGATAATTTCCCGCGGCATTAAGGTTCAAAATCGCATGAACATTACGAACATCCCTGATATTCTTAGACAGATACCTTACGCTAAAAGAGCAACTCTTGATTTAAGACTAACATAACACTTCAAAAATTTTACACGTTTTTTTTAAATCTATAACACTAATTCTTTTGGATGGATGGAACAAGACTCGCCCACGTTGCTGTAAACGAAATCCCCATAGGTCAAAGGCAGCCAGGAAGACCACCAAAAAGATGGAGAGATAGCTGGTCTTCCACATCGCAAGAAGGAGCAACAAACGCCGAAACATACAGATCCCAGATCTAGCATAAGCGGAAGAAGAAGAATTCTTTCAACAAAATTCAACCCCATACTCGTATTATGTATGTTGAATAGCTGGGTTGTACCCAGTTGTACCTACAATAGTGCATGAAACTCGAAAATCTAGTGTAGATTCGAGGATTGATATTCTTTACACCTCCCAAGATCTGATTGAATTTATTATTTTATATAAGACTCCTGGTTACTCTTACTGTCCCGCCCACTTTATACATAATAATTAATCGTCCCACACTAATATTTTATTGGAAATAATTTCTAATCAAACCCTATATATGGTAATTGTGAATACCTGCTCTAATCACTGAACCTATAGTAGTAGTATCATCTATTGATCTATTTGAATATCAATGAGCTTCTGGCATCCACTGAACATAGACACAATATTATTCCAATAGCTATTATTACACAGGAATTTCTTCATACATTAATTACGAATTTATCTACTCGTAGATTGGTACTTTTGATTCATTCTTTATTTCTTCATCCATTATTTATTCAGGTTCTATACATTATTAAAATTGTCTGAATGCGACCGACTGAAGTTAGAATCTGACGATACACATCTACAGTACATTTTTCTATTTACCTTTAGCTGTCATTGATTTTTCTTACATAACAATCCATCATTTTAATTTATCTTGGATTCCAATAATTATGATACGAGAAAATGACAGATCCCTTAATTGGCTCGATTGGTTGGAGTGTGGACGATCCACTTTCAAATCTCAGTGTTGATGAAGAAGGTACTGATTATGTACCGCACATCACTACGCGGCAAACACTGTTTACAAAGATATTAAAACGATATGTAGTCTCTCAACTAATGCACAGTGTAAGATGGGCATGCTGAACTTACGACCAGCCATGTTAAAAAAAAACAATATAAAACTATATTTTTACAAGATTATTTTGAAAATCTCAATTCGTGTTTTGTGAGAACATCGGATTTTCTACACGTCGTAATTGAATATTAACAAGTATTTTGGGGAAGGGACTGGGTCTGGGTTCGATTCCCGTCCGCGGCAGATGGATGAATGTGCAGTGCAAAGTGATCACATTAAACCAGCTGACGATCAGTCATAAGCCTGATGAAATGTCTATCCTTTTATAATACTCGTAATTATGACTTACACGGGTATAAAATATTTATAAAACATTGGCGCCAAGTCTCTATCTATCTATCTATACCCTCACGCCACATCCCTTGCAGGGTAGGCAGAGAGGACAGAGCGCCAGACAGCCCTATCCTTACACACACTCCTAGCTTCCGTCACATTCATGCAATTAGTCATACACGCTCTCCGATTCCTTTTACTCAAAACGCGTCCATCCTTGAGGATCTGGTCGACATGATCGGACCAGGTCAGTCTCGGACGGCCGCGCTTTCTCACCCCTCTTCGCTCATTCAGATATATCTTTTTTGTCATCCTGTCATCATTCATTCTCTCAACATGCCCAAACCATCTTAGTTTGTTTACTTTCATTCTTGTCACTACACCAGTCTTGCAGTCACTCATTTCCCTAATAACCTCATTCCTTATCTTATCTCTCAGCGTTTTCCCGCACATTCTTCTTAATGACCTCATTTCTACTGCATTCAACCCTGATTCATCCTTCTTCATCCACGTCCACGTCTCACTAGCATACATCAGGGTCGGCACCAAGACAGCATTGTGCACTAGCACTTTTGCTTTCATAGACACATTGCTACTACTAACAATCGGACCGAGCGCACCATTCGTCCTAGTACCGGCCAGCTTCCTTCTTTCAATGTCTCCATCACAGCGTCCATCTCTAGTAAACAAACTTCCCAGATATACATACTCATCCACTTGCTCCAGACAGTCATTACCAACCTTTATCACACAATTTGTCCTTATTTCCTCTCTTTCGAACACTAATACTTTCGTTTTATTTACATTCATTTTCATACCATTCATATCGCAGCTTTCGTACACACAGGATACTATCCGTTGTAACTCACATTCATCATCAGCCATCAACACTAAATCATCTGCAAACATTAACGCACATACTTTCACTCCATTTAGGTCCACACCAACATTCAGCTCATTCAGAGGACGCATGCAGTAGTCGAAGAACAGGTTGAACAACCAAGGCGACATGACGCAACCCTGTTTAACCCCTTTTGTGAGAGCGAACCACTGCGACAACGCAGCATTCACCCTGACACAAGCAGAGCTCTCCGTATATAGAGACGCGATTGCGCCAATCAGTCGGTCGCTCACCCCATATTCCGACAGTACACGCCACAGTCTTTCTCGGTCCACACGATCGTATGCCTTCTCCAGATCCACGAACGCGCAGAAGAGCCTCTGGTGTTTAGCCAGAAGCTTCTCCACGACCATCCGTAGGGAGAAGATCTGATCGGTGCACCCCCTGCCACTCATGAAAGCACCCTGCACATCCCATACTTTACTTTCAGTCACTTTTCTTACTCTTTCAATCAATACCTTTCCATACAGTTTGCCCACAGAGCTCAGCAAACTGATAGCCCGATAACTGCCGCATTCCAACCTTGAGCCTTTTTCCTTGTACAAAGGGCAGATGACTGCCCTCCTCCAATCCTCAGGAGTGCAGCCACTCTCCCAGCACAAGTTGAAGAGCCTCAGGCACCACTCGAGAATCTTCGGGCCACCTTGCTTGATGAACTCTATGGCCACACAGTCATGTCCCGCAGCTTTACCATTCTTTGCTTTTTTCAATGCAAGCACAACTTCATTCATACGTATTTCCTCGTCCTCAGCAATATTTACATTCATACTATCTGCTACATTCGTCTGGTTTGTACTAGTACCACTTTCATACAATTCTTCGAAGTATTCTTTCCATCTTTCAACAACTTCTTCTCCATTCATCACTAAATCACCATTCTTATCTTTGATGCAATTCATACTGTTTTTCTCACTTCCAGATCTCTTTCTTTTTACTTCCTTCCAGAATATTTTCAAATTCTCCTCGGCGTTCCTCGATAATTTCATACATTCCTCTTCCTCAAGTTTTCTCTTTTTCTGGCAAACCATTTCTTTCACTTCTTTCCTACACGCTTTATATATATTCTTCTTTCTTTCTTTCTCACCTCCATCATCTGGTTTCGCACCAAGCACATCATTCCACGCTTTCTTTTTCCTCACTACAGCATCCTTCACCTCATCATCCCACCACGCATCACCTTTTTTCCTTCCTACCAACGCTTCTCCACATACTTCTCTTGCACTCTTTACTAGCACCTCCTTCATAACATTCCATAGTTCACTCGTCGAGCGTTCCTCATCATCATGTACTTCTAGCCTTTCGTTAGTCAGTCTTTCATATTCATCCCTAACATTCGTCTCTTTCAGTTTTTCGACCCTGATTCTCCGGACAGGCTCCAACTTCCGAGCCCTCGAGCGCCAACCGGAGAAAAGATCAATCCTTGTTATCACAAGGAAGTGATCCGTCCACAGTCCGGCGCCCCGAAATGCCCGGGTGTCCTTTGTCGCCTTCCGGAGCTCAGAGTCCACACATACAAAGTCAATCATCGACCTTTCAATACGATCAACTCTCTCTCTTTGCCAAGTGTACTGGTGGATCTCCTTGTGTGCGAAGAATGTGTTCGCCACAAAGAGATCCAACTCCAAACATACTTCTAACACTCTTTTCCCGTTATCATTCACCCTATCATCGCCATGCAATCCCAACACTCTCTCAAAATTCTTCCTTCTGACACCGACCCAACCATTCAGATCACCTGCCAATATTACTTTTTCATTCGCTCTTCTTTTATACGCTGTCTCCCGCACTAAGTTCCAAAACTCATCCTTCTCATCATCCAAGGCATCATTCCCTGGACCGTAACCTATAATAAGGAACAGCCTGGTCATGCCTACCTTGAAACGAATCCAGATGAGTCTCGGTCCTACCAGTCCATACCCATTACGCTTCACCATACATTCAGTCATTCTTTTTGATAATATAGCACCCACTCCCTGACGTCCATGTTCATTTTCAGGCACTCCAGACCACATCTCTGCCATTCCATTCACCACATCACAATCTCTATCCTTTCTTTTCGTCTCACATAAACACAATATATCTAAGTTCCTCTCATGCAAAACATCACGCAATTCATTCATCTTACCTTCCATATCTCCTCTTATATTCCACACACCAATCCGGCATTCTGCCCTCCTCTTTGCGCCCTCCCTGGTACTTGACGCGGCGTGATGGGTGGCGAGCCTCATCGACTCCATGCGTCAAGACCACCACCTAATTTCTTACATCTTAGGACCTATAGGTCCCGTGTCTTGGTTTCCCTCCACCATGTTAGTAGAAATATATATATATATACAAAATAATATAATAAGAATAGAAATATAAATAGAATAAATAGAACTACCACCACCAGAAGTATCCCACTACCAGCCGTTGAAAATCCTCAAGGTCAGCGTTTTCGTCGGAAGTGGCCCGGCCGGCACTGAGTGGGTTTTGAGTAAAAGCACTCGAAGACACACAAACACGATTTTGACTGGAAAATCACTGAAGGAACGACACAGAAGGTGGAAGTCATTATAAATATTTAATAAGTACTATGTAATTGTACAATATATTCCACTTTGCTTACATTATAACAACTAATAGGTACAGATTCAAGCAACTTTTGCACAGATTGTGGACAATATACATGAGTTATTACACCAACAGCCGCGGTTTATGTACACAGCTAAATAAAAAATAAAGAATTTCTTACATAACAACTTTATAGTGAACACATAATAAAGAACTTATCATACATTATTCCCATGGATATAATATTATAGTATAAATCTACTCGTGCAGATGTTTCATATGTCTCTGTAGTCTTTTCCTTTTTAATAGATTTAGTTAGTAATTTCTTGTTGCTATCTTGTCATCTCAATATGTTCAGTAGTTTGCGCTGTAATTTTATTAACTAGGAAAATGTTAATATCATCGCGCGCAAAAAGCTTAGTAAGCAGATAATTTTTCGTAGTAATTTGGTACAGTTTCCAAAAACATTTTCAAATCTGAAATTAAAATTAGGTTGGGTTAATTATTCGTTTGTTAACCAGTAAATATAACCATAATTCATTATTATTAGTTTTCATTTTTTATCTACACATTGTATAATAATAATAATAGCCGAGCTTTGCCGAGCATGTTTTTAGCTCCGAAGAATCGCTGTCACGTTATTACTGATCCTGTCGATGATGCCATTGGAGGTGACTATGAAGGCCGATTCTGGACATGCACACTCTGTCACACTTTGGACAAGGCTGCTCCTCATTTGTGACGGGTCTGCGGTCTACATTGTATATCGAACACCTAACGCGTATCGACATTCGAAAATCTTGATAATGTGCCTAACTTGAATAATTATGTATCTCTCCTCTCCCTCAAAGTAAGTATTACATAAATAGGCGTTTTTGTTATGCAAAATTAAAAATTACCTGTCTACTACAATTCTAGACATACGGAACTATCAAAGACCACCAATCAAGATGTTGTAAATTCAGTGTTATAATATAATATATAACAAAATCGGACCTCATGGATAGGTACAATTTAAATAACAGCTATTGATTTTAATCGATAATGAAACCGTGCGACAGGTGAAATCAATGATTTTACACACGGTACCCAGTTAATGATCTAGCTAGCTATAATCACTGTAGATTATGATTAATGATTTACGAATAAAGTAGGAGGTAACGTAGTGTAATTACGCGTAATGCGGAAGCGAGTGTGTGTGGGTATTTAGAATGATAATAATTATTTTAATTTGTGTGTGATTTTGTAATATCCACATCCAATTTTCACGCAATTTTAGAAATTATGTCTTGAACAAAAACTCGTTCTGTGGAAAATTCAAAGGTTTTTGATAGGGTAATTTCTGCTCGAATACCTTTGTGTAATGGCTGTAAGGTTATCCCACAAAATATAATAACTATTCCCTAAAAAAAAACAATAGTCCTTACTCCGACGCGAATAATTTCAGTGAATTTATCGAAGCTGAAACTACAAACTGAATAACTATTAGTAGATACTGTTTTAAGTTAATATTAGAGCTAAATAATTTTCCAATTGTGGTTAGCGTTTGATTGAAGTTTGAACAATATTCGAGACGAATGCTTAATTGGGAATATACCTACATAGAAATTATTGTCTCACTGAGTTTACAGAGTAACGACAACATTCGTGTCAAACAAAAGTAAAAGAAATGAACAGGATTATTAATTAAGGTTATAAACCTCACCCGGGCTCAGGACGCCAGGTGTTTAGTGGATTACGTCGCCAGGAAAAGATTGAGATGGTCGAGTGGACTAATATGTTTCGTCAACAACACGGAGGTTCTGAGTTTCGATTGCCATATGGCATCCTACGTAGAGTAGTTATTATATCATTAGACTGTGTGATGCGGACAAAGATTATTTTATATTGAAGTTTGTAGAATTATCTGACCTGACATGTATGAGAAAAGTTAAACGTTTTAATGTCTTTATTATATTGACGTGTAGGCAAACTAAACTTATCAAACTAAAATCTCCGATTGATTGACAGCTTGATTGTGTAGATTCGTTATAAGAGTTCGCAGCACTACATAAATCAAATTGTGGGAAGGAAAATGTTAAAAGTTTTACGACAAAATCATATTTTTGTGTTTGTTTTTTTAAATCCTGGAAATAATATAGAATTATGAATTTGTTTCAGATGGTCACATGATCAACACAAATTGTTCATCATCACACAATCGCAAGGCTTTATGTTGCAAGATGGCTGTGGAGTTTGATGTCTTCCTCGAAAGTGATAAAAAGTAAGTACACTAATCTAATTTATTTTCTGAGTATTGTCGTTAAGTAAGCTGCGGATAAGCTCGTGAATTTGCCAATTAGAAACTTCTAACATATAACATTAGGGAATTGTATGTAGAATTATTATTATCTTGTAAAAATCATGCGACAGGCAACCTATCGATTTACGTATCTATATATATTTTCAACACTTACATTTATGGGACTAAAATCGACCTTATTTCAGTTATATTAAAAGAGTCAACATTCGCCATAGTCTTATGATATTTCGTATTAATAATGAATATAGTTTTCTTCGGTTCCAAAGAATATGGCTAACCGAAAATAAGACTAAACGTACCTATTTTTTGTCCCACAATGTTCTATAATTAACATCAAACGATTTAAATAAAAAATGTTTTCAGTGTTGCTATATTCATAGGGAATGCATTTTTCAATACAGCCAATTTCTCTCTTATTTTTTTAGCCATTTAGTTTATAGATGTTTCACACTTCAGTCATTTAATTAATAATAATGGGTACTAATAATAGCGATAGATTGTAGTTTGTAACGCGGTTTATCTAAATGGTTAACTGCCATACAACATAACAAGACATAAATTTAGATTCTTATCGCAAACGTTCGATAATAATTTAATAAACGAAACGACTTTTGTTATCAGTTATGATGATTGTAATCGCACATCCAAAATGAATTTAATTGAGCGAAGTTGTGAATACCAAATAGAATTGAAAAAAAACACGTATGACACAAAAAAGTTAAGAAGATTTTCAACAAAAAATAATGAAAAAACCGGAATTAATGTTGAATATTATCGAACTGTCGGATTAAGATATTATAATTTGATATACACGAGCTTAATTTTTATTCTCTTTCGGTTTGTAAGTTACTTTACATGTTTTTTTTTGTATTATTCAAATGCGCTTAACACATTCCGAATTATTAGTCTTATTATTCACGGTTCCTCTTACTAAGCTGACATTTTACAAAGGTGAAAACAACTTTTATTGATAATATGGTAGATGATAATTTATTGGTCTCTTTTTTACTTTGATATTACCGTAAGGGTATCGTGTTATTGGGAGTTCATCAGAGGTTTAACTTAAGAGTATGCATATTGACATTTCATAAATTTCTAAAAACGGGAGACCTTAGATCTCGACAACCTTACTAAATATGCTTTGAAAAAAATAGGATAGATACATCGAAACTTTATCTAGGGAATAACCCTAAAATTTTTTTGATTGAAGCAAACTTAACCCCCAAAAATTGAAGAAAACGCTATTTTTATCATTTTATCATGCGATTGTTTCCGCGATTTTGTACGTTAATGCCGTGGGAAATGACCTTGACGTCATAGTTGGGTCGCGAGCTTCAACAGCTATCTTGATAGTATAGGTTGAGCATTGTGCCGTTTTTTACCTGGAACGGAGAATCTTGCATTCATAAATTTATGTCATACTCGTAGCGACGGAGATCCACTTCTTCTTCTGGTGTAGTGTTAGGTCCCCCCAACGTACACTATCACTCGAGAGAAAGTGTTCCTGGCCTTGGCAGCTTGAAATAGCTCTTCAGCAATCCTTATTCCAGTCCAGTCTCGTATATCGCGTACAATCGTGTTCACTAGGGCAAACAAATCGCGCAGTTTCGATTTCATTTCATTAACCATAGAAACGACATTCTTACTTCTAAAATTATCCACCCCATACTTTTTGCACACTTCATCGTTTTAAATTTTTGCGTGGTATATCCATCTTTTATATTGTTCTCTTCCGGAATGTGTAAATTGTTTAGGGAAAAAATGAATAAAACTAAATATTTTACTAAATTTACTAAATATTTATCATTAAAATCGCCTGATGAGGAGGGTGCAAATCTTCGAATACTAGTCGCGAAAGCAAAAGTCATTTTTTGTAGATTTTAATCTAAGTATTTAGTTTTTTCATTTTTTCCTTAAAATGGATTTTCACCAAGTAGCAACGGTCGAAAACATCGAGATAGTAAATTGTTTGATTGAATTACTTTCATTTATTTTCTAAGGGAAGTTAATGAAGACGATTAACAACGATATTAACATCACGTAAACGAAAAGAATTGGTATTAAAACGTTAAAAGTCGTTCTAATGAATTACTTCTCAAGATTATCCAAATATGAACACGTCGAAGCAGCGAACAATTATATAATATAGATTTAGAATGATAACAATAATGAATGTATCATATTGCTCTAGGGAAATAGTAATTGTATGTTCCCATAATTCATTAATTACTTCACGATTCAATGACAACATAATTAGTATCTATTTTAAACTGTTACTAAGTCTAAATGTGCGGAGGTGTAATTAAACATGACTCACATAGGAGTGGGTTGTGCTTTAGGACATTAAGTCTAGGACATTAATCTATCCACAAAAAATGAAGAGTTCTTTTTTATTAAAGGAACTGTGGTAAGATGTTATATTAAAGTGATATAAAAAATCAAGATTAATTTGATATTAATCTCCCTTTAATAGATGTTAAGCTGTGTTGGAACTTTTTTTTAATAACCTATCAATTATATTGAAGGTGCCTTATGAACATTCTGGTAACATTGTTGTTTGTTGAGTGGTTATTCTGGAGGAATTAACCTTGGAGAACTAATAATGCTGGGCGATGATAAAAACTTTGCCTAATAATGATCTATTTAGGTGTGTCTGTAAATAATAAAAGAAAAGAAAATTGAATAATTGTTCGGTTTCGCTTCTTACCATTTATTTCTATACATTTTTTCTTCCATAATATAATACATACGGCACAGGTATTTTTTGAAGTTAGTAGCTTAAAAGACAACTGTTTACAGCATAAATCATCAGTTTATTCGTGTAATATGGCTATGTTCAGTAGAGCAAACAGTAAAAAATGATAAGCCTGTGTAATTTCCAAGAGTTTACCAAATGCAATATGGAAATTTTGACGTTGATCCTAGCCTAACGTTGACCTATATATTTCTGTAACTATAAAATAATATTAATAGGGAAATATGGTAAAATGAGCTAATTTAAGCTATAAGATCATACCTACGTATTAATATTTCAAGAAAATATGGTCATTGTACAAATATTAACTTCTTACCTCTCTTCTTAAACAAGCAACAATAGCTTTAGCTATCTCCTCAACCACATTCCTGTCTACTGCTTTCTGAATTCATTCATCCATCTGCTCTACTTATAGTCTTGTTCGCGACTTTAATTAACAGCAAGTCCAGGAACAAGGAACAATGGAGGAAAAGACAACTAGGTACTTTGTGAAGAGAAAACCTCTTGGAATCATCTAGTGGCTGTTTTCTTAATTAGATTTATATAATCTTAGCAAAATATTCGTTTTTCTAACGACACATTTTTAATGTAGTACAATTTTATAATATTATATCTTCTTCCCTCCACTGCTGGATATAGACCTTTACCAACTGTTTCTACTCGCCTCTGTTTTGACCCTTCCGTTTACAGGTTCCTCCAGCGATTTGGACAATGTCGTCGGTCCATCTCTTTGGTGGCCTTCCGACGCTCCTTCTCTTGAATTCTATTACGTTGCTATAAAAGAAGGTGTGGAATGATGGAAAATAACTTGACTAAATTCTGATCTATAGCATCTTCTACAGATTAAACTTTGAGTGCAAAACATGGTGTAATTTAATGTTACGGAAAACAGATAAATTAGCGCTAAATCATGATAACTTGACATTGTTTTTTGAGTAGGTACTTACTGAATTATATGAATAAATAAAATAAAATTATGGCAGTACAATATTTACTTGGTTTTTAATAACGGTTTTGCGAGCATATTGCCAGAAGACACTACGAGTATCTTCCGGCTAAACTTAACCAACATCATTATTTAAAGCTGATGATTTAATGGTTTGAAATGGAATACAATAATGTAATCTGGAATCTTGTTTGAGGGTTTGTTGGAGCGTGTGTTTTATGGTATCAACCTACCTACCTACACAGCATCAGAGACAAGAGCCTGAGGTCTAGCACGCGCTGTGCTGGGTGTGACAGGCCAATGTATTCTGTGTCAGATTTATGGACCGGCTTGCGTGTCCCTTCCTTTTATTGTTTATCTCAAATTGCATTGTGTTTCTTAGGTCTCAAAGGCCAACCCACTTTAAAATCATTTTAATTTTGCATACTTAAATATGTGCTATTTATTTTCACGCACAACTGCCATAAGACATTATTATGATCAAAAGACAGACATATTAGATTAGCAAAAATATAAGTATTACAAAACTTCTGTAAGCTCGTTCTTCTTCTTCTTCTCAACCCGAAACCGTCCACTCCTGAACGTAGGCCTTCTCCAAGCTTCTCCACTCTTGTCTATCCTGCGCCCTCCGCATCCATGTTCCACCTGCAAATTTGACAATGTCATTCCTCCAGCGGAGTTGCTTGTTCTTATGGGAAGAGCTGATTTTAGAGAATATTTCTAACCACATCTTTAGGAAAAGTTGCCAGTAGAGATGTCTTCATGACGATTTATTATACATTCATTTTAAATCTACAAATTACTGATGACAGAATTATTAAAATGGACACCACGTACGTATGTTAGTATTCGCCCACACTGAATGGTATTGTTTTTTGGGACGCTATGTCGAAATCTAAATTACCTATACCAAATTCTATTATGCTTTATGCCTTTCTTTGTTATAGCCGTTTATAATTTTAATATCACGATTTGACGACACGGTCACCTCTTTATATGTATTATAATCTCACATTAAATTATTGTAATGATGTGTAAGATTTAGGTAAGTGTATTGTATGAATGTGTTTTTCTTTATCTTTCTACAACAATTCAACAATAAAGTGAATCATTCTTTTGCTGTACTTATTGTTGAATATGAGCATGTTATTATTATGTAAATAGGTAGGTAGTACATGTTAACTTATTTATTTCTGAAAGTGTATCAAATGTATGTATGCGCAGTCGGTTGAGGCAGCAGTCTCTCAAGCGGGAGGTGCCAGGTTCAAACCCCGGCCCTGCGCTGGCGATGTATTCCACACTTTGCGATACAGGCTTTTAGTCTAGTGCAAAGTGTGCAGGAAAGTATTTGGGTTTGTGTATTCAAGCCCAGATCCTTTTTAAAGAAAAATGATTTATTTTCACTTCTCCAACAGTTGATTGACAATGTAAAACTTTGAGTTTTCAGTTAAAAGAGCTTGATTGAGAAATTGCATGAATAAAATTATAGAAGCTAAGGTTAATGTGTGAATTTTTGTATAGTGTTCTGTCTTCTCCAACGTTAATTGTGATATTTTTTGTAGAAACAGTACAAAGTCAATCTAAAAATTATAATGTTACAAACTATAACTAAGATACGTTACATTTCAAACTTATGTGTGTTTTTGTGTAGAAACAGATCACATTATGGTCTTGTGTTATGTTCCATGCTTCATTTGCCATAACAACCGACTTCCGCCTTCAGTATTCTACATAATAATAAAATGACGTTTATTCTGAAGTCAAACATACTGAGCCGACAATCCTACTATGCAGTATGCACCACTATTATACATTCACCCACACATTTTTAATATTCGGTTTACATTTCACCCATCCTTTTTGCACCACATTTTTGTTTGTTATTTTACATCTCTCTTCCACACAAGTCGTGTGAGAACTTCCCCGACAGTCACACGGATTCCACCACTAAGTTACTAAGCAAACACATGCCACACAGTCAAGTTGACAAATATGCATTTTGTTTTTTGTTTACTTGCATTTTTTATATCGCCCATTAAAAATGCATCGGCAGTAAATGGAGCACAACACTCTCGGTTTTTGTCTCTTTTTTATTTTAGAATCTATGTACGTGACGTCACTTTGACTCCAGATAACTGTAGAGGGTCATAGTCATGCACTTGGAACTCCTGTCTTTTTGACAAGATGTAAAGCGGGTATTTAAGGCTGTAGGAAACCATTTGGGACAAAAATTCAAAACGTGCTTATTATTTTTGATATTGGAAAAACATAAGACCTAGAAACAACAAATTTAAATACTGGTATGTATGTACTTTGTGTTATGTTGTTTTTATCTGTCAATCGTGTTGTTTGTAATGTTCTTATTATAATTATTGTGATGTGAGTTTGCTTCTCCCGACACAGGATATTCCTAGTGGGGGAAGCAAACATATAAACAATGTATATATATAATGTTAAGATCCAATAAATAAAAAATAAATAAAAAAGGTAAATCTCTTAGCCAATTAGCATCGTTAGCAGTGACCCCGTGAATTTCAGTTAGACCACGGTGGAAACCAAAAATTGGACACTCAACTATGTGGTCCATCGTCTGGCGGCGACCACATTCACATTCGGAGCTCGGGGAAAACCTCCATCGATGCATTAGGTCTGCGCATCTTTCGTGGCCTCCAATAACGCTCGATTACTGCTTCGTTTTTTTCTATTTTTCGCTGCCCTTCTAAATAATAGAAGTAGAGATTTTGAATTCATGCGGTTTTTCGTTACTTGACAATAAATCACATTACATTTTACAAGAGTTCAAGTGGATGTAGGTTGTTGACACTATACGAGTATATAGTATATGTACAAGACTGTGGTTACAACCCTCGGAATCGAGAGAACAAGTGAAGAGGAAGAACTCTACGAAATGTTCCTATTAATCAAACGTTTACATACTGTGGTTTGTTAACAATGAAATACATATCCATATATCTAGCTGTCCTATTAGGTACAAGATACACAGATATACACTACACCATTATAATAAAACAAACTTACATACTATAAAGTAATACATTATTATACACCCACTTCTCAGAGTTTCGTACAATACCATTATTCCATCTTATTTTTTTATAAAACTGTAATTTAAAATACCTGGCGTTGTTGGAGAATCAAAAGCCTTCTTCTTCTTTTGGTAGAGTTGTTGGTCTGTAAAACAGGAATTGCGGCTCTTGAGATGATGAGGTCCACCGGTCCCTTTATCTCTTAGGTGGTCGGTGTCTAAAATTTTAATAAGTATAATTAATTTTTTTAAATATTTTTATAAATTGTAATTCGGAATTAGAAAAAGGTGTACAACATTGAAATGAACAGTCTTAAATAATTGTTCAGAATTAGTATAAATTGTCAGAAATCCAATTTCAATGATGTGATAGTCATTATTTATCGTCAAAAATTTATGATTTAGAATTTTCTGTTTGCAAAGTCACATTATCTGTTACAATTGTTTCATTTTTAAAGGACAGAAGATGTTATTTTTGCAATAAGTCCGCCCTTTAACTAACTACTACTGTTTTGTTTATAAATGGTGTTTAAAAATTTATTAAGGTAGGTATTTAATATCCGAACACTTGTCTGAAATCATAATAAGAGAATTAGCGCGAAATAAGGATTGCATGACCATAGGGAATTTGACTTCTTTCTAATGTGTATAACGAACTCTGTCTTGGTTAGATTAAAAAAAAACATGATAGCATTACATGGAGAATACACAGAGAGAAAAACTTTAGTGGTTTAACTATTAAAATAGTACCTAGTTAGTATTCCTAGATGCGACTCCATAAAATATAAACAATTTCCAAAATATATTTTTATTACCACAACTTCATTGTTATTGTGTTTGTTATATTCCTACCAGGACCCTTTAACGTTGCTTTGACACGCTGGGCTTGGGTTCACACCCCGCGGAGAACTCTTTTCTCATGCCACTTGGTTAATTCGATATCGTTTACTCAAGGCATGTCGTAAAACGCATGTTTTTTAATATTTTTATTTGGAATATTTTACGACATAGCTTAAACACTAAACAGTTACGTGTTCCTATAAAAATATATTGTCTAGTAGATAATATGTGCGTGTGATCCCTATGGAGACACGGGTAAAACGGTAGGTATACTATTTAAAATATGTCATTGTTTTATAGCTTTACTCTTAAATCTAGTACGTACTAGGTACTAATAGTAAAAAAGAAACACAAAACCAAAACATCATCATGCGAGGGACCTATACAATAAATAAGATTTTGAAATATTCAACCCTAAGATCTTGAAGTATTATTGCGAAGGTATCTACTATTTATAGAAGAATTTTGTGAATATGATGGAGACATGCTATTCAAATGTGTGGTTTAAAATATACTATACAGTCTCTTGAATGTAACATCAAAGAGCTATTAGGTTAACCTTTCTTATAACTGCATAATGTTGGATTGTCCGAGGTTGTCAACAGAGACAAGTGACTTTTTGGCACAGGCAAAATCATCAGATTTATTCATACCATCAACTTTTCCTTTTCGGCATTATTCTTGGGAATGTAGGAAAACTATCAAACCTCGTCATTCAAAGCGCATTTTTCAATGTAGTTATTTCATTGCTCTCTGCGTACATCATTCCGAATGTTCTGATGTACTTATTCATCAACTCTCTCAAGTAGGCACACCTATGTATATGATTATTATTATTGAAATTCATAATATGTAAATATCATAGAATAAACATGACATTCTCTCAGAAAGCGCCTTATATTCTATATTCTCATCTTCGCTCAAGAATAATTGATGACATAATTAAATTATTCAATATTTAGTCGGTTATTTACTTCATGATTCGTCAGACAGTTCTTTACAGTTCCCTGCACCAGCATATTCCATATTACTATATGAGGATGTGGAAGCATTAGGAATGTAATTATTACACTGGATGTAGTAATAATCATATGCAGCATTACTGCCAGTGCCAACACAGTCTAGTAAGTTCTAATACAATGCAGTCAGTCTAGTGTGTTGATATATAATTATATTATAGTTGATACCATTTGGTGTTGATCGTACAGGATAGAGCTAATGGTATGCACTGATCCCATAACGACGGGGTATTATTAAGAGTACGCATACCGACATTTTAAAAATTTCTAAAAACGGGAGACCTTATATCTCGACAACCGTTACTAAATATTCCTTGGAACAAAATAGGGTAGATGCATTGAACCTTTATCTAAGGAATAACCGTAAAAGATTTTTTATATCTTGTATAGATTTCTCAAAAAAAAAATATTTAAAAACACCTCTGATGTTTTTTCCGAAAGACGAAAACTCGTTTCCCGGAAGTCGCGGAGGATAATTTTTTTTTGAATTGATAAAATGCATTAAAATCTAGGGAAGAACCGTAAAAGTTTTTTGATAGACCCAAAATTAACTTCAAAAAATGGAAAAAAACGCTATTTTTACCATTTTATCATACGATTGTTCACGCAATTTTGAACCTTAATGCCGTGGGAAATGTCTAGGACGTCATTCTTGGTGCCAAACCCTTAACTGATAAGTTTAATGTACTCAGACAACGACAGTAAAACGCCAGATTAGAACATTGCACTGCCATCAAGTTGTTGTCAACCCGAGTCGTAAATAACGAGGTGTTTTTGTCATACCTATCAGTACAATTACAGTACACTATGTGAAATAACGATTTAAAACGAAATAAGTGAAGATAAAGCTATAAAAGAAATGTACGGTATACTTACTATGAGCAAAACGAATCGTTTTAGAATTCTAACAAACGGGGGTGGATTTCTCGAGAACTTGCATATTAAAATATTGTTAATAATAGCAAAGATTTTCACTCTACTGATGATTTTTTGAAATCCCATCTGGTCATCGTCTTTCTGGAAGACCTCCTAAAAGATGGATGGACAGTTGGTCCTCGACGTCCGGGTGCGTCCCAAAGGCCAAGAGTAGAACAGTGTTCTGCCAGAACAGAACAGGAGAAGATGAAATTTTGTTTCAAAAATTCACATAAAATTCACATAAATTCACTAAATTTATAATTAGTTATGTCTCACTTTGGTTTCTGTCATGGGTTGGCTGGCAGAAATTGCCATTTGGCAATAAGCCCGCCCTTTGTATGTTTCTGTACAATAAAGATTATTTTATTTTATTTATTTATTTTATTTTTATTTTATAATACGACAAAAAACAAATACCTACTTATCCGTATCTACGACTTATTGTAAGCGAATAGCTTGTATCGTAAAGTGAAGAAACTCATCATCACAGCATGCTTAAAAAGGATGAGGATTGCTCCAACTAAATGTGTCATCCATATACTCTCTTCGTTTAGTATTATAATGATATGAACTCCAAGTATGTGACCCCTCTATGTAATGTGTGTATAGTTCATGCCATCGGTATATCTTCTCAGTTAGATATTACCTACCTCACGTATGTATGAATAACAACATGATTGTATTCAATCAGTGAGTGTTATGATAATCTAACATAATCATATATGATGTGTCAATTGTATCCTTATTATACATGACACTACGAGTATATTAATATTCCATTGGATGTATCAAACCATCATTCTCCTACCAGTACTCGTATCTTATGAAAGTTCTATTATAACTAATTTAATTCTATAGTACATGTCTGAGTTCTACTTACATATTTGTGTTTTGGTTTTACATGTTTCGGCTTGTTAGGCCATTCTCAAAAACTATCACCACAAAAGCTATACCGCCACAACACTTTTTTTCCCCCAAAATCATCACTTAATCTCTAACACAGTGTAACATTAAATTAATAATGGAGTTCTACAAAATAAATATCCAATCAATTAATAATTCTGTTACAACTTTAATCCCCGATACCTACAGACTTGCTCCACTTCAGGACACAAGTTTTTCTAGCTAACTGTATACTGTGCAAATATGTAGATATTTGGAATTATTTCGATAAACCAAGATTATTTTTTTATGTATCATTCATTTTCCATTCAAAAACATATCATCACTTTAAAGTTAAAGTGCTCTCTCATTGAGACTAACTTTGGTAACAAAGTTTTATCTCGAGACATCCTGCAAGGGAATTAAAGAACTTATACTTTTATGTTTTAGTATAGTTAGGTCTTGATGTATGTTTATAGAGATTTTTATTTTATAGCAACTACAGGAAGTCCAGGAAGTTTTTCGTATTTTCTTTCCACTTTGAGACTAAATCCTCACTTGACATTAATCCCTACTTGTTTTTCAAGGGATTATGTTGAGATCCTTTACATTGTCCTTATAGCGGTCTTTAACAATGGGGACATTTAAGGAAAAATACTGTGTATCTCGACATAATGGGAGATTTCGTGAGCCATCCAAATTTCGAGAAATTTCGAATCAAGTTCTTTAATGACGTGCCATATATTGATATTATTATCTTTCTTGATTGACCAAGTTTCATGAAAATAAAAATCAATAGGTAGAGTATTATTGCATATTCTAAAAATATCATTTCTCGAAATGATTATTCTCGTTTTTATCGTGCAACTGTTTTTTTATCAAGATGTAATTACAGACAATTCTCTGTTAGAAGTCCCCTGGTGCAAACTTGCTTTAGTGTTGCTTTATGTGATAATACGATATGGTTAAATTTTTTCGCTACTTTCAAATTATATTTCAGAACTGTTTTAAAAAACAATTTGCCAATTTTCGAATTGTTAGAATAAACTGGCAACATTGTTTTGCTAACTTGTGGTGGCGGCTTGAATGGATTAATGGAGTATTTTTTTCTTTTTCCAACTCGCAAAACTATCTTTTCTTTAAAATGATTTCTCTAGCGCTACTCTGTAATATTTTCGGCATTGTAGGTTACTTGTAAAAGATACAATGTGAGAATATTGGGAACCTTTGACACCTCTTATGACAAGATTCGACAATCAGGGCTACCAACAATACAATCTAAACTCCACTTGCAGGTAACGTCCGCACGGTGGACAAGACGGATGGAATTAATAATAGTGTCATAGTATTTCTATAATACCTATTTTACAATTGTATATCGATTATATTATGAGAATTCTAATTCATAGTTCGATGGCTCGAGAATTTTTGATAATACTTACCTATTTAATCATGTCGGCACGTCTTTGTTATTATCATATTTTTAGTTCTTTATAAAGATTAACTTTATTTATTTCGGTTATCTAGAAAAGCAAGACAAAGTTATTAGCTTAATCAAGCTTTAATCTGGATTGTGGGAGATATTTAATTACGAGTTATATATTAATGGACATGTAGATATTTTTTTTAAACCCAACCCAAATTAATGAAATGCGATGAAATGCGAAAATACTATTGTATTGACGTACTAAACTCAGCTCCTGTGATAGTGGTTTCTTCTTCTTCTCTATAGCTCTTCAACCCTTGGTGGGTCTTGGCTGCCTCCAAAATCTGTCGCCATCCTCTCCTATCCAGAGCAGCGGTAAATCGTTTGCTGGTTCAACTGAGTTTATTTTGTGTTTGCAAAATTCAATAGTGAAATACGGTAGGAATACGTAAACATAAAAAACATTACTATTCATTAATAATTGCTGAAGGTTTTCACAATGATCCATAATATGTAGATTCGTTCTTCAGTTTAATCGTGAAGTGACGGATTGTGACAAAGGCGACAGTAGGTTCGCCGAAACGTCGGAGCATCTGTTCACTACATGATTAAACCGAAAAACAAATATACATGACTATTAATTGTTTATAACGATATCAATAGAGAAAAATTTCAGACGAAAGTTTTATCAATAATACGTACTTTTACTTATCAGATTCTCCAATTAAAAAATGTTTTGTATTCCGGCAGAGAACTGTTCACAATAATAAATTTATATGGAGGAAATACTATTATAAGAATAAATTTAGTGCATTTATATTGTAAATAATGTAGGTATGTAGTGGGTAAAATGCTTCGGCAGGATTTTGCTTTAAGAGGTCCGACAAAAAAGGAACGTGCTCTGTGTACGAAGTAACATTATGGTTGCTGGCTGCACCGCAGACTGCAATGAATTGGCAGACACGATTAAGCAGTAAAGTCAACAATGTTGTATGAACTCGTATATTATTATAAGTCGGTAGTATTACCATTACCTACCAGTAATGTAAAACAATAAATCTTCACATAGCGTTCATTCATCCGTCTTTACTTGTCAGATATGCGGATATAGGAGTGATGTTGGGTCGACAGCTCATACATTACATCACTGTATTATATTTATACTTACTCTTGCTTGTGCAGCTTGTGCAGCTCACACAACTCCCAGCATGCATTGTGTAAAGTTTTACAGAATATTGGACTTCAAAAGCAAACATTATAAACGACAAATTAAAATCGATAACTGGCCAGTGTTAGCAATGTTACTAAGAGCTTATTAAAAACACACTTATTTAAGAAATCCTTCCCAACAACACAGGGAATGAGAATACAGCGCCCTTGAAGTGGGAATACACAAAACGGCGCTATATAAAATAATCCATTATTATTATTATTAAAGCAAAAAGGTAATAGATAATGGGGTCAATTCTGTAAAGTATAAATCTGTAAAGTGTAAATGTCTAATTTTATTTTTGTGAAACATAGGTTTTTCACATGTCGTAGTTTTTGGTGAAAAAAATGATTTTTGAGAATATTGATTTTGAATGAAATTAAAACCAGACATGCTCACTGAAACTTCGTAAGAGAATTCATTACGCCCTATATCTGTTGAGATAGTTACTTCATTTTTTTTTCAGTGTAAATTTTTATCCGGTTAACGCTTTTTCACATAGTGTCCTATTTGTTGAGAAAAGAATGACTTAAAGTTTAGTAATACTGTGAAAATATCTACCAATATATTTCCATCAGTGCAGTAGGTTCAGTACTTTACACGCCTCATGTACTTCACACTACTTTCCCGCTAATGGAGATTTACAATCAGCCAACAGTTCAGCGGAGAGGTCACATTACTGCAATAATAAACCGCGGTAAGTGGACTCACTCATACGGCTTCATACTCGAACCACCTCAAAACTACTTCTTCTACAGTGGTAGGTAATTATCATCAGAAATCTTGACATGTGCTGTGTATTAAATCATTCTTTATTAGTTTATTCTTCTTCTGCAATGCCGCTACAGCCCAAATCGAGCCTTGGCCTCCTCCAACTTTCGCATCCAACCTCTTCTGTCCTCTACCGCCGTCTTCCAACTGTGGACCTGGAGAATTTGCGCTACATCTCTCTTGACCTCATATTCCCATCTTAACCTTGGTCTCGCAACTCTTCTTCTTCCCCCTGGGTGACCAGCAAAAAATATTTTGGGTCCGCGCACATCTGGAATTCTTTGGACGTGTCCAGCCCATCTCAATCTAAGCATTCGATGTGTGTTGTGACAACTCGTCGTTACCCCGAATGCACCACTCATCTCCACCCCTCACGGGTCTGCAGATTTATTAGTTTATTGCCTGTATTTTGGTAGGGTTTTGTGGAAAGAAGCCCAAAAGAAAATGGCTAATTAGTATATGAAGCTCTTGAAACATCTAGAGGTGGGAGTAAATATTTTTTTATTTTATTAATCTTACGAGTACAAACAGTTTTTCAACAAGCATAAACAATTAACATCAGCAACAAATACACCAGCGAAGACTCAAGGATTACCAAATTATCCGTGTCACAAAAGCAATTCATATGACCACTAAGGCTGTTTTACTAGCTTTAACTGCAACTAACCTTTTTCATGACATACGAGTATTTTTCACTATGTCATAATTTGACTGGATTTTCAAAAAAGCTGTAAGTACCTATATTTTATGCATGTTTTGGGAAAAGGTTTTCATTCTTTTAATTGCATGTATTCACACGGGAAATTATTAAAAATAATTTTACAAATAAAAAAATTTTCAAAGGGTATTGTAAATTAATAATACGTTTTTTAAAAGCTTTGGATTAAATTGTGAGCGTTATATTCGTATGTTTGAGAAAAATGGAGTTGGTGAGGTATTATGTAATTTTCCTTTAAATTTCGTATCTGTGAATACAATAAATAGAGACAGGATTATATGCAATTTAAATGGATGAAATATGCATGCAAATAAGCATCATAAATGCTCGAAATATGCAATAAAATCACCAAAAAGTACCAAAATATGCATCATAAATTTTAATAAATACTACAAATTAACGTTAATATAAGACTATATTTATATTTCATTTACATTTGGTATCGTTTCAAAGACCGCGAAAAACGGTTCTAGGAAGTGAAGTCATAAAATCTTAACTTCAAAAGAAAAATTACGATTAGGTACTTATTTATTAAATTACTTTATTTGCCTACTACATTTTCAACCAGACACCAACATTTCAGTTTTTAAAAACGTAAAAATCTTACAAATACAGTTGAAATTTCAGAAAATAAACTCAAATATGCACGATCAGTTGATTTTAGTCGAAATATGCAAAAACCTAAATAAATTGGCAAAATGTGCAAATGCATATGTAAATATGTAATTGCATAGAATCCGGTCTTTAATAACAAAGATACCGTAAATACCTATAACAACGCTATTATAATACTTTTGATATTACAACCTGACGTCTTTACGTGAGTAATGGAATTATAGAATTATAGAAATGTAAATAATTTATGTGAAAGTATGTAGTTTGTAATGGTTTTCCTAGGAAAGTACAGGAATTGTACCGTTTATTTAATGTAGTAATAATTTGCGCTGTTTCTTATTCATTATGTGCCGCTTTTGTGTCAAAGTAAGGTCAACATTATAACACTTATTATTGTTGATGTTGGTGGTAATAGTATTAATCATAGATACCAACTTCATAAGATAGCATTACTGGAAAGTATACAATTTACTCAAAGTATTAAAAGTACTATTCTTTGTTTTTCAATTTGATAAAAACTTGACAATGAGAAATCTCCTTTACTAGATTGTCTACCATCCACAAAATCACTATCATCATCATCATGTCAGCCCCCCTCCGTCCATTGTCGAACATAGGCCTCTCCCATTGATTTCCATAGCTCCCTATCCTGGGCAAACCGCATCCAATCGCCTCCCGCAACTCGCCTTACATCGTCCGACCACCGTGTTTGAGGAGTTTTGTCCACCTAGAGTCTGTGGTTCTGGCCACATAACCGGCCCAACTCCATTTCTGACTGGAAACTCTGTGAACGACATCGACGACCTTGGTCCCTTCTCTGATCCAAACATTAGTTTTCCTGTCTCTCAGTGAAATACCCAGCATTCTCCTTTCCATGGCTCTTTGTGTCACTATATTTCTCATAAATCTGGATGACTAGCGACTGCTGTATGAAGATGTTTATTGTCATTAGTTCATAATTAAGAAAGCAATTATTTTTTTCACACAATCTACTAAATACAGTGAGGTTTTGTAGGCCTCCATTAAATAGAATAAAATACACCTTCAAACCTTGCGTCTATGAAAAAGTTTGTAAGAGCCTTTTTTCCATATAATTAGGTTGATTAATTTATACGATATCAAAGAGAATGCTGCAAGACTTAACAAATATTGGATTACGTCCAATTTTTTTTACGAACAAACTGATTTCAAGCACGTAAAACATTAGATTAAGCATCATGCCCATAATACGTAATCAGAATATACTCGTACACTCTTTATTGTCATGTTCCTTCAGTTAAAATCATTATGGTGTGTTATCAATATGTCGATCAGTTTTATGTGTTGTTCTGCGTATGTCACGTTTTGCCTTTATCTAAGTATGTTGCACTCTCAGTTCTATAGTAGCTAGTATGTTATGCTTAGATAAAATCTCTTTCAATCTATGTGTCACTTATCTCCTACGTGCACATGGATGCTGTACGCTTCTAAGATGGATTACAAGTATCAAGTGTATCTTCCCTGAAACGTAAGATAGATCTCTCAAAGATCCATCAGCTATCTATATGTTTCGTATCTCTCTACCACATCATTTCAAAAACTCAATGTCTTGCGTCAATTGTGGATAAATATAATCAATCTTGCGTTTACAGTGCAATTGGGGATAAATAATCAAAAACTAATTAATAATTTTATATCAGTCGTTTTAGTCAGTTTTGTCCAATTTCCATACTTATAGCACAAAGGTATGTGTCATATAGTATTACTGCCCTTACGTGTCTTATTCCAGTGGCCGTCAAACGGTAGTTCGTGGATGTGGACTCTGGGAGAAAATTTTGGTGCTCTCGAGAAAATTTTGGCACTATTTTAGTTTTCTAACCAACAGAAAATAAACCCCAAAAAATCATTTGAATCTCGTGACATTTATTTTACATGTTTTGTCTTACACTTACACTCACCTCATGTATTATGTACACTATTCTCGGACTCTCTAGAGCACGTTTGAGGCGTACACATGAGATATTACACCTACGTATGACTTGACGTAAAAAAATGTGGCTTAAGTGATAAAATAATCCTAGCAAAAGTTATTCAATTAACATTATTTATTTAAGTTTTAAGTTTTCTCTGGAGCAAGGGAACCGGTTTGTTGGCTTATAATGATGAATTTAGGGTTAAAAAAAGTTAAGCGACCGCTGTTTTATACTATTGGAGCAAAGCAATTGCTAGTCACGACGACAGAAAGAATGATAATATTCAGTGAGTTTCGTTGGGAGTCGGCACGTATACATGACACTTCATTCAGGGTGTCGCGTGTATAAATGTATTATTACTGTATCATTATACATACTATAGATATTATTACCTAATGCATTGCAAAGCAGCAGTTCGTGACTAGAGACATAGCTGCAAGTTTACATACTCATACTTATTATGTATGCAGTTATTTGTATTATTATTGGACGACATACAGGCGTGCTGTATTTGCTGAGATAACGATTTTGGTATGTAAAAATACTTGATAACATTGCAATCTCACCAATATACCTAGACACTAGACATACTATAACTTGTTGAAGGTTTTTTACGGTGACATTGTTTCTTGGTTTTTCTGGTGAACCGTGTGTAGATTAACCTGATCGACGTTTGAAGTCTTCCGCTTCGGATCCGAAGTAGTAGTACCAGTACCAGTAAGAGTGTCGAAACGTCGATCAAGCTTATCTACACACGGGTCTCCTAAAAAACCAAGAAACAAATCTATAACCTGGTTCAAATAGAAAGATGTTAGAAACTTACTCAATTTACCCAAAAAATTAAACCCAATTTGTAACGAGCTTTTAATAAAGATGTTATAAAAGTTCTTCCTATAATTGAATAAGTACATGGTTGGCGCAGATTTCTAATAAGGAGATCTCGCTTCTGACGATGTATTCTGTACTTCAAAACACAAGTTTGACTTACTCTTCTTCTTATCTATGCGAAAACAACCATTATACAAATGGTCTGGAAGTCAGAGCACCGAGTCAATATTTCTCAGATATTCAATAGCCTCTAGCGTCACTCCATGGATTTCCCAAATATCCCCCTGGCTTATTGCGATGTGTCCAGGAAAGTATTCAGGTTTGTGAACTCTTGTCCAGATCCTTTTAATTTATTTATGTTAGTCTTCTCTGCCTAATTGTCCATCGTGTAATTTTTTGAATGCGTAGAGAGTTCATTCTTTCCTTTTTTTAAATTTTGAAACGTATCATCAAAATATATTGTCAATGTGAAAAGACTATCGCTAAAGTGGCCAGAAAATTTCTCGTAGTTACGTATAATGTTCTATGTAAGTATGTGGGCTGTGGGATTATGGACAGGTATACCATTTTCTCTAAGAATATCATTCTTTCTTGAGGTTTTTCTTTGTCACTGGTATTAGTGTTAACGACTGTCTTTTGAAATACGAATTAGGTACTACGTATTCCTCGTTGGTACATTCGTACAATAATAATAGTGTTCATACAATTTCACGGTTTCTCAGTACAATCACATTATGAGTATATACGTATAAAATAATATTGGTTTACTTCAGTACACTTATCTCCGAACTTCCCTCAAAGGAATGTACCGAAATCGCATTATGAGTGTTGAAATCCTCTTAACTTGAGATATATTATTTTCTCCTTCTCTCTCTTTGAAATGGTTTGATTCTATACAATCCTTTATTGTTGTTTCATTAAAATTTATTCAATTTACAATTAACTCATTTGAAGAAATATTGTATACTTAACATACTTATTTCTTTTATGAGTAAAACTTACATAAAACAGTTTCAATTTTTTCAAAGGATCTGAGCTTGTCTTCACAAAATCCTTCACACTGCACAGTAAACTAAAAGTCTATGTCGTTAATTGCAAAATACGTCGTTAATTAAAATAATAAAAGGTGCCATAAGTAATGAGACATTAGTTTTACTTTTAGAAATTACTCGTGTAGGGAAACAGGGATAATGCTTATTTGCTTGCTTGCTTACAAAACTGCTTTTGAAGTTCCGTGACTATTATGGTAGTAATTCAAGGAACGTGAAAAAGCTACGTAATTATATCATTAAAATAATAATCATCAAAGTATTCGATAATTAGTATGTAAAAGAATCACACTTCGAATTAATGTGTAGTCTAAGTATATTAACTTTTTATCTTTTGTACGTAGATGTAGAGGGCACATGTATATGAAAGCAAATTTATTGATTTGCCATACATAAAAAAATATTATCGAATGCCATATATAATAATATTGTCCAACTAGTTGGGATAATACAGTGATATATTTGACGTAAAATTCCTTTATAAATTCTATAAATCAATTCATTCAACCCACATAATCACATTCTCATTCTATTCTCTAGAGTTTTATTCTTATGTTTTGTTTACGAGCTTAGTTTTTTTTGTTATTTTCTCTCTCTCGTGCGTGGACATTACGATGAAGAAAAGAATTATTATGTAAATACATTAGAATAAAGATTGCGTGTCAGCTGCATATTACCGTGACAATGCTGTCGAAACTAATGTCGTTTTTATCATCACAATAATCCAGCAATGTAAGAAACAACATTGCGTGACCGAAAAACGTTTTGTTTTAATTTGGCCAAAGCTCAACACTCTCAACAGTCAACACCGTCTGTCTGTAAAGCGATAATTCGAAACATTCTTGTGCTGTACAAAGTTGGTGAATGCATTTATAAGCTTCAGTGATTTCGAAGTAGAATTAATCACCTATCAATCTTTACACCCCGTGTTTCTTACAGAGACCCATTCATTTCGTAGCATGTAATGTAAATACAATGTGTAAATGTTTGTGTTGTATTTGTGCAGAACGTTATATACAGGTTGTTTGATAGATGGATACAGATATCTTAAGGGGTGATAGAAGAAGTCATTTGAGATCTTGTGTAAAGTAAAGTCTCACGGTTTTCGAATTATTCGAGATTTTCACATTCTATAGAAAATACCCGAATTACCCAAGTTCTACTTCAATATCATAGTAAGGAAAAGTACCTACTTAGCTCTATCAACATTTTTTGGTACTCGAGTATGTGTTTAGTCTATTCAAGTCATTAATTTCAATTTGAAAGAAAAAATATTGAAAAAAGTATTGGATTAAAGTTTCGAGAAATATATATTACAAAAACGAGTTAAGACTTCGTAGGGTATTTTCGTTAAGAGAATAATCGTTTTAAGAGCTTTCAGAAATCTGAAAAGTCGTCTCTGATTTATAAGTTTTCAAATGATTTTAATTATATTTTGAATACCGATGTCTATTAATACTTCTATTATCTTTTGTTACAGGTAAGTCATGGAACAATTCTTTTCAATTATCTCCAGAGCTAAGAGGTTCTTACTGCTTCATAATATGCAAAGAAGTAAGTTACGATTATGAAATCTAAACTAACTGGATAGCTAGATAGTCTTGTATGATAATATTAAATGGATAAAAATCTTCATTGAATATAAACATACATAAGAAAGAAGAATAAAATCGCAGTGAAAATGGAAGGTATTGTTGCTTATAATACACTCAGTATCTCGCAATATTCTCAGTTTTATTTCAACAATAGGTAGTAATGAACTTCTTAAAAGGTTATAAAGCGTAGATCTTTTATGTACGAGTATTAAACTTTCAGCTGAAAATAGACTGCGAATCACTTGAATTAAATTACTGTATTATTACGAGTATAATATAGAATTATATTCAGATGTGAGGATGAGTTTAACCCAATGTACACAAACAAACTCATTACTCAGTCGTTCACTGTGAGATTTATTATGTAACTAGAATGTCTGTTAGTGCATACTTGTATGGATATTCTGTTAATGCATACTTATGGATATTCTGTTTGTGCACACTCCCGCCCAGTGGATACTCTATTTCTATTATAATTTGATTTGTTCTTTTTGTCTATACATACATATAATATTTCTTTACTTATAACTAGTTTCTTAAATTTAATTTGTTTTAACTTAGAAATGTTTTTCTGGTAAAATTGACGGGCCTTCACTGGTTTGCTTTCTGTTTTTGTTTAATTGTTGATATGTGCTGTTATAACTGTTTGTGCCCATCGGATTAAATAAATAAATAAATAAATAAATAATACAGTTTGGTTTAGTTAGAATGTTGATTTTATACTATGGATGAACGTACAACTTTTCCCTGGCACTATCTAATATTTATCTAATCTCAAAATGTAATTTTATAATGTTACTCACTGCTTTTCTAAGAAAATATTTACGTACCTACTCGTATCTTAAATTAACCTTAGTTAGACATTCATTAAGCTTATTGAACTAAGTTTTTTCTAAATAACTATCATCATTGTTTGCCGAGTTGATATTTGGACACTATAGAACCATGCCCAGCATATGAACCCTTAAGGTTGTCCGTTTATGTATCTTCCTTTTTCTTTACGAATCCTGATGCATTTCTGGATATAGGCCTCTCCATCTAATAGGTTTTCGCTCTGTAAGATAAGTTCACCACGGTAAACGATTTCCTATACAAACGTTATATTTGAAATGTACCTACGTTATCTGTAAGGATGGTTCAACAAAATAATTATTTATCTTCTTAAACTCGACGTAAATATGAAACGATAGCAAAAAAATACGAATGAAAAGGTTGAATGGCAATATTCTGATGGCGTACGCATAAAATTCTTTATTGTTTAAAAGGTAAATAATTTAGGTAATTATGTATGTATTTTTTAATAATGTAAAGAAAGGAAAGGTAGAACCAACAGATAGAGAGAGCAGATTTATCTAAAGACAAGTAATAATATTATGTGCATAGATTAAAACATCAATTTTGTATTAATTTATAGTTTGGTAAGTAAAGTATGCAAATTTGACGGTATGGATTTTGTTACCGAAGAGCAAAAACTACATACTAATAATATGACCCGATTCCGGCGGTAAATGTTAGGCGACTGCATCCATAATTTATTGTTTTACAGTGTTTGGAAATTGTCCAACCAACATCCAGTTATAATATATCTGTTTACAATTTAATATATTCCAGTTTCGTGTACCAATACCAGATGAATTTGATACATCGCTGGAAAACCTGTTTGATACAGAAATGAAAACGTATTTTATTTGATGTAAGGATCTTTTGATTTCATATTTTTTGTATATCATTCTTTGTGATGCCCTGCAAACTCTTCAATAAATCAATGGTTTTCGTCTATATTCTTTCTCATAACGAAAAAATCTTAGGATATTGTGGGTGGGTGGTTGGGACATGTAGAGTGGATGAATTATGAAACGATAAAAGAAGAGGTGTAAGGAAGGAATCGCGATCGTCCAAGACTCACTTGGTTCGACTACGTCAACCAGTTGCTCAAGGAGGGACGGGTTTTTGAGCAAAACGAAGCGTGCTTATAATGTGTATGACGAATTGCTAACGGAAGCAAGAAGTGTGTGTAGGGATAGGGAAGTCTGGTGGACTCTCTGCGTAACCCGCAAGGGACGCGAAGTGACAGAATATAATATTATGGCTCTTTTTGTTATCACACAAAATATATTAAAAACAATTACTTATCCGCAAGTTTAATAGACCCCAAAAATCTGTGTATTGGCGTACATATTTTGACTATGATGAATGCGATTGACTAATATTTTTAGACCTTATGTCAACGGAATGAATGAAGAAGTATTAGAACATTAAAGTAGTAATTTCATAATGATACTTCATCATTATTAGCTATTGAAATCTGACCAAGACTAAATATTAATACACTCGTATTGGAAATTGTACTTGCAAATCTAGAAATTTAATATGTAAGAAGCCTTACTACTATATATTTCTACAATACATTCTATACCATCTGGTATCTGAGAATTCTGCTGGATGGATATAGTGTTTAATATTAGTTCAGATAACATTGCGGTTGTTTCCACAAATTCTGAAGTCAGAATCCTTAGAAGAGGCTCGCCACCCATCACGCCGCGTCAAGTACCAGGGAGGGCGCAAAGAGGAGGGCAGAATGCCGGATTGGTGTGTGGAATATAAGAGGAGATATGGAAGGTAAGATGAATGAATTGCGTGATGTTTTGCATGAGAGGAACTTAGATATATTGTGTTTATGTGAGACGAAAAGAAAGGATAGAGATTGTGATGTGGTGAATGGAATGGCAGAGATGTGGTCTGGAGTGCCTGAAAATGAACATGGACGTCAGGGAGTGGGTGCTATATTATCAAAAAGAATGACTGAATGTATGCTGAAGCGTAATGGGTATGGACTGGTAGGACCGAGACTCATCTGGATTCGTTTCAAGGTAGGCATGACCAGGCTGTTCCTTATTATAGGTTACGGTCCAGGGAATGATGCCTTGGATGATGAGAAGGATGAGTTTTGGAACTTAGTGCGGGAGACAGCGTATAAAAGAAGAGCGAATGAAAAAGTAATATTGGCAGGTGATCTGAATGGTTGGGTCGGTGTCAGAAGGAAGAATTTTGAGAGAGTGTTGGGATTGCATGGCGATGATAGGGTGAATGATAACGGGAAAAGAGTGTTAGAAGTATGTTTGGAGTTGGATCTCTTTGTGGCGAACACATTCTTCGCACACAAGGAGATCCACCAGTACACTTGGCAAAGAGAGAGAGTTGATCGTATTGAAAGGTCGATGATTGACTTTGTATGTGTGGACTCTGAGCTCCGGAAGGCGACAAAGGACACCCGGGCATTTCGGGGCGCCGGACTGTGGACGGATCACTTCCTTGTGATAACAAGGATTGATCTTTTCTCCGGTTGGCGCTCGAGGGCTCGGAAGTTGGAGCCTGTCCGGAGAATCAGGGTCGAAAAACTGAAAGAGACGAATGTTAGGGATGAATATGAAAGACTGACTAACGAAAGGCTAGAAGTACATGATGATGAGGAACGCTCGACGAGTGAACTATGGAATGTTATGAAGGAGGTGCTAGTAAAGAGTGCAAGAGAAGTATGTGGAGAAGCGTTGGTAGGAAGGAATAAAGGTGATGCGTGGTGGGATGATGAGGTGAAGGATGCTGTAGTGAGGAAAAAGAAAGCGTGGAATGATGTGCTTGGTGCGAAACCAGATGATGGAGGTGAGAAAGAAAGAAAGAAGAATATATATAAAGCGTGTAGGAAAGAAGTGAAAGAAATGGTTTGCCAGAAAAAGAGAAAACTTGAGGAAGAGGAATGTATGAAATTATCGAGGAACGCCGAGGAGAATTTGAAAATATTCTGGAAGGAAGTAAAAAGAAAGAGATCTGGAAGTGAGAAAAACAGTATGAATTGCATCAAAGATAAGAATGGTGATTTAGTGATGAATGGAGAAGAAGTTGTTGAAAGATGGAAAGAATACTTCGAAGAATTGTATGAAAGTGGTACTAGTACAAACCAGACGAATGTAGCAGATAGTATGAATGTAAATATTGCTGAGGACGAGGAAATACGTATGAATGAAGTTGTGCTTGCATTGAAAAAAGCAAAGAATGGTAAAGCTGCGGGACATGACTGTGTGGCCATAGAGTTCATCAAGCAAGGTGGCCCGAAGATTCTCGAGTGGTGCCTGAGGCTCTTCAACTTGTGCTGGGAGAGTGGCTGCACTCCTGAGGATTGGAGGAGGGCAGTCATCTGCCCTTTGTACAAGGGGAAAGGCTCAAGGTTGGAATGCGGCAGTTATCGGGCTATCAGTTTGCTGAGCTCTGTGGGCAAACTGTATGGAAAGGTATTGATTGAAAGAGTAAGAAAAGTGACTGAAAGTAAAGTATGGGATGTGCAGGGTGCTTTCATGAGTGGCAGGGGGTGCACCGATCAGATCTTCTCCCTACGGATGGTCGTGGAGAAGCTTCTGGCTAAACACCAGAGGCTCTTCTGCGCGTTCGTGGATCTGGAGAAGGCATACGATCGTGTGGACCGAGAAAGACTGTGGCGTGTACTGTCGGAATATGGGGTGAGCGACCGACTGATTGGCGCAATCGCGTCTCTATATACGGAGAGCTCTGCTTGTGTCAGGGTGAATGCTGCGTTGTCGCAGTGGTTCGCTCTCACAAAAGGGGTTAAACAGGGTTGCGTCATGTCGCCTTGGTTGTTCAACCTGTTCTTCGACTACTGCATGCGTCCTCTGAATGAGCTGAATGTTGGTGTGGACCTAAATGGAGTGAAAGTATGTGCGTTAATGTTTGCAGATGATTTAGTGTTGATGGCTGATGATGAATGTGAGTTACAACGGATAGTATCCTGTGTGTACGAAAGCTGCGATATGAATGGTATGAAAATGAATGTAAATAAAACGAAAGTATTAGTGTTCGAAAGAGAGGAAATAAGGACAAATTGTGTGATAAAGGTTGGTAATGACTGTCTGGAGCAAGTGGATGAGTATGTATATCTGGGAAGTTTGTTTACTAGAGATGGACGCTGTGATGGAGACATTGAAAGAAGGAAGCTGGCCGGTACTAGGACGAATGGTGCGCTCGGTCCGATTGTTAGTAGTAGCAATGTGTCTATGAAAGCAAAAGTGCTAGTGCACAATGCTGTCTTGGTGCCGACCCTGATGTATGCTAGTGAGACGTGGACGTGGATGAAGAAGGATGAATCAGGGTTGAATGCAGTAGAAATGAGGTCATTAAGAAGAATGTGCGGGAAAACGCTGAGAGATAAGATAAGGAATGAGGTTATTAGGGAAATGAGTGACTGCAAGACTGGTGTAGTGACAAGAATGAAAGTAAACAAACTAAGATGGTTTGGGCATGTTGAGAGAATGAATGATGACAGGATGACAAAAAAGATATATCTGAATGAGCGAAGAGGGGTGAGAAAGCGCGGCCGTCCGAGACTGACCTGGTCCGATCATGTCGACCAGATCCTCAAGGATGGACGCGTTTTGAGTAAAAGAAATCGGAGAGCGTGTATGACTAATTGCATGAATGTGACGGAAGCTAGGAGTGTGTGTAAGGATAGGGCTGTCTGGCGCTCTGTCCTCTCTGCCTACCCTGCAAGGGATGTGGCGTGAGGGTATAGATAGAATTCAGAGTATCATTGTTTCAGTGAGACAGCTTGCTCTGAATTATATTGATGGTTGTACTGAGTCCAGGAATTCTACTGATAAGACTGTATAAATTCTGAATCGCATTAATTACTAGATATTTGAATTAGTTATATTAGTTTTACAGAAAATGTTTTTTGGTTTATTTTAATTATCTTAGTTTAAATATTTAGTCATGTTACTTTATCCGTTTGGTGGTAAACTCAGTTGGGCTCAAATCTGAGTATTGACGATGCAGGACACATCAATACATGACATAATTACTTTTTGCGTATATATATGTGAAGGAAAAACACTTGGATTTGCACCTGTATTTGTTAAAGATCCTTTCTTTTTTAATATGTTATTATTATAACACGTAAGAAAACTACAGCGAGAGATGTACTCGTATGTATGTATAGAAGTATGTGCACTTTGTTCTCTGCCTACCCTCAAGTGGAAAGGTACATAGATAGAAAGAAATAATACAGGTTGTCGTCTCCATCTTCTCTTCTTGAAACACAGTGAAGCCGTATATCTTTAGCATTCGCATCAGTTTTATAGAAAGTGTTAACTGTAGAATTTCTTCTTACGACGCGTCACTCCTAAGTTATCTTATTGTCCTATATTCTATAACATAAATTCACAAGAAAGAATATTCTAGAAATGAATAATAAAAAATGCTATTATATGATAAACATCATCTTAATATCGCACATTTATTGCCTTTTTTTTACATCATATTTATATGAAGTAAAGGGTTCATCGCTTTAGGGCTGATAAGAAATAGTTGTCACTGTTCTTTATAACATGTTAATAATACAGCTAATATGGAAGGGTGATTTCATACCACAAATACCCAAGTTTCTAAGCACGCATCACAAATTTTGTATTAAAAAAAATGATTTTATTAAATATGTGCGAAACCCACAGAGACATCAACAATACATGAATACATTGTACAGAAAAAAAAACATTTCATGTCGACTCTACAATTAGGGGCGCCTGCAGCGTACACCAACAACAAAGACTCCCCAAACAAAATAACAACTAAGACCAATCAGTGCTCGTAAAAATACGTACCACCAGACTACGAAGTCGTTTAATAAAAAAAAGGAAACAACTGCTAACAAAAAAATGTCAAGAGTCTTTATTTTACAACATGATACTTATTTTTCACTGTTCTTTTCATGTTACTTACTCTATCTGATCCTTCTTTCATTGCTATCTTCAAAATCGCAAAAGAAAGGATCATGCGCTACTAGGATACCACCCTCTTTTGCATGTAAACTCGTCCATAGTAAATAAAACTAAAAATAATAATAAAGACATCCTCTTTGTCTTGTGTGAAAAGGATGCGGGTTAACCTGATACTCCGTTCATATTCAGGACCCCTTCAATCGGACGAAGACTCACAAAGAAAGACCGTATTCATGTCAAATAATGATAATGAGCCAATGTGTTCCAAGCGGTTCCCGGATTGTAACCCATAGGAATATTGCTCAACATGAATAAATCCCAAAAATGACAAAAGCCCTTAAGAAATTTGCTCAAGGGATAAAAGCCCAAACTTTCTAGTTGGATTCCAGTAGATGAATTCTTTATAAAATGTTGACTATTTTATTGTCTATCCCATTTCAGATCCGCTTATTTATTTGGTTATTTTCTAATCTATAGTAGTTTCTAACACACTGAAAGAAAACGTATACTAATAGATACAATTTATTTTATTTTCAAAATCCAATTAGATTTGAGCTTTTGTCCCTTGAGCAAATTTCTGAAGGGTTTTCGTCTTTTTTGGGATTTATTCATGTTGAGCAATATTCATATGAGTTTTTATCCGGTCACGGTTCCAAGCAATACATTTTGGAGTATTTGTTTTGATTATTAAATACAGACATGAGATAGTGCATACGCATACCAATATTATTTAAATGAATGCACGTTGCTGCCTATCCTGCAAGGAATGCGTCCTAATACTATAGCTAGTTAAAGATACCAACTATCCATCTAAGTATTTGATGACAATAATTACGGGTTGGTAGGTTTTTCGTGTCATATTTTGAGAATGCTGAGAATGATAGTCTTTTGGCGTTCGTTGTTCATAGCAATAATTACATTGAAAGATATAATACGGACCGCTCTAAGTGGCGAAGCTTTGTGACCTACTATGTTCTAATGGGGAACAATAAGGGAGAAAGTAGTTCAGAAAAATATAAAACAGTTTCTAATTAATTTTATATAGAGAATCAGATATGATAAAAACCCAAACACACCCATTCTCTGTTCTCGATAGTTGAAAAAATATTTGCATAATAATGATGTTTCTATCATAAAAATATTTATTATTTTATCATACTTACATTTTCTGATGTATTTTGATGTCTTTGAAATTTGATCTCTAGACAAGGTGATTGACAAGGAATACTTTTTATCTTCTGTTGATAGAGAGGCAAAATAATAATATTTTATTTTTAGTCCCTTTTCTTTAGTTGTATCTAATGATTACCTAGAAATAGTGTTTTTCAAACACGATTTCACAATGAAAAAATGTTGATAGTAAATATTATGTTTCAAAGCAACACTGTACTGTAAAATCTCCGATATTCAATAAAATTGTGATTTACACTCAAGTTTAAAAGTTCATGGTTTTTTTTCTCACTTGACACAGACCTTTATGTTTCATTTTTTAGTAAGTATATTGCATATTGTTTTAAAATACACGAAACTACGAGTAAAAGCCGAAACGTTGTGAGCTTTATAGGTTTGTTCAGAATGGTAGCAAGTTCGTAATGGCAAACGGTGATAGTTAATATTTTTCAAATACTAGAGTCAAAGAGGCTAGATTAGTCAAAATACAGAAAAATCTTAAAATCTTTAACTGTATATTCGTAGACTAACTAGAAAAATGAAGAATCCATTATGTAAAAATAATTTTCATAAGCTCTGGCTAATGATTGTAAGTTATGATAAAATTTCGATTGACGCTGTGTTACAAACATTTACGTGCAAATTAATACTATATTTACTCTCAACGGTTGGAATGTATATTGTGTGATATAATAATAGGTGTAGCATTCATTTTAACATCAGTAACGAGAATTTAACAGGAACATTTGTTTGAAGAGTCACGTACTGACCGTAATTTGTACAAAACGCGGACTGGTGTTTTTCGGTAATTATTATTTTTTTCTTCTCGGCGATTCGATTTCATTTTTAATTTACCTCGTCCTTCAAACGTCCTCTTTTCTCACTGGCAAGTCGTCATGTACGCGAACCAGAAGCTGCTTTTTACACTTGTAATAATATCCCGTGCGAATTGATTGCCAAATTACGTGATATTCTTTGAAAGTTTTTTGTTCGCTTTAACTTCTCAGTAATATTGAAGATTATTATAGAAAGACCATTATATATTTAACACAAAGATATGATTTTCAAAGTATTTGAAGTAGGTGAAAATGTGATTAATAAGTAAAGAATGTTTTATGATAGAAACTATATATTATGGCTGAAAAGTCTAAGGGACTGCTGCACTTCCTTTCTAGATAGATTGAGATTTTTAGGATATCTTCAGTATTTGAGTAAGTAAAACTGTTGAAGAACATGGAACAATGAGTGAAAGAATCTAATTATGTATTTATATTTGTGGGGAAGTAGAAACCAGAGAAAGAGGAGTGTGGAAGCTCATGTTTTGAAGCGCTTTTGGAGACAAATTGTGAATGTTTTCCATTTTGCCGTTGAACCTTGTAAACTGAGGTTCTTTGACGCACACCTTCCGTGATTAGATCGAATTCGGTTTAGATTGCACCAAAGGTGGCGTGGTGAATAGCTACCAGGTGTCATGGTACTCATGGTTTCAAAGTTTGGTCGAAATTTATTCATGATTTTCGATGATAAAGCAATACAATTTAATGCTGATCGTATCAGTAGATGTATGTAATATGAATGATGGATGAAGCATTCAAGAGTAACCATCCATGAAACATCTGTGGTACTTCATTGACGTTACCACAATTAAACTCTATGGTGACAAATCGAGTCTAGGTTTGTACAAATCGTTAGATAATACTGAATGTAAATTATAACATTATAATACGTTGGTTGTAAGGTACGACTATCTACGATATTACGGCTGTTATTGTTATGAATGGAGCTAATATTTCACACATGATGAGTTGGCTCAAGCTTCGAGAAGTTTTCCCATCTGTCAACTTAATGTTTCAATGCATCATTAAGTAGTAATACCTAGTTTATATGTAGGATCTTATAAACGAGATAGAGAGGCACTCCTCTAGGGTGGTGACGAGGAATGTAGTCGAACTAATAATAAGACACGATTATATATCTTCGCATTAGTTTTATGAATGACATGACAGACAAAAATACAATAACTCAATACTTTGATTTTATCTTCTTCTTCTTCACGTGCCCTGTCGGGTCCCCCCAACGTTAATAAATAAAATAAATAATGTTATAAAATGATTAATTCTCAATGATCTATAGTAAAAAAAGCTTCAAGAGAACTTCAGCTTCAAAAAGAACAATACAATATTAAAGGAAAAGCACAACGATAGAAAATTATTGTGTTAAAATGCTAAAGCTGATGGATAGATTTGCAGTGAAAGCCTTTTTAAGGCAGAGAGATCAATAATCTAGGTATTAAAAATACCAATGGCGCTTTTTCCAACCCTCTTACTTTTAGTAATAACATCTTATTCGATGTCAAATAACTGATTGATGTTTCTCTCTGAAACATCGTTCAAAAATCCATTAAGGAAGCTACCTGCAGATTTGTTTTTAATGAAAATATTTATTTTATCCTCTTTAAACACATCCGAACCTCTGTGAAGAATACTAAGTTAAATCAGATGGGTTGCCAAACAACTGGGTACATCTTCGTTTTTGTAGTCGGGTACTTGAAGAAATTATCTGTACCTTCTCAATCTTGACTCATAGGGTCTTCTGCTTGCGGTATCGTTGTGTATCGATAGTAGAATCACGGCTTACCCACAGGGTCGATAAGTATTTTTTTATATATTATAGTACCTGTGTAAGTGTGTAAGTAGTTTATGATGACCCGGATTATAAGTTAAATTTCAAGTTTATTTATTTATTCTGTAACAGTGAACGCATTCTGGCAAAATGTAATGTAAGATGGTAAGGTGGTGTGGAGAGAATGAACGATGAAAGGATGACAAAGATAATAAACCCGAGAGAAAGAAGAGGTGTGTGTCCATGAACCACATGGCTTGACCATGTAGAGCAGATTCTCAAGGACGGACGTATTGAGATAGATAGAAAATAGTAAAATGTGTGTTCACTTGGTTCCTGAAAATTACTTTATGGTGATGATTCAAGAAATAACACAACTTTGTATAATATTATTGAAGTATAGAGAGAATATGACGTAGATTTGTAGTAATCGATTTGATAGCCTGAGAGAAAAATAAACATGGTCACAAAATGTCACCTACTTTTTCAACCTTTTCAACTCAATCAAACTATTTGACTTTCGGTCTCCAATTGACTATTTCAAAGTTCCAAAGGCTCCGTTTGATTTTCAAATATTTTTATAAGTGGACACAGAATAAACAGAAGGGCGGACGAGATTTTTTTGGATGATTCTTGAAATGCTTTGAAATGAAAGAACAAAAATAATATTTGTATTATTATCATGTGTTGTGCATTTTAAAATGTTATTGATTTTGTTATTTATTTTGAATTGTTATTTAATCTGTTTTAAATTTCTTATTGACATAAATCTTCAACTTTTTGTGTTTTTTTTTCATGTATACAAATAAGCAACGACTGAAGTTGATAGTTTATCGAAGAGGTTTTTTTGTTGTTTTTTCTTTGGTTTGAGGTACAGAATATAGTTGGTATCGTAACTACAACACAGATTCTTCGCTTTTGAAATCACGCTTCAGTCACTGTGCCTGAATTGTGTACTAGGCATAAAACTTTATAGGAATTGTCGTCTGGTTATAGGTGTCAAACTATCAAAGTACTAGGATATTCAGTGTGTATTCTGAATAATAAATAGATCTTTATTAATTTAAATATTTTCAAATGTCGGGTTTATAGCCGAAGGCAAAGTGTGCCAACCAACCACTTGTGACATTAATTTGAAATACACAATACATACATATAAAAGTGTATGAAAAAGAAGAAAAAACAACTAAATAAATATAAATAATAATAATATATACCTACATAAATATACATAGCTACATAGCTGTGGTGGATGGGATGAAGTACAAGGAAAAAATAATAATTACACGGTTGATCTCATTAAACGTAAGCCAATCAAAGATTGGAAGGAAATTTATATTACTCTGTCTGGAACTTGTGATGAATAAACGAGTATTTTACGGAAATTACTTATTTTTATTACGTGGACGAGTCGCCAAACACGACCTTCTTTATCTCATCGATTTTATTTGAAAACTTCTTGTTTTGTTTGTTTGTCTTTATACACAAAACTCGAATGTTGTTTGTTTTTGAAGCAGTGAAATATTAATGCTCTTCAGTCCATCAAAAATATTGGATTGAGTATACAAAGTAAATAAAGGTAAATCAATTTTACTTTTACCTTTAGAGAGTTTGTATATTTTTGTGAACCTATTCCTACCTTTTTCTTTACGTTTTATATTGAACTCATAGTAAATTGTACTGTATCTTGCAGATGTCTATCTCCTTAATTTCGAAAGGTCGACGGTCCTGAGTGGATCATATTTTGAGAATGCTGAATGATGGTTGGACAAAGGATTTACAACACCGTAAAAACCTCTTTTAAAAAAAGGATGTGGGCATGCATACACAAACCAAAAATACTTTACTGCACACCTCGCACTAGGCTAAAAAAGCCTGTATTGCAAAGTGTGGAATGCATCGCCAGCGCGGGGTTTAAACCTGGCACCTCCCGCTTAAGAGTGCCGTCTCAACCAACTGCGCCAAATCTTTCGCCGTATAATTCTACAATTACAACAAAAATGCTTCTTTTCTAAGCTTACTATATAGCTATAGGTTGCCTCGACAGGAGAGTAGTTCTAGTCAATAATATACTGGAATTGTATATACGCCATGGATTTCAGTCCCACACTATAAAGGAAATACACATTACTGATGTACGTTACAAAACCAGTATGTGTGTGGTCATATAATTGAGATTTTTATTATTTCGTGTATGCTTAATGCTTATTATATTCTTAATATCCGTTTTTGGACACGGTCCTCAGTTAATGCGTGGAATATATTGTCAAATTCCTATTATTCCACCTGTAATACCATGTCCTTTAGTATAGTAATTCTAATATTAATATAGAGATTAAGACAAAGGTACAACAAGGCATTAGTGTGTAGTACTAATATATCACAATGTATAGAACGTATAGCTATTAAACATTTTCTTCATTTCTCACGGTATATATGTATGTAGTATGTACATAGATACATATAGATTATAGGTGTTTGCTATCACTACCTGTTTTAAAGTTATCTACATGCAGGTATTATTGAAAAAAAAATACCATTATTAAAATGATACAGAATTGGCAGTATTCCTACAACAGTGTAGAAGAATTCAAGATGAACATTGTCGGGCTTACGACCGACTTCAGCTGGCTTAAGTGATCACTTTACACTCGAGAAACATTCGCCATTTCAGTTCACCGCGGCTGGGATTCGAACCTAGACCTTCGTCTCGCATAGTAGGGATCATATCCACCACACCACGAGGACAATGTTCATCCTTAATTCTTCTACACTGTTGTAGGAATACTGTTTGTATACACTATGGAATGTAGAAAAAGCCAACGCCTAAAGAATAAAAATTTGTAAAACAAAAATAATTCAAGTGATACAGAATTATTAGAATTTACGCTTTTTTCTATTTTTTGATGTTTTATTTTATGAGGTTTATGAGTAATTTCTCTAATGTAAGCGCAATGATTTAATTCTTAATCTCTCATTCTATCATCTTTTAAATGTATACCAAGAATATGAAAAATAAAATACGCAAACAATATGTGAGAAAATCTACAACATTTATACGGTTCGTTTATTACTAAGTCTTGGACAGTCAGTTCATTCATGTTATGATACATTTATTAAGTAGTTTATATCTGAAGTAGATAAGATCCTACGGTACATTTTGTCTCTAGTGTGAGAAATTATTTTCTGATCCCATGCCTAATACTAATATTGGTATTGACTATTGACTAGGGCTTATCAATAACACGTTTCAAAAACCACATCAGTCTGTTGTACAGTGAATTTCCCAAACCGTAGGTATCATATTTTAAGGTGAATTTTTGATTTTTTTTTCTTGATAATTATTGGAACAACATTAAGATATCTATTTTTATTGATATTGAATACAGGTTTTGAATTGCGCGATGAGATTAGCGTTTGGAGTGACACAAAAAGTAGATCTTAGTGACGAAATCGAGTAACTTTACTATGTTCCTTTAAATAACGTTAAAGTAGTGGAAAGTATCTATTTAGCCGAGTCTCTTGCGGTATAGACGGAAAGGACCGAACGCCAGACCTCCCTATCCTTACACACACTCCTCGCTTGCAATTTGTCATACACGCTCTCCGATTTCTTTTACTCATAACGCGTCCATGCTCGGTCCAACCCAGTCACGCTTCGACAATAAAGTTGCGAAACGCGTGAATATATTGTTCTACAAATTATTGAAGATGGTCTTCTTCTCTAGTTTCAATTCTAATGCGGATTGGTTTGTAGCGAATTCCTACAACTTGATCTCCACTCTTCTCCCGCAGCTCTCTCCAGTTCGACATATGTGGCGCAGTTCATGTCCTCGTACACCTGGTCCAGAAAGATGTTAGAATAAACCAATTACAATATGAAAATTTCAGATACTTTTTTAAAGTAAACTTCGTCTTTACGAAACATGCTCCCTGTTACTAACCCGCTGGTTTTTGTATCCTCAGCAGTAGTTGTAACACTGTCAATGTAAATATACAATATACTGGTTACATTGGTCTTCTCTGCTAATGAATCGAGTAACTACGGAAGCTTCACCGTGTGGGAAGATGGTACAAAATGTTTGTCGAGTATTCCTCTTGTCTCGACAACTTAATACGGACATTATGTATTCTTTTATCCCACAAATAACAACATGAGTGGTAAGCTGTAGTCGGCACCAGTATAATAAATTGATTGAGAGGTTTTTTTCTGTTTGACTTTTAGTATAAAGTTTATTCAATATGAGGTTCATATTGAATACGTTTTGTGTAAAAAAAAAACTTGCATCTGTATTCTCCTAACAGTTTTGCAAAAAAATAACTAATAAGGATTATGAGTAAGTGTCATTGTTGCTATAAATGAGGAGTGATGCTTGCTATTCTTTACAGTAGAATAATTTATTTATTCAGTTTCTATAATAACAAGATGATATATTGCCAATTTTGTCAAAGGCTGAACGAAATTGATCAATTTTCGACATTCAGTCATTGCTCAAAATTATGAATGTTTTAGATATGCTTTGTAATATGCAACATATATCAGCAACTAGGTATTATTAATTTTGTAATTATCTTTCATGTGACTATTTTCTACGCAAACTATCGCAAAAACCTATAAATGAAATGTTTGTATGTAAATGAAAGTATAAAAATTTATTATGTAGCTAACTTAATTCAATAGCTATTAGGTCGAAATGTTTATATTGCAGGTATATTTTCATAAGTCCTGCCTCTATAAAATGAAATATTTCGTCTTCATTTAATTTAAATTTGAGTCCATAAGACATTAAAGTAATTCGAGTCTTCGTCCTTATATTATTATGACAACCGTCTCAAAGGTCTCAAAGTTAATTTGAGTATAATTATTCCTTCTGAATACAGTGTAAAGTGTTCCCTGAGTATAATAATACTAATGGCTTCTTTGCAAATAACAAACACTTATTTTTTTAAAGAATAGTATCCAACATTTTGCCTTTGAATACCTACTGTACGTATTTTTTAAAATTAATTCATTTCTTACACCACTCCTAGGAAATAAAATGTTTTCGAATTACCTTTAAGAGTATGAAAACGGGAGACCTTCTATCTCGACAACCGTTACTAAATATGCTTGGGAACAAATTAGGGTAGATGCATTGAACCTTTATCTAGGGAATAACCGTAAAAGATTTTTTATATCTTGTATAGATTTCTCAAAAAAAAATTTGAAAAACACCTCTGATATTTTTTCCGAAAGACGAAAACTCGTTTCCCGAAAGTCGCGGAGTAAAATTTTTTTCTTGTACTGATAATGTGTATTAAAATCTAGGGAATAACCGTAAAAGTTTTTTGAGAGACGCAAAATTAAGCCTAAAAAATGGAAATAACGCTATTTTTACCATTTTCTCATGCGATTGTTCACGCAATTTTGAACCTTAATGCCGTGGGAAATGACTGTGACGTCATTATTGGTGCCAAGCCCTTAAAACGTTTTTGTAAATTATCAATTAAAACTTCCATTAGGTTTATTTACAAATTATTTTTATAAATCATTGGTTTTTTTAAATTATTTTGATAATGCATATGGCAAAAAAGAGGGCAATTATGAATTTAGAGGTAAATAAATCTCTTAGCCAATTGGCAGCATCAGCAGTGGTGACCCCGTGGATTTCAGTTAGACCGCGCTCGGAACCAAATTTTAATTGTATTATATTTTTATATATGTCTCTTCATCATCCAAGTCGGTCCCTCATTCCTGAGGATCGTGACCGTATGTATTATTTGAGTCATCAGTCTGGCCCACCCCGGTCTGTCCTCCGCCCGCCGCAGTGCCTCCGCAAACGTCTCTTATAATGTCCTAAAATAGTTAGATTCCTAGTCATTTTAAACTTCTGTTTAGCTTACATGAAAGGCTGTAGATTTTCTCATATATTCAGTTAATCCCAATCTTCGATTTCTACGTTACAAGTTGTCATAACGTATTCAAATAAAAGCTAATATTTAAAATTCCTCACGTGTATAGCAATGTTCCGAAATCTTTATGATTCGGTGCCTACAATATATATTTTTTTTCAAAAGTAACATAAGATAGTCCTTTAAGTCCTTATATAAGAGCTTTTCTTGGATTATAATATTTTATTCATTTGGATAAAGGTAAGCATTTCTTATACCTAGTTGAGAAGTTTTTTTGTCGCAACGACATGTCAATAAAAACATGTAATATATATAATACTGTCGTTTTCTTGATAACTTGTCTGTTCTTTGATAGTTGATACAGGATTCGATCAAGTAAATGTACCAGTGTGTGTATGTATTACCAATGTCTTTCTGCCCCAGGCTACCAGCAGTACAGACAACTATGTATATGAATTTCATGTAAGTACTCCGCTTTATTGGATTCCTGTCGACACATGGCATACTGATCGTATTGGGAATATCTTCACGGTAAGACATGTCTGTTTTATGATCAAATCTATAGGTAAACAGGATCGGAACTGGAAATGATTAATACAAAACTGGAAGATAGAAGGAAGACTGTCATTTTTTAATAATACAAACTAAGTATTACGGCTTTGTGACGACTATATTTCCTCATATAGTTTTCATTCACCCACATATAGTTTCTTTACTCATCCAGTAACGTGTGTATTGTCTAAACCATCGTCCCAGTTAATTTACTTTCATTTTAGTCACAACATTCTACCATATTTCTAGTTAGGTACTTAATTTCTTATCTCATATTAGGTACATCTCTCAACATTTTCTACTTAATGATTTTCATCTCAACAGCAACCTAATTCGTTGAAAAATTTGTCCGATACATAATTTCATTTATAAATGCATGAAAGTTTAACCATCTCAATAGATACCTATACCTGTTTTCCAGTACTATCAAATGTCTATCTCATACGTATCTGCAAGTACGTTGCTGTTCAATGTGCATATAAAAATATATGGATCTCTTCAGTTTGTTCAAATTTTAAAATATCCCATCACTTCCTGATGTCTCATAGATATTCAATATAGTCTCAATAGTATTCACATCTCAACTTTACTGCAAAATGTTTCACCATCTATCTGCTTCCAGATATAATATTTTTATTTGAGAAAGAGAATTTTGAATTTGTCACTGATTTGTACGTCAACTACTTACTCCCTCTCTATATTCAAAGGCATTTTAGAAAATTTCGCAGACTTTTCTTTGAAATTGAAACGATTTTTGTGACGTGTTACTCCGTAAGACACATTGTGAAACTCTCGACTTTAATAAAAAGTTTTAGATATAGGATTGTGACGCCAAAATTTGTTTTGTTTGTAAATCCATCCTTATAAATAAAATAATAGTTGGGTCTTGGAGCTCATATCTTCAAACGGTTGGTCCCGGGTTCGAATCGTAGCTTTAACGATAACCTATTCTACATTTTACGATACAATAATTTAGCTTGCTGTAGTAGGAAAGTACCTATTAGGGTTTGCGCACATTGTTTTATTAGTTCTCCATCGTCCGTAGGTCCTCCTCAGGTACTTGGAATCTTCAGGTTTGCATACAAAGTACGTACAAATATCAGTAAAAACTTATTATCGACAAAAACGGAAACAAATACATGGCGACATCCAAAATTTGATAGTAAATCAGTACCTACATTGAAATCCTTTTCATGTTCAAACTTCAAAGGTAACATTTAAGTTTAATATCAAAATATATTTCCTCAGGTTGCCTCTGGATGTCCAACGTCTTCTGCACAACAGAAGTCCACTTGTTTTTCTTATAAACACTCCACCAATAATACACAGTGCCATACAGTTAGCCTCTCATACATAAGTTGTACAATCAACAATATTGTACCTGTCTGACTACTTGTGTGTATATGAATTGAAAAAAAAATACGTTAGGCGGTTTTTGTTGTATGGTTATACTAATAGTGAGTATGTTTAAGTGTTGTATGTATTACTTTGTTTCGGTTTTTCGGAAAACTTACGGAAGATTGCAGAAGAATTATGAGTATGCAAGGTGAATGTAGTCGCCAAAATAAAAGTGAATAAATTTAGATAGTTTGAGCATACCCGTATCAAAAGAATGAATGACAATAATATGTTATAGTTTTGATCGGAATGATTTCCGGTGACTTCATGAAACAGGGAAGTCCTGGAATGGCCTGACAATGTCGCAATACTAGAAATAATCTTAAAACTCGGGCACTTTCTTTCAACGTGTCTCAGGAATTGATGAATGTGGTATTTATTTATCGTATGGTCAATAATGGTACATCACATCAATTTACAATAATAGAGCTCATGTTTGATTGTCAGAAATTAAAAATTAAAAGTATTGTTTCTCAAATATTCGGTCGCCGATTCGTTGAGTGTCAAGAAATCCTCCGGGTTTCCTCCATAGGCTGTGAGACAGCACTCCGACACAACATGGCTCACGGTCTGCCTCTCATCCGCACCGCAGTCACATCTTGGAGAATCCGACCACCCGCACGTAAAGAAGACGGGATGAATGTGGTAAAAACGAGGGTTCTACTAACGCTAGGATCATAGTAGCGTTTGGCAAGCGATCCTGTCTGCCTGTCACGCGTTACCGAGTATGTAAAAGCGTTTTTATACGGGACAGTATATTCATACAGAAACTAGATCAAAGCTACCATAATTAATTTTCTTTAAAACCCAAACAAGAGACCAGTCTTGTGTCTATCGTCTTCACTATCTTGACATGTTGTAACAGAAAACAGAAGCAGCAGTGGGTAGGTGTCTGTAGTAGAAGCTTGGGAATATCTCGGTACTTATCTAATATGTTTATGTTGCCTGACACGCAATAACATATGGGAAGAATTACATATATTCACTCTAGGTACAGTTGGTAGTTGGTACAATACTGCGTTCTGTTTATAGTAAGCGATCGCTTTTATTTGATAGAATCACGCAACATTCCCACGTGTAAGGCAGAGGAGACACGATTTTTTTAAAATGAATCTGGGTTTATTGAAATAAACCCAAATACATCTTTGTATACTTCACAGAAAGCTTAAAAGCTTGTGTTGTGAAGTGGAGTAAGTCGGGGATTGAACCCGCCCAATGGATTAACAGTCGAGCGCCATACCAACCAGGCTACCGACCACCTCAAAAAGTTGTATGAGATTTTTGTATCATTTTTTAAATAAAAATCAAAACGAATAGAACTGAGGTGATGATGGTGGAAGTATGGATTAAATAATCAGACCAAGCTACAGGTCGTCCATGCCTTGGAGTAAAGGAATACTTCTGCCAACACCCAGTCCTTTTAATTCGTGGATTAGAAGTGGGAATTCTCAGTTCTTATGCGGAGCAATCATACCAATACTGAAACACGCTTATTAAAACCTGGGGGAAAAGATGACGAAAATACTTAACTATATTTTTAATAAACTAGAAAATTATGAAACATTGTTCGACCTTGTGATGATTGCAGAAGATCGAGTATATTTTCTATGGTTTTAAATAAATAAAACATAATTTTAATATTATTTCATTTCAATAATAAAATTTCAGTATGTACACTGTTCAGGAAAGGTCTACATTGATATACTCCTAAAAATAACTTTCTTCTGTGATACTTATTACTAAATGGCGCCATATAAAATAATAAGTTATGCTTTTTATGTTTATTCTATCCGACATTATTATATTTCCAATATTTATATAGGACAGGTAACGTAACATAAAACTCATATTAAAATGCTTTACTCATATATTATTTGATTATAAATTAGTTATAAGGAGCCTCAGCTCATGAAATCATATAACCTCTCTCTCTGTTATTTTTACGCTCTCAGCGTGATGTGTAATAAACAATATAACCTGATATTGTTCCCGTACGAGCCTTATTGTCCCTTTGAGTCATTCCACATGCACCACGGGGATTCCCTAACATGTTTAGTGAACGTACGGTACGCTCTCCGGAGCTTTGTAATTTCATATCGCAGTAATAACTACGGGCATAATAATGTTATTGAGGAAATAGCTAGTAGAGATGTGAACACTTACCGGAAATAACTATATTAGAAACCAATATTTAATATGCTTTCGAAAGTCAATGTTAATTAACAAAAAATAGTCTAATTATTTATCAGATTCACTCGTAAAATTATTTACTTACTTGAATAATATAGTCAATACACACTGGTTTTTGGAAAATCCTGCTGCCTCGTTGGAGTATGACTGTTTCGAGACAACAGCGGTCTTGGAACTTTTAAACTCTCCCAAAAAGAAGGAAAGTATAAATAGTTGTTTGCAAGAGTTCCTCTTCAATACATGAGGTTCGCCTCAGATTGGAGAGCGATTTTAGGAACGTTTGAAAATGAATAAAAACTTCGAATTCGAATATTGCCAAATTTAAGCTTTTTTGTCTCCTTTTCAACGACAATTTTAAAATAGTTACGAGGGTTTATTTTGCATACCTACTATTTTAAATGACTTATAACTATTTACTGTGGCTCTGTGTCGGAGGTGCTAAAAACAACGTTTACAAGTTATGTAGTAAATCTGTCTTGGAGACAGTAGGTGCTAGACCATTATGATTTGCAATAACTGACCACGTGGAAAACACGGAGAAATTTTTAGCATTTTTTATCGTAATTTACTGTTTTTACATATTGTAAGGATTCTTTTGGCATCCCTATAGGACTACAAAGCAGGTACTTTTAGTGTAGGTATAATATGATTGTGTCACAGCACAGTAGATACAGGGTGTGTTGGGAATATGATTGTGTTTGGGATTAGAATCGAAGTGTGAACTGTGGGTAATATAATTATTATTATAAATGGGCAGGTGGAATTATGTTACTCGCCATACAATACATTATGGAGAAGTACCTAACTTGAATTAATTAACTGGAATTTATTTCGCTACATATTTGTGAAAACGGTGGAGATTCATTGTGAAATTATTCAAATGAAACCTAGTTTACCTAGTATACCGTATGTCATTTTTTTGGCCTTTTTCAAACCAAATTTGATGATTGTGTGGAACAGTTCCATATCGAGGCAAACTTTTGCATAATTTCATCAAAATTTAGGTATTTTTGGTTGAAAATTCTATTACGTACCTTTTTCTTCTTCAGCCCTTTGTTCTCCGCTGCTGGATATAGGCTTCTTCCACACCGTTCCATTTCTTTCTGTTGGTTGCTGCTTGCAGCCAATTTTTAACCTCACAGCGGCTATGTCGTAGGACCATCTCTTTTGGGGACTTCTGACGCCTCTCTTATTTTCCCAAGGTCTCCATCTTAGCTTTAGGGGTCCATCTTTTGGGGTCTTGTCTTGCAAAGTGTCCCGTATATTGCCATTTCATTCTTGCTACGCGATCCATGATGTCTGGTACTCTGGTTTTGCTCCTAATTTCGTCATTTCTTATTCTGTGATATTATGTACTCGTACGTAAAATTTACTAAAGACAATTTTTACGCATAATTTATTACGGCTCATTACAACAAAGAGGACATATAAACCTTAGGCATGCAAAAGATCTATCGGGAATAACGTTTTACTGATGTACTTATGAAGAATTTAAAGACAGATTTATATACTCAAAGCTTTACAAGACTATTAAATTCCATTAATTTATAAACGTAATAAAAGATAAGTGATTAATATTTTATTTGAAATAAATTTTAATGTGTGAAGGTTTAGTGCATACTCATGTTTTAAGATGTAACACATCACAATAGGTATTCTATTATAGACTCACGCGCGTTTGGGAGTTAATTAAAGGTCGGACATCAATCAGGGTGGACTATCCCATAAAATTTTATTGCATACAGGTTCTCGTCTATGTACGAGTACTAACCTAGAACTTCAATAATAGAAACTCAGTAATCATTTATATGATGTTTACTTGATGTCTGTATGACGCCACTTGATTGAATTTCTATTATAAACCGTTCACAAAGCTCCTAGCACATTGTAAAGTGTCATTGTTCTATTGTAGATTAGTTTTAGACAGTTTTGCATAGTAGGGTATACCTACTCGTACATGTCTCCCCGGTCAGCAAGGCTGTTCGACTGTTTAATGCTCTGGCGGGCGACATTGACGTTTTTAACATTACATACAGAGAGTTCGTCAGAGTCATTGAAAATTTGATTAATTAAGTTTTTAATTTCGTAGATATATTGTAAGTAGCATATACTAGCATAATGTATTTTGTAATACTCAGGAACGCAAAGGCTTAACTGCTGTAATGTTTCTGTGTAATATTTTTGTAAGCTTAACCCACCAAGACCGACTGTGACCGTAAAGTCACAGTTGTAGTAGGTATACTTATTGCCTCCCCCCACTCTTATTCTTTACTTTTTAGAGTTCGTATTCACATGGTTGATTGACAAAACACTACCGAAAATTCTAGAGTTGTAATAAGCCGGGAAAAAAGTGTGTGCTCGTGGCTGTGCTGTTTTGAATTTACCCAAAAAATAAATGTCGACCCTGAAATACGTAAAGTGTTTTAATTTTTTACCTAATTGTTTTATTGTTATTTTTATTGATAATATTTTTTTAAGATACTACAGGGTAACTACAATATGCATTGCATTTCAAAAAACATATTTATTTTTTTAGTTATTAGCCTCAAAAGTTAGTGTGACTTTAGGGTCACACTCGGCCTTAACGATATCAAATTGCAAAAAATACTAAAAAAATGCCTATAACCAAAATTTATCAAAATGTCTTTATAATCATTTTCCTACTTCATTAAATTGATTAGAATTACAATCTGGATCTTAAAATTGTTTTTATTCTCAAAAATTGCCCCTTCATAATGGGTTTTTAGTCGAAGAAGCTTTCCATATACTTGAAAATGATATGGACGACACTGGAGGTGGCGAGATAGATGGTGTTACTGACAAATTTATTGCTTCTCCCGATTCAAATATCTTAATAGATAAGGATAGGGCAGAAAAAGACGAGGGCGGATGCATAGAAAATCTCTGTAGGCGGCTATTGTCTGTGGCTACCGAAATAGTTTGTAAGAATCGTCGTCGTTTGGGAGGTAATTTTCAAGTATCGGTATATGTAAAGGATAGTAAAAGTACATGGATTGAATGGGACCTTGTGCACATCCCGACAAACAAGTTTGACTATGAAAAATTTTGTAGTTATGAATAAATATAAGTCCACTGAGTGCTTGACAATGTTGGTCCTTGTATTAAATATTACGCAAAGTATAAAAAAAGTGAATTGTTAATGATTTTTTATTATTTTTTTTATTATCAAAATAACTACTTAACTATTAAAATGTTAACCAAAATATTATTTGTTTCATTTTACTCTCTAAAGACCAAAAATGTAATGCAATGTATGAGACAATAAATTTCTCATACAAATTAATTTGATCCCGTTAAGTCCGACTGTGACCTATAGGTCACACCCCCCGTAGCCCCTCCTATAAACGTTAGATTTTTTTTATTATTTTTTAGTATCAAATTATACATACTAGAATAGGAAAACGTGAAAAAACATAAAGAATATCACTAAATATAGTTCTCGGTCTTGGAGGGATAAATAATAATAATAATGTCTTGTGACTTTAATATTTCGTCGATGGTTTTAGTAACCAATATGAAAAGTAGTTCCTTAGCAGTTTGATACCCTATTAACCTGCGACAGTATTTGTAAATTACTAACACCATCAACAAAATTTTTAAGTCACAAAACATGGATATTGCCGGTATCAAAAACATTAACATTCACAATGGCTGAAATGTTCTTTGTATGACGAAGATCCAAAAATATAATAATTTATTTGTGCTCAGGGAACAGAACAATATGGATAGATAGTAGGTATGCTTATTAAATAGTTACATGATCATACTTGTTCTGATAAAATTGCGTTAAAACACGATGTTACAAAACTTAGCATGTTCCATTGAAAGTTGTGCTTTTGTCAAACAGTGAATAACCGTAAATTGAGCTTATGAATGTAGCTTAGAAATAATGCATAGTAGATTTTATCTTTATGTGTTTGATTGTTTCATCTAAGGGCAAGCCATTCATGAGATAAAATCAAAATCTTTATACACGGTGATACTTTAAATACTGAATGCGTTTTCTATTTAAATAATATATAGAGTACATATAATATTGTATTATCACGATTATAGATCAAGTTTTCTCTATTTTAATGAGTTAATTTGTGTCTTTAATAATGGTCGTCGTTATCTTTATAGGACTTCCACTTTTATGACTTTGTTTTTCAATTTAAGAAGTCAGTAAGAAGACAATTCCGTCTCATTATCTTCCATGTTGTCTGTTTGTTCGTGTGATCTCTGTCTTGCTTTTTTGTAGTTAAGCTCTCGAGGAATTTTTTTTAGTAATTTTAGGACAGACAATTACAAACTTACGTTAATATTAAACGTTCTTATGCCTCATCCACATGCTCGCCGACCCTTCACGTTTTTTGTGTGAATGAGTAAAAAGATATTAACCGTCGATTACGTATACAATCCAAGACAATCACCCCGTCCGCACGTCTTTTTACTCATTCACACAAAAAACGTGGAGGGTCGGCGAGCATGTGGATGAGGCATGACATTTTAGCGTTATAGTAGATCGTCACCGTCAGCACGTCATCCCACAAATATAGGTATGTTACATTATCTGGTATGTCTATAATGCTCGTGTTGTCGTAGTTAACGAACTGTTATTAAATATAATTATTTTGTTTTAATTAATTTATTTATTAATTGACACAAAATAATTAGTGTAATTAAAATGTTTCTCAAACTGTTTTCACTTTTGTTACCTATTATCGATAACTTACAAACGAGTCTGATGCCATAATGATTTATCAATTACTTGTTACAGTTATTAGATTCATTTCCTCTTAGTTATTATTGACTTTAACGACTTCTATTAATAACAAAAATAAAATTACACTACATAGGTTTGTAATTGTTGAGGATTGAGTAAAGGTCCAATACGATCATGATATACCTATCACTTGACACCTACATATTATATTCGCGTTAATAAGATGAAAAATCTTCTATCTATCTATCTATACCCTCACGCCACGTCCCTTGCAGGGTAGGCAGAGAGGACAGAGCGCCAGACAGCCCTATCAGCCCCCCTGAAAAATCTTTCTTCTATTTATTTTTCAATCAATTGTTATAAGAATGTTTGAAAGCATTGATATACGTAAATATGTACAAATTTACGTAGAAGAAGTGTTACGCGTGTAGGTACACCGTAAGTGATACCTACAAAATTCAATTTACATTTACGTGTTTGACATTCCAGCCTACTCGTATGTCTAATGGAATTTGGATATATTCAAATGTTTGTTTTATAACCCCTATATTATTATGTTAACTGTATTTTTATTTACCCTTCAAGCACCTGTCTTTTATTTATAGAATTATTGAACGATCCGATACGTTGATAAATTGCCGTGTATTTCTAACCCATTTAACACAGGTTAATACACTTTTTTATTCACATATTATTCTTTATATGGTTAGATGGTAGACTACTACTCGTTAATTTGATTTATTTTCAGTAATTAAAAACATCGACATTAAGTCGGAATGCTCGATTTAATCATCTTGCCGTTGTAAATTACCAAACCTAATTCTGACAGAACAACGTCGAACATTCTGACTTTGATTTCTCTCGATCGTATCAAGTTTTATTTAACTCATGATAACAATAATAATGAGAGTAGTTGGAGAATTAATCGGAACCCGTTTTTTTTACATTTTGCGGTCGAATTCCACTCAGCGGATTGCCCCAGTCTCCTTACAACATATTCTATAGAATCAATGAAATAATGTGATTAAATAAAATCACCTTTAAAACTTAAACTTTGATCTACATGGTTGGGCCAGTTGTTTGGATCGCGGACTTTCCAGATATGAACGGTCTATTTTTTTTAGTTCGAATCATGGTACTGACGATCTATTTTACCTACAGCTTACTTTTACTTTGAAGTGTATGTGTGTTTGCGCATCCAAAACCAGATCCTTTCGAACCGTTGAACCATAAAAACAGTTTAATTGATCTCCAATACTTTGCAATGTGGACTGCACAAGGAAATGTATCGAATACATCCTACCAGGGCCCAGGGCATATCGGAGATTCCAGCGGAATTCCTCCTATAAAAAGTCCTATCACTCTGGAAAAAAAAAAAATTTTCACTGTTAAACGAATACCTGATAAATTATTGAAGAGAAGATAAGTAAATTTTGGACATAGGATGATGGAACTAATATTTATAATACGTAATCTTTAACTGAACATACGATAAACGAGTTGTATTGTATTATCGAAAGTTTATATAAAACACGTTGTCTTTATAACATATCACTGCGTGGACCCATCGATCTCATCGGAATTATAAAATAAGTAAAGTAGTGGTCGAATCAGTTTGGATGTGTAGGTATGTGATTCAACATTCGATCAATTTATTTTTATGTCATTGAATTGTTGGTTATAAATATTCCAGTCCAATTAACTGATATACATCGCAGGACTCTCTCAAAAGTTGGTTTCTTTATTATTATCACCGCATTAAATATATTTATTCAATAATAATATGGTTTAAAGTACGTTTGAAATGATTGCTTTTTGGAGATGTTTTTTTATTGATGTACGATAGCGATGCCTGTCGTCTGAGTTATTAATATGCACAAGTATTTAGATTGACAAGCTTCTGTAGATGATTTATACCCAATCCCACCAAATTTTACCTAGGAAGGAGAGCCCTAATAAATTTCCATACAAAAACAGAGATAATATTCTATTTATAGAACAAAAAACATAATCTTCAAGCATCACAGCAGTCTAATTCCATATGAAATGCAGCATGCAGCTCACCTACGTTAGGTGCCCAAATATCTCCGCCCAGAGTAGGTGAGCTGCATGTTGCATTTCGTATGGATTTTGGCTGTGTTCTAAATGCAAGCTGATGTTCTTTATTCAATAAATAGAATATTATCCCTGTTTTTGTATGGAAATTACTTAGGGGTCCCCTGCCTAGGTGTAAGTTGGTGGGATTGGGCAATAGAGTGATACAATTTTTCTTCCCCATCCAGTATGAAACTAATTGCAAGTTATTAAGCGATGCTGGGTAATGTCTATCTCTCTTATTCTAATTGCTTTGAATATTTTCATGTCTCGATGCTTAGGGACTCTTAAGCCGTTATAAGTTTTAATTAGTTCAATTTATTGAAGAGTGGATGCGATATTTAGCAACTACGTTTATGTATTTTTTGATGTAAAGTAGGACCTTGTAGTTTTCCTTGTCATATTTCCATTATCATTTTATGTAAGTATGGAAATCTTATTTTTACTGAGAAAAAATTCCTTCTTATGAACCAGATGAAAGAAGAAATTGATTTTAAAACGTATGAATACGTCTTGTGTAAAGATGTATTTCCAAATACATAGAATTTGAGTTTGTACTGAATTGCCTATGACAAAAGTCTTAATTTTCTATCAGAATATTTGGACATAAAATTATTTTTTTCCACGAGATTTTCCGTCTTTATTTAGCAAACAAAATTTCCGATAATAGGTAATCATAGTGTCACATTAATTATCATTTATCGCACACACTATTATTTAATCTGTGTTCATATGTATAATGAATATATTTCAACACATTACGACACTAATTGTTAATTAAATCTAATTAATTATGTTTCACAGAAGATTTTTTATAAACAGACCGGCGTAAATATGTAAATTTAATATTACATCGTGATTTTTGCACCTCTTAATTAGAAGGATGGCCTTGTTGTTTTGTGAGTTTCCGCGATTAGTATACCTACCCAATTATTCATAGTCGAATATGTTATCTTTAGTTACAAATTCTCTGTGTCTTATTGTGATATAATAATTTAAATAAGAAGATTCCTAGATTAAGTGGATACTGAATAGTGCGTAAATTAAGTATTTATACACCTATGGATCTGTATTCTGTATCAATCCTTCGTCGACGCCACCTAGAATCTGTTCATACTTGCTTACTTACTTTCTGTGTCCGGAACACTATCAAATTTTTTGACCCCAATATTCGGCCACCCGAATAGCCAACAGATAATAAGAAACTAATATAAGTAAACGAAAATTGACACTGCTACTGTCGATTCTCATGGTGAAGTGGTTAAGATCACTGCTAAGTGTGGCGGAGGTTCTGGGTCCAATTCCCAACCGAGAAGAACTGAGATACTGAATTTTTGTCGAGTGTAAAGTGATCACTCAAGCTAGCCAAAGTCGACAATGTTTATTTTCAACTCTACAATGTGGTAGCAATACTTCTTTTTCTTCTTTATCAGCCTATCCCATCCACTCCTGAACGAAGGCCTCCTCCATCTGCCTCCATGTTGTCCTGTCCCGAGCAGACGGCATCCAGGTTGCACCGACATGTCGGACCATGTCGTCTCTCCATCTCAGCTGTGGCCGTCCCACGCTTCTATTCTCATCGCGAGGTCTCCAATTTATGAGGTTCTTAGTCCACTTGCCCTCTGCGCTTCTAGCCACGTGTCCTGCCCATTTCCATTGGCAAGAATACTACATAATAAAAAGTACATATTTGATGAAAAAAAAAACAAGAAGCAGGTTGTACTTTTGGATGTAATGAAGTGTAGATATTACCTGTGTATTTGATTGGTACGAGCTGTCAAGGCACGTGGCTCGGGTACTCTTGATCGTGCGGGTCGTGACTTCGTACGCCTTCTGTTCTTACACGTACTCGTACGTACACATAGTACAATACAACAACTACAACAGTGTTCTGCCATTATCTCGTTCGTACTTCCTCGATACAATTCCTGAGGCACATGCAGTATCCGCAATCCATCTCTTCGTATTTTATTATTTCTGTTGCTGTAAACGAATCTGCAAATAGGTTGTAGGCGAGTCTTAGAAATAAATTTATCGCATTTGGAATACAATTACTACATGTGATCTGGATTTTATAACACAATTGTACCACATATAAACCATCTTCTATTTTAGATGCTTGTTTCTGTGTTTAGCATTCTTTAGGTGGTTCACAATTTTGTGCTTTTTTTGTCAAATTTCGAAAATGATTTTAAAACAGGAGTAAAAGGTAAAAATCGCTTTTAAAGGAATCATTTTTATAACTCCACCATATAAAGCCTTGTGTAAGATGTCTCACATTAAGAACATTGACCCGCAGGCTTAATCATTTTTCCGACACCAAAGACATTTTTTCTACTTACAGCTTTTTCATATTATATTGTTGGCACTTTTCCAAGTAAAAATACTCTGTCGCATGATACTTCTGGGCGAAGGATTTCACTGAAGTAAGTACGTGACTTCTACTGAGAGGATTCCTTTTGAGTATTTTCTAATTCCTTCATTTTTCATTCAACATTTTGAATGTATGCCTTAACAATATCTCTCTAGATAAAATTAATGCTTGGATGTAACGCGCCACACAACGTTATACTTTTTATAGAAGTTTTCTATAGATGATGGCAGTATGTTCCTATGTCGAAAATTCAGAAAGGTTTCATACGAGTAGGTTAAGCAATTCTTCATGCAAATAATCTTTTTCAAAAACATTCTTCTCTCTCTGTTTTTTACTGGGGACTAACAAAGCCCTGCGTCTCAATTCCATTAATTCCATTTGGTCTACAGTGGTTGGTTGTTTGCAGATCAATATACAGTCTTCATTTTTCAATTTCTAATAAGCTTTAAATCTTAAACACAGTAACACATTATATTTATTAATTATTCTAACGGTATTCACTGATAAATACCTCAATTACTTGTAATTTTAGAACATAATGGTATACTGATATTCAATGCGATCGATATAATATATATTGAACCTACAGATTCTGCTATGAATATCTGACTTAGAAATCCTACCAACTCCTTGTTAGCTGCCTGCAATAAGGAAGAGATTTTGTACGTGTTGTATTATAATATATACGAGTATCTTAGGTTTATTATTATATGGTATACTTGGCTGTACTTTGCAAGCGTGCCAGGGCATGTCACGTTTTACCTACAGGGGCACAGGGCTCAAACCAAAGATAAGTTAATTCACTAGATACATGCTTAGAATGGATACAGTTCGTACCGTTAGCATGTAATCAAAAACTTTATTTGCTACTAAAATTATTTGGGAATATGTACACCTCTTGACAAGCTTTAACATTAAGGGCAGATCTTATAAAGGAGAGACCAAATATCCGTAAGTATATCGGATGGTTAACTGGTGATCCGACCATCGCATCGGTAAGGTCTGGCAGTATAATTTTACGGAAATTTGACTGAGGGATTGTTATAAGACGGAAAAATGAACAAATGGATTAAATTTAGGTTTATTTGGTCTGACGTTTACTTACGAATGTTTATAAGATTGGCCATTAACCTCAATGCGTAGTCCATCCATTCATATCATTACCGCAATCCTTCATTGTGTTGTAACTAGTGACTGGTGTACGTTGTACGACGAGTATACAGAATGCGAATCATACTTCGAATCAATATTAATTTCATCAAAGTTTTTTTTATTGTGGTCGTTTCTGTAACAGGTAGAGCGGTTGGAAATTGTAATCCAACTCATTTTCCTGTACTTATAATGTGTTTTAACTCTAGTTTTACTGCTTTATTATGTTACATGAATTATTACACCTTCCGTACATTCCCTCATATCTCCTATATAATAAAGTATGCTTGGTCATCGTTTATAACAAACAGATCAATAAACACAACGTTTAAGTGTATAATATTCTGCAATATCATTCAATTTAACTTTCTATATACTAACAATGTTTACATCTGTTATTATCTCCTCAGCAGACATGCTATAAAATATACGAATAGATTATCATTACAGTAACTATTAAATGTACAGAACAGTATAAACATTTTCATGAAACGCGAATTCTACTCAACGTGGGTACATGTGATGTGATAGAGGTGACTGAATCAGATCAAAACACCCCTACTTCCGATACCAGCTGATACAACTATGAACATGTTCGTATTTCTTATGAGAATGTTACCTTCTATCACATTAGAGATGTTGTACTACGTTTCAACACATCGATTACTTATTTGATTTAATCAATTGGGGTTCGCGCTTCAAATTTAATTTATGCCTACCTAAGTTTCAAAAGATTTACAACGTTACTATTAAAGCTTATTGAAAAGCTCATGAATGGATTTGTATAGTCATTTTAGAAAAATCGAAATACCCTCTCCTTAGAAATTCAGTGTATTATTTTCAGACGGTTTGATCGAGTGGCAGTTATACCCATATTGTGTTGAAAAGCATAGTACTGTATCCATTCTTTCCAATAATTAATTTCTCTAACTTATTTTTTTACGTGGAATTTTACATAGGTATGAAAATGGATTTGCTTAATTATGTAAATGTTAACTTAAAGCTACATAACTTTTTATAAAGCTACAATCCTTTTATAAATTTTCTTCTGTAAATGTGAAGATCTTGCGCGTAATGTCATGCCTAATATCAGTCAGATGCCAAATTGGTTTACTTTTGAGAAATATCTATCTATCTATACCCTCACGTCACGTCCCTTGCAGGATAGGCAGAGAGGACAGAGCGCCAGATAGCCCCATCCTTGCACACACTCCTAGCCTCCGTCACATTCATGCAATTTGTCACACATGCTCTTCGATTCCTTTTACGGAGAAAGTTACGTTTGGAGAAATATATTCCGAATATCGATGTATTGGCGCACAGAATTATAGAAGATTTGCACTAACCATCCCTTAACCATCCTCACGTTTTATGGACAACATTTCATGGCGGTCGTAAATGACACTGCGCGGAGTGTATTGTAGTACGTACTGCGTAGTGTTACTAATAAACTTACCGGGAGAGGTATCTACTGTATCTCTACCGGCATAACAGCAACATACTGCCATTATGTTATTATTATACACCATGTACCAGATAAACAATCTCTGATTATACGACTAGTCCAGAATGTGCACTGTACTTTGCGATAAAATTATAGTGTTGTCTTAATACCAGTTGTCAAGTAAGTAGTAAGAAGTAAAGCTTGCTCGAAGAATATTACAACGTTTTTGTGGCAGACATTGCAAAAAAGCTGTACTTAGTAAGTTTATGCGGTCGAGATATAAGTTTTTTCACTTCTTCAAACGAAATAATTTTCCATCAAAGAAAATATTAAACTCTATCCCATGGCTATATACGTTTACATACTTTCCTCTAGAGTTTTTATTACTAGCACAGAGTGGAATCATCCATCTCAGAACATTACAAGATTCTAGAAGAAACGTTGTTCATGGAAGTTCATACTTATTTTTTAAATTAACTCGACAAAAAAAGTAGTTTCAGAAGAAGCTCGATTCACGTGAATGTTTGACAGAAAGTTTCGTTATGAATATTTTAATTTAAACTATAGGTTAGTAGGTAAGATTGTCGACCGACGGTACTAAGTGGAAGTTCATTTAAAAAGTAAAAAATGAAAGACAATTATATAGTTATGTAACATCACGTGGATTTAACTACATTTTCAATTTTCACCTTTTACAGGTAAGTATAGTTTCCATGCCTTTTTTGTTATTTTAGTGAAGCGATACTGATGTACATAGGTATATACTATGAAAAAAACATGAATTAGGTTAGTCAGTAGTGTTCGCAATAAACTCGCTTCTTTTGAAATTGTCTATTTTAACCTGTGTTTTCTGTTTTCTATTGTGACGCGCAACAAAGAGTTAAATGACTAAAATACAACAAGTCATTGAATTAGTTTTTCAATTCAATATTATTCGCTAATTCGATCGCCAATTTTATTTATACTATATAGGGGAAGAAAAAAAAACACATAATTAATTATTTTCACGTTTTCTTTACAAGGAAATTATTTTTACGTATCCAAAGGACATACCTCAGTATGTAAAAATAAGCATATGTGCCCTTTTTCTAAAATACAAAACAACCTTGCATGGGCTCGTACAAAGGTGTTTCAATAACGTCTACACTCTACATGTGACATTATGTAGTTGATTGCTCCATAAATTGAATGCTTATAATATAAATAAATTGAATTCAATAATACTTACAATATAAATATATTCAAGTACAAATTAATCGTGCACTACATGAATACACAATATAATACTTAAACATTACTGTGCCTAGACATACGTGATTTTAGTTTCAAGGGATTATTTTGTTATGTGATTTAAAATATATTATTTAATATGTCATTTATTTATGTGCTTTACTTACAACATCGAGTAATGCATAATCAACTTACATAATTCTCTTCGAAACTGGGTATGAATGTAATGCAGGACCGTGGCAACTTTTGCAAGTTGTTCGAATAAATATGGAATTTAATACATTTCCCGATCGAAACGCCTCCAGTTAAAATCGAAAAACATTCGTCTAATACCACATTTTTTCACTCACGTTACGAGCATACAAAAATGTTTTGAGAAGTCAAAAACAGAAAGCATTGATCTCCTTTATGTTTAATTTATACATTTCGTTTTATCAAGTGGATTGATAAATATTGCAGTACAAAGATCATTAACTAGAATCCCACATAAATATTTGAGTTCGTACATATGTATGTTCGTATTTTTCTCACTCCCCGTTACACATCATCCCTCTCATGGGTTTCCATGGATACAAAAGTTTTTCCATAGAATTACTACTGATCCAGCGTACAACATATTTGAAACAGAGAATACTTTGTGTCCAATTTCCACAATTTCCAGTTAATTCATTCCGGGGTAATCTTTTATATGAAATAGTTTTGTGCGTTCATTAATTGAGTGGATTTAGTAAACATTTCCAAGATACACATAGGATATAAAAAAATTAATAATTTGTAGTCTTGATTAAGATATTTCATTACACAAATCATCAAAATACAAGGTTTTTCAAAAAAAATGGCCATCAGTCGTGTCCAGTCCAAGATGTCAGTTTTTAAAAAGATACATTGTTTTTAAATTAATGAAAGGTGGTACAGTTATAAAGCACATTGTGAAATGTAAAAGTATTATTTACTTACATTTTGCAACTAAAATTCTAGCTCTCTCTACATAAATAAAAAAGATACAACAAAATATAGAATTATCATACCAATATTTCATATCAACCTTTCATATTTTTTGCATCAGAGATATCATTATTCTATAGAGTGGCTTAGAGTTTTTTCTCTAATTATCAACAATTGTGTCATATCTATACATACAACACTCAGGATTATGTTCTACTTATTTTTTTCAAATATTTCATACTTGCCATATCACACCACAGGAAATATTATTTATATGGACTATGGTACCTACCTAATGTATATTGAACAAAGTAGGTACCTACTAAAAGCGCTAATTTATATAGGAGAAAATAATTAGTATTCAATGAATAGAATTTGATAGAATACCTTTAAGACTGCATGTCTGATGTGTATTTTCATATTCTTCCGTTATTATCTGCAGCACGTGGCATTCATTTACTCAATACTCACAATAGTATCACGAAATTATTATAAAACAACGTTGAGTTATTGTTTCATTGGGATAAAGTTATAATTTGCAACTAAAACAAGGTTAGAACACACAATCTTCTCCAAATCCAGTGACATTTCTAACGTAAACAAACAAACAAGTAAGTACATATTGTGTCATCTGAAGTGTCATATCATGTCACAGACAGGATAGGATGCCAACGTATGAGAAATTATCGTTTTGCCAAATGAATTTGCGAAACATACAAGTTTGAACAACAAGTATACACCTCTAAACCAAATTTGTATTTATGAAAAAATATATTAGTATTAAAATACTGCGATAATTTCATTAAAAAGTCGCCCAATTTAATTAACATCCGATATATCGGCGTTGCCTCGCTTTTGAATACATGGCAATACTAAGGCATTGGTTATTAACTCGTAGGTTGGTAGCATTGATGTGGTGGGTGACAAGTAACAGTGCCGTGTTAAGCTTGCGCGAAGCCCTTGCCAAAGATATTACGTTACTTTCTCCTATGTAGAAACGTATGAAGCAAAAAATATACATTGTTGATATACGGATTTTTGAGACATAGTCAAGAAGGTGGTGATACAGATCTGGTTTATTTCATTTTAATAAAAATGTTACGCAATAGGTATGAAAATTGTTTACTTATACATAATGTAGTAAAAATATAAAACATAAGTCCGCATAAAAGAGGTAGTTATGTAAAATTAGTTTATTTTTCATAGGTAAAAAAAAAAAACTCATCAGAATACGAAATACGCATACGCAATAATAGGTATAAAAAATAATAAACAATTGTAAATTTACCTACTTCATTACTAGATTTAGGTTGATAAGTAATCGAAATATTTTTTCTGTCAGTGCGCGTGGCTCCCAAAAGCGCGAACCCATTGGTATTAACACCAGTGGTACTATAGTTGATGCGGTTCTGCTTTTGTTTATATTTTGTCAAATGTCAGTTCGAAACAACAAAGATATTATATTTACTTACGATATAATGCGAATGTTTGCTAATATAAATGTAAAATGACAATATAATAATTGTATATCTTTAAGAATAATACTTTTAATAACACCATGTGTATTAAAGTAAGTATAAGGTTTAAAGTATTTACTTATTAACGTCTGTTTTGATTTGGTAGTGCATAACCTCAATATTCATTATTTTCTTGAAACATAATATATTTGTTTGTTAATTTATTTCAGATCGAAAGATGATTTTGTATTTCAAGATGTAACCTAACCTAACCAGCTCAGTGTTAATGGTATGATCATCTGTGTGTCATATTATGTAGAGGAAAGACTACAAATAAAATTTCAGTTACTTTTTATTGGATAATCCTGCTAGACGCTTATCAGCTGATGTTCTTTTGTTGTGATTTCGTCTCGCTGTAAATCTGCTGATGGAAATATTTAGTAGTATTTATGTGGGATTAGTTCAAGTTTATTTATTTTTATTTATTTACACTTTTGGTGAACAAGATACAGACATACATATGTAAACAGTTTACTTAATATGCATTTTACATTTGTCGTACATGGTGAACATTCAATAATGTCTATCATGGCATTTTTAAAACATAAATACAAGGGAACTTAAGACGTTATACTGAAATTCTACGTCGGTAATGTGAGTTTATGAGTATTTGTTAGACATTTATATACAAATGTCAAGTAAGTAGTATTACAATATTAGGTATATTGTGTGAGATGAAGTGGTAAAGCTAGATTCCTTTGACTCTGGGAATATATTTTCAATTTGGACTACAGGTGCAAATTATTATTTGGGTTTGTGTATACAAGCCAGATCCTTTTTCTTTAAATGCAATGCAAGTATATACTGCATGTCACTAAAATTTTGCTTTCTGCGCTTATAATATTAATTCTCTATGGAAATTAAATGCTTTTACACATAAAAACTTCTGCCCAAATATGATTTATGAAACAAATATTGTGAACACACTTAAAATATTTCTGCACAATATAAGTATATATGTATTTACATCAAGGAGTGTTTTCTTTAAATGCTGCTTATGATTGTTCTGCAACCAGCCGACAAAGGGTACTACATAGTTACAGTTAAAAGGATTATTAAGGATAAGCAAAAACTGTGAGTTATAAATAAAACAGAGGTTTGTATGTACGAGAAATCTGAACTGATAATTTTAAAGTAGATAATTCACCATAATTTATTGACACTAACCGAATATTCATTTTATCTTAAGAACATACAGCATCTGGTCATTGATAGTTACATGAAGAGAATAAGTGTTAACAAATTGAGATCCTTTATAGACAGGGTAAAGAAATGTTTAAATGATTAAAGAAAATAACGTTCCCCTTGTATGATTTCTCAACGTAGATTGATACATTAACCATTATTCTTAAGTGTTTGTGTAAGCCTAATGCTTATATTACCTATACTTCCATAAGGATCAACTCAAAGGTTGCATACAAGGGAAATGAAACATATCAGATAAAGGTTCTCTATCCAAGCCCATGATGTTAGAAGTTAAAGTAGTTGGGCAGTCTGAATGCATGCAGGCTCATGATTACAAGTATTATGATGAGAGCAGCTATAACTCATTACTTTATGATGTGATAGATGGATGAATGTGTTTCGGGTCCCATTGCTGAACTACTCCTTCATCCAAACCCAACATTTGACCGTAGCGAAGCACGGGTTCTTACGCTAGTAGAAAATAATATGCTAAAAAAAAGTCTTTTATCATAAAAATGTACTTACGTCCAATAATTATACGTGTAAGGACAGGGAAGTCTGGCGATCTGTTCTCTCTGCCTACAAGCGGCAAAAAGTGGATTTTCACAGGAGGGAAGCCGGAACTAATATTTTTATTACATTGTGTCAGATTAGATCCTGAATGAAAATGATAACTCGATGGGAATGGTATTCTTAGGACCCTCTGTAACGGCTACATACCCCGCAAACTGCGTCATTTTTGACGGGTTACAGCTAGTATTTAATAATATCGTGGGGTGTATAATTTATGCCGACTGCATGGTCATTTTACATTACAAGTTAAGTATATATTACATACATACTCGTACCTGATGCATTTCATTCTGCTCTAGGTACCTCTAACGTTTCTTACTCCTTAGATTGTAGGTATGTTTGCGTGTTGTTATTTATTTTATACTTACACTTTATAGTCACCTTGAGGGCACTCGATCGACGTGGTATGCAAATCGTTTCAATTGTGCTTTTGTGCAATTTTAAAGTAAACTGTTCTCGTAAAAGTATAGAATGAATATTGAACATATTCAGCAATAAGAATTTAAACTATATATTATTAGGTACTCTGGTACATGAATCGAGAAACTTCGGTCGAAATACACATTTACTTATTTATTCTTTAAGTGAACAAGAATACATACAAACTTTAAAAAAATTGACATAGTACAGATTGTAAATCGTTGTTCACTAGGGTGAACTTATCGAAGAACTGCGATTTCTTCCAGTTAACCCCAACATACTTGACGTATCCGCGTGAATCAAACGTAACTTCTTCTCATAACATATTTTGATTATATTAGCCAGACGGCAGAAAATTTGAGTCAAAAGATGTGTTCCGGACATAGAAAGTGAGTAAGCAATGGCTGATGTGTTTCTCACTACTACTAATTACTACTACTTATTTCTTCTTACTAAAACTTCTGTATACAAATTTTGTAACAAAACGGAACATTTGTATAGCAAAGGGATGGGACAGTCATTTTACAATGAGATAAAAATGACAGCTTTTTAAAACTTTCTTTAAAAATTGTGATTTTTTTAAAGAATAAATAGGAAATTGTACTTTTCATTTGTAAGAAGTAGAAAATATTTAAAAATGTGTTACCATTTCCATGAAAAAAGGTTTATTTAATCGCACAGTCTTTTTTTTTTCAGAGGTGCAGAAAAAATGGCTTGCTAAATTTATCTTTACTCCGTATGCCATTTTGTAATTTTTTCCTCTAAAAATTTGGATGTGATGTACTAGTTTGACCGTACGATAAATAAACCATATATTTCATTTGAAATGAATCATAGGTATTGTGTAGTATACAATATCTCGAACAGTCTCTACGTAATTTATTTAAATCAAATTATAATACTTATTGATCATGTCATTTTACTTGTTATATATTGATAAATAATGAATAAAAGTGAATTGATAATAAACAAAAATTGCATCAATAAATTATGTTGCATACATTATATGGTGCAGACAATTTATAGCACTTTGCTTGCCTCTCAAATAATATTAAAATCTCCCGTCCGGTTTTTTGTTACTCGCGGCATTATTGATATCAACAATAAAATAGTATTCAACTACTCGCGAGCTTACGAATTGTTTCATTCAATAAAGAAGCTTTATATACAGGCTGTTTGAAAGCTATAAGATGCTTGAATATCAAAAATATTTTCATTATTTTTTCTAGTAAAAATAATTCAATCCACATACCACTTGTCAGCGCCCAGACGCTTTACAATCAGAAAGGTTTTGTTAGCTGAAGGATAAGACTTAATACCAATTAGCTCGCCCTAGTGGGCTTAGAAACAGGAGTACCGATGTTAATTACTTACTTATTTAAGAACGCATGACACACTCATGCGTGTTATATTTCACACAACTAACTCATCAGTCGTTACAGTGTAAATGTAGCTTTTAAATGGTTGTTTAACTTCATTGCTAAACTGTGAATAGATATATAAAAAACATCTAAAGGCACATTCATTCGATTTTTCTTTTAGAGGCAATTCAAATTAAGACAGCGCATTTTGAAGTTGTACGTAAGATACATGGGGGGCAGACACCAGATAGAGGTGGGATCGTTTCCTACCTTTGACTCTCTCTGAGTTGCTGGAATTCGTAAGACGTCCAGGACTAGAGGGACTGTTCTAACTAGATAGTCACCTTATGGGCAGAGTAGTGGAAGTACAATAGATCTTATACGTTGTAATACATATAACAGTACCTCATCTAATAAAATAAATAAGACAGTGCTTTTTAATCTTACTGTATATAAATATTTACCAACTGCTCAAGATTTTGGATATTCAACAAACAAATTCGTTTCCACGTTCCTCTCACTTTTGATATGATCTATATATTACTGGTGTATACAATTTATTAAACATTGTTAATAATTGCATTGAAGCGAGCGACTTTCATTGTGTAGAATTAATCGATGACAAACGATTAGTCTACAATATATTCTACTAGTTGATGTTGTGATTATTATTGAAATTTCATAATCGATGTAGAAAGAGAAATGTGTGCATTTAAGTGGAAGTAAACAATATTAATGATAATGGGTAGATTTCTGTTCATATGAATTGTTAACCAGTGGGTGTAACTAGTCGTTAAGATCGCGACATATTAATTAGTCAACTCCAAAGTAGAAAGATTTACATGTAGTTATTTCAACGGATGTACAGCAAAGGATGGACTTTCCATCAGGCTTATTGTGACTGATCGTCGGCTGGTTTAATGTGATGATTTTAAACCACTAATCACCCTAAACCAGCCGACGATCAGTCATAAGCTTGATGGAAAGTCCATCCTTTGCTGTACATCCGTTGAGATAACTACGTGTTATTTCAACTACGATATGTAGAAAATCCAATGTTTGTCAGAAAGTGAGAGTTGTGATATTAAAAAATATTAACTTATTAATTAACACATTAACTAATTAATTAATCATATAAGTACCTATTTTTGTTATGGCCTTGTTGGTATTTTGTGCATTATATAAGGCGTTATTCCTGTTATCTCAGAAAGTACTGACGATGGTTTAAAAAAATATATGAAACTGTTTCTCGTTTCTTAGAACTGGATGGCGTCTTATTATATCGCTTTAATTGCAAATTCCAATTAAACGATAAAATTAATCAAGCAATTATTGAGGATTCTTTGATATAAATTTACTATCGGTCCCACCTTTTACAGGGCCGGATCTTACCTAGGTTCAAATGGAGCAAACCACCAGGGCGTAAAGTCTATAAAAGTGTATGAGGGCGCAAACCGTATACAAAATAATGCATAATAATATTCTCAGAGTCTATACTTAACTACATCGTTTGTAACTCGCGGGGATCGGTACGGTAAGTAATGAAGACGACCTACAACGCCACACGTCGGACGTTGTAGAAACCACATCTCGCTCCACATCATAATATACATATACAAATGCGTGTTAATGTATGTGTGTTTTGTTCCTACTCGCGCCTACTAACTGGTGCCTAATACACTGACATTATCGGGTTGATTTCTGCTAAACGCAACCGCAAACATAGAGATAACAGCAGTGACACCCTATATCGTCGTTGGTTTTTTTTAGCTGATTGTTTATTTGATATTTTGGTTGCTTGCACCAGTATGAAATTCGTACGTCATTAGAGATGTTTTTGTATTTGAAAGTTGGTACGATTTTTTTCCACTGTCTTTGACTAGTGATGGGTAACCCCAATAATTGAATAATTGAAAGTCGATTATCGCAATAATCGAATGATTCATTCTAATGATTTTTTGTATGGAAGGGGGAAGGGATGACTATAAAAATCCGTTAATATACTGTTAAACCCACGCCAATCCCAAATTATACGATTTACAGGATAAAAAACATCTGTGTGTATGCCTGCAACATCATCATTGTGCCTTCTAAAAAGAGTTCTTCGAAAGCTGGAGAGATTACGAATTTACGAAGAAGTCGTCATTTATAATTTTTAAATAGGTAGAAGATACACTAACATTAATACCTATTAAATAAATTATCGAGTTGATTGGGAGAAAATCCCGCTTTTGGGTAATTGTAATAAAACAATGACTTGTCGAATAAAAAAGATAATTAGTGATTCGTTATATTTATTTTTTTATTCGTTTTTGATCATTAAAATGATAATCGAATGACATTTGATTATCTTAATAATACCGGTGATCGAATTATTTGATTATTTCATTCTGTCGTCCCAGCACTAGTTATATCGAATGTTGGAAATCGTGCGGGAGCGCAACTCGCAAGTACTCTAATTTTATTTTATGCAATGCGAATGCAATGCGAAGTAATTAAAAATTTGCGATTTAACTATTTGTAAAATAATACTCTTAATAATTTTTCTAACGGGTTGTACGGTGAAACGACTGTGCTTTTGGTTTTTGTCAGTTTTTTGATAATTTCGTTGTGTTTTGGTGTTTGTTGATTTAGGGCCATTTTAGGGCATTCATTTTCTTCTTAGAATCTCTAGAACATTTTACAAATAATATATTAATCATTTTAGATATTTCTGATAGTTCCAGTTTTAGATAGGTATTTATTTGTTAATGATTTTCTGATATCGAAGTGAAAATTAGTCTATCAAGTATTTTGTGAATAATAATATTTTGTATTTTTCTTGCATACTTAACCAGTCAGAAGTTTTTTTTTAATATTCGTGAAGTAAACGCAATAACGCATCTTGATGGTCACACCAAACAAGTAAGTAAATTGATATTGACGAATAATTGTTAGATTAATTAATTCGTTTTATTAAGATTGATTTTCAATTCGATATTTGTACTCGTTGTTTTGTGGTGCAGGTTCGAATAATTTTCAATATTGTTTTAATTTCTTGGATTGTTTGTTCATTATTATTATTACAATGTCTTCTCAGCCCAAAAAGAAATTATCTGGGGCACAGTTCCGAAAAATCAAGTTGCAAAGAGAAATTGACGAAAAAGTGAAACAAATCCCCATTACCAAATTATTTCCCTGTAATCCAGTCAATGTTGATACATCTTCAATTAGTATTCAGACTACTAATTATTCCACTCAAAGTCTTCCATCCTCATCGAAACAAATAGATAATGTTATGGAAACAAATTGCCCTCCTGTACATCCCTGTACATCCCTTCATCAATTTTCTCAGTCTCAGCATAATAGTCTAGAAGCGAGTACATCGCAATCCACATTCCAAAATCTCTGTGATTTTGAAGATCCAGGTAAATGGCCAATGATAAATAGGGATGTTCGCAATTTTATCTTAGAATTTGGGCCTTGTCAGATTACAAACTTTTCATTTCCATATTCTAATGGTCGTCGATTCAACAAAAATTAAGGGTTAACTGGAAGAAATCGCAGTTCTGCGATAAGTTCGCCCTAGTAAACAACGTTTTATAATCTGTACTATGTCCATTTTGTATATTTATATGTGTTTGTTGTTTACTTTAAGTTTAAATAAAATAAATAAATAAAATAAAAATTTTTACCATCACAAATTATCCAATGGGGATGTTGTTCACAGGGAGTGGTTGGTATATTCGAAATCGGTTGATAAGGTTTTTTGTTTTTGCTGTAAGCTATTTTTGTCTGAAAATATTTCCTTGGTGACAGGGTTTAATGATTGGAATCATTGTGGTAGGACGTTATCTTACCATGAAAAGTCTCTTACACATTTGAACAATTTTACAGCTTGGAAGGATCTTGTAAAAATGATGGATAGTAACAAAACGGTCGATAGTAGTCTTCAAAGACAACTGAGTCAAGAAATCGAAAAAAACAGGGAAATTTTGAAACGCATTTTGTTGGCTGTCAAATATTTAGGTACTCAGTCTTTAGCATTCCGTGGTAGTTCAGAAGTGCTGTATGATTCTAATAATGGTAATTTTTTGAAATTCGTCGAAAGCATTGCTGAAATAGATCCTGTAATGCGTGATTGTTTGCAAAAAAATGGCAACGAGTATACTTACTGTAGTAAGACCATTCAAAATGAGTTGATTAGTCTTATTGGTAGGGAAATCAGACAGCACATCTCTTCAAAGATTTTAGAATCTACATACTACTCGATAATTGTTGATTGTACGAGGGATGTCAGTCGTCAAGAGCAACTTACTCTGGTGATTAGGTTTGCTTCGAAAGAAAATAAGGAATTTGTTGTAAGGGAACATTTTGTAGGATTTCTGTGCGCTCCAGATTCAACAGGCGCAGGTTTGACCGAGCTTATTTTGAATCAGATTAAGGAATTGGGCCTTTCAATTGAATTTCTTCGAGGCCAAGGCTATGACAATGGTTCTAACATGAAAGGTAAAAATTTGGGTGTTCAAAAAAGAATTAGGGAAATAGAACCTCGAGCCTTTTTTGTGCCGTGTACATGTCACAGTCTTAATTTAGTAGTCAATGATGCTGTTTGTTCTTCTGTGGATGCAGTCTCCTTTTTTGGTGTTATTCAAACAACATACGTGTTTTTCTCATCTTCTGTAGCCCGCTGGGATACCTTTAAGAGGCATGTTCAAGGTCTGACCTTGAAACCCCTTTGCGAAACTAGGTGGTCAAGTAGAATTAATTCGATCAGACCTTTTAGATTTTATTTAAAGAATATATTGGAGGCCGTCGTTGAAATTGAAGGTGAATTTGATAGGGAGACAAAAGAATCCGCTAAAAACATTGGAAGTAATTTACTTAATTTTAAATTTGTTGCTGTTCTTGTCATTTGGTATGACATTCTATCAACAATTGATAGGGCTAGTAAAATTCTTCAGTCCCCGAAACTCAATGTAGAAGCTGCAGTGGAAATTTTAGAGTCCGTAAAACTGTTTTTAGAGGAGTATCGTTCTGAACAAGGTTTCACTAGGGCATTGTCGGTTGCCAAAAATATCGCTGAAGAGGTTGGACTAGATCCCAAATTTCCCGAGTCTTCATCAACTCGAATGAGGATGAAAAAGAGGTTGTTTGAGTACGAATGCGTCGATCATGTTATAGTTGATTTGGAGAAAAAATTTCAAGTAGAATGTTTTTATGTTATTTTGGATAAAGCCATTGGGTCTGTGTCAGAAAGGTTTTTGCAATTGAGGGAGCATAGAAATATATTTCAGGTGTTGTATGACATCAGCAACTTCGTCAACAGTGAAAATTCACGTCAGCTATGCAAAAATGTTGAGAAATCGTTAACCAATGGGAGTAAATCCGATATCAATGGTTTAGAGTTATTTGAAGAACTCAAAAAAATTTCGTCCTTGGTTCCAAAAAATAGTAGTTGTTTGGATTGTTTAAATTTTATTGTCAGTCAAGAGTGGGAACATATTTTTAAAAATTTGTATTTATGTCTTCGGATACTCGTCACTATTCCAGTCTCCGTGGCTGCTGGGGAACGCAGTTTTTCAAAATTAAAGATTATTAAAAGTTATTTGCGTAGTTCCATGTCTCAGGAGAGGTTGGATGGGTTAGCGCTGATGTCAATCGAAAGTGAAATATGCAGGTCTCTTTCTTATGATCATTTGATCAAAAAATTCGCAAGTGCGAAAACTCGAAAGGTCGTTTTTTCTTAACGCGTATTCTTCCATTTTCAAGGGAAGGCATCCGTGTATTATTTTTTATCTATTTCGATTGGTTGCTCGCATGGTTTATGGTTGTTCATTATATACGGCATAGCTTTTTATTAAATTATAATAATAAATACGTGCGTATTAAACCTGTACCTATTCATGTTATGTTGAAAGCAACAAAATGATTGCATGTTATTTACTGAATACAGTATAATATATACACATTTTGATGTTTTTGATATTATTCCTGTACAAACCGTTTCATATTCAGTGAAAAACCACGTAGTTGTCTAACGGTACAAATTGCATAGTAGATACATATGTTAAGAGTAGGTAGTGAAGCGTTTAATTGTTGAGTTTTTTCAAATCTATACCGTGCATGCCTGTCTGTCCTCTATACGTTCCTATAGCATACACTATACCTACTAGCTATCCTTGAGCACTGCTTGGTTTTCTACTGAAGGCGGAAATGGAATTTGCCTAACTTAAGATACATTTCGGATCCCGATGTTCGGTATCAGCGTTGCGGTTGTGATGTTACAACGTCGCGTCGGTACCGCCGAGCTCGGAGTTTGTACGACATTGTGACGCCGACGCCGGCACAACAGCAACGTCGACGTTGAACGTCGAGGTCCAGAGGATTAGGCCTTTTGTAATGACAGTTTTTGCATGTACATATATGTGACCGTTTTCAGTATTTGAAAGTGATTTTAAATACCTATATTTCTAAATGCTTAGTACCTCTCACCCTCAGTCTCTTAAAAGCAACTTGCCGTGTAATATAAAATAATTGATTAGCATTAATTTATATTACACGGCAAGTTAACATTGCTAGCTATGAAACTGGGCTTTTGTAGTATTTAATTATTATTTTAATTTCATTTAAAAATAAATATGTAAGATTAAAAATATTTGCGATATTCTTCCACTTTATTTCGTGTAGTCTTAATAATTTGTTATAAAATTTACACTAATTTACATTAAAAATATATAAATATTATTTTTTGAGTCCGACAACCGTATTTACTATTTTTGTATTGTTTTACTACAATTATGTACCTATTTGAAAATGGTCACATGCCAACTACTGCATTATGGAGAGACTGTCGTTACAATGGGGGATACCTCATCTAAAAAAACGAGCCAGTAGTCTTACCTCCTGGGTTGGCATGGAAACAGGCTTAAATATTGAAAATTAAAATTTTAAATTAAAAACATGCGAGGTATCAGGTATCCAACTATTGATTAGGATTTTATCCGCTTTCGCAACTAATTGGCGATGCATTGGAGGTTGGGGGGGGGGGCGCAAATTTTCTTCTTGCACCACAGCGCAAAAACTAGTGGATCCGGCCCTGACCTTTTAATTGGATAAATCGTAACATTATATTGGTACTATTTCACAATCTCCTTTGTGAGTTTTATTACTGTGTGAAATTTTTTATTTAAGAGTACGCATACTGACATTTTAAAAATTTGTAAAAACGGGAGAGCTTACATCTCGACAACCGTTACTAAATATGCTTTGGAAAAAATAGGGTAGATACATTGTACCTTTATCTAGGGAATAGCCGTAAAACATTTTTTTTTATCTTGTATAGATTACTCAAAAAAAAGTGAAAAATGCATCTGATCTTTTTACCGAAAGAGAGATACTCGTTTCGCAAAAAAAATGTACTGATAACATGCATTAAAATCTAGGGAATAGCCGTAAAAGTTTTTTGATTGAAGCGAAATTAATCCCAAAAAATGGAAAAACCCTATTTTTACCAATTTATCATGCGACTGTTCACGCGATTTTGAACTTTAATGCCGTGGGAAATGACCGTGACGTCATAGTTGGGCCGCGAGCCTTAATATAGCGGCGTTTTTTTTCCGAACTTCACATCACATTGCTATATTGGTTAGTTTCGTTTATTGTATTATTAATATGTAATAGATAGACATAGGTACAATATGACAACAGCTTCATCAAAGTAGAATTGATTCAAGATGAGTAGGTATTTTACCAGACTTAGATACAACATTAACAATAATGGTATGTATACAAATATATTTGTGTTGCGCCCTTTTATGAAATTAATTCATCGCAAGCAAGGGCGACATAGCGAAAATAATTAAACAGTTAATTCTATGAGAGTTTTGTGCAATTGTAAAAATTTATTTCAATTTTAAAACTGTACATTTTTCAAACTAAAATTTGCTTCCTTTATTAAGTGTTTTATTATTATACTTTGAGATTAAATTTCACGAGTGGATTTCAGCATTTTATTAAAGTTTCCTATTTTGTTGCTAGCCTTATTCCAATGGGAGTATTTTATTTGATAATTACAATAGTTTTCTACTTTGCACTGAAAATTTCACAGCTATATAAAAAATGTGTGAAAAACTTTTTAAATCTAGCCAACAGCTGTGAAACACTTAACTTTGTTAATATTTACTGTAGCGTAAATGCAGTTGGACAAGCGGTGAAAGCAGCAGATGCAAAAAAGAGGCAATCGCAAAAAAGTTAATCAAAGCTTTGGGACTGTAGTTATTGCATACTTCATCCCTAGTTTCAATGACTATACATTATGAGATTATTGCTTTCTCTGTACAATAAAGGAATGCAGAATTATTACTTGTACGAGATAACTGGATAATTTAACAAAGGGGTTTGCAGCACTTCTACATTTCATTATATCAACGTTTCACTTTAGAAATTGCGACGTTCTTTTGAATACTTACTTCATTCATTTCTCGTAAAGCTTCGCAAATAAAGAAATAAATAAAACTTTGAAACATTTCCCTCGTTACTCTACTTTTAACAGGTATTAATTACAGTTTATAAGTATTCATTCATGATCATTTTTTCTCCATGGTACCTTCTTTCAGACATTTTTGCCACAGCACTCATTTGCCCGGAAAAACGTTATAATAATAAAAATATCAGTAGTAAAAACACGTTGTGATATTGAATCGTTGACTTTACCTTTAAGTCATCGTTGAGTATTAGAAGATTTCATTATTTAGGCCTGTTTCATCTATTCGCTTCTGCCAATTTAATGAATTATCCTGGGTTCATTTAAAATTATTTTACATTAGCTTGCTCCACCCTCAATTATTCACGAAACGCTTTTAAATTTCCGAGCTTTTCTCATCTCATTATTTTTCTTTCGAGTGAAGGTCAGTTTGCAAAACAACAAAAAACTGGACAAAAAATAATTCAAAGTCAGACATTAAAAAAACATCAAGCGTAATAAACAATGTTTCCAATTTTCTCTTTTAATATATGAGGTACTTAATTTTTTTACATTATAATGTATATGTATTAAGGTTCATTAAAAAGAAAACCGCTTTTTTATATTGAAAAACTAGGTGAAAAGCAAAATATATAAATAATTTGTATTTTATCATAGTTTGCGTAACGTTAAATAATTCAATTAGTAGATTTAATCAGCCATGGTCTTTATACCTACATAACTGTAAGTTCAAGAGTCAAAAATACAAAAAGTAAAAATCCGTTTCAGAGCTTTTAACAAATCAGTGTGTTAAAACCCCCGTAAAGCCTAGGGATATGAAAGGAATTTTACGTATGCTATGTCATTAATAGCGTGAAAACACCATTTCTAAGGTTTTCATTTATATATGTTATATATTGATAACTGATGTGTCTGTAACTGTGTCTGTGTGTGTCTGCAAATACCATAATTTATGTCTATGATAAGTTTTTCATCCAATGATTTAGCCCTGAGAATAAAAATGTGCTGATATTGATATATTATTAAAATTGAATTGAAAGATCCTTAGAATCCAGATTAAGAAACTAAATACATGATTGCTATCTGTATAATTCCTAACACACACATCTTGATTTATGATATCTTTATTGGATAAACATTTAGTCGGACTTCCATAGTTAAAGCATCCATTTCATACTTGAGTCAATTATTGAGCTGTATTTTTTCTCTCCACGATTTCTTTACTAGGTATGTATTTTTTTTATCTCGTGTGTTAATTAAGCTGTCATTCTTAATTACGTATTTTGACTCTTGTGAACTTTCATTAAGCTCTCAAGTTATTTGAGCCAGATGTTGCTAACAGTTTTAATATTTCATTTCTACATTGATTTATTAGAATAATTTCACCTTTAATAATTTTCGACTCCCATAATAATTGCCGACTTCGTACCTTTCTTATAATGAACTGTGAAGAAAAAGGTGCTATTTTATTATTATTCTAAGGTTGTATATGAATTCTTAATAAGTATGCAACATGTTTCACTTTATTTGAGATGTGGTAATGAAATAAACTGTACAATATAAAGAATAGCACACGCCAGCGTTTGACTCCTAATTGTCTTCAAATAACGGGAAGTTCACATTCTTGGTATTATTAGGTTGCCTAGATAAATTGTCTAATATAAAAATATTTAAAGAAAGTATTCCGTGCCAGGAATTTTTACATAATTTTATATTGTGCGATTTCTTACTTCTGTCGATGATATCGTTCATGATCTACCTGTCTCACAGGTCGTAGTAATTGCATTGATGTACCAAATATTCTTCTTCCTTTTGTAGATCTAAGATCTGTGTTGACATGTGTTAGTCCTGGTCTTATGACGAGGACCTCCAGCTCTCTCGCCATTTATTTGGTGGTCTCCCCCGTGGTCGGCGCCCCTTTGGGATCTCGTGCATCACGGCTCTGGGAAGTCTTGTTCGATTTATTCTCTCAACATTATCCCTCCAGAAACCCTTTCTCTGCCTGCTCCATCGTATAATGTCTTCTACATTACAGGTTCTACGTATCTCGGCATTGGGTATTCCGTCTCTAAGAATATGGTATTGTGTCTTTTACGATTCACTATGTCAGATACGTTCGGCTTTAAAACCATGCAGAATAAATAATAAACTTGGCGAATAAGACTCTTTTAGAACCATTTTCTCTTCTTATTACATTAAACCTTAAGACACTTTTACACCCTACAGACGTATAATATCACTTAAACCACTCAGCTACCAATTTCTTATAATATTTTTATATCGTCCATTAAAAGTAAGCTACAGTATTTAATAAAGATACATCTCAGTTTTACGACCTATGACATCGCAATCTAGAAGCGAATATAAGAAATAATTTTAAGAGAGTACTTTTTGAAATACAGGATAACTTTATTGTCGTGCATTCTTAAAACAGGACATGTAATTTAAGAACATCTGACAACAACCCAAATGAGAGAGGGTTGAAAATTTACGCAGTTTGAAGATTAGATTTATATACTACAACAAATATTCACTATGGCAAGCTCTAGTCTAAGTCTCCTCCAGCTAATTCTCATCTTTTAATATTCGGTACACGTGAATGTTCACGTTCCATGTGTACGCTTTTTGCATCAAATCTTCTTACACTAAAAAATCATCGTCATCATTCGAGACATCCGATACGATTTCGTAGCTCAGTGGAATCCTTTGGTAGCTCGTATTACTACACTATCATTTTATAAATTGTACGAGATAAAATCGCAAATACGAGTACGTTATTGTACAGTGAAGCGTCGTAATGATAAGTAATTTTGCCCAATAATAACACTGAATATTATACATTTTGATATAGATGGAAGTTAATATTTTGACGGCGCTGTTAAAATTAATATTATCAGTGTTCACGTTATTATTAACGGCATCGTTCTCCAGAATCTTGATGCGCGCGGACGGATCGAATTATTAAATTAACTCCATCGCGTCTCTTCTCCTTCTTGAGAGGATTCTCAAAACTTTTCATACTTTAATCCTATACTGGGTTCGATCGTAACATTGTTTGAATATTTGCCTATCCCTTGGCAACTCCTAATCAGACCTTTCTCTAAAAGAGGAGTGAAAACAAAACTATAGTCTATATCGCAGAAAAAAGGAAAAAAAAACAATACATCGCGATAATTCCCCTATTGAGTTTATGAGTCCTCTTACTACCTTTATGCTTAAAGAGTCAACATAAACGTACCACAGTTAGTTATTTTTTTACATATAAAACTCGTTTTTATCAATTTCATTGCCTACAGTATCCACAGTTTAAAGGCATCTGAATTAAATTTTGCGTGTCGATTTTCTCAAGATAAAATGAATCATTTCGTAGTGCTGTTCTCAGTAAAACATAATGAAATTATATAATTATTCGTTTCTCAATCATTTTACAATTTTTACCTATTCTTTTTCCATTATTCAGTTCGTAGTCAATATTTTTCTTATTTTTCTGTATAACATCACAGTTTTTCCAGCTATGAGTGTGCTTTGGATCATATAAAATCATATAATCACATCACATAGGAGTTAAAGCAAATATGTAAGAGTGGTTTTCAAGAGAACTACCTCTAAACGAGACTTTCAAAATAGGTTGGGAACTGCACACACAATTTTTTGATATATTATTTCCTATCTTATATTTTTGATCACCTTTTCATAGGGGTTTTCGAAATCAATATTAGTGAAAAAAAGCTAAACTCTATTTTTATCAAAATTGTCGGAAATGCAATAATTATGTAATTTTTCAATCGGAATTATTTTTTGTTGACACTTTTTTACAGTAAGCTACAAAGTTATGGAGTTAAGCTATTTGTCAACTTTTTCGTACCTTTATTATTTCATAAAATTGTAACGATTTGTCGAACTCATTGTTTCGAAAAACTTATTTCATTGACCGAATTGTGTAGCTTTTGTAACTTTCCATTCGAACTGAAAACCGATTGGCTATGGGAATTTAGTGCTTTCTGTATTTTTTACTTTGAAAAGTTTTAATTAAAAACAATCGCTACGCTTGTGCCGCTACACTGGAACAACCGAGAACCATTGCCCCAATTTTTACTTATTCAACCGTTTGGCAACAAAAAGAAGACAACAAACAAAATAAAACAATTGTAACAAAACACGACGAATCGCAGAATCTGTAGAACCATTGTTTGCTCTTATTCTCGCTTCCAGTAATTTTACTTTTGTCTTTAACAGTGTTTTCTAGATTTTTTAAGTATATGGAAATTGTATTGCAATGAAATAATAATGTACTTGAAGCAACCGTGGTAAATATTATCTACAAAGTTTAACTCTGGTCTTCAGTTGTGGAAAAGTTGGAAATAATTACGATGAAATATTCAAATTAATTTTTCTATTCCCCAAGTATACCAACCTATGAACAGAAGTGTACTATTTAAAATACTTTATAAAACTGATAGATATTTTTACCATCGTATTGTTAAATCTACATATACATTGTGAAGCAGATTTATTCTGTTAATTATTGTTAATGCTCCATATACATTGTGAAGCAGATTTATTCTGTTAATTATTGTTAATGCTCCATATACATTGTGAAGCAGATTTATTCTGTTAATTATTGTTAATGCACCATGAGAAAGGCAGAAAAATAATCAAGATACAGGGAAAAGGGAACTAGGAGGATATGCACATCGATACAAAATCTGGTTTATTTTTTTTTTAAATATGGGTAGTACGATAATTTATGATCATTAAATTTTAAAAAGATAGTACCTACAAACCTACAGCAACGGAAAATAATTTTACATACGTAGTAATAAGCATCTATACCAAAGCATATCAATTACAAATTATTACGTTAATAAATTTCACGTAGGTAGTATAATTATTACTTTTACGATATCGTATTTCTAAAGTTTGACGTAAAATTAATTACAATTTTATCCACGTGAATGTATCGATATTCAATTAGTTTATATATAAATGAATAGCTAAACAAACTTTCTGGAAGCAGATACTAATGAAGCTTCATCCTGGATGCAAACTTTTGATTGAAGTTTACGTTATTGTTTAGTTTGTACCCAACTCCAGAGCATTATGACATTTGACATTTTTTCTATGTCGATATCTCGGTGCGTTCTCCCATATGACTTCGTTTTACGAAATTGATCCATTCTGGTTTTTCTTCCTTCGGCATAGTTCTTCTTAAAGTGTTACTCTGGCATTATCAGCCGGTCACTGGCCAATGTTCTTTCACTTCCTTTCCCGCTTTCGACTCGCTCTGATATTGTCGCATTTTTCTTGTAGATTGTCCAGTGTTCGTCTTTCTACTTTTGTTGGTATTTTAGGAGGCCATAATACCAGAATATACCAAGATATATAGAAATAACATAGTGTAGTTGAAAGGCAAATCAAAACAAATATCATTCACGAACTTAACCCTAATAACCCTGACAATGTAATCATTTTTAGTAATTGTCAATGAATGTAAATGTAATTTGTATGAAATTAATATTTGTCTGTTTAAATGCGATACTAATTAAAATTTCTGTATTGCAATTACGTTAGTGTCATTGTCAATTAATTACCATCGTCGCTACCAACTGTGCAAACGTAAATTATGGAAAAAGGATATTTAAAATTATATTAACTTGTAACGGTATTCGTACAATATTATTAGTTTGAAAACAGCAACATAACGAATGGAGATAATTAATATTATATTCGACATACATGAGATCCCGAGATCTTTGTCATTATTATCCAGAGGTGTAATTGAGCAGGTAAAAATGTATGTGATATTTTTTATCTTTTTAATCACTACTTACTTTGTGGCGCGGTGATTGAAACATCTTCACCCATTCGGGCTGAGTCAGAAAGTGCTCGTACTACTACAGTCTTGGATCCAGTGCTGTCAACCAGTCCACTGCCTCCGGCGTCGCCTCATGGATGTCTTGGAGGCTTCCACTGAATTTCTTAATGTGGCACTCTTGCACTACCTATCTCACAGTCTGCTCAGCTCCACACTCAACGTAAGGGCTGTCCCTCTTTCCCCACCTCCAGAGTGAGTAATTGCAGCACCCGTGTTCCGTTATCACTCATCAACCTAACGCTGTTTTGACTACAGATGGATCCCATATTGTTGTATCATTTACTTGATTAGTGTTCATACCTATTCTTGACTTTAAGCCAATGTATGGCAGTGGCGTATATAGGTTCTCATTTCGGAGGGGGCCGATAAAACTCCTGGGGGGGAAGGCAATTAAAGTTTTGACATAGACGTGGTAAAAAAATCAGTAATAGCTAGAAATTTTTTCGGGAAGGTGAGTGACAAATGTTGTGTTTTAGGTTGGCATTATAAGTGTTGTGCTAAAAATGCAACAAAAAAGAAGCGCCGCAGGCGAAAAATTTTGAAAAAGGGGTGAAAAAGTAAACCTGGGATCTTTCTATAGCAAATGGCATATCATTGTTTCACATTTCGGGGGGGGCCCGGGCCCCCTCGGCCCCCCCTCTATATACGCCACTGATGTATGGTGCTAATATATTTCGCCCTTTAAAAATATAAACTATGTTAGAAACTCCTGAGAGAAAGGAGGAAGATTTTGTTTTGCCACGTTTCCAATGATTTCCGTTTAAAACACAATTTGTCCTCATCAGTGTTGAACGATGCTACCTAATGTACTTACAGACTTTCATGCTTCCTATATTATTTTATGGGGGCAAAGTTATAAGAGAGCTTTAGTCATGTAGTGTACGGGAGAAATACCTAAGTAGTAATTGAGTCCGTTGCCTCTCGTTCACTTGCACTGCAATTACAAGATAATTTATGGCCCTCCTGTATTGGTAGTCTTTCGTATTATTATGATTAATATGTTCAAAAGGCCCAGATGAGCTTTTGCACATTATGGGCGTCTCTCATATAAGACTTATATTAGTTATAGTACTACACTCACATCTGCAATACTTATAAAGTTATAAAGTAAATTCATTACCCATCGGTTTATTACTCTATTTATCTATACTCACACGATGAGATCTAGTAGGTTCCAATATTATAAAATGATGTAGTGCATTTGTCTCAAGAATATTAAAAGCCGATGGTTTAAGTTTATGGGTCCTTAAAAAGAAAGTATATCATTTTATTAATGGATTAACGAAGTTTTTATTGTTCTTAATGGAATATGTACTAACTTGATAGCCATATATAATATTTTATAATCGAAGTCATGAAAGTAAATCTTTTCTGTACTTCCATAATTTTCTTTGGCCGAGAGATTTTTTTAACCTGTCAGTTGTCACCTATGAAAATTGGTGATACGAAAAATCCATTATATTTAAGGAAATCCCTGTTCGCTTTGGTACTTTTTTAATATAACATTTCAAAGAAAACTTATGTTTCCCTCTAGTCTTTTGAAAGGAAGGTACCGTTGGGATTGGGAAAGGAACACATTTTGTAAGTTTGAGCATCTCAACTCAAGCGGATACAGGGAGATTTCCAATACACGAAGCAAACTTACTTGTTAAAAGGTGGAGGAAAATATTTGTATTCAGTTTATCCAAACTACCCGCTTTGTCACATCGTGTGGGAAAACTGGAAGTAGTTTTTCGGTTGTGTATTCTTTAGCAAAGGACATAAGTCTGGCTAGAGCGAATTCAGATTCTTTAAAAATCAACTAGAGCCTATTATGATGTAAGTAATTAAATGTGTTCTGATCTTTATAGCTACTCCGCAAGGTACGCGGAGTGAGGGTATAGTAAATAAATCTTTATTAGCCACAGACCGAATATAATTAACAAATAAATCTTATTAGACACAGAAGTATGCCAAAGGGCGGGCTTATTATGCCACAATTCCCTGTACAATTAACATACTTATTGCTATGTTGTGTACTTCATGCAACTGTGTTATTTTGATATTTATTTGATATTTGATATTGTTATACATATGCCTACCTATTTCTATGTATGCTTTTTTTACTTTTTTACTGAAAATTATTTTATTTATTTTTATTTTATTAATCTTATAGAGTGCATACAGTTATTACATACAATATAAACAATCACAATATCACCTGCAAATAAACCAGTGAAGACTCAAATATTACTTAATTACAAATCCTGGGCAACACACAACATTTAAAAATCATATAAAAAATTAATATCAAAAAATCATATCAAAAGATAAAGAGAAAATTATGTACAAAGAATTCACAAAATAATCAAAATTAATGATATAACTCTATTACGCACAAAAACACACACACACACACACACACACACACACACACACACACACACACACACACACACACACACACACACACAGTTCAATCACAAGCTGGAACAAAGAATAAAATTGCAAAAAATAATGTCAATATTAAAAATCAAACAATGTTAAATACAAAGTCAATTGAATACGATCAACAGAGCATTATATTGTTTGTAATATGTTAAAGGCCATACGGCCGTTTATGAATTAATAAATAAATAAATTATTGCAAAAGCAATGTCTTACAGTCAACCCGAAGTACCTTTACTAAAGTAATTTGTCTTAAAAGCGAGAAGTTGGCGTATACCGTATATAAGAGCATTATTGTATGAGTGAAGATCTGAATCAATGTTCGTAATATTATGTTTCATGTGATATTAAATTTCATACGAAATTAATTAATGTAAAAGTATATAGGTTCCTTACTCAACAATAGTAATTAATAATATCATATTGTATGTAGCAGGAGTGGGCTTAACCGCAGAGCAGGCAGCTGTGAATAATTGTTATAAAATTATAATTTATTTGTATTGAGCGAGCAATCAATATTCATAATGTGTAATTAATTGCATTTTATTCATAAATGTTGAACCATGTGAAAGTATTTCAGAACAATTAAATACCTCTAAAGGACGTTACATTTGAACCATTCATTCATGTCAGATTCAGAACTTTTTCATTGCCATGCAACTAGATTATCGAATGATTTTTACTATACGCTGCTAACTACGAGTTTAACTATTTCAAATTCTCAATCTGAAGTATCACTAAGCAATACTGTTCTCCATAAATCAACACACTAACCTTACGGCTTACGCAGCCCATTTAGCTTGATATTTTCTTAATTGATTTGAGATGAGCATACCTAAATTACTTCAGGTATTAAACTGGATTTTTCTACTTTACGCAGATGGAAATACATAACAGATTTTCCTCAACAGAAACAAGAGTTATCTATTATCTACATTCACATAATGTAGCGTTTTTCTAACTAGCTAACTTTACAAAAATACACGACTGACAGCAGGATGTGGTGGAATAGGTGAACGTTGCCCCGGTCATAAAGTGATCACTTAAGCCAGCCAAAGCCGACTCGCAAGCTTCGAAGCACCCATCCTGCTTCCTCCCCAAGGAAGTTCACGTAACGATACCTCTTCTAAATTGATTGAAAATGTTTAGGTTATTTGTAAAACGAAAAACTCTAACTGTATATTGTCAGTTGTAATTACTCGTATTGGTTTTAATCAAAGTTTTTGTTTGTTTAAGTTTCGGATCACATTTATCTATGCAAAATTGTAAAACTTTATAAAAGTGATACAATTTAATGACATAAATCGCATTTGGTATACGGAAAGTAACATTTTTATTATGGCATCGCCGTAAAACAACAATAAGATACGACTTATTATACACACTATAGGTGGATACAAATCAGATATTGGTACTTCCATACATATTGTATGAGAATGTTTCGTTCTTTGTGAGACTATAAAAATGTTTTAGTGTCTGCACAGATGTCGACACCCCATCTGAGACAACCAAATGGAGAGTCGAGCTGATTGAAATGAAGGAATAAAATGTAACAAAACATTCAATGATCCTGGAGTATATAGCCAGGTAAAGTGCGTGAAATTGTTTCTTTCCAACCGTCGTTACAAATATTCTGATATTAATTGCAGGTTTAAAGACTTTAAAAAGTACTCGTACGATTACTCAATTTGCAATAGCCCATTCGTACGAATTTATTTTAAAGGATTACACTTGCGTTTTCACGGTAGTTTGTAAAGTGTTTTTGGATTGCTCAACAACAACAAATAAGCGCGTTCAATTTTATTTTCAAAATATGTGAAAATTTAATATACCTACCTATAACTGCACCCTGGACACCTGTCGCTGGTTATCACACACGTGGCAAATGTGTATAGAAAAACGGTTAAATCGACAATGGTTGGAGATATACCTAAGTTATTTTAGGTTTTAGAACCGGATTTTTTTGCATTGCACAGAAGGAATCTGTAATAATAATTTATCTGCAATAAACAGACAATGTTTGTGATCTGATCTAAGTCTATATGTTTGACTGAATTTGATGGAATGACCATCAATGATGTACTCGTTTAAAAGATCTGTCATTTTCTCCTACATGCCTTTATTTGAGCCGTTTGAATATGACAGTACGGACGCATTAAATAATTATCTAATATCTATGTGCAGAAATGTTTAAAATCAGCATAATATGAAAAATTTAAATAAAATTAAGTTGAAGTAAGATAATATTTCAAAGCGGAGCTTCCTTATATTAATATGCTGTGTAGTTTATTCTCCGAGTGAACTCCTGCCAGCACTTTGAAGAAAGTATTAGACTTTAACACGCCCCATACAAATGGATTTCACTTAATTCTTCCTTAGACAAACCCCCCATTCTTCACTGAATGAAATTATTAATGTTCTGCTCTTCGCTTTTTCCTCGAAACAAATTCCGTTTTTCTCCGAAACAGTTATGTTTTTTTTAAACAATAAACGGCCTGAGTATTTGAAATTTAAAAAAAAAACAATCAGTAATATAATCATTTAATTTTATTTGAATCTTCTGTTGTCTTACTGACGATTTTTAGGTGACATTCTGTTTTGCAAGTAAATTGTTAACGAATTTATTTTGCTATAAATGAGAAAGTAAACGAACGAAAAAAGTAGGTACTTACAATATGTTTTTCAATCCAAAAATTATAAGAAATAATATTTTCTGAATTATTTTTGTAAATCGTATGTTTATATTCATGTCAAACTTCAGAATCTCCTTTCATTTTTCGGACAACCCCAACACCTATTGGATAGTCTTATGACTGCGAATACCACTATCATCTTAGAAAATTAGAATATGAATGAATGTTCAAGATGACAAAATACCGTCACTAAATACGGTTATCGAAAATTTTCGTTTTAGCATATGAATGATATAAAATGCATATTCATATGCGCTACAGACGCCGTAATCGATTGGAGAAATAATTTGCATCTTTAGTAGGTAGGTAGGTAAATTATTTTGATGATTGCGACTATTATCTACCAGCGACAGGATGCACCTGTGTGTATAGTTATCAGATATATCTTTAACACGAAGGTTATGATGATGATGATGAGGAAACCAGATTGAAGAACGAAGCGGCTGGTTGCCACCTGATAGCAAAGGATTACGGGTAATAATAAACATGGTAATTAAAGAACTCGTTGGTAATATTGCATACATAATATTTATACATCTTCCGACACACTTTTATTCGCATACTGCGGTTTTGCATTCAGAGTATTTTTTTTTTGTTTAAAAGTGATCGGCATCCATCCATTTTATGACAATTATTCTTTATAATATATACTCCTATCCTAGTTAGTCCCTGCTTGTTGCTTTTACAATTCTTGGGAGCCGTGCAAGCAAGCCATTTCTCCATTATTTGGGCGTTCTCCTTTGGCGTTCCTTACAATCAGACTTAAACAGATTACTTAGTTCTATCTAGTAAACTCGGCGTGAATTTAAGAGCAATGCGATACATCATCGCAAAGGATCGCATACCAGCCCCTGGTGTTAAATAGACAACATATTTTAAAGCAAACAACGTAAGATATTTAGGACTCTAAGTAGAATACAAGGGGTTGTACATTTTCCTTCTCAGATACATATTATTTATTTTACCTTAGACACAAATTTCATATTACCACGCCGACACTTTCCGTGAAAAATTGCACTTCCGTGTATGCTGTTAACCACTGGGGACCTCAAGTTGCTGTGACTTGGTATCAACATCATATGTATGCTAGTCTCGTACACATCTCCCTGTGTTCCACCACTGCTATATGCTTTCATGAATCTTCTCTGAAATGTCATTCATTTACATTGTGTCATCCACAACTTAAGAATTTCAGATTTTGATGCGCCTTACGATGCCGCATTTTTACAGTACTTCCATATTTTTGTTCAGTCATAGAACATTTCATCCTTCAGATTGTTAGTAAATAACAGTATGTAATAAAAATAATTATTGCTCTTCTCCATATCATATCCCATTTGGGGTCGGAGGTACGGAACCTCTCTCTCCATTTGCCCCGATCGAGGCAGTCTTCTGGAGCAAGCTCCAGGTGTTCCATGTCCCCTGTGATGGTCTCCTCAAGGGACTTCTTAGTATACGTAGTGTTAAGTGTAACAACTAATTGTAATTATTGAGTTTTATAGCAATGACTTTATATTCCCCATTGATAAGTGCACATATAGGTAGTGCACATATACCATTCAATTATGGAGCACAAAATGTAAAATGTATTTAATATCATTAAATTTAACGATTAAAATAAATTATTTAAGTTAATGCTTTTAATTCATTTCATTATATTTTATTTTCCTCACATTGTGATTTGAGGGCATAAAATTAAAGAGAGGAAATGAAGCAATAAAGATTAACAAACTATAATAAAATAAAATCCGGTATAAATTAATCAACAGTGATGACCTCTACTCTTTTATACTTAAAGGTAATAATCATGATATTGTTCCCTTATCTTATTTTTTACGAGATTGGTGTCATGTCCTGTGGCCTTTTTCAGATGTGAAAATAGATTGATTGTTCAAATATGTACGAAATATAAAACGTTTCGCGATCGTCGCTTTTTCAGCCAGCATCGAAAATTATTGAGCTAATGCCAGATTTTTTCATTGACATTACGAGCCTACAAAAATATTCTGAGCAGTCATCGAAAGATGTCGGCATTTTTAGAATTCGCGGCTTTAATGAATTATTAAATTTACAGGGTAAACATTGAGCTCCTTTATGTTTAATTTGTATGTTTTGTTTAAAAAAGTGAATTGGTCATAATGTAGAATATAAAGTACTATGACAACGTTTAAAAGTAGAGAAGTATGGAGAACTGTTTTGTCTGCCTACCCTGCAAAACTGCGTATTTTTTCACGGGTTTCAGCTAGTATAAAAATAATTTAATGTTAATTATACTTTTCTTTTTGTTCACAGATGGTTCTGTCACTTCGATGACGACAACTACGTGAATGTTCCTCGTTTGGTGAGACTGCTTCAGGATTATAGTCCGAAACTGGACTGGTATCTTGGCAAACCCTCCATCCAAGCGCCTCTACAAATAGTCAATAGGGATAATACTAAGGTAAGTGCTACACATTTTAATGTAGCATAAATCTTTGTCTGTGTGTTTCTTAAATGGGTTGTGCTTGTAATAATAATAATTGGATTATTTATGTAGCGCCGTTTTGTGGGTATTCCCACCTCAAGGGCGCTCTGAATTCCTCCCTATGTTGTTGGGAAGGATTTCTTAAACAAAAATGTTTTTATTAGTTTTAAATAGTATTTATTGTAATGAGTATTAGAGACTTTATTTCTGATGACATACAATATTGATATCAATGAGCTTACAAAAGCTTTTAAACAATGCTATAATATAAGGATGGTAATAATAGAGGTTATGTTTCAGAGCTTTTATTAGTCTGAAAAAAAGAACCTACACCTCTTACAATTATTTCTTGGTGAACTTTACATAAAAAATAAGTTAAAATACATAATAATAAGTAATGCTGACTAGGGCGAGCTTACCGCTATGCAGCGATATCTTCCAACTAACTCAAGTTCTTGTAGTTTCTCCAAAGTAATCTCTTCAACCTCGTATTGTTCACAAGACTCATCGGACTATCAGACTCCTTCTTTCTATGGCTACTTTAGCAAATACACGTTTACGATTGATAAATATAGTTAGGTTATATTAATCGCTTTCCTGCATTTAATTACAATAGATATAATTGCAAGATATGCAATTATTATTTATATGACCGTGTTTTGATTTCTTAGTATCGACCTCCCGCGGCGTTGCAGTTTAGTTATACGAAGGATTATCAATTGTTTTCCAATCCGATCGCTCGGGCACCCCATGGCACTAGAAGTAGATTGCAGACTTTTACAAACACACTAATGCTTAACGTCTCTTCGGTTAGTGAACAATTAAACGAGCGAAATAAAGTGAATACTAATATTTTAGAAACAATGGAACGCATTTCTTTATTAAAATTTATTCTAAACATAAAAATACAGCCTAAGTTTTGAAAAATTACAATAAATCTATTTAACCAGCTCCATGCAGTTTTGAGGCTATTCGCGCCCTTTCAATGGAAACCGTTTTTTAGAAAATCCTATAAAATTATTTTTACCTTATTAAGAGACTCTTAAATACATCCCCTTTCTTCAAGCCTACTTTCACACCTTTCAATAAAAAATTGGGAAAACGACCAAACACCCTATTACTAATTTTGATGGGAGGATCTATGTGCCAAATCTCAAGTTGTCTGGTCTCCGAGATATTCGTATACCTACACCAAAAAACTTTCAACTATTTTTCACACCCTTAGGGGCATAATTTCCAAAAATCTCTTTTTAGTGGAAGCTTTTGAATGAAAACCTATCACTCTTCCAAATTTCAATTCTCTAGGATTAGCCTTTTGGTCTCTGCTTTGATGAGTCTGTTCAGGCGCTTTCGTATATGAGTAGAGATGGTTGTTTATTCGCTTAACGATTTTCTTTACTTATCCCTAAGGTCGTTAACCATAGTTCAATGGATTTGGGTAAAACAGAGCGTAGATAGATTATACGTAAACATTAGCAACAGAGGGAACATTAATATTATCATCATGAATGTGAATAATGTTTACCCAATGGGTAACATGCGCGCTGTTTTGTTTGCTTCCTACTGCTTAGATTGTTCAATGTTTATAGACAAAAAAAAATAATATTATTGTCTTAATAAGATAACAATTTTGCTAAATACTGTGTACATTGCTAAATTTCAACCCAACTTCACTATTATAACAAACTAAAAATCAAGACTGATATAACCATTAAAATGATTTAAAAGAATTTACCCCATCGACTGCCTTTAAGGGGTTGTAAAAAAATTGGACAAGAAAATATAGTGGCAAGAACCAGGTCCTTAATCCTTGATCTATCCCCATTAACAAACAATTGATGGAATTTGGTGCTCATAGTTATTTCCACGTTATTATTTAGTATGTTTGGAATACATACTAAATAATAACGTGGTGGTTTTAGAAGTTTCCAAAAAGTCTAAAAAACAGATTTTCGCTTCATAAACAGCAGGTTTACAGTCTTTTAATTCAATCAACCATGTTGATAATTTATATGAAATTCATTTAAAATAATGCATTCCACTTAGTAGTCCTTTTACTTCGATATTGTCCATCTTGATACGTCCAAAGTAGTCACGACTTTTGAGTTTAATCCGATAATAAAATGATGACCGATTCCAGAACAGCGAAAATACTTTATACAATAATTATTACAATATGGAGAGCCTTCGGAGAAATTGCATTTCATCAACTATGTGGAACAATTCTGACCATTAAGAAAGTAAATCCTTTTCATTCGTGTTGCACCTTTTCGATGCATTATTCAGTATGCAGATTATATTAAAATGTAAAACGGTTTAATTTGTTTCCACCGAGTGTTTTGCATATTATCGTATTTAATGATCTCTTTTCATGAACCTCCTTCATAATATTATTTCTTTATCAGTTCATTCAGATGGCCTTGAGGTTAAGTTTAAACAAGTTCGATGAAAAGTAGTGATTGCATTTTATTAATATTTTTTTATTAAGGATGCAATGTCACGCTATTTATTATAAACTGGAGATCTACGGGTAAGCGGGAACAAATATTTTTAAAATAATGTTTAACAATATATCTCACATTCAAAATTACTATAATATTTTGGTATGGTTGCATAGGTACTAAATCTCTTACGTCCAGGAATCAGTTTTACACGGGGGAACTCTTGACTAAATATATGTTGAACAACGCAATTAAAAATATATATTATAGGCAATTAAAAATCAAAAACCATTTACGCTTAAAGAGAAAAAAGACTTTAATTTCAACCCAGCACATAAGCAATAGGGTTGTATGAAAACCAGACGAAATCCTGGCACAAAAGTATAGTAGTGAAATAAAAAGGAGTATGCGCAAAATCCGATACACATTTTTATTCTGAAGGGTCTTTAAGACACCAGTAGGTATTCAAACTTTCTGACAATAGACCGTGATGAAGTATTGTATTGGTTAGTATGGAATGAAGGTAGATTCTTAAGTAATTATATTCACCTGATATTACAATCAATACTTGCTTGTACATTTCACATCTGTTTATTTTTAAAGCTATATCATAAATTCAAAATCATTATTCACATTGATATCCATACAAGTCTTTTGTTGCCCATAGTGATGCGTTGTGGCTGTGTGTGTGGTGGGTGCCGGGTACCGAAGGTTTATGAATGTATGTTCATTAGGCAAATCATTAATCTCTGAACATACATATGTTGTGCTCGTATTGGAAGTATTGAATAAATCACTCTAAATTTTACATGTTTCACGGAGAGTTACGTTATTTTTTCCGTAATTTACATGGGTTTTCTGAAAAGTTTTTCTACTAAAAATGAGCTCGTTTCATTGCAAAGTGCAAATGAGTTTAACTATTATTCTTTTTGGAATCTTTTTGTTTATTCAAACCCAAATACTTTCCTGCAAACCTTGCACTAGTGTATCGCAAAGTGTGGAATACATCGCCAGCGCCGAGGTTCGAACCTGGCACCTCCCGTTTGAGAGACTGCCGCCTCATCCAACTGGCCCCAAGGCAATAACTTTTCCATTTTTAATTAGCATCGTTTTCCACCTTTAAAATCACTGTGCATCCATAGTACGTTCTCTCTATGTAACCAAGAGGAATGTTGAAGGTGAAATAAGGAGAAATTAGTATTTACCATAATTACCACCCTTGTGGTGATTCAGTCAGATATTTTTGTGTCAGAAATTCTAGTTATAAGAACAAATTATGACTTAGTCCAGCACTTGCTTTATTCTCTAATCATCACTTGTTTATAGTCTGAGTGTTTCCTCGTTAACTCATGAGTATCTACATATTTTTTTTATTATTTTGATTAATTTCCTCCAATACACATCGCTGTTTATAAATTGACACCCCACTGTGAGATGAGTTAGACGCACAATTAATATTTATGCCAATACGAATTAAGAAATTAAACCTTAGATTTGTAAAACTAAATCGCGTTCCTTTTTTCATTAACCTTATAATTAATGATCTATCAGGTGGATGTACAATTGTACAATGATCAATAACAATACAATACTATTTTGATTAACGCTTATTCGATTAACGATGTTTACAAGCTTGACCCCAAAAAGTCTCCAACAATAAGTTTTTATTTTTTACAAGTTAAGAGCATTATTCATCTTGTTATCTAATCATTTACAAAATGCGCTGATATCTAATTAAGAAAGGTTGTTTTTAATCATTGAAGGTGTTTTATTGGTAGCGTTTATCTAATTGAGACACAATCACGTATTTTTTAATTTTTTTTTATTTCCCTATTTAAATCATAAAGTTAAATGAGAGCTATTTGAATAAGGTTTTAAGTTCGTACATTTTATCTTTGATTTTTTTTTATTCTATACAATTTGAATAGGCTTCCAAATCTAAAATACTCGTACTGTAGTTTTCATTCTCGTAGATAGTTAAATACCTATATCTATTTACTTTTATAGGTATACAGAAAGTGTACTTGAAAATTGCGATTATTACTATGCAAGAGGTATTGGACAAACTCAGTTTTGGATTAATCGACTTCTAGATACAATTTAATCAGACCAAATTGTTATTCATTCAACGGATTTCCCACACGTCATCGACACTTTCTGATATCATATCATGCTGTTTATTCTAGATCGATTGTAATAAATAATACTATAGTATTATTAGACTGTAGGGATCAATGATCCATAATATGTATTGATGAATTATGGCTCATGAACATTTCTGTTGACGACTATCTTGTGTTGTATGCGATGTCTGTAATAAATAGCTTATATGATTCTTACATTCATGTGCTATTAACCTGGCAATCAATCAATGTTGATTTTTGTTTTTATTGGTTGTCTATAAGGATTAGACTATGATATCTAATTATAGTAACAAAATAGACACAATGTAGCGTGGGCGTCGTCAGGGGGGGGGGGTAGTTGCCCTAGAGATTGGAATAGGTATTAAATTTTTCATACTAAATTATGAAACCTCACAAAAAATCACATTATTAATACACATATTCTCACCATATCGTAAATATTACAAAAAATATTATAAAAAATCTTTCAAAATACAATTGTTTTATAAAAAATACCCGCGGCGCTATTTTTTGTTACTTTTTATAGGAAACATTTTTCGTACATAATATTGTGCAAATTATTATGTACATTTTCAAATAAACCAAACCACATCACGACGTTCTTCACTATGTCTCACAAAAATTTTTCACGCGTTTTTCATCCTATATAAATTTTGTAAATATTTTGTTATCGATAAGACTTCGGAGTAAATTAACGTCGTTAGTCATTGAAAAGGCATAACTAAAACTATTCTCTGCATAATACTCACTTCCATTTAATCTTGAGCTTTTAAATAAAGTCATTACAACCTTACAGTAAGATATTTAAAAAAAGATCCGGTTGTAAGTAGTGATTTACATTCAAAGAAATGAGTAGTTAGAAAGCTGAGGAGTATTGGGAAATAATATAGTATATACACGATCAGTATGGGAGAGAGCAGGTGAATCCCCCTTATCTTGTACTTGGGGAAGTTATCTTGAAATATCGGCAGTCAGCCGTGTAGAAACTCGTATTTGGTTTTTTAAAGATTATACATTAAATACCTTTGTAGTAATAAATATTTTTAAAATGTTAATTTGAACATTTTGTTCCAGCAAAAAATTTCATTTTGGTTCGCCACTGGTGGAGCTGGTTTCTGCATAAGTCGAGCACTCGCCTCGAAGATGATGCCTTTGGCCAGGTAAGTCATTAAAATTATGCTTCTTCATTCAAAATAAAATTTACACGAACTTCTAGCTTAAACACTGAAAGAGAACTTTGAATAGTTTTGCTAAGAATTCGAATTATGTCAATGTTACAGACTGTCGTAAATTCCAAAGTTTAGATTTCGCTTTCTGCGATTATCTGGAAAGCAAACCTACAATGTGTTGCAGTAAAGCTCTAGGAAACAAGGCCTATACGCGTGTGTACAAATAACTTATTTCTATTTTAAAAGGATTAATGTTGAGAATTACCCAATCGTCATACAGTTATATCAATATTTTTTTACGTTACGTACGTTAATGGTGGTTGTACCTACCTGTACCTAGTTCTATCCTTATAATTATTATTGATAGTCGAGTATGTTTATTCATGTTCAGCTATTTGAAACTATTAATTTAAATTGACATACGTGCATTTATCATCGTATGCCGGAGTATTATAAAGGAAAAATATAATCTTAAATAATGATACACATAATATGACTAACTTGATTATATCTCGATGTGATCTTTACACATTAATTTATGAAATGCGCATAAAATTCTCCTGGACCAATTATCCTATCCAGTGTGTATGACGAATTGTGTGAATGTTAAGAAAGAAAGAAACTTAACAAGTAGGGATAGTGCTTTATAACATCCTGTTATCTCAGTCTTCCATTAATTTGAATTTCCTACTATTTTCTACTGCTTGCCTACACAAACTCAAATACTTTCCTGCTCATTTCACAATAAGCTAAAAACTTGCGTGTCGTGAAGTGAACCCGGCACCTGCCGCTTGGGAAATAAATTCACAGAGCTTTGAAACATCTAGCAATGTCATGAACATGAATTCGAACCTAATTATATGGGTTGTCTGTAAGACATTTCGGTTTCGCAATAAGCCCGCCCTTTGGTTTGATGTTGAATGTACTTATTTATGTACGTGAAATATTCATTGGCATAAAGTGTCATTATTATTATTATACGTAACTGTTTATAAATTTACTGCACAATTAACCTGAATTCATAATGTTTAATTCAGTCCTGTGCATTAAATAATTATCTGACACGTTCAAAGCTTTACGTAATGTCGAATTGTACTTTACGCTGTTACAAGTATGTACTGTTAAACGTGTACGAGTATTTTGGACTTTAGTAAATTTAAATATTTCGAAAGTACTTCCCAATCGTCGAGTGTATGGAATGCACATTTCCATATCCGTTTCATGCACTTCCTGTTGAACTGTTGCCACTATGTCTGAAACTATTTTCAGTTTTCAGCGTTTTAAAATTGCTAAATGACATGTCGATAAGGTTCTATCTACAAAAATAATTCACAGGAAGAGCTTACGATAAATTGGATTTTGGCAGAGTACTCAAACGTGAAATTTGAAAATAAACGACATGAATGTTAACAAGTCCTTCATGAAATAGGTCATTATTTCAACCCCAATCAAGCAGGACTAGTTAAAGAATGAATATTTTATTTCTGTTGGTTATCAAATTGGATTGTTTGGAATGCAATAAGCCAGCTCTTTGGTAGTACCATTGTAACCATTGATAACAAATATTGTGTTGTGATAAAAATTATTAATGAAAAAATTATTAAAGTAATTTATTAGACATACAAACCTTATTATAGTATAAATGCTTAGTGCTTTGTCTTGTAATAAGCAGGCTACGTTTTGAGACATCGACAGAAAACTTATATGTACGACTTACTTGTCAATATTCTTTTTATTTATTTATTTATTTATTTAATCTTAAAGTAAACAACAAACACATATAAATATACAAAATGGACATAGTACAGATTATAAAACGTTGTTCACTAGGGCGAACTTATCGCAGAACTGCGATTTCTTCCAGTTAACCCCAACCTAACCCTAACTGTTCTACAATATTTTAAGGCAGATATATAATACCTAATGTTGTTGAATTTCAATGAAACTAAATGAAACAGGCCATACCTTATGCAAAATTATGCCCTAATATGATTTACGTAAGTAGCTCTTTTTTTATGAATATAATTTAATGAAATTTTGTATCGATACATTTTATAATATGTGGTGACAGATATAAATAGAAATAATTAATTAATAAAGCTCCGGTTGGCTTTGGGTTTGACAACCGATTTATAATTTTATTCACAGTTCATCAGGCGGCAACCAAATAACGCTGTGCCGACTATTGCGTGGTACCCATCCGCTTTATTATCAAACCGCAATATACCTACGTAGTATTATGTACAACCTTTCTCTACGTAACATCCTAATATGTCTACCTCCGGACGAACGATATAAGAAACAATATACAATTTGTAAAATAGTATACAGTTGATAAGAGTTTTGTGCTCAATTAAAAATAAAATAGAATATAACATAGTAAAAATGTAGAGTCGTCGCCTTGGAATATTGCCTCCACTCTTTTTTCCAGAGTATTCTTCCGCAAAAGTCGGGACGTACGGTGCGGAAATCTATACTTTTTTATGAAATTTATTTTAGGTAATATAAACATCCAGTTTTCACCATTTTCAAGCTTCTTAAATTTATTAGCGAAGAAACGAAAATACATTAAGCGAGTATGATTAAAACAGATGTACAACCTACTCGTACTTAATTTATCTATGGGTAATACTGTATTTAATCTAGATATATTAGTTTGTCCCAGACTTCACATCTTACAAATTATAATTAAAATTAAATACACGAATTAATCACACGCTGATAAGCCTTAATACGAAACTTGTCTTCGCAGTAATTGTTATTGTCACTTGGATGTTTCGATAGGAAAGTCCCAACTCATAATAAATGATACCTCATTAGCTTCTTTTCCATTATCATAATATCTAGTTGGATAATCGCACGTTTGATGTAATATTGAATTATTGTTTAACATAAATTCACGCTTTTATTTACATCACATGGCGTTGTTGTCTTCGAATCTTTCAATAGAATTTTAACTTCTCTTAAGACTAGCTAGAGCTCTGATAACTTCAAAAATTGTGTATACTAAATGAAAAAAAGCTTGTGTACCAGATTAGATCAATTTCTCCAGATATAAAACAGATGAAAAATAGTGTTTTCTTGTATGACAGATACGTCTAAAAAAACATATAATACGGTGCCATTGGATATCTCGATGGAAAGTTGTGGGGTAATCTAAATGTTTTACATTACGGGAAAGAAATTCCGACTACTCCACAACTTTCCATCGAGGAACTGCTTTGTGTTTAATTTCACTGGATTCATATTAAGATTTGCGTTTCTTATATTAAGATACAAAAAATTAACATACTACAACTAAAATCGTAGATGTAGACTATGTAGAGAATATAATAATATATCAACTTCCCAATTAGCATACGTAAAATTTGTAGGTAATTAAATATGACAGTATGTGTTACATGCGTCAAATGACTATATTACTATTAATAAATCCTATATTAATGAATTGCATAATATTGATGAGTTCCATGAAATTAATCATATTACGAATATTTCCAATACCAATGACAATTTTGAAATAAACCTCCATGACAGATATGATTAAAATTGAATACTGTTTCGTGGGTCTTATTTAATATAACGTGACAAATATATTTTAATATATCTGATGGGGAATTGATGTATTCCCCAATGGGATTAATTTCTACTCACATACTGATCCCACGCCCTACTCTCAATGACAATATTATTGGAGTATCGGCCGTTTATTGGGTTTCATAAAACTTCCATAAGAAGATTAATGTTTACGTATTATGCAATATTGAAAGTCACCCTTTGTAGCTTTAGGGCAAATAGCTAAAATATTATAAAAGATATGTGGACTCCTCTCCAATATATGAGTTCTACTCACATTGGAGAATAATTTTGGTATTCATATTGAATTATGTGTTTGTGAAACTAGCATAAAAAAGCCTGCTAAATAGGTGTCAATATTGGAACAATAGCCTGCGTTTTTAAACAAGTTCCTGAAGACAATATAACTACTTAATTAATTGAAAGGTTCTTCTTCTTCTCAGCCTTCTCGCGCCCAGTGTTATACTTCCATTGCTCCCTATCTTGTGCCGACCGCATCCATCCGCCCCCGGCAACCTTCCTTATGTCGTCCGACCACCTTGCCTGCGGCCTACCAACCCTTCTTCGGCCTGTTCTTGGTTGCCATTCGAGAACTTTTTTGGTCCATCTAGCATCTGCTGTACGTGCTATGTGGCCAGCCCAACTCCACTTTTGTTTGGCGACCTTAAGGACTACGTCGGTGACTGTGGTTAAATAAAATAAAATGCAAATAAAGCAGCATTTTTCGCTACCAAAATAAATATTACCTATTTACAGTGCGATTTTGTTCCTGAAATATGGATTTGGAATATTATCGTGTTTCTATATTTTGGTTCGTTTCTCAATATACTGACGGTTGTATCAGCTTGACTTTTGCTTATTTCCCAATAATATGACCGATTTTATACCTCTTTGTTCTTCGTAGAAGAATTTTATGATTTACATATGCCTGAATAATATGACTGTCACCTCCTTCCATCAATTAAAACTAGACGGACATCTATGATAACCTCATATCCAAATGTAGAACTAGTATTTTTTTCATTACTCAGGTGATCAGTTGTTATACATTTCAACGTTTTATTAGTATTTTTGTTCCAAGAACAACAGCGGGTTGATAAATAATTACTCTTTCGCTTTGTAATGACAGTCCATCGAGATACGGTCTTCATGTTTTATCATTTGGACAAGGGAAACTTGACCAGTCCATACGACATGGATAAATTAATTCAATATAAATCGAGTTATGTTTTATTGTTGTTATTGTATATTTATCATTCTGAAGTTTTAAACTTATCGGCAATGTATTGATGGTTACAATTATATTATGTTATTGCTGAGGAGATTATTTTCTTCTTCCTCATGCTTTAGGTCCTATGACCTCTTTGTGACGGCGGGCTGTCTTGGGATGAGGACATCCAACTGTCCTTCCATCTCTCCGTCGGCTTTTCGCGTAATCTCGTTCCGGAAGGATTTTTGGTCTTGACAATTTTTGCAAGTCGGATGTCACCCATTTGGTCGACATTTAATTTGAAGGTAAAAAAATTGAGTACGAGAAAGCTCAGAGCTTTATCTGGGCCTAAAGTAAATGATTCCTCTATATTGAGTTTACTTAATTCATCTTAGAACATGTTCGAAAACACCAAATTAATATAAATATGTGAATAAAAATAAATTTTTCGTGCATTTTAGACTCAAAAACATATATTTTGAATGATGTTATGAGTAAATTTGATGCAAATTGCATGAATCCATCTAAAATATGTGATTTTATTATGCACGTGAATTCGATGACATAATTATTACCGTGTCATTTCGTTATGCACGAAGATTTTTTTTATTCATCATGAGTTAAATATTCAAATCGATTAGAAAATTGCATCGACGTGTAATTTAAATCTCCATTTTATTCGATTGTGTTTTATTTTATCATCAGAACGAATTCTTAATTTGAATATTAATTGTATACTATAAAACAACGCATGCGAAGATCCTCTTTTATCTCATTAATTGCCCAAAATGATTCGAGGGATCGGTATTTTAATTAAGATTTATTTTATCTGCATACTTCTTTACTAATAAGCGAAACCGAAGCACCTTCCCGTATCTTTTGTTGGGATGCAAATTTGTCGATAAGCATTTGAATGGAATGATACAACCGATTATAATTATAAAAGATAATAATTAAATATTATTAATTATAATAATTATAATTAATTATGAAAGATCCAGTTGTCCAGCGAAGAACGTCCTTGAGTAAAAAAAAAGGTGATATATATTCAAATAAAGTAAGAGATTTGTGTATACGACAATTATTTTTTCAGTTGAAATAAGACAAAAAAGCACTTCATTAATATTTAGAAGGGATAGTCTAATGTCTAATAGATTATTCATTACACTCTCTATAATCGGACAAATCGACGACAGATTTATAAACACAGAAAAAACGATTAAAAAAAGGTTACCTTTGAAGCCGATGTTACGATGCATCGGTTTACATGCCTATTTTATGTACAGCACATTACTTGGTAGATGGATACCTGCTTTATGCCTCATCCACATGATCGCCGTCCCTCCACGTTTTTTGTGTGAATGAGTAAAAAGACGTGCGGACGGGGTGATTGTGTTGGATTGTATACGCAATCGACGGTTAACGTCTTTTTACTCGTTCACACAAAAAACGTGGAGGGTCGGCGAGCGTGAAGCGGCCGCATTATACTTTAAAAACCAAAGTAATTTCGATTGTGTATATGTAGGGATCTAATTAATTAATATAATATGAATAATGCAAAAGCCTTTTTGTAGATATTAGTAAGTTGGTACAACTGGTACACAGTGAAAATTTTATTTTAAGTGGTAATGTTTATTGCTTTTTTATTGCGTGGTGTCGTAAAGATTTCGTATCTTACATACACAATTAAAAATATATTTTCTTTATAAAGCTCGTTACAGTGAATGAAATTCGTTGATAATTATTGCACTAATTAGTCCTCGTAATTGTGTGGTGTTTTGTCATCACAATATTTCGAATCATTTTGGGGCTGTATCTTATGTCTTTACTTCTATTTTTCTATCAATTTTCCGTGGTCTACTTCAAGAATTACATTAAAGTTTTTTTATATTTACCCATGGACCTATGGATATCAGTGGCGGATCCAGGATTCAATTTTGGGGAGGGGGCTGAATGTCGTCACATGGTAAAAAGTACTGTCACTCAACGTTTTGGGGGGGGCTAGGGGGTTGAAACCCCTAGATTTGTTGTATATAAAGTACGGTCACTCATGGTTTTGGAGGGGGCTACAGCCCCCTAACCCCCCCTGGATCCGATAGTGATGGATATGTTAACTTTATTGCGTTGTCAACTCGTTGATAGGATTTGTGGATCTGTGCTCCCACAACTGTATAGCCAAAGGCAAAAAAATATGCAACTATTTTATTTCAAGTTTTAAAACTCATATTTTTTTTGTACATAAACACGTAAGTGCTCGTAGTTGTCTGCAAGAATAAGAAAATAAGAATTGCTTAATAGGATAAGGTATCGAATATACATACATTAAAATTTAATTTTAATATTAACATTAGATTGTTGATATTGTTTTATTGATATTTAATGAGACGATTAAACTTCGTAATATTAAGTACGTAAAACTACATTTTTTACTATTAAAAGAGATCAGTCACATGGAGATAATGTGAAGTGAAAAAAAAAGTAAAACTATAATTAAAAATAATATTTGTTTAAGTTTTGATGATAATAATCACAGTCATAAAATTTGTGTTGCTATTTGGTTTCAATCCGTTGAATTCATAAGATCCCATAAAAATCAACGTCAACGTATTTCTATTCTATTATTCTATTCTATTATTCTTTACGGCTATCCACTCGTTGCGAGTGATCTCAGTCAACGTATTTCTTAGCTCCTTTATTTACCTGTGGTACAAAGTTAATTGTTTTAAATGAAATTTTATCTTTAGTGCTTTGAATAACAAGAGTAAATATTACTTTTTAATAAAATGCTTTGGAATCAGTTGCTAAAATAATAACGAAATAAACTACAACAATTAACAATTATGGGCAGCATTGTGTGGACAAGTAGTGTAAATAATTTTTTCGTTATTAAAATTAAATGGACTCTTTTCCATCGTTAACAATTCCAAAACGACTTCAGTTTTCGTAATAGCTAGTAGCAGAATGAATGAATTATGTTCCCATCCATTAAAACCATTTAGAAACTATTTAGGATCGGGGGCCGTCGAAACGATTTGAGGAATCCAATAACGAGATGGGACGTCTCAGGCTTTTACATTATATTATATACAAATAAATCCATAGAGAGATATGCAGTAGTGGGGGTAGAGAGATATTTTAATGAATGAAACCTTCTTTATCCCTCCCTTCGATCGGATCCTCTTTAACCTCATTCCTTTAAACACATTATATACATTCTCCCTACATTACGACTTGTGGATGTTTGGCTTTGACAGTCAGAAGATTCGCTCAATTTAATATGGCGCTTGTGGGAAAGTTTGTCATTATTTCGTATATAAATATAATGTTTTTTCCCCTAATTTGTAAGGAGTTTATTCGTTTTGTTTCTGCGTTTTTATTCACATTTAATGGAATCAAGACAACAAGTTTCTTTACGGTTATAATCACTTTTGTAGTACCAATTTTTTTTATGATCAATTAATTCCTTTCAATAGTTTTGCACTACAGATCTTGCCTTGCTGAGCTGCGATTTAACTTTACAGCTAGTTAGTTAGTCTACAAAATTGTTTCACTCTTCATACTGTATTACAGATTTGATTATTTTCTCAATGTATTCCTTGCGTTGTATTCTGTAATATAACAAAGTGATATCAACATTTTCTCTTATCATTTCCACGTAATCACTACCTGTTGTGTTTTATATGACCAATCATCATCAGCCATAAAGAAAATGGTTACGTTCACAATATCAGCTTCAAGTACAAGTATAACAATATATCAATGGACACAACGATTCATTAAGAATCATCAAGATGCAGAGGAATAGTATGATCTCATCAATGCAACGTGTATTATTGAAGTGTACATTTCGAAATGCATTGTATGAACGTTAGATAGTATTCGCTCACTCATCATACGGACTTTACAATATAATATACTAATGCTGGATTTCACCAACTTCTTAGGTGAGGAATAGCGAAGATAGTAGCCATCTAGCACATATACCCCCGTTTTCACCAACTTTTACCTAAGAAGGAGACTCCTAAGAAATTTCCATACAAAAACAGAGATAATATTCTATTTTTTGACACGCAGGCCTACCAACCACACCCTAACTCCATACAAAATGCAACACGCAACTCACCTAGCCTGAGCAGAGATATTTGGGCACCTAACGTAGGTGAGTTGCGTGTTGCATTTTGTATGGAATTAGGGTGTGGTTGGTAGGCCTGCGTGTCAAAAAATAGAATATTATCTCTGTTTTTCTATGGAAATTTCTTAGGGGTCTCCTTCTTAGGTAAAAGTTGGTGAAAACGGGGGTTAATGTTGTAAGACAGAATGTCTTCTTATGTAAGATCTGGGATCTGTTAGTTTCGGCGTTTGGTGCTCCTTCTTGGGATGTGGAAGACCGACTATCTTTCCATATTTTTGATGGTCTTGCTGGCAGCCTCTGACCTATGGGGATTTCATTTGCAGCAACGCTGTCATTTTTACTAATTCTATTACCTATATCCCTTGCGGGAAAAATGATAGTCAAGAAGAAAGTAGTACCTAGATGCTTTAATATGAGGGGGGTAATGTATAAAAGATAAATGATTTATAAATAATCTCGTATTAACATTTCCTCACATTCCCATCCTGACGACGTCACCTTCACTTCACACACCGTCACTTCCCACACCGTCACGGAGTTGTCGTAATAATATCCTTTCATATCAACTCTAATTCCCTGAGTGATGCAGAGGCATAACAATGATATTACACATCGTGTGGTTGTAGTTCATTCTTCACAAACTTTGTATTTTCATAAAAAAAATGTTATATTTTCATAAAGTATATAGAGTTTTCGGTTTGGCCGTCCTGTAGAAGATGATTTCTTCTGACGATTCGGCGAACCTGCTGCCGCATTGGTCACGGATTCGGTACAAATCGTTGGGTCATAAAGCAGAAGTGGGTTCACTGAAATGTCCGTAGAAGTCATTTTCATCAAGCCCGAAAACTCTGGGTACATCAAGGACCATCGTTTACAATTATATTTTCATGTCAAATAATCTTGTAGGCTTCCGCAGCGTGATGAATCCATTTCTGTGTTGTTAGTTCTTCGGGTTTCACTGCGGGTCGAATGGTTGAGTAACCGAGCTTTCGGCAGCGATACTACTGCTATCTTCAGGCTGAAGACTTCACGATGGCAGTAGTCACGCTGCCAAAAGCTCGGTTACTTAACCACTCGACCTGCAGTGAAGCCCGAAGAACTAACAACATATGTAGAAATGGATATTTTTATGTTTTCATAACAACCCTCAGAAAACGTCTCACCCCTTACAAAAATACGCTACTGTCTTGCTATTAATATACAAATGTATGTATTTATTCCACCAACATCACCTTGTTAATAATATAATGTCTAGTGCCTACCTAATTACTTACATTACTCAGTGTGCCATCGCCGTAATTAAATTACCATTAATTTCCTTTACCTTATGTACTACTAATTCAATGTAGTAATATCATTATGATACAAACAATAGACCAAATAGGTACTTAATCAATAATGATGCATATATTATTGTTTACCGATGTTCCAAAATATACACACAGTTGTATTCTACATGTGTATGTATAAATGTCTTACGAATCTAAAATTTCGTTGATGGTGTTAGAAATTACCAACACTACAAATAAAACTGTATATGGATAGGAGCAAAACTACTTAGAAACTCCTATTCATTCGATGCACTCTGTATCAAGTAGGTATGTACCTACCTATGTATATATGTAGTTTACTTTATTTCAGCAAGTACCTACAGTTCTAATTACAAACTTTTACAAATTACTTCACTTCAGACGTATTGTACAACCAACACTCTTTGTCCGACTTGAAGCGCTAGTGTAAAGAAAATTTTCAAAATTTCATACATTCAATTAATTAGTTTGCATAATAATCACAGTACTATTTATTTTCGTCGCGCGTTGCGAACACACAAATTATTAAATAAACTCACAAACAGACATTGGACAAAATATTAGTATGATAAAATAACACCATCATATAAATATTGTGTTCTTATAGTTACTAAGGCCATCAACGAAATTTTAAAGTCAAAATAGATGTATCCGTTCAATAATATTTAATAAGAAAAAGTACAATATGAGTTTATCGATACGCGCGTAGTTGAGGGTTAACATGAAAAATCTTTAGTATCCATTCTGATACTTGGTCACTGTAATTTTGCCCAATGAGAATTTTGTACCTATATGTTTTTTATACACACAACATTCACTGGCTACCCCATCATTGGGCTATACCGTGATGGTGGTAGAGTAATAATCGTTTCAGTCTATTATCTCATATGAAACAATATTACATACGAGTATTGTACTAGGTTGAGTACTGAGTAACCTTACGTACTGATTGAATGTGGGTAGTAAAAATATCCATTAGGATGTACAAATCCTTCTGTCTAATGTTCCTTGAGGCTGTAATTCAGAGTTCCTCTATATCAACTCATATAATTCTGGTGGAAATCGGGTAAAAAAGTAGTAAAGCAGGCCCTGTGGCAACTTTTGCAAGTTTTTCGAATTTAAAACACTTATGCCTTCAGCTGCGGTTGAAGTGTGTTTGGTGACTGATTTTTTTAATGCATATGGCAAAAGACCTGGCAACTACAAATTTAAAGGTAAATCTCTTTGCCAATTGACAGCGTCAGCAGTGACCCCGTGAATTTCAGTTAGACCGCGCTCGAAACCAAAAATCAGACACTCAACTATATGGCCCATCGTCTGGCAAAATGTTGCGTAATACGAAACATATTGTTGTTTGGAACCATTGACATTACACGAGCTTTCAAAATGTTTAGAGCAATTATCGATAGACGTCGAACTTCTTTATATTAAATTAGTTAATTTTGATTTATAAATTGATTTTGTTTAATATTGTGTATAAAGAAAATACTACGCTAAATAAAACTTTAATTTACCATGAGAATAAACGTACAATAATGATACCATAGTACAGAAATGAATAAATCAGACGCCGGACAAAAGTTGCCAATGTGATGGATCGCATTGCCAAACTAAAATGGCAATGGGCACTGGGCAGGTCATGTTGCTAGACAGGGAGTGGACAGATGAGCACCCAGAATCCTGAGATGGAGACCGTGGGACGTGAAAAGAGGAATAGGACGACCTCAGAAAAGATGGGCCGATGATATCGTCCCCGTCGCTGGCGGTAGGTGGATCTAGAAAGCCCCAAGAAGAATGGGAAAAATTGAAAGAGGCCTACATCCAGCAGTGAAGAGATAGCTAAGAAAGAAGAAGAATTATAGGTACTCGTGAGCGTTAGGATAGAGTCTCAGATTGCCAGATTCTCTCTGCTTACCCCACAAACCGGGTAATCTTTGACGCATTACAGCTAGTAGTATAATAATAATACATCTTATTCGTGTACAATACGAAGGGTAATTTCTCTCCTTCTCCTCCTTGATAAGATTTATAGCGTTCTGTACCATGAACATGTATGTAAGGGATTTGTTTCGATATAATACATTATTACTTACTGCTCTCTACCTAATGCTACGTGAAGGAAATTGGAAATAATAGAAAACTGATAAGCATAGGAATATTCAATTACAAATAGTAATTGGAGTGGGAATTTTGTCTGACGGCTTTATAAAAATATTGCGCGGTATGTGACTGTTAATTAAAATTTCTTCGGATATCCTGGGCTAAGTCGTCTACCTGCCGTCATTACGAAAATATCTATGACGAATTGCATAAATGTGGCGGAAGCAAGAAGTATGGTCTAAGGATAAGATGGAATGGCGTTCTGTTCTCTCTGCCCACCACGCAAGGGATACGGAGCTGAGTTGAGAAACTTTGGATTTTTATTTTAGATTCTCTCTTGCTTTTATCTAACTTAAATAAATATATGCATTTCGCTCATTGCTGAACGCTTGCACTCCTGGGAGTAAGTTATTCTTAGGTGAACGATGGAACGATGTTACGAAGCGTAGCAATACCATTCACGTGTCACTCGCATTCGGGTCTGCAGACTAAGTGAGAGAGAGTGAGAAACGTAGAATCATAATCACAAAGTCACACATGTGTCGAGCAAAAACGGAAAAGTTTTGTTCCGTGAATCGGAGTGGAACGATTCAGTCAATTTCCCGTACCGTTTCCTCACATTTACAAACTGAAGCGTTACTCGTATAGGGCAGAGAAAAACATTAAGAATATCTAGGTAGAATACGACCTATTTCTTTATTGCTAGAGTCAACACCGTGAAGGTTGAACAATGAGAAGGATTACTAAATCAAGGCAAGGAATGTTCGTTATATACCTAAGAAGTTTTACGTGCCTTAAAATCACAAAATCATTACGTACAGTTTCAGAGTTCTTAGAAAACATGTTTCTGATTATTCTTTTAGTGAACGAAATTAAGTTACAATACAACAAAACATTTTCAGCATAAGCCAGAAGAAATCGCTATTTTGCTACAAGCTTGTGTCACTGAACAATTTTCTGCGTACAGGTATTTTATTTGTAACATACGAGTATAAGTGCTTTTAGCAAGGTATTACAAAGAATGGATGGACGGTATCAACGCAGATGCGCGTGCTATTGGACTGAGGAGCTGGAGGTCAGCGGCCCTCAGAAGGACGGAGTGGAGGAAGTCTCTTGACTGAGCCAGGGTCCACCCAGGACTGTCGTGCTGCTGCTGATAATGATGATTACAAAGAATGTTTAGTTGAAGATGGCAATCGCCAAAAATCTCATACGCATTGTTAATTTTATTATGTTATATTTCATAAAACACGACAATAACTTGTATGAATGTCTGCGTTAGGATTCAACATGTTCAAATTTTCAAGGGTTTTGCTATAAAAAAGGTAACATACATAATAAACGTATACTTTTTAATAAATAGATATGACCATGCATACATTAGATATTGAAGCAATTCCTTTTGAGTTGAAATAAATAAATAGATACATTGTATCTAAATACGATGTAAAAATTTTATGATAAATTGCTCTGTAGAGAATTTCGAAGGATAAAAGCATGGAAGAGCTTGAAAATTGGCAAAACCCATTCGTCAGTTTAATACTATGCACCCTGGGGAGACAGCTTTTCTTTCGTAACATATTGCACTTTAGAAATATTATAAATATGTTGTATGTACGAGTATAATGTCTATTGTATGTATAAAATTACAGAAAATTTCACGCCGTCTACTAGTTAACCCTGGTTTATCTAATTTCAGATTTGTGCTTTTTAGTTCAATAGTTTTCGATTATAAATAAAGTTTTATGTGGGTTAGATTGTTATTTTAAAATTTTCTAACAAGGCACAAACTTTTAGTTGGAGCTTTCAAAAGAAGTAGCCAAATATAATAAAGAAAAACTTCATCGTTAATCGTAAAATGAAATGTCGATAATATTAGATTCCAGTAAGCGATTAACCTCCATCAATAATACATTATCGGGCAATTTCAATGGTTTTAATGATCAAATAAAAATCCGATTATTAACTTTTTTAGTGAATACTTGATAAGATAGCAACATCTTTTCTCTTTCGCCTTTACCGAACTACTCGATTTTCAATAGTTATTTCTTTTTTATATTTTATAGGAATATCTGGTATCTCTATCTAACTAATTATATTCCGTAGTATATTTTTCCCGGTCCGATAGTAATTTAGCATTGTGGGATACAGAATAAAAAATGAGTGTCTTTAATTTGTAATAAGATGGGATTTTTATGAAATTTGAATAGAAGGGGACATGTGTACGAGTATAAAAATTACATTCTCTACTGTTTGAGTATATTTTGTGCAATACTGGGTGAAGTAAAATTTCTTTAATAGCAGTGGACGGTTGAGAGAAAATAGCAATGTAAAATTGATAGGCATTTTGACTGATTGAAAAGGTTTTAGATCGTTAAAATTTCTAAATAACGCGAATCGGACTTTGCCTTTACCTACTTTTTATTATTATAAACAGTATAGCACAGCTCTTTTGCATTATCTATTCTGAACAATTTTCCAAAACTGTACTTGGATTTGTTTATTTTCCCTTATAATTTTCGTCACTATTGAAATTCGAACCCGACTCTTTCTGTTGGAAGATTCGTGCTTCAGATTAATTATTTTACCATGTACCTACTTTTGATTTCGTTACGTCCCTGATGTGTTTTGCCTGTCTAACAGGAATTTGGAGTAGGTAGGTGGGTATGAATTAGTCTCCCTACATGTAAATAATAAAAATTGAGATAAAAATGAAATAAAATATAATTTTTATGCCACTAATAAGTTGTAAAAATCCTAAAGATATAGCAGATTTGATTAACGAACATTGAAAAGAAATAAAATTAATTTTACTGCCTAAGCGGTAGTCTAGTGGTAGATGAACATGATTCGCAAATAACGTTGGAACGAATCTCCAATAACGAGTTGATTCTAGTCAGTTATTATGAATAGGTTATTGAAATTTAGTACTGACATGTTTGTTTCTTAACTAGGATTAAATAATATTTCGTCCATTTTTATTGAATGACAATCTTTCACTATATAGGGCACTGCTCCTATTAAAATGAAATTAGCGATTTGGGATAAAAGCGTCGATATATGGGAAGAGGTGGTTATATGCAGTCTTGTTACCTTATACTATTTCCATTACGCAATTTCACTGGTAGTCTTTTTGACAAAAAACTCGTTTTAAATGCACACAATTTTATTTTATATGTAGAAGTTAATAATTTCTTTGTAATTCCCAATTTTATTCCTTCGGCCATATTTCTTCCGCTAATTGGACACATATCCCTCAACCAATCAGAGTAACCGGCTGTCAGATGTCACTCGCCTGTTGTTCGTTTTGTTATGTTGCATTCCCAACTATATATTCTCAAGTAGACCTTTGCGTTCATGCGATGCTTGTTTATTTAATTTCAACTTGGTAGATTCTTTTTCTTTTGCCTCTCATCTTGTCCCTGGTTCGTTGACGATGTGTTGACCGGCCGTTTTATCTTTAATCTGAAGGATTCAGGGCGGTGTCTGGTCGAGGAAACTATTTTAATGATCACTCTGCTTCATCTGTAGGTAGATTGGCCCCTCTTTTGAAGGAGACTTGTGTATGTTTTTTCCTCACGCATCAAACTCACAGATAACGTCATCTATGAGCTCACATGGCAACGGCTGTGAAGAATTTTTCTTCGTATGATTAGTATCTACAAGAGACTCTCAATACTTATTCTTAATTGATCATAAAACTTCTACTTATTTACGCCAATCAAGAGAGTGGGGTACTATTGCTAACGAAGTTATTTTTTCGGGTGTGTTTCTATTACTACAGTTCCAACATTGCAAAACTGTTCTGGACACTATCGAGTACTGTCTATCCAAAATATCTGTTCATTGTGTGACAACCGCTGCTTGATAAAATGAGAAAATATTTGTACACTGCGTGCCTATGTTTTATAAATCTTTTGATAAAGTATGGGTAGAAAAGGTGTTAAATTGAACATCGAATTATCTTTGCGGCTCACTGATAGATGTAGCCAGAGGAGACGATGATTAGATTCAAACCTTATGGCGAGATAGACAATGCTATATCGTTCTTATTACGAAGTACCTTTCTAAGGCGTATTTCCAATCTGTGATTATTATCGATAATTGAATGGATGTAGCCGGGCCGCTATATTGTACCGATAGTCATTCGATTTGATCTTTCAAACTCAATTATCTGATATCAAAAAACAACATCGAAATTATATCTCGATCGTTGCTATCAGTTTAAATCTTGTCATTACTCCAGTGATCGCCATCTGCTTAAAAAATTAAATTAGGTTTGTCTTAGATTTAGCAGTACACGCATAAGAATAATCTTCATTGGATATAGTGAATCTAAAGTGTATTTTTATACGTCTCTACCTTAGACATCTTATGACTTTACATAATATACATATTTAACAAATAATGTTTGGTTTGCTTCTTCGAGTCGATTATTTTCCTGGACTACGCCAGCACAAATACTAAAGTATAATCGCATTAGTAAGGAGTTAGATATTAGCGCGCAATATGTTCGCGGAATTAATTCTATTAACTTTAATGTATATTTCCTTGTAAATAGTACTAGTACTTAGATAATATTATACCTACAGGTATTTTACAACAAGCCAAACAGTTTCAGAGTGCTTCTGATAATAATTTTATTACTATTACTTCTTGTAGTATCTGACATGAATCCTAGGTGATCAAGATTAGACGAACGGACATACAGGAGATATTTTAAGTATAATAATTTACCTAGCATTATTTTATATTTGTATGATTACTGGAAAGTTAACTTACTGTGTGCTTATCTTAATAAGCACGACGACGCATTCTGGGATCACTATATTCTCATCGAAAACTATTGCTTAGTAGAACTTGGAAACTCTCTGATCACAGTCTCTGATTTCAAATCAAGGTGATCGATCTACTATCGTATGAACATAACGCAATATTTTAAGACACATTGTTTCTCATTTATTTGTGATCCAGGGCCACCGTTCTTTTTTCCGCGTTTTCCTATTTTCTCGAACCTAAACGCATTCACGATAACATAATTAGTGAAAAATTTAGTAAAAGAAAGGTCGAGTTTGAATTGTGCATATTCTAATTCTAATCATGGAAGTATTGATCTACTGCTACTAATAAATAAAATATTTAATGTTTTTTTACGTATAGGCATTCCTACATAATATCTCTCTGCATTTGAAACCGTTTCGTCCAATACACGCTGCAGACATTTTCTTCTATTTGAACGCTTTTAAAACGTTCTTTTGGGAATTTACAATAACGTGTCAGACATTTATACAATGAAAGCCTTTTGACGAAACGGATGCGGAACAAAAGTCTCTTATGGTGAAATGGTTCTGCGCTTTTTCTTTGAGAATTGGAGGAAAACTGCACAAATTTGTTAAAAGCTCTTTGGGCGCATAAAGATATACTCGTATAGGAAAACCTTTGGTTGACATTTTATTTTTAAATTAAGATTTCTGTAATTACAATGGATAGAATATAATTATTTATATAGAGTATTTGATAAATTCCTTAATAGGGGAGATAAGAGGCCATTAGAATGTATTGAACCAAGTACCACGGTTGACATTTAGAAATGATATTTTGTATCTTATAATTGTGCGCAGATATAGATTAATGTGCTTAATAAAATTGACACATACTATTGGAAATACATTAAAAAAATAAACAAATTAGCTAAGTTGGCGTCATTTGGGGCGAAATTGGGGATGATCTCGTAAAGCGCATCTTTTCGTTCGAAGCTAAGTTTGTCACAAAATATCAAGCTTGAGGCGTTTGCATCGATTTGTACTATTCGCTATATTGATACAATATGATTTATAAATAACATTAATCTAATATTTTATAACAATACGTACGTACTTGAACACAAAGAGGCTAATCTCTCTCTCTTAATCAATAATAACAATCCATACTGACATAATGTTTAATTAACTTTCTTTGAAAACATTGACTCGATTATATGAGTCTATTGTCCGAAGTAAGCGATGGACAGGATCACCTGCTGGTCTAACAATCGACAATCAAAACAATCGGCAAACTATTAACGGAACATCAATTATTATTGTATGTCGACATCATGTTTCGATAATGTTAATAAAAAAATCTGATTCAGCAAAACATGAACAAAAAAATACAATTATAAATTTAGTACTATTAATTCGGCTGACCTTTTTGCATTGTAATATTTTATTATTTTGTTTTGTTTCCTATGAGGCATTTGTACTAAAAGAATACCTTGTAGAAAGACTATTGTGGAACATCCATATTTGGGGTACGATGACTCACATTATTGGCATCATTTGAAAAAAAAAACACACAATAAACATCATTGTTTAACCAATGTTGTGATAGATGGATGAATATTTCCTTGTAATTTGTCTATTTTTAACTACCATTTTTATACCAGGTACTGGGGTACGACCTACAAGATGAATGGAGCAACAATTATGGGCCCGAGCACTACGTCATACCCGTCACAAACCAAACATCTCAACAGCCTGGTTTCCACATGCCTCGCAGGCAGTGGACCGCACTCAATAGGCTTAGGACGGGTCATGGCTACTGCGGTGACATGCTCCACAAGTGGGGAATGAGGGATGATCCACAGTGCGACTGTGAACACCCGAAGCAAACCATGCAGCACATCTTGCGTGATTGCCCCATACGTGCTTACCCCGGTACCGTTGACAGTGCTGCCAGCCTCTCCCCTGAATTCCTCCAGTGGCTGGAGGCGCTGGATGTCAGACTTTAACGATGTGACAATACTTCGATGTTGCCAAACGATAAATAAATAAAATCTTTACTTAGAGTCCTAAACTTCGGTCACTCGAACAAGCTTCTTATATTCATACATAATATTTTAACAAAATGACGGACAAGTATAATATCATTAGTACATCATGAATCAGACGGGACAGATATGCCCCAAAGACGGATTTAAAAAGAAAATTGCGTGGGTGCAGAATTTTTAAGGGGAGTTTTTTTTTTCAATTATTTACTTGTCTTCAAAAAAGTTTCGCAAATGACATAAATTACTGTTTATTTTTATACGTTTACCACACAAAGGATTTATTTAAAAAGAAAATCCAATTTCCTTCGTGTCTTCTTGATAGACGTTTATTAGCCGTCGTTTAAGTTATAATCTCACACTTGACAAACTACAGAGGAATCAATTTCCAAGGGATATTAGACTTCGTTATAATACGTACAATATAATAGAACTAAATATTACCCAACATTAAAACTATAAATAAAAAAATGAGGAAACTTAAGTCTTGTGAGTTCTTTAGGTAAGCACTTTATTTCACTACAAAGTCTCTATAAAATACTGTTATATAAGGTGACAGAAATATCTGTTTTTTTTTAGGACAAGGTTCGTCGTATTTTTACTTGTATTTTTACTTATTTTCTTCGTAAAATATATGACACATCTAAGTAAGCCATCTTATATTCAATCAAAATATTCTGAGTTATTTGGATCATATAAAACAGCTTATGGAACATAGAAAATGATCTCACCAACATGATCTCTTTCAGCTAACTTTGAGATAAAAATAATCTGCAGGCATGCTATTTCAATTTACTCTTTACTCATCCAAAGGCTTGAAGCCGCGCCGTTTAAACAATAAATAAATACATTACTCAAATAATATTGCGGTATTAGAATATAACAATAATAATAATTTATAGGAAAGTATATATACTTTAGGAATAACGTGGGGCAATGTTACACCCAGTGCATAAAACCGCTTTGTTTGACACAAATATTTTAGTATTATATGTTCCCTTGAGGAAAATTGAAACACATGGAGCTTCATTTAAATGCAGGTATCGATAAATAAATCAATAGTTTGATAAAATCTGTATATAAAGTTTAATATAAACATTGGTTTTATCTTCAAAACTGTGACATGTTTCATTATTATTTGCACCATTCTGTACAAAGTGTTCGCCGGTGCATGTCCAATATCCCTGAACTGTACTGCAATACAAACATGTAGGTGTTAGATTCTGACTGAGAACATTGCAGATATTTATTCAGCGAGGGTTCTATGTAATAGATCGAAGGTATACAGGTGCTCTGCTGGTTAACGTACATTTCTAATTTCCTCATGTCATGTACTCTACTTTGAAGAATAAATCTGTACATCTTAAAGTTGAACGATTTTCGCTCGACATCCGCCGAACACTATTTCAAAATTCGAAGAATGTACATTTTTTTACCTGATTTTATAGTTTTTTGACAACACAATTTTCTCAGTTGTAGCAGTTTCTTACGGTATATTCTACCAATATTTATTTTTCGTGCAGACCTAGACAACATCTAGCCATAGAATATTAAATTCCTTTGAATTCCATAGAATATTAAATTCCTGAAATTCCAAAAACATTTGGAAAATTTATGTCTACTATTTAGCCAAAATGTACCGATAATTTAAGGTAAATTTCTTAAATATTGGGATAATGCAGTTTTTTTGCTATTTGCAGAAGTCTTTTGAACTAGTCGTAGTCGTAAAATTAAAATTAATATTTATTAATTAAATCTTCAATTCATTTCGCCATAGGTACATACAGATTTCTTACTGTTTTTAAAAAGAAAGGAGGCTAACCTATAATACATATACGAAGGTTTTCACGGCCGGTGTCACGACGTTGCGTTTCGTTTTCCGGCCTTGTTAGTTGTGGACCGTGGTCTTATGATGGTGATAGAAACATCAACCTACATGAGATGCACACAGCCCGGAAAAAGAAACACAACATCGTTTACCCTGTAATGTTTAAATATTTTGTTGGTGGCGAAAAACAGGCTGGCGCATGTTTGTAGTGAACTTTTAATTCTACCTTAGTATAATTGGTTAGCAGGTGTGCAAGTTGCTACGTTAAGATAAACGTCAGTATATTTTCCATACTAGAGAATGGTATTGTAATATATTATGCGCAGATAAATTCTTCTGACAGTCGAGTCTAAGGTGGGCGGACGTTTGGCATGTGGATTCGATATTAAGGGCAGATAAAAATGTCCTTTATTTGGACTAGCAAATATTTATTTCAAGATAAGGTGGCTCTAAAAATAACTTTATTTATAAAATAAAATTAATTGTATTTGAAATGAAACAGGAAAAACAACAGTCGGCCCACCACTTAATTTCCTGTATTTCTGTTTTTAAAAAGACCTGTTTTATTTACCATACGAAATATACAATAAATACTTACAGTGAGTAGAATACCACAGTGTTATGAAGATTTCGCTCTATATCTGTTGATGTAACTACTAGTTCTTCAACTACGACATGTAGAAAATCCGATATTTTCAGAAAAAAACGTGACACTCAGAAAAAAAAAGTTAGTAGGAGAGATACATAGATTTTATAAAATTCAGTATTTAGTTGCGTGTCTTCGCTGCCTTTAACATCAACAAAACAATTTCTTTGTTATATAATTGTTCCATAAAAAATAATGGCAAACAGTAAGAATAAATTCATGTAGTGATGACATCACAGGAAACAACCTTTATAATACTAAACTTCGTCGCACCTAATTTCCATATGTCGTTTAGCGAACGTGTGTTCTCACCCCGCCTGGTGGAGAAGGGATCTTTCTTTTTATTATTGCAATATCTTTTTACTTTACGAGATATTCGTGTAGTCGATATCTACTGCTGAATAGTTCTCTGTTACGTGAACTTTCCTATTTTATTTTGCGAGGTCAATATGAATTTCAACGAAGTATATAATCCTTGAAAAATTCAATCGCATATGAAAATAAGGCAATTTATGAAAATTCCATTGATTGTCTATTTTTAGTGATGTTACATCCTGAAGATGATGTCGACTCCAGCGCACTGAAAGATTTCGAAGAAAAATGCACGCAGTTAAAAACTTACAATCGATGGAATGGTCAAGCTGCGAAATTCTACAATAATATTTTATTAGAAGTTGTACTTAAAATGTCAAGATATCTTGATGAAAGTTTTCTACCTCGAATTAACGAAAACGTTAAAAAGGCCAGCAAACTTGAATTGAAGAGTGTTAATTGTATGACAGAAATCCAGTACTTTGGTAGGCCTTCAAAGCTTGATGACTTTAAAACTATTGAGTCGTTTTCGGGCTTTCTTCTGCATTAAGTAGATATCGAGCTATCAGCGTTGCTTCTAACCGATCGCGATGGATTGAATGAATGATGGACTTACTAATACAATCTAGATATTAATATCTTCGACTTTTGTGTATTTTAGATATAAATTTGTATAGCGATATAACAACAGATTGATTTTCAATTTGGATTCTAGTTCTTTACTATCAGGTGCAATGTGCCACCGAGATCACACAGCTCTATTATTGATGCAGCAGAACTGATATCTTTCGCAGACTATCCAATCAGAATTGACTGATTTATATCCGCGCTCTAGGAACCAGAACTATATTATTACAATTCTACTTATCGCATAGCTATACACATATCGTATTATATTTTATCCGTTATACTCAGAACAGTTCTTACAAATACACAGCAGTGTTTATATAGTAGGTAATAATTTTAACTAGATATTAAATTAGGCTTATAGTGTATCTATCCCTAAGCACATAATATATTTGATTCGCAAATTTTCGACAATCGTACATAATTTTTCATTCACCAATCTTTAAAGGAGACTAGACCAGACGAATACTTCCATATTATAGGCTTTCAGCAATATGTTGTTTTTGTTATTCACTTTTACTGAAAAAAAAAATCTGCAGTACCTATTATGGAACCCCCTATACTATATGACAATCTGTTTATATAGGGGTGATGATTTCTCTTTTTCATTTCAGAATTCCAATATTAATTTACATTTTTCTTTTTGTTTCAGTGGAGGCAAGTTTATCAGTATCGGAGATAAAATACGGTTACCAGACGATGTCACCATGGGGTACATTATAGGTAAGATAATATATTTGTGTATTTTTAGATTTTACACCCTCATAGTCCGGAAAAATAATTGGACTAACAAATATAATGTAAGTTGTACCTATACGAACAATATTGAAACGACTGGAAAAGTATATACCAGGATAGAACGAAATGATGATAATGGACTGTAGAGTAAGTTATGGTTCTTCTTCTTTAACCCACTTCCCTCCACTGCTGGATGTAGGCCTCTTCCATTCCCTTCCCCTTGTATCTATTCTTCCTTTTCGCATCCAGGTTCTGCCTGCTTGTTGGACTATGTCGTCAGACCACTTTTTTGGGGGTCTTCCAGCCCGTTTGTTATTCGTCCAAGGTCTTCATTTGATAGTTATGATTTGATAGTATTCTCTCTTCATTTGATAGTTATGATATTCTAATTATTATTTTTCTTTGACTATAACGGACAAAAAGCTAGTCTTCAACATTACAAGTGAGAAGCAAATTTAAAAGAATTTGTTGTTAAGTAAAGTTTAGTGTTTTGTATGGAACATGAATATAATGTTATCGTACTTTTACCTGGCTAGGCAAGGTAATGGTTTATCAAAGTATTCCTCTATGAAGTAAACAAGTGTCTGCAAATCCTCGAGAGTTCTAGAAAGTTCCGTAAAGTTCTCTCAACTGTTGCGGAGAACTACAATGCTTAGTGCATTTTGTAGAGGTTGAAAGTACATCAAATATTTGGACATCGACTAAATATATCAAAACTTTAATATTATAATCTAAAATACAATATCATTTCATAATATTAAAAAAATTTCGTAGTTCACCATTATTTTTTCTGAATGTATACTGCAGTGTTCAAGTATTGATGGGGGAAACAATGGTGAAAATTGATTTTTTAAGACTACAGGTATGATTTGTGATGGTCATAAAATTTTCCTTGCACAATCTTCGATTAGGAAGTATTACACAAACTTAAGAGTGTGCATACCGACATTTCAAAAATTTCTTAAAACGGGAGACCTTCTATTTCGACAACCGTTACTAAATTTGCTTTGGAACAAAATAGGGTAGATGCATTGAACCTTTATCTAGGGAATAACCGTAAAAGATTTTTTATATCTTGTAAAGATTTCTCAAAAAAAATATTTAAAAACACCTCTGACCTTTTTCCCGAAAGACGGAAACTCGTTTCCCGAAAGTCGCGGAGTATTTTTTTTCTTGTACTGATAATATGCATTAAAATCGCTATTTTTACCATTTTATCATGCGATTGTCGCGCGATTTTGAACCTTAATGCCGTGGGAAAAGACTGTGACGTCATTTCTGGTGCCATGCCCTTAAGAATAGATATTCAAATTCTCAGCTTCCTTAGATGAGTAGATGGTCTTATGTTTAAGTGGGATAGAATAGAAGAAAATAAATTTATAATGCTTCGTGCGCGGTCGCTTTAAAAATCAATTATTTCGGCTTTTGCACTCAATAACATTATTTTTAAGAATTGTTAACTGTGAATAGCGTAATGCTTCCAAATAAATCATAAATTTAAATGCATCGTAAAGTTTTTGAAAACGTTGAATGAAGTATTGTTGCATCCTCAAAATCACTCTGTTTATGATACTGTTCTCCACTTAGAGACAGGACCTATAATACAATATGTTATACATAGTACACGCCTGTAAATAATAGTGGTTCAGTTTTAGCCAAAAGTTTCCAGTTGGAGGTAAAGAGAAAACAAAGTTTCCTAGATAAGCCGAGGTTATGTTGAAAATTTACGAAGCTCGTTGTTGTTTTTAATAGAAAAGTCTTCAGATTAAACCTTGCAATATGTTTTTGTGCAACTCGTTCATAATAAATTTTGTTGATTTTTTTAAAGCGTTGAAAATCCAAATATTAAATTTACGTAGTAGGATGCTTATTTCTTGCTTACTGCTAGCCACTTGCGTTCCACTGCTGGACATAGGTATCTTCTAAACTCTTCCACTGTCCTCCGTCTTGGGTTATCTGCTGCCATCTACCCTTAAGATGCTTAATACTTAATATAATTTAATATACTGATTCCATAGATTTTTCTTTAGAACCCCACTCAATTATTTTTATAAATATAGTTAACCATAAATCGCACTAATTAGCAGAAACAGGGCCTAAAAAGAGAATTGGGGCACCTAGTCTTTTCCCATAATATTTACAGAAATAACTACCTGATTTTAATAAGTATTTGAATTTACGTATTGCGTTAGATTTTCCTTATTTCACAATCAGCAATGTCACTGTTTGTGAATCCGTTAAATAAAAAGCAAACAAACTTTTCCTGAAATAATTCTTTAACGTACAAGCGCTTACTTTAATGTGAGTAACTTTCCAAGTTTTATGTTGAACTTTAACCATAACACTATTCATACGTCAGGTTTATTGAATGAATAAAATATTATTCCACTACGGATTGAGACGTTTTAATGAAAGTTTTCCGTGTTCAACAACAGTTATGTATGTAGACATATGACTCTGAAGGACGAGAGATCTTCAAAGGAATGAAGTCTCTAAGGGCTATCACAAACGTGCTGACAATAAGTTGACTGAATGTTGGATTCTAAACTTCCGTACGTGTGTGGCTAGCCGTCTTAAAATTAGATTACTTTCTAGTACCATTGATTTATATTGTAGTAGTATGACAATACATATCATTAGATAGATTTTTATAGTCAAATATAGGTGTGTGTTTTACTTCGAATTTCACTCAATATCTTTGTTTTTTTTTAATGGGAATATGAATTACTTTAAATCTGCAAAAAAAATAATGAAACCAATTGAACGAAAATTTGTATGAATCTGTCAGAGCTTTTTGGACCGCACCGCTAGAGGCTCTGCATTCGCTTTAGACCCGTATTGGCTAAAGGAGTTCGCCAAGCGTATGACTTAAAAAAATCGTCAGTAAGCTCTGACTTCTGACAGATCAATCTAACAATCAGAACGTGTGTGAAGGATAGTTAAATTGTAGATTTTCACGGTCATTGTTTATCTCTTCTCCATTCTTTTCGGGTGTACCATGTGCAGATTGTCGATGTTGTCGAGCTTTCGGCCTACTTCCTGAGGCCACCTTCAGGACTAATGTAGTACACCCGAGAAGAATGGAGAAGAGATAGATATAGAAGCTTCCGGAATCAGAATACTGAATGTTAGAGTATAACTTTCCGTGCGTGTGTGATCGTCCTAAACATCTTTATATGATGTTGGACGTGTCTACAGAACGCATCACGTATACAGAATCCTATTAAGCAACGAACAATTCATTACTAACATAAAAATAAATGCTTCCACCCATTTGTCAGAATATTTTTTGTCTGTCTACGTAATGTTCGTACGTAAAACTAATATTGCTCGTCTAATTTTACTTGATATTATATTAACTTACTTCACGACATGACTTGTTTTCATACTGTTGTGCACCGTAAGAGATGGGTAGACAAGGTAATTTGTAATTATAAAGTTGTCTTAGTATTACTTTTATTTAAATTAAATAAAATATCCGACCTCAACCATTTCTAACCCTCGACTCTACATATTGAAGTAATAAATTCAATAAATATCATTAAAAGTACCTAATGTTCTGTCAACAACAATAATAATAGCGATCAGCAGATCTGACACAGATCTCAGCATTGCGATAAGATCGCCCTAGTGATCCAATGTATATGTATTTTTTAATGTTGACATAATTCTGTATTTTCTTCACCAAAGGTGTAAATAGAAAAATAAATACTAGAGGCAATTTCATCGGACCGTGCTTTACACATTAGGCTAAAAAAAATCATTCATTAAAATAAATTCAATAAAATCATTCATCAAAATAATTTTTCATTGACAAACTTTGATCAAAATATTGAGACGTAGTTTTATATGCTTTCAATATTAATTAGTTATTTTTCTTTAATTCCAGAACATCTTCTCGGCAAACCATTGACAGTAGTAGATCAGTTCCATTCTCATCTGGAACCCATGAAGTTCCTCAGAAGAGATACTCTGAATGATCAGGTCTCCTTCTCATTCTCCAAGAACAAAGACGAATGGAATGTTGTCAACGTGGAAGGCTTTGATGAGAACTATGACAAGAATAGGTATGTAACTATTATAGATTTATTTCTTTCTGCAATCAAAATTATTGTCTTCCTTATCATTATAGATCCTTTATCTAGCAGTTCGTGTTACCTATATTTCGAGTCGAGTTCATTAAATGTATTTAGAGTTTCATTTATATATTAGTCAACTGAAAGCATTTAAATTGTAATAACGTACAGGATGCCATTGAATTAGTTAGTAGTTAGTTAGCATAGAAACTAACACACCTTTGGCGTGGCTAACGTCACCTTAAACTTTGGCTCAGCAGAAGAAAACCACAAACTTGGAGACATCTTGATATTCTAATATCTACTTGTGTTATAATGGTATCTTTAATTGAAAGCTTTTTTCAAGTGAAAAAATATGTTTATGTCATGTCTTAGTGTTGACAGACTATTTACATTTCCAGACATAGTTTGTTTTGTTTTTTTCTGTTTTTTTCAGTATTTTATTTTAAATATGGGAGTCACTACATATAAGGTAATAGATATTATAGCGTATCATACTTAAAACCAATATTAATATTAATACCTACACATTGTAACAATAGGCATCCATTATATAAAGATAGGCAATTAATCTAATGGTGAATTTACTTTATTTTGTATCACCGAAAATTATGTCGGATTTTTTTTAAGTATCCATAGACACAAATAAAAATGTCTTGCTGTGCGCAAGTATCACTAACATGTTTTAATTTTATCTTGTTATTATAGAAAAACATAAGTATGATAATATGCTATAACGTTCCTGTATACCAGCATCATACAAAAACCTGGTTTACACGCTATAACTACACAGGATTGATGAAACATATTCCTTGTATTGACAGCGTTGAACATTTTAAATCCAATAAAATGTAGACAGCTCAATAAATCATACGGGTTTAAGGTAGATATCCAAAAAAATGTACAATTTCTATACCACTATAATAAGATTATGTATCGTAGGTATACCATGATAATATTATTCCTCTGAATTCTACAAACACCTGATGGTTATTTGTCATACAATGTTTCATCTCTCATTAAGTATACCTATATCTTTATTGTTGATGCCAGTTTACCGAGCGAAATATACCGAAAGACTTTCAACGAATTCGTCAAAATTCAATATAATTTATTTATCAAACCAATGAGGTGCTCGGTAGCCTGGTTGGTAACGCGCTCAAATGTTAATCCGGCGGGCGCGGGTTCAATCCCTGACTTACTCCAATTCACAACACAAGCTTTTCAAGCATTAAGTGAAGTGCACGAAGATGTATTTGGGTTTATTTCGATAAACCCAGATTCATTAAAAAAATCTCAATTTGCAGTCGATTAGTTCACAGCCAAACAGAATACAACGATTTTAAAATTTTGGTGCATTTATTATTTTTTAGTGTTTTCAGTATTTTTTACAGTGCGGTTGAAATTCAAGATTACCGGATTAATAAATAATTAGGTTCTAAATGATCAACTGCTGTTGAATTACTTTGTTTCAGTTGTGGAAATAGCATCAAATAATTAAGAAATAACTAATTTAATTTTTCATCTACGTAATTTTAGTTTGTTATTCGGTATAATGTTAGTCGGTCAATGTGTGCGGTAGGAATTGATATTTGAGTATTGCTTGAAGACAAGACACATGTAGTTATGATAGTAGAATTAAAAAGGGTTTTCATGTCGTCATACATTAACTTCTCAGCTTGAATTTTAAAACAATACCTAGAGGAACATGTAACATACATTAATAACATACAAATATCATGTTAAATAGTTGCACACTTAACATGATGGAACCAGAATGGAAATTTAAATACAATACGTATGAGTAACTCTAAATAAAAGGTATATTGCCGTGCTAAGTTAAAACACAGTAGGTAATTACAAAAAAAATCGAAGTATGAGGTAACATAACGTAAGGAATGCAAAACATTTTTATCTATCTATCTATCTATCTATACCCTCACGCCACATCCCTTGCAGGGTAGGCAGAGAGGACAGAGCGCCAGACAGCCCTATCCTTACACACACTTCTAGCTTCCGTCACATTCATGCAATTAGTCATACACGCTCTCCGATTCCTTTTACTCAAAACGCGTCCATCCTTGAGGATCTGGTCGACATGATCGGACCAGGTCAGTCTCGGACGGCCGCGCTTTCTCACCCCTCTTCGCTCATACAGATATATCTTTTTTGTCATCCTGTCATCATTCATTCTCTCAACATGCCCAAACCATCTTAGTTTGTTTACTTTCATTCTTGTCACTACACCAGTCTTGCAGTCACTCATTTCCCTAATAACCTCATTCCTTATCTTATCTCTCAGCGTTTTATACAACATTTTTCATAAGAAAAAATACTGTATTTTTAATGCTATGCTTAGAAAATGCCTATACTGTGTCCACTTATTTCTTTAATTTGTGACGAAAACATACAAAAAGGTATATTGAAACTTGAATGTTGGATTCTGAGATATTTGTGGTTCGGTAATTACTGTGTTTTTACTCAGCAGGGCAGCATAGGTTACAGTAGTTGTAAAATAGTATAGATAGATAATGGATTGAGTTTGTTAGTCGAAAAGAATATGGGAAAAATGGGGGAAATTAATACGATTAAAATGGAAAATTACACAATTAGTAGCGTACGGAATATTGGGAAATATTGTGGAACAGTTGGCCTATTAGTTCGCCCTAGTGAACAGTTTTGATTGACAATAAAATAATTTTGATTTTTTCTCTTTTTTTCACAGATTTCTCTCTCTGCATTGCTTCCTGTTCCCTTACTTCAGCTTCTGCCCAAGATAGCACCTTAAGGAACTATAAGCAAGTCTTCCTGGAGTTTCCACGTTTAAAGCCTTCGAGTCAAAATTGTTGTTATTGTAAATAAAAAAAAAACATTTTATATTATGTACTATTATTTTTGTAATGGATATTGTAAGTATGTAAATTTTATAATATATTTTTGTATAGCAAATTAATATTATATTTTTGTATATAATTTCAAAGTAAGTTGGAGTCACTGCGAGATTTTGGAAACGTGATCTTTTCTGTGTCATTCTTCATGCTCTGATTTTATTGTCATAAAAACAATATACAGAAAATAGAATTATACGGTAAGCACGAATTCAATTACCTAAATTTTCAAGGAAAAAATAAAAAACTAAATAGGTATTTAGGTTAAAATCCATAAAAAATGATTTTATTTTTCACGACTAGTATTCGAGGGTTTGCACCCTCATGTGAAACTATCGCCTGATGATGAGGGTGGAAACCCACGAATACTAGTCGCGAAAGCTTAAGTCATTTTTTGTGGAATCTAAATATTTAGTTTTTCATTTTTCCCTTAAAAATGGACTTCCACCAAGTACCAACGGTCAAAAATATTGAGATTACCATTTTTTTCATTTTTAGATAGTTTTATATATGGTATAGCAAAATAACCCATAAATTTATAAGAATAATAAAATTATCTAATTATTAGGAATGCTACTCGGGTGATGCACAGGGTAAGACGGACTTTTACCTATCATTGTTTGGTTCTTAAAATCCCAAAATCAAATAGTGCAAGTTAGTGTTATAAATTATCACAAAGTCTCAACTATGTGTTTGTGTTATTGGAACTGAGAAAGAAAATAAAAACAAAAAAGAACCATAAAGTTAAACAATTTTGTAAAGTTACATTTACTTCGAAAAGTTTTATCCCTATGACTCCAACTTACCGTGTAAAATAAAACAGTAAAAATATATTAATGTAATTTAATATAATGTTATTTTATTTTATTGCAAATTATTTTATTGTGTAATTAATTAAAACTAGTTTTTGTTTACAATTGAAGCTCAAAGCGTTATCAATATATTGCATGAAACTTGCCAATAAAAATGTAGTATTAAAATTATAAAATCTGGGTGTACCTATTTGTAATGTGTTTAATTATTTGTGTAGATTGTTTTTAAATAGTTATTTGTATTTTTATTTTCGGCAATTTTTAGAATGTTTAATTAAATGTCGTTTTCGTAAACGTAGTAATTGGAACAGAGGAGATACAATTAAAATCTAGTATGCATACTAACATTTCAAAAATTTCTTAAAACAGGAGACGTTCTCGACAACCGTTACTAAATATGCTTTGGAGAAAAATACAGTAGACAAATTGAACCTTTATCTGGGGAATAACCGTAAAAGATTTCATTTGATATGGTATGGTTCATCCACATTTCTCATTTGATATAGGAACCAGCGACAGATGTGCAGATATGTTCTGTCTCACATAAGGGTTAACACTTAAAATAGTAGACCTCAACTCTTTTTTTCTTCAGATCACTCGAGAAGTTTTACCGTGGAAAATAAATGTAATTAAATAAAATTATTTCTGTCTCTTTAAAATAACTTATACAATACTGTATCTGAATCACATAATTGTTATACTTTTTACTTCTACTTCCCACACGCTTCGTGAGACAATTATAAAGAAACAATTAGATAATTGTGTTTTATATAAAGAAGCCTTAATTAATAATACTTATTCTATTTTCTTCTTTGATAAAATAATGTCACCGTCGTTATATTTAATTTCATTGTTTTACTTCATATAAATTTAATATTTGTCACAGAAACATTTCTATAAAACTCTCTTCTAACAGCGTGAACCAATATAAAGACAGAATTACATTATACATTCTCATAATAAGACCTTTTCAAAGGATGAAAACAAAAAACATTGAAACAATTCATCTTCGAGAATATCGAACCAAGAAAACCTCACTATTACTCGTATCTATACCCTGTTAAAATATCAACCAAAATTAAGAGCGTGCATACCGACATTTCCAAAATTTCTAAAAACGGGAGACCTTCTATCTCGACAACCGTTATTAAATATGCTTTGGAACAAAATACGGTAGATGCAGTGAACCTTTATCTAGGGAATAACCGTAATAGATTTTTTATATCTTGTATAGATTTCGCAAAAAATATATTTAAAAACACCTCTGACCTTTTTTCCGAAAGACGGAAACTCGTTTCCCGAAATTCGCGGAGTAAATTTTTTTTCTTGTACTGATAATATGCATTAAAATCTAGGGAATAACCGTGAAAGTTTTTTGATAGACGCAAAATTAACCCCAAAAAATGGGAAAAAACGCTATTTTTACCATTTTATCATGCGATTGTCACGCAATTTTGAACCTTAATGCCGTGGGAAAAGACTGTGACGTCATTCCTGGTGCCATGCCCTTAAACAGGAATAATTATAAATTTTGTTATTTTCCGATAATATTTGAGTAATTTTCCTATGTGATTTTATACTTATTGACACACATTTTTGTCCTGACTTTGCCTTCCGTCTGAATTTTCGCTTTTTGGGTAAAAGGCTTTAGGGAAGAATTTATCGTTTATTTAATATTTAAAGATATTGTTTAATCTATCGGTTTACACAAAATGGTTTCAATCTTTACTTATAACTGTCATAATACTATAACTGTATAATTATTATCTAATAGGTATTTACCCTACAGGAATTTTTAAAGCATTTTATAAATAAGTTTATACCTCATAATTGAATAAAAAACACGTGTATTCCCATTACTAAGTCGACAAAACTGTCCACCATAATTTCGTTTTAGTCTCTTGATGAGTAAAATTTATGTGAAGTAATTATGAAAACGACTAAAATTTTATTAGATTTTACGATTTTAAACATTGCCTATAAAAATATTCACGGTTGTTTTACGCCCGGGAGATCGATTAACTTAATTAATTCGGAGGGGGATAAAACATTAATAATGTTATTAAAATTTTGTTTCTAATAATACATTCGGTCCTCAATTCTCATATTTTTTTATTTAACTACGTAGTATATGCAACGATTTTTACTTCTCTATTGTCTTTATTCAACTTTAGTTGCAGTCCTGAGTTCCTTTGTAGAAATTCTTTGTTTTTTCGTAGAATTCCTATGTATCTTTGTAGAACGTTAAAGGACAGTGGTAAATTAGCATTAGTAAAATAGCTCTAAACATCACCACAAGATCTAAAACCCGACAAGGAACCTAATTATGCAAGTTGATAATAAATTTAATCTATAATATTGGTCCAATATACATAATTTTCCGCTGATAATTTCGATGTTGAATCAGTACTTCAGCCAAAAATACTGTTTTATTTTAAGAAAATTGAGCACATTGTGACGGTTATATTTTAATTTTAATTATATAAACTTCTAAACCTCCACGGGAATCTTCTTCTTCTTCGTCAGCCCTGACCTAAATAGTCTGATATAGGCCTCTTCCATTCATTTCCATTCGTCACGGGAATAAAGGGATATTATTATTTGATTTAATTGTTATTCAGTACGTAAATTTAAAAATAAACTAAAAGTATTTTAACTGATTATAAAAAGCAATGAACTCAAATATTAATGTGTTCTTGAAAATGTACTTGATTAGAACCAGTCATCGATTGACAATACAATCAATCTTAAATAAAATATATTATGTAGTTTTCAAGTTACAATCGTAAATCTTAAAATAAAATAGTAATAATAAATAGATCAACCTCACATAGGCGCGGTGCGTATAATAAAAAAATAATAGAACGACAATAAACCAACAGCATTACCTATGATATATCATTTAGCTCAGTCCTTTTGCAGCACGAAGTCGGCAAAATTAATAACAGATGGGACTCTATGCAGTATGATACCTTAGGGTGGGATGTTTCAGAATATCAGGCGTCCCCCCCGCCACACCTGACGCGTCACCCCCCTGGCCCCCCGAATAGGTCCCCCTACGTGGTTTTCATCTATTTATCAAAAAATTGTAACAGATAGAAGGAAAATGTTAAGGACAAAAATAGTCCTTAATAAATTCTCTACAAAATAGGTAAAGCACATTTTTTGATAGGACTAGTAATTTACCCGCAATAGCCGGTGAAAATATCGTAATTTTTTAATAAGAACCAAAAATTTTTTATTTTACTCAAATTGCTGAAAATTCATAAGAGCTACAAGAAAATGGTCAAAGAATGAATTAATTGCTATAGTTTTAGCTATAAAATGAGCTATTATTTATTTTTGCACGGCTCATAGTTTTTGAGTTATAACATAAAATTCCAATGACAGAAGTCTTAAAAATGGAACTTTTCATACAATTTGTATTGAAATGCTGTGATATTAAAATTTAGGTTACGCCTGTTTTTCACAAGTATGTGAAAGATAAAAAATGTATTGGAGTATGACTGGATTTTGTAAGTATTTTAAGGTATAATTCTTTAGAAGTTCAATACACTTTTGCCAGCCATATTTCAAAGCCGTATCCCAGTTTTGCAGAAGGATTCGTCAAGATCATTAAAGAAGAAAATTTAGTGTATGTCTGTGTAAGATACGAGGTTCGGCTGAACACTTCGTAGCCCTGAGAAAAAAATGTACAGACCAGTTTAAGTTCATTATTGATATAGATAATTTAAACTTCATTAGGGCTATTTACAAAATTTGAGATCGATAGGACGACGCTGGCACTCTTGGCACCATTTTTATTTCAACGTGTTTGACATTTTTGTGAAAATGTGAAATTGTCAGCTGCGATCCGTGATAAAATATTATTTTATCTAAGGTCATAGACCGACACGAACCATAAAAGAAATATCGGGTTCATTAATGGAGTCTGTTCCATCATATGCCATGATTAGAAAGTAAGTGCCAGATTTTGAATGGGCACAGCAAGGTGTCAAACACAACCCTTGAAGCGGAAAGCAATAAAATGCAGTAGTTCTGGAGAACGTCGATAAAGACATGGATTAATTTTTCAAAGATCGCGGAATTATTAGTTAGGTGATAGCAGAGATTCCAGTGATCTGATTTTAATCAGTAGTGTTCATCTTAACTTCAGAACAGGACTTGTACAAACCCTCGAATCGCCGGGTGCCAATGCTTTTGACCCATATCCTAACCTTGAGGAATCCTTCTGGAAAACTGGGATAATGGCTTTGAAACATGACTGGCAAAAGTGCATTCAACTTCGAAAGGATTATATCTTGAAATACTAAAAAGACCCAATCATACTCCAATACATTTTTTATCTTTCACATGCTTGTGAAAAACAGGCTTAACCTAAATTTTAATATCACAGCATTTCAATACAAATTGTATGAAAAGTTCCATTTTTAAGACTTCTGTCATTGGAATTTTATGTTATAACTCAAAAACTATGAGCCGTGCAAAAATAAATAATAGCTCATTTTATAGCTAAAACTATAGCAATTAATTCATTCTTTGACCATTTTCTTGTAGCTCTTATGAATTTTCAGCAATTTGAGTAAAATAAAAAATTTTTGGTTCTTATTAAAAAATTACGATATTTTCACCGGCTATTGCGGGTAAATTACTAGTCCTATCAAAAAATGTGCTTTACCTATTTTGTAGAGAATTTATTAAGGACTATTTTTGTCCTTAACATTTTCCTTCTATCTGTTACAGTTTTTTGATAAATAGAGGAAAACCACGTAGGGGGACCTATTCGGGGGGCCAGGGGGGTGACGCGTCAGGTGTGGCGGGGGGGACGCCTGATATTCTGAAACACCTCACCCTAAGGTATCATACTGCATAGAGTCCCATCTGTTATTAATTTTGCCAACTTCCCCATACATTGATTTCCTAAAGTGACTGAACTAATTATTGAATTATCGTTTCTGGTTTCTTATTGTTAGACCTAATAGTTCCAGCAAATATTTTATTGCAATAAAACCGATCACCCGGCCGGCATTCTCGTATATATCTATCTACATTGAACATTGAACACGGCCAAACACATCATAAATTTTATTCGTACATTGTACACGCATTAGCTAATTTTATCATTTCGTTCACGAATAGAGTTTTTCCTATTCGATTTTTGTGGTTCGAGCCTTCCTTGTTGAAATATTCTAGTAGGTAAGTAAGTATACGGGTATCCTTCTTCCGTTCAATCCTGGGATTGTTTGAGGTCATATGACCAGCAAATCTCCACCCCCCTCGTGAACCTAGCATGTTTTTTTAGAAAACTAATATCCTGCATGCCACTCATTTGTCGCAGGTAATTTGTGATAATTAGTGTCGGTGAAAATAAATTTCTATCCGGGAAATATTACAAGGGAACTAATTCATTAGGTAATAGTTTCTTGCGTAGTTTTTCTTTATCAAAATTACTGTTAATGATTTCAAATGTCTATTTGCATTAGGTACATTTTTTTTCTCATGAAGATAATCAATACAGCGAAGGTATAAATGCCCTATTTTGCCTGAATGCAATAATATTCAAATTTCTGAAGTTCATCCGTGATCGAATTCATAATTACTTTAATTGACGAAATACATTTTTTAAACTACAACAATGCCATCTAGCGGCTTGTGTACCTACTCTTTATAATAGGTATAAATATTCGGGAATACCTGATACGAGCTTTACCTATATCAACTGATATGTTGTGTGTAGGTAGATATGTCCTAATGTCTTATAAGTCGAAATAACTACCACCCGTGTGTTTACAACAGGCCATGTCGAGAATTATTTTATTGTTTATAGTCATGTCTTCCAATTCAAATCCTTAGGCGTTAATCAAGGCAATAATATGTCTAACATAACTTAATATTACATATCCACCAACAATGTGTGCCTTCTAAATTTTGTAGAGTATAATTAAATTATATTTTTTCCCACATATATCCTGAAACTTGCTTCAAAAAGTAAGGCAATAAAAATAAATTATTTTGAGTCGCATTATTTGTATTATGACTTTTGCGTGGAACTTAAATTAATAAAAAAAAAAAAACAAATTGATAATATTACAATAATTGTTTTTTTTTGTCAAGATGTATAGTTATTATTATGTTTATAAATCCGATTAAACACATTACAAGTAGCCGACTATTTAATATTTTAAGATAGTTATGTATGTGAATAAAAAATACTGTGTAATATTTCAATTTATCTGTAAAAATTGACGAGTCCAGGTGCCCGAATGGGCCTTCGGACGATAGTAAACAATAAAATAATTATCGCAATAGAATCTGACTGCCGACGCCATGTTCATTTCTAAGATCACTCTATTAGAGAAATATTTAGTTGTTTCTCAATTTATACCTTTAAAAAGTCACTTGTTATTAACAGTAGTCTCATATGAAAACAGATTTGCTAAAATAAGAGAAATATGTACTGATTTTTTGAGGGAGATAAAATATGGTCTCTGATACGTTGCTTGCGTTCGGTTCGTTTGAGTAAAATATTATAGTAACCTCTATTAAGTATGTGAATAGTTAGTTCGGTTTGAAAGGTTCACTCGTTATTTCCACATCTTTGATCTTCTACTTTCTTGAGATCCGGTGAACTTCCGGAGTTAAGACATTATTGGAAATGCTTCTTGAAAGATTTTTTATCATATTGAAAAAGGATGTTCTGCAGAAACGATTAAGATTTCATAAAAGCTTTTTTGTAGCTTGATTTTTAAAACAATTCGTTTCACGTCATTGAGGCGGATCATAGTCATGTTTTATAGATTTTGTTGAACTTTGGAAGTAATCAAACACAAAATTGTAAATACACAATCAAATTTCGAGCAAATTGAAATGAAAATAGCGTGATTTGCTAATTGAATCACAGAATTATTATTTTTTTCTAATAAATTAGATTTTTAGAAGATCTCTTTTCAGAATTTTCATCCACTCTATGTTTTAAAGTCATGTACGGTATCTCTTGATCTCTCATAGAAAAATGTAATAACTACTAAACAACATATTGAGATAAACACCGAAATAATTATCCACAGCGAGTGCAATGCCAATGAAAAAAGAACATAGTAAAAAAATCATTCATTCACTCCACTTCTTACCATCGTTTTTGGGCATATTTTTTATTAATACCGTGACAGTTTTATTCGTGAATGATGAATAAATATTAAATATAAGTATATATAAATAAACAAATTAAGTAATATAGCAATTTAAATGAAGTTGTAAAACAATTTCTCATAGAGAAAAATGATATTTTTATATTTTCGTTGTTCTAAGGAGATATTGGAGTAAATTACTGCTAGTTAACAATTATAAAGACGAACTGTGATTGTATTTCTAAATATAAGTTTATATTTTGTATTTCATATAATTAATTTTACATGTAGTTTATTATTTTAGTAAGCATCTATTAAAAAAGCGGCAGTCTTTTTATAATTCATTACTTCTACTTTTATACATAAAATATAGCAAATTAAATGTAATGCCCCCGTCACACGCCCGTCCGAGTACCGAGCCAACGGTGTTCATGAGTAAAAAGGCGTCAACCGTCGGCTACGTGCACGTCAAGACCAACATTCAATCCACACGCCTTTTTACTCACGAACAGCACTCGGACGCGACCTATGTAGCCGGAGCATAATGATTTAAATTTTCTCATTCATTTATTGGGATGATACAGATCTTCTTGAAATTTAATGTCAACTCAGTTTTAATAAAGTGTCCAAACTTGAAATAAGGTGAATTTTTTCGACATAGAAAATTTACATCTCTTCCCACTGTTATTTTTTGATATTCTGTTTCACTGATGAATCATATATACAGAGAGCAGCAGCCCTCTGAAAAAAATAGAAACGGAAATAATTAAAAGTATTCAGAGCGTGTGTGCAGTTTATTTTATGCAATATAGTTCAAAATTAGGGCTGCTTTCTTTTCTAGTCTATGTAAGTTATAAATTTTTAACCTTTCCCTAAATTCAAAATCATTTTTTCTATTGTATATTTATTGCTAGGTAGGTTGTAATAGAAATTTAATATTTTATCTACGATTTGTACTGTTAATAAAATAACCCCTTTTGTATATAAAATAAATTATTATGAATATTTTTGTACATTTTTATTATTATATAGCTATTTTCTCAGTGTAAATAAATCACAATATTTAAAGAATGTAAAATTTTGTATTCAATAAAATATCGTATGTTATCACAATTCATGATTTTATTTATTTTAAACATACAGATGTATGCAAGACAAGTTCGACAAAAGCAAGAGTTCGAGCATGACGTTGAGGTCGGTTTTAACACCTAATACCCTATAATCATATCTGATATCAGGATGCAGAAGCCAAAACCAGAATGAGATGAATCCAGCTAGCAGTGTGCTTTGAGTACTACACCAAGGAGCATTTAAAATGGTCTCCAAAACTATACATAAACAAGTCATTCCATATGGTACCTATTCATCTTATCAACCAATATTAAGAGATGCATATACCGACATTTCAAAAAATTCTAAAAACAGGAGATCTTATATCTCGACAACCGTTACTTAATATGCTTTGGAATAAAATAGGGTAGATGCGTTGAACATTTATCTAGGGAATAACCGTAAAAGATTTTTTATATCTTGTATAGATTTCTCAAAAAAAAATATTCTCCGATCTTTTTTCCGAAAGACTGAAACTCGTTTCCAAGTCGCGGAGTAAATTTTTTTTGTACTGATAGTATGCATGAAAATCTAGGGAATAACCGAATAAGTTTTTTGATAGACGCAAAATTAACCCGAAAAAATGGAAAATACGCTATTTTTACCACTTAATACCGTGGGAAATGACTGTGACGTCATTCTTGGTGACAAGCCCTTAAGAGATTCAGCTTTCAGTACGGAGTATCTTGACCTTCTGACTACTTCTGAGCCTTGGTTACGCTTGAGAAACATAATAACGTAAAATAAAAGGCTTTTTATTAAATTTTCCATCTCTTCAGATAGCTTTCTCTATACTTACTTTCTACATTCTGCTTAAGTAACCTGATTTCATCGTATCTTAACCCCCACGGGAACCAAACAATATTTACAAGTTGTTTTTACAAACTTTTCCATTGTTATATTATTTTCTCCCTACAATGAGCAGAGTTTCTTCATTTGGGGAATTTGTTTTCTGAAATTGAATAAGTCAACATGTGGGTTGAAGTAGGAATGAACTCGCGCTATGTTTGCTTTACGATATATTTTTATACATTTTTGCCCATAAATGAGATAAAATAGGTATTTCAGAGTCGTACTGTATTATTTGTTTAAAGGATAATCTTATAAAGGCAAGCAAGCAAGCCACCTCTATAGAAAAAGGCTGTAATATCTAATAGTTTATTTTTCGTGATCTAAGAAACATACTTTGGTATCTACTAAAGTACAAAGAATACGTAACACAGGAATAGGTTCAATAGCGCCGCAGGCATTTATTTAATAAAAAAAGTGTATCCTAATGGATTCACATAATGATTTTAGATTTTTTTTTGATATGGTGAGAAAACGCGTGGTCGTAATATTTTTTGCCAGTTTTTTCATTTAGTTAGTATGAAAAAATGTTTTCTATGTCGCGGGCGGTAAAAATATCTGGCCCCGGCCACTTGTAGCCCGCGGGGCGCTCTTTGACTACCGAGGGGTTATAGTATAAATATTTTTCCTCTTTTTCTTTTTCCTTGTCTTAAATATATCACGTTTGTAGCGCGTGATTCTCTTCCCACATTTGCATTATACCTACTCCTTTTTTCCGGAGATCCATATTAATATATTTGTTACTAGCTGAGTTACCCGTGCTTCGCAACGGTAGTGTGTCTCCCAATGGCTTGAGCTGGACAAAATGTGACTTGAGCTCTGAACTCCTTTTCCACCGCGCTTTTATACGATACAACACATGACCTCACACAATCCTTGGATCCTCTCATCATCATGGCACCTCCTAGTAAAAGCTTATTTTTTCAAAAATGGCGACATTAAAACCTAAAGCAGATCGGTACGTAATTTTTTGTGAATTTTCACAGCAATCCATCGTAAAATGCGGGAGTTGTGCGAACACTTACAAAAAAAAACGACTTTGTTTTATACTGTGAACCATGCTAAACTTGTCAACAAGATATACGAACTTACAAAGGACTTTCGGTTGACATCTGTAATCCGCAACTTCCTGAGTAACAGACGCTTTTACGTAACACTTCAGGGCAAGGATAGCAGGTGGCGGTCACAAAAGAATGGCTTACCACAGGGAAGCGTTCTAGCACCAATCCTATATAACATCTACACGAATGACCAACCCACACCGATAGAGACCAGGCAATTTATCTACGCTGATGACACCGCAGTGGCGGCCCAGGAGGTCTCTTTTGAACTAGTGGAAAAAAGACTCACTCAAACTCTCAATGCGCTTGGACAATACTACGATGCGAATAACCTTAAGCCAAATCCGAGCAAAACGCAACTCTGCGCTTTCCACCTACGAAACAAGGAAGCAGGAAGAGAGTTAAATGTCACATGGAAGGGCGAGAGGATAGAAAACTGCCAGACACCTAAGTACCTTGGCGTCACTCTGGACAGAACACTCTCGTACAAACAACACTGTTCCAACACCAAACAGAAGGTCTCAGCCAGAAACAATATCCTGAGAAAACTTACCGGCACATCCTGGGGAGCATCCCCAACTGTTCTCCGCACCTCTGCCTTGAGTCTGTGTGTCTCCGCAGCCGAGTATGCCTGCCCAGTTTGGCAGAAGTCAGCACATGCCAAACAAGTAGATGTTGCTGTAAATGAAATGGCACGGCTAGTGTCCGGCTGCCTCAAACCTACAGCAGTACACAAACTATACCCTATAATAGGTATAGCTCCACCTAACATCAGGAGAAAGGCGGCGGCGGACGCGGAGAGGCACAAGCAAATCCACGATACCAGACACCCCCTCTACGGCCACGAGATGGCGACACAGAGATTGGCATCGAGAAAGAGCTTCCTGAAAACAACCACTGATCTGGATACCTCAATAAAACAATACAGAGAGGACCAATGGAAGCTCGAACTTGGTGACAGACTTTGGATAGCGCCGTCGGAGGGCAGTAACACCGCGCAAAACCTCGACTTTCCAACCTGGAAAACCTTGAACAGACTGAGGGTGGGGGTGACCAGGTGCAGAGTGAACCAACGGAGGTGGGGCTTCCTCGAGGGAGATGACGCGAGTTGCGACTGTGGGGCGCTGCAGGACGATTTGCATTTGCTGTCGTGCCCGCTGATGCGGATGGCATGCAATATGGAGGACTTAAAAATGGCAAATCACAAAGCGATATCTGTCGCTGCACATTGGAGTGGCAAGGTCTAGAGTCCGGACCCGTAAAGTAAGTTTTATATATATAGATAGATAAGAGTTGCGCTATTTCATTCTTTCAGCTGATGTGTAAAAAAATACGTGTAAAATTGTGGGTCTTCTTTCTCCCTTCCTGTGAAATATTTTCCGGTTCTTTGCATTCAACACAACGTGACGTGAGTGTGAATTTATTTCCTTTGTATGAGAATGGGTATTTGTTTCGGATATGGAATTTCAGGTGTTAATATATCACGAAAATTTTCACATCCTATAAATGAAATATATTGCATTTATGTATTTTGTGTGCGTATTTCCGAGAAATTGGTAAAAAACATGTAGTTGTATGAGAAGTGAGAACTTTGTTTATTTATTTTTTTCAACACAATTGAAAACATTGGATTGAAATGAATAATTTTATTTATTTATTTATTTATTTCAACATATACGGCTTGCGCCCTTAAAATGCATTATAACAAAAATTTGTAGCAAATATAAGTGTGATTTTTTCAATTATATTTCATAGACATAAATAAAATTGTACCTGTTGATTTACGCAAGATAACTTTAAGGTGACTTTCAAATCTTGCTGATGACGTCAAAAATATAAGAAAGTAAAAAATACCCCATAAAGCTTAAGCAACCAAATTTGTCGCCTATAAATACACGTACGTCGTACATGCTAAAATCATTCGACAAAAGGGTGCACATGATGCTGATGATCAATCCACATTATGGGCAGTCAGTAATGGTATGGTTAGATACAAACGATTTACTATTTAGAGAAAACAAAACAATGTTTAGAAATGTGAAGGTACGAATAAGAAAAAATATATTAAAGCTTAAATCTATAGAGCAATTCTGGATTTATTAAACTAGTATGTTGATATTGTGTGAAAGTAATATGTTCTGAACACACACAGAAATGTTAGATTTTTTTTTAAAAAAAAGCTTCTAAATCATTTTCATTGTAAAAATTCGTTTCATTATGAACCTGCAAGATTTATAGCAATGTGAATATTATATCTTGTATTTTGCTAATAATACAGATATTCAAAATAACATTAAAATAATTTTAATAAAAAAAATTATAGGTATACTATTGGTTTCTTAGTATCTGTAATTCTGGCCAGATAATTCTACTTCCTATAACTTATTTTAGGTACATATAATTTACTATAAAATAATAGATTCCTTCATAGAGATAGAATGTAGTTTAAGATATTTCTATTGACTTATAATCGAATCACAATAGTAGTATTATTGTAAAAGCAATATTCTACAATGCTCAATTGGAAATTTTATTACTATCATTGTTACGACTTGTGAGAATTCGTATAAAATCGATCACGATCTTATTTCCAATCATTTGCAAATCCGTGCAAAATCTAACAAGTTAATACTCTAGTAATAAATGTTATCAACAATTCTAATCATATAGGAAATTGCATTATTAATCTATGTATACTACATACATTTCCTGCAATAAGGAAATATAATAGAATTGTCATTGATTTGATATCTCTGATGATTGTTATTTATGCTTGATGTTTCTTTTTCTTCATTTATTTTCAAAATAGATTACAAAACAGTTTACACCAAAATGCCCAACTAGGTACAACCTGTATTTAGGGCAATCCCTCAATGTGCAACAATAATAAAACAGAAATGAAATAGCACAAAATAAGATATAACAGATCAAAACAAAATGAAGTAAACCAAAATAAGATCAAATAATATAAAACAAGTAAAATAAAGTCAAAGAGCAAATTAAAAAATAAGTTAAACGAAGGTAGGTAAGAGAGTAGATACACACAAAACATCATGTATACCTGCAATAGCTGAGATCAATTTTTCTATAGAATAGATCTGATTGATTAAATCTACACGTAATCTAGATTTTTTTTGCCAATTTATTCGCTGTCAAAATGAATCTTAAAATCTTTGGAAGGGCTATGTTTCTCCAATGTTGTTTTCAGTATTATAAGTTAGCACCTATCAAATATTTGGTTTATATATACAAGTGAAAGGTGATAGTGATTTTAATGTATATTGTATTTAGTTGGCATTTACTACTGAGGTGCATATGTATATTGATTTACTATATGTATATAGAGTATATTGCTGAACGTGCACACGCGTCTGGTGACCTCTAGCGGTGGCAGCATTTAACCTTTTCTGTTCGTCCAACCAACCCATTATCCTCATAATGCCAACGTAATGTATAATATGATTTACAGAGGTAAATAAACTCTCATTAAAATATTGCATTAATTAATCAAATACCATGTTTATGCATTGAATAATAGGTGCCTAATTGATTACTCTATTTCCTCTAGTATATATGTTTCTGGGATGAATGATTTTAAATTTTAGCATTGTTTGCGAAAAGTATACTATCATAGTTAGGTAAGTTATTGGTGTTTTACTTACCAAATCACATTCCGCAGTTAATGGAAAAAGAGGAGGTACAAAAGTTTGTGTCGGGATTGCACAGAGCTTCTTAAAACTGTTTTGTTTTGTGCGATGTTTAACAGGTAAATTCAAACGTAGTATCATAATCAGTAACCACCATTAAATTAAATGTAAGTTTTCTTAATAAATCGTATTATGATCATTATGATTCCTAGATATTATTTCAACTTAATGTTTTTATCCTATTGTATTATTTTTTACAACTTTGAAAGCTCGTTGATGGTGTTAGTAATAAATAAAATTGAAATGAACGAATAGTACGAATAGTTCCGTATCCTATATGGTTCTATTTATTGAAAGTATTGGCTAATTACTAACACCATAAAATAAATTTTAAAGACATGAATATTAATTACAAGGCAGTATGAATGGAAACCATGAGGTGACTTTTATTAACGTCAGGTTTATTAACGAAGTCCCTTTGTAAATACCTATCTACCTGATGATTAATTAAAGCTCTTTCCAAGAAAACTTAAAATATACAAGAAAAATTGTGTAGGTAATAATATAAAGTACAAGATAATAATTAATTACTCTGCTGTTTATGTTTGCAACCTCTGTTGCTATGATTATACGAGGTATTGCATTACAGGGCAGGGGCAGGGCATATTGCAAACTTTGTACTGTGTAGTGGTCTTATATAGTACCTAATAGTTATAACATAATACACAAGTCATTAATCCCTTAAGACTTGTTTTCTGAGGTATTATACTTCGATACTATCATACTCACAGTATTATAGTAAACCTACTCGTATAGGGATTCTACTCGAACCAACATAAACACATCGATAAAATTTCTATGAAAATATGATCAAAGTGTAACAATAACTTTTTTATTCTTCTTTTTGTTCTTAATTGTTCTTAATGAAGATGGATTAGCCTCAATGTCGACTCCCAACTGTCAATCCATCTCTTTGGTGGTTTGCCTGGGGTTGGCCGTGCAATGCAATGTGAGGGAGTCTAGATGGCTCCATTCTCTTCACATGTGCATACCATTGTCTCTCCGTCCGTCTAACTTTTTTTTACTTCACATTATATTCCTACTTAATAATGACATAACGTAGCATTCTTAGGTAGCATTGCGAGGCGAAAAGTGTAAGTTAATCCACTAAATTTGAAGGGCGCAATAGAAAGACGCCGAGGAATACGAGGACCTCGGATGCCATGGCTCCGTAACATTCGTAAGTGGACTGGCATCAGGAACGTCGGCTAAATGTTCCGGACTGCGATGGACAGGGATGCTTCCTCCATGGTGACGGCCAATGTCGGGGCGAGCTGCTACGGAACGAAGAGAGGGTGATAATAAATCATTAATTCTCATAATCTGAATCCAAGAGATAAGAAAAAAAATGTTATTCTTTGCTTCTATCTCACGAATTTGCAACATGAGAGATAGGGTGTAGCTTTCTTGTTGGTTGCAAAAAATCGATCTTTTCAAACATCGACGATTATTTTTTTAAATCCCTAACATGTAGCTTATAAAATACGTGCAATGTTATTAACTTTGAAGCAATTATTATGATTGTTAATAGAAATTATAACCATACATCGGGAGATTGGATTCTCTAGGTACCTGGGTGCAGGGACGTAGAGTGAACAAAAATATTATTCAGTTTATTTACTTCACAAAATTTGTTTATACTGCCTACATAATGCACACAGATACAAGTTACGTGGAATTTGTTGTTTACAAATCACTATTGTTGTATTCCCCTATAGATATTGATGGTTGTATAGAATTCAGGTAAAGATGGAAATCCCCGTAATTTAAATTTGAAGAGAAATAATACTTTTGGTCACGAGCCGTCTATCGAATTAGAGGATTAGTAATAATTTATGGCACCCAAGCATCCAGATTCCCTATGTATAATTATAACAACCGTATGTTAACCGCGCCGGTCGCGCTGTTTACCACGAGGTATTTAAATTTACAAAAGCTGCAATATCAGTTAATAAGGTATGCAGTACCTATGTATGTATCTACGATTATTGTACTGAGAAAATATAATTACTAGAATTAATGGGTTTGAAGATTATTTCTGCTATAATTGCCAGTATTTATATACCTAGAACTAGATACAATAATTAAATTCATAGCAATTGATTTAAGTATGTATAAAATATGTAGAAATATTATATCTTGTCAGCTTATCCTTATAAGACGATTCAGTTGGCGCCGTTTTAAACTAAACTGATATTGAACGTATTTCACAAAGCTTATATAGTTATAATTCTCTTAGGCCGGGTTTCCAAGGGCAATTTTTCGTGCAATAATTGTTCGGCATAGATTCATTTTTTTTTTATTTCTTGCATACTTGCATGTTTTGTTCTTTCTTTTTATTTTTTGTGTTTATTATATTGCAGGTAAAATATGGAATCTTTGTTGGTCTGTTTATAAGTGATATGTTTATTTATGTTATTTGTTGTTGTGACTGTATAATTCCGATAAGAAAATAAAATAAAATAAAAAAAAAACTGGAGCAACCCCAATTGGACCAATAAATTACGCAATTATTGCGGCAATGTTTCATACTTTTTTCATACTTTCATTAGTTGCTCTGCGAGTCGGCGCAATTAATTGAGCAATTATTTCGGCAACAGTTTATAAGCGAACCTTAATTCAGATTCATAAACATTTTTTGCTCTTGATCCATTATGTAGAATCGTTACATAATTTTCTTTGTTTTTCGTGATAAAAAGAAATTAGAAGAAACCATTATCAAGATATAATCTCTAAGAGGGTTTGGGAAAGAAAGTGTGTATTAGATAATGGTTTTTGAAACATTTGAAAAACTTAATTCACGAAAAACATAAGTGCATGTTTTCCTCACTTTATTTCCAAACTGATTGAACTTAATTATAAAAAACACATAGTTTTTATTTGATTATTTTTAATATCCCTTCCTCTTTCATTTTAAATTGAACACAAGGCATTTTAGTGAAATACCCATTTGAACAAGGCCAGAAAAATGTACAAATTTAAACTAAAATCTGAGTAAAATCAAAATGATAATAATAACACTAGTAGGTAAATTTAAATTTACAGAAAATATGTTGGCACTGAAGTTAGGATATTCGATATTACTACCATAGTTGGAACTGGACTTAGGATGATTACAGTATAAGTTTTGGATTTGTTAAGCTCTTAGTTAACAGGCTCACCTCCGGAGCTTGCTAGATACAAACGATATGAACATAGGATTAGAAACTTAAGATTATGTGGCAGTATCAATGGGTCATTGATTAAGACTTTGAAATAAATTAGTTCTTGCCACTAACAACATGACTTCAGTAGGTACATTACAAATCTTGTAATTTGTTAACGGAAAATATGTTTTCCATGAGTTGAAATGAGTAAGTCTCGTGTGACTTATTTTTTTATAAGTTTTGTTGATATGAATGTGTACAGAATTCTAACGTAATTTCTCAGAGCTAATTACTTCAAACATCGAAATTGAGAACGTAACATATAAAAAAATCAAACAACGAAAAATCCTTCGTTGTATGAAAGAACTTCTCTCTCTCTCCTGTCGATTTCCTCACTGCTGAGGGTCGCGATCTCCAAACACCCGTTGCTTGACCAATCCCCGCCCCGCAGCTCTGTCCTCGGCGAATATAAAAGACCTTGACACTGCCAAGAGCACTCTTTGATAAAGAAACACAAGAAGAAGAATAGAAAAAAATGCCTTCTAACGTAATTTTCACAATATTAAAATTACAATATTGAAACACAGAATGGATTCCAATCTAAAGAATTTATTCGATATTAATACCGTTTAATTTTATATATTCTACATTACGAAATACAACGTCGAACTGCTTAAGAGTATGCATACCGACATTTCAAAAATTTCTAAAAAAGGGAGACCTTATATCTCGACAACCGTTACTAAATATGCTTTGGAACAAAATATGGTAGATGCACTGAACCTTTATCTAGGGAATAACCGTAAAAGGTTTTTTATATCTTGTATATATTTCTCAAAAAAAAATATTTAAAAACACCTCTGACCTTTTTTCCGAAAGACGGAAACTCGTTTCCCGAAAGTCGCGGAGTAAATTTTTTTTCTTGTACTGATAATATGCATTAAAATCTAGGGAATAACCGTAAAAGTTTTTTGATAGACGCAAAATAAACCCCAAAAAATGGAAAAAACGCTATTTTTTCCATTTTATGATGCGATTGTTCACGCGATTTTGAACCTTAATGCCGTGGGAAATGACTGTGACGTCATTCTTGGTAACAATCCCTTAAATACGAAATGAAAATCGTTTGGAGCGCTTATCTTTTTTTATCCGGCTTAATATTAGTACAATGATAATATTAATACAAGAATATTATTATTAAATACTTTCTTGTTTCTGAATATCACAATATTACAATGGCTATAGCTGCCTACATTATATTGTCTATCTGCCGTTTATCTGAAATCCGTATTTACCGTAACGACCCATTGTGTCTCGGATCCTTATTTAAATTATTCAATTTACTTTTGATATTATATTAAGATTATACTTACTACCATTACTAGGTAGGCTCTGTATATCATAATAATATCAGAAGGAATTGTTCATATAGAGATGCCAACATAAACGATGATTTGTATCATCTATCTATCTATACCCTCACGCCACGTCCCTTGCAGGGTAGGCAGAGAGGACAGAGCGCCAGACAGTCCTATCCTTACACACACTCCTAGCTTCCGTCACATTCATGCAATTAGTCATACACGATTTGTATCATCTATATTTTTTTTCATTGGAACATACCTTTGTAGTAAAAACTGCATAATATTTTAGTTTAGAGTATAGACTTTATATAGTTCGCACATGTAAGGAGAATGGAATCATCCAGGCTCCCACACATTGTGCTGCACTGCCAGCCCCAAAGTAAGCGAATCCCAGGCAGACCACCAAAGAGATGGATAAACAGCTGGGAGTCCACCTCGCAAGAGATTAATAATCCCTATACAACTGGTTACTAGGCCTAACATAAGAAGAAGAACACTTTAGTCGTGTGTAGTTTTGTCACGTTGATATGTATCCTGTATTCAGTTTTCAAATGGAAAACTCACAGAACTTAAATAATATGGAAAAAAACTAGAGAATCTTGTAGGCTTTCGCAAAATGACGAATCCATTGGTTGAGCTTTTCTTCGGTCATCTCTCTAATTTGTGTTTTTTTCGATTAACGGGATGAAGTGTGGAGATGGTACCGACAATGGTTGTATAAAAATGAAAGGATTTTAAAAGAAAATTTTTGTTTATTTACGCGTACCGCGAGCATCTCATACGATAAATTCAATTCACTTGAAACCACATAATCTTCTGAAGTACGGAGATGGACAGTATTTTGTGATGATTCTCAGAAAGAAGGTGTATTTGATTTGTTTCGATGTGATATTAAAATACTTTTTATGTTTTTTACTCGTGTTTTTACATCCCTGTACTGAGTAGAAGTATTGTTAAGATATATCTACTTAGTTGAATTAATTTTTATATACCGGAGATCGGAATCAATACAATAGCACATTTGTTATTGAAAGATATTCGATGAAACCATAGAGTTTCGAGATAAACAATATCTCAGAAGCCCATACACCCAACACAATACACAATTACTCTAAGCAGACCTTACCTTGGAAATTGTCATCGACATAATCCACAGAAATGTTGATAGCATAACCCCCAACATGAAAGAACTAGCGACAAATATCTGAGTGATAAAGTAAAATGAAAAAAAAACCTTACGGTGTAAACTATTGATCAGAGCATTATAATCAGAGCATTGGAAATTGCGCAAGATGACGCGAAGCAAGATGACGAACACCTCCTCGTCTGCCGAGATATGGCGGAGGAGTGTGATAAAGCGGACCTATATCCTACAGTGGAGGCCCTGGAGCAAAAGTAGAAGCGTCGGAAGATCTCACGAAAGGTGGTCTGATGACCTAGTCCAGCAAGCCGGAAGAACCTGAATGCGGAGGGGGAGAAACAGAGATGAGTGGAAAAAAATGGAAGAGGCCTACGTCCAGCAGTGGATGGAGAAAGGCTGAGGAAGAAGAAGAAGATATAAAACTAACGACAAAGCAATTGCTGCTGCAGTGTATTGGAGTGGGTTGGCCTAGTGTAAGCGGACTCGTTAAGTAAGTAAGTATTGGAAATTAAAATGACGTGAAATTAGAAAAAAAGACGACTTTATAAACCATTGTGAAATGAGTAAGTGTGCAATATAAAATTTATATAAAAATAAAGATTCCCTAACAACAGTTCCCTCTATGGTCTTTCGGAAAAATAAAATGAAACGCTAGCCTCCTACTCTTTGTCTTATTTTACTTGTATCACGTTTTCACACACGTGACCAATTATTGTAATTGTGTTTTATTTTTTCGTCAGCACTAAAGTCCCATGCGCCATCCGCCATTCCCCTGAATTCCCGCCTTTATGTCTACGTGATGCACATGACAAAATGACACATTTCCCATTCAGCTGGACCTTTCCTTTCAGCCGATTACCATTTTAATATTTAGGGTGTGGATGACCCAAAATAATATAATATTGTTTATTTGTTTTTTTTTTTTGTAAAAAAAGGTTCGAAAAAGTAGCCTCATATTAAAATAAACGTAAAATCTATTTATTTTGCCCATTACAATGATGTATTTTATGTGTTTACCTATCTCATGGATGGTCTCAATTTACGCCCTAATACGCTTTTTCCAGGAGGCGCAACGGGGTCTAAATGATGGGTTAAATGAGGTCGCAATAGATTTCGATCGTAAACGGGCAGACGTATAACATATTTTTTCAAAAAGGTTTGATGGACTTGTAAAAACATATCCTAAATGCTTCCAACACTCTTCACAGTGCGTGAATTTTTCGACTTGAGATTTGAAATGATGTGGCCGGAGTCAATACTAATTTATTTTATTCAATGGAGTGTAGCTAATACATGAGTACTGCGACCTATAAGATCCATTTCTCTTTCCCCACTTATTTTGCCCATCTCGAGACCACCCAGTGAGAGAAACCCCTATAGTCCCAGACGTCTCTACAAAGTCCATCAGTACTTGTAGAGGTCAATCTGCCAAAGTTCTCATCCTCATGTATGTATCTTACAGCATCACAGTTAGTTAGAAGTTAGAGTTTCCTCCTCCTCTTTGCAGAATAGACGTCATAGATCGTACAGCAAAATTAAAATGGAGATGCATAAAAGAAATACCAAGAAAAGAGCTGAAGGTAAAATGAAACACTAAATATTTAGTTTAAAATCCACAAAAATGACTTTTGATTACGCGACTAGTGTTCGAGGATTTGCACCCTCATCATCAGCCGATTTGTGAATACTTTATTCACAACCAAAAGTCATTTTTGTGGATATTAAACTAAATATTTTGTCTTTCATTTTACCTTAAAAATGGACTTCCACCATCTACGGACGGTCAAAAACCTCGGGATTTTTAAAAGTTTAATTTTATTGTAAAAATAAAGTTGAAATTTCGTGGTTACATTCATTACACGTTACGAAGATAATATTCAAGTCTTGTTTCACTATTTTCAGGGATTCGTTTAAATAATGCTGACGCCTTTGTCTTTGCAAAGATTTAATTTCTAGCGTATGGATGGAGAATTAAAATTCAAAGAGGAAGGTACGAACACAATATATAATTTTAAAAAGGAATGGTTATTCCGTTTTGTATGCAAATTTCTGTTTTGAAGATAAAGGGACCTTTCTCATTCCTTCCCACTCGGTAATCTGTTTAAATCCCATTCTACTGTAGGTTGAGTTACGAACGAGTTAACGAAGTCTTTGTGCGTTTTTCCTTTTATTTTATGTAACTAAAATGTAACAAATATGAGCAAAACCATCTCAATAGGTACTGATATACAATATTGGACACGAACAGAAACTTATCTTCAACTTATATCTCAATCGCTAGTGGTTAGTAACAAATTTAGATCCGTGGACCGATCCCTGGGAAAAAGAAGCGTAGGAAGACCACAGAAAAGGTGGACAGATGACAATGTTCAGCTTACGGGTCGTAGATGGCAGCAGATAGCCCAAGATAGAAGACAGTGGAAGAGTTTAGAAGAGGCCTATGTCCAGCAGTGGAACGCAAGTGGCTAGCAGTAAGTAAGTAAGTAAGGACCGGTCTTATAAATCGTAATGAAATAATTAATACGTCGATAACATTTTTACATAGGTATTTCATTTTTTTGTCCTATTTGTTGACAAATATCACTTCGGCGTGACTCACACCTGATATTATGTCCATACCACACATCTTTTACTTGTTGGATAGAAATAGGAACTTTTCTACAATGAAAACATATTTTTTAACAATTTATGGTGTTGTTTGTTTCACAATATTTTTCCGTAGTAGTTATAACGTAAACAATACATTTTGTGAAAATAAAACAAATACAATGGCATGTGTGTGGAAGACTACAGTGAAAAATGGTAACGAGTAGGTATTGCAAATAACGCCATCGTTTAGTTTGTTATTTTGTTAGCGAGTTAAACCAAATCTAGAAGTAACTTATTGTTTTCGGTGTATTTACCGGTTAGTACATTTTGTATTTGAGAGGTGGTATGTTAAGACTGAGCGCGCAAGTCGATTTTAGTATTGACCGAATATAATTTTGTGTCAATTGCTGTCGAAACCGAATTCGTGATCTAATTCATGTAACTTTAGCGGTTACAATAGTTATTATGTTAAATGAATCATCAGGGATCTTGAAAAAATCGTTGGATTTTCGATTTTTTTAATTATTTAATTTTTTTAATTATTTAATTAAGAAAACCTAAAATATAGTATTTTCTTCTCATCATGGTAGTACATTTAAAGCTGTGCCCAAATTTTCTGAAAGAATGGATTACTAATTATTATCTAGAAATATATAGTTAACTGCTTTGTGTTTATCCGATATCAAACTGATTTTTTTGCCAAATTTAATAGTCCCAAACTAAATATTCAGCCGTGGTCGATCAAAGAAGGATTAATAAATGCTTGGTTGGAAAACTGTCAGAGTTTAGCTCTCATTGGAATAATAGTAAAGGCGACGGAAGAAAAGCTTATCTTTAATTTTGTTAACCGTTCTTTAAATCTGCTTTGTGAAAGCTTTGGTTTAAATTGAAAATAATTAACAAAATACTGGATTTTAAACAATGTAGTGTAGACATTACTTAGTTTATAAATGCTATATTCATTGTTTTTTGCACACAAATTATTTTTACAAACCTTACAAAACATTGAGTTATTTAGATACTATTTATATTCTTTCAGCGAACATTCTACTAAAGTACAATTAAATTATCAATGCTCGCAAAAAGGCAAAGAGGGTGAGATTATATTATTACGGACAGTCTTAAGATTAAAAGGACTCTTGAAGAATATTATATGCTTAAACTAATGCTTTTAAATCTGCCTTGATTGGGCTGTTAAAACTTGCTTTAATTAAGTTCAAATGAAAAAGAGCAAAATCAACAATAACATTAAGTCATTTCTAGACTAACTTTACCGTAAAACGGTAAAACATTATAATATTAATATTATGGATAACGATTATTAAACTTTGTATTATTATATTGAAGTGCTTTCTAACTGAAGTACCTGAAACATTATTGTAATTCTAAAGTGTTTGTACTCCTGCAACTATTCATATGCAACCTCAGTAGCAGGGTAGGTGATATAAATGTTGCATAACTTTCAGGCGCTTTGCTTTAAGCTTCCTCTGTTACAGCTTTCTATACAATAGGTTTTTTTTATTATTTTTCATTCTACTACTACTACTACTACTACGCCCTTTATGTCTCCATTCGGGAGCACAGGGAGGCTACCAGGCGTCTCCATTCAGAGCGATTTTGTGCGAGTGATATTACCTCTCTCCACGTCATTCCTAACGCTCTGATCTCGTTGTCATAGGAACGGTGCACTGTGAAAGAGGGTCTTCCGGGGCGTCGGGACCCCTGTGGGTGGAAAAACAGCGCTCTCTTTGGCCAGCTGTCGTTGGGCATTCGCAAAACATGGCCCAGCCACGACCAACGTCTTTCCTGTATTACTGACAGGATTGATCGTTGCTGGGAACGCCGTCGAACGTATTCGTTGGTTTTACGTTCTTGCCATGTGATACCCAGTATCCTCCTAAGACACTTATTCTCAAAGCTGAGTATCTTACGCTCTTGAGCCTTGGTTAAGTGCCATGACTCGCAGCCGTAGAGGAGGACAGGGATCACACAGGCGTTGAATAGGCGGCGTTTTGTCTGGATACTAAACCCGGATGCCTTCCAGATCTTGTCCATGTTGTTGAATGCCCCACTGGCAGCTCCGATGCGAATGGGCAGTTCTGTCCGGAGGTCACCTGCCGGGGTGATGGTGGCGCCCAGGTATTTGAATTTGTTTACCTGGGAGATTTGATTGCCGTTGACAATCATAGCTGTGACCCTATCCGGACATGCATCGTTACAGATGTACTCAGTTTTGCCAGTGTTGACCTTGAGGCCAAGGCGTGTCGCGTTGTTGTAGAGCATTGTAGTGCTGTGCTGTAGTCCACCCACAGACGTGTCGAATAGGGCGAGATCATCCGCATATTCTAGATCGTGTAGAGTTCCCACGTTTGTTTCGTTGGCAGGTCTTTGCAATAACGGCACTCCCCCTGAGTTCCCCGTGGATTTTCTGAGAAGGTAGTCCATGACGGTAACAAAGATGAAAGGCGCCAGTACACATCCTTGTCGAACCCCAGTTGTGATCCTGAAGGTGTCAGTTGGACCACAGGAGGTTCTCACACTGCACTCCGAGTCCGTGTGCAGGGCTTCGATCATGGCTACCAGCCTCGTGGGAATACCGTAAAGGGCCAATATCTTCCAAATTGATTCTCTATGGGGGCTGTCAAAGGCTTTTTCGAAATCAATGAAGCAGCAAGCGACTGGCGAGTTATACTCTTGTGATTGTTGGAGGACACACCTGGCACAGAAAATTGGGTCCGAACAGGACCTGCCAGGCACAAAGCCACATTGCTGCTTCCTCAGTATGGCTAAGATTGGTTTCTGGATGCGGTTCAAGATGATCTGAGATAGGACCTTACCGGGTACGCTCAGTAGAGTAATTCCACGGTAATTTCCACATTCCTGAGGGTTCCCCTTTTTGAATAGTGTTATGATGGTTCCGTTCCTCCAGTCCTTTGGGCAGAGCCCCTCATTCCAGATCTTATTGAAGAGGTGGTAAAGCGGGTCAATGAGTGCGTTCATGCCGCATTTTATGAGCTCTGCATGGATACCATCATCTCCTGGAGCCTTGTTATTCTTGAGTTTCCTTACAGCAGACACAATCTCCCCGTGACTCGGAGGTCCTTCAACTATACCACTCGCTCGTGGTATGTTTAGGTCTCCCTCCTCCTCGCCAATGTTGAAGGGCGAGGAGGGGTCCGGTCGGTTTAGAATTGACTCAAAATGCTCTCTCCATCTCCCCCTAAGCAGGTCAGGCGAAGAGATCAGATTTCCGTTGCGGTCTCGCACCGCGTCCATTCTTCTTTTCTGACCCCTGCCGCCCAGCTCTCGGGAGATTTCGAAGAGAGTCCTCGAGTCATTCACGGCCGCTGCAGATTCTGCCCGCTGTATGGTGGCTTCGATGTTATGCCGTTTGTCGCGACGTACAGATTGCTTCACCTTGCGGTCAAGCTCTCTGTATTGAGTTCTCAAGGTCTCCAGCCTATTCGGGGATCTTTCGCCATCTCTGAGGACCTTTAACATTTGACGATCCTGAATGAGTCTCCATGATTCCGCTGACATCCAGCCTGGATTCTTCCTGTCCCTATATCCAATGATCGAAGCAGCTGACTCTTTAATTACCTCTCGGAGTCTCTCCCACGCAGCCTCCACTGAGGGTATGTCAGAGAGAAACCTCTCGGGTTCAAGTTTCCTGTGCAGCTCAGCCTCGTAACGAATACGCGACTGAGGGCACTCCAACCTACGTACATCAAGTATTCGCGGTGCAGGTGGTCTTGCAAATCTTTCGAACCTGAGTTTTAGAGAGCCAGCAAGCAGCTCATGATCTGAGCTCAGGTCAACTCCGCGGTATGTCCTGACATCGAGCAAGTCAGAACGGTTTGAAGCCCTGATTAAGAGGTGGTCAATTTGATTTCTGGTTCGGCCATCAGGGGAGGTCCAGGTATATTTGTGGATGTCTTTATGGGGGAACAAAGTCCCCCCTATCAGGAAACCATGGAGTGTCGCGTATTCGATCAGCCGGGTGCCATTGTCATTTAGCACTCCCATGCCATGCCTACCCATTACGCCGGGTCCGTTTGACGGGTCACTGCCTACCTTGGCATTGAAGTCACCCATCACAATGACCCTGTGCCGTCTGGGGATACGAGACGTCACAGCCTCCAGAAGGTTATAAAAACCGTCCTTTGCAGCGACGCCCGCATCCTCCGTGGGAGCATAACATACAAGTACCGTCAACGTTTCACCCGCTGCCCTAAAGGATGCGCGTAAGATCCTGTCTGAAATTGGATCCCAGTCAAGGAACGAGCTAGAAGCTCGTCTGCTCATGAGCAAAGCAACGCCTCTCCTGTGTAATGTTCTATGACCGGAGTAAAGCATGGAGTAATCCCCGGCATCACACCGATCAGAGCCCAGCAGGCGCGCCTCACACACACCCAACAGATCGAGTCCATAATCGCTCGCTACCTTGGCGGCAACCAACTCCTTGTTCGGTCTCAGCGTCCTCACGTTGTAGGTCCCGACTTTCAAAAACCTTTTGAGTTCCGTGGTCGTTGCAGGGGATGCACGAGCTGCGCGGCCCCCCCCCTGTGCGGGTCCGTGCGTCCGAGGCCTGGTGGTGTTTTGCCTGTTAATCCCTAATTAGTTTCGGGTGCTGGGTGATCAGCCCAGCGTCCCTATCCCGTCGAACTTCGCCGCAGGCGGCTCCGACCCCCGAAGAGGGACGAAGACACCCACGTTGCCCAGGGTTCGCCACGTGGAGGCGCCGACGGGACTCCCTCCCTCCCCCCTTTTTCATTCATGGCACTTTTACAAATTATAGCTATGAATATACAGTGTTTGTATGTATATCAATACAACATGTTTCATTGATTATTTATTGATCGTATGGTCAAACAAGTACATCACATCCTTTAGGTTAAAATAAAAATGTTAGACGATAGAATATTGGGTAAAAATAAATTTCGCAACTAAGCTTGGTCTTTAGATGTTAAATAGAATGTTTTTTATACATGCAATCCCTGGCTCATTCAGGTAAAAAAAGTCATCGAAGCTTCCTTAGCATGCCCGGAGGCCACACTCAGACAAAGCGTAGTCCATACGTAGGGAGTTCGGTTACCCACACTTAAAGAACAGTATAAGAACTTTTTTATAGAAATTCATAACTATGTACTACGTATTTCATGAGTTGTATCAATGTCTATAAGAAGATGGTGCAGAAATAACTTCTAGATTTCTAGAATTGTATATAATAGAATAGAATTCTTCTTATTCTTCAGCCCTCTGTTCTCCACTGCTGGATATTGACCTCTTCCATACCCTTCCATTTCTTCCTGTCGGTTGCTGCTTGCAGCCAATTTTTACACCCCACAGCTGTAATGTCGTCGGTTCATCTCTTTTTTATTTATTTATTTGAACTTAAAATTACACCGAGCATCATTACAGCTTTAGCCTTTGCGTCGCTCGCTTTTGGGGTCTTCCGAGGACTCTCTTGTTTTCCCAAGATCTCCATTTGAAATTTTAGGGTTCGATCTTGTGGGGTCTTGTCTCGCAACGTGTCCCGCCCATTGTCATTTCAGTCTTGCTAAACATTGTTACGTATAATATAAAAATTGTATAAATAATAAGACGCAGCTACAATTAGGTTATTCGTATAGACAGGTAAGTATTTCTTTTCAAAGAATTTCTCATTAAGATATTTCTGTGACTCGTTCTCCGCGTAGTAATTAATATTTAAGGAACATTATTTATTTCGTGTCTCCACAATACATTACATTAATACAAGAATGTGTTTGTAATTTAATTCCTTCACAAGCCATAATCCTTACTCTTTGTTGTATGTTCAGGAAGGTAGGCATGTGTAGGAAGACTGAAATATAATTTCAGCAACGCCGCCCCGGCGACAATTCCACCTTCAAGTTCTTCACAAAACTCTATTCACGATTATTTATATAAAATGAGTCTGGAGTGATGAATCGAAAACACCGTGAACGGTGAAACTATTGTAGAAATGAATTATTACGATTTTTTTATGGATCGGTCTTTTTGTATTAATATTGTCCACAGCATAGTAAATAATTTCTACAGTTCAGTAAAGTAAGTATTATAGTAAGTGTGTGGTTGTTAATTAATGTTGTGTCGGAGTGTAGTCTCACGGCGTATGGAGGAAACCCGGAAGATTTCTAGACACTTAAATAATTAGTCATTTAAGAAATAATACTTTTAAATTTTGACCATCAAATATGAGCCTTTATTGTAATTTTATGTTATGATATGTGATGTACATAATATATGACCACAGGATATAAATATAAATATAGTTTGGGTAATTGCACGTTTTTTCATAATTTGAGAAACTGCCATTGCAACTTATTGGAAATTCGAATCGGTGGACTTTGATTGAAACATTCTTCGAGTAAAAGAAATAATGGAGAGAGATTGAATACTCAGTTCAACCTTTTTACATTATCTGTATTTTCAAAATGACTATTGTGTTATCTTCGTCTTGTGTTTATTGGCAATCATTTGTAACTGTGGCTGAAATCGTTGGCTTAAAAAACCCTAATGATACATCTTTCGCTCGCTTTATTTCGGATCACTCCGCTGAATAACCCAAACTCAATAGAAATGTAAAAAAATATTGATCTCGGTGTTTCAGACCTCGGCATTTCGTTTCAAATGATTACTGTTTTTAATCCGCCAAATTCATGTGCTGGTGTAGTAGATATACAATTATACATACATATTATTGTTCCTTCCGAACCACACCAAAGCGTTATCGCGGTTCTGAGCTGAGCAGTGAAATACAAAACTGTTGTGTTGTGTAATGTAACATATATTAATATACCGGGTAGACGTATCACTATAAGGACAACGTTTAAAAATAGCAGGTGAATATTTTTATCTGTGAACAATGAAAATAATCACGAAAGTAACAGTGAATATTAAGTCAAAAAAAGCAGATATTTCCCACTGCATAAAAATTGTAAAAACTGTCTGTAACTTTGAAAGCAGTAAAACCTGCCAATACTTTTTCTCCCTGGACTGTAACCATTAGTCATTTTAGTCAATGACTTCTACGTGACATCGTGGGAGGTTGTTTTCTGACGATGTCATTGATTCCGTTGTTAATTAAGCTTCATCGTCACAATCCTTTACTAAAGCGGAAATAGGTTCCCCGAATGATAAAATTTCTACATTCTGTATAGGTAAGTTATTAATATTTTTATTATAATTTATCATCCTTTGATCTAAGTTTACTTCATTCAAGGTTATAATCTCTGTAAGTATCTATCCGTAGTTAGTAGATTTACATAAAGAAGTATTTTCCTATTTACAAACAAATGTTTAATGAAAGGATAAAATTAGGGAATTATGTCCAAAGAGAATATTTGTAGGTGACTGTAGAATACAATGAATTATTCTATATCCCCACAGGTAAAGGATAATCTATCTATCTATCTATACCCTCACGCCACATCCCTTGCAGGGTAGGCAGAGAGGACAGAGCGCCAGACAGCCCTATCCTTACACACACTCCTAGCTTCCGTCACATTCATGCAATTAGTCATACACGCTCTCCGATTCCTTTTACTCAAAACGCGTCCATCCTTGAGGATCTGGTCGACATGATCGGACCAGGTCAGTCTCGGACGGCCGCGCTTTCTCACCCCTCTTCGCTCATTCAGATATATCTTTTTTGTCATCCTGTCATCATTCATTCTCTCAACATGCCCAAACCATCTTAGTTTGTTTACTTTCATTCTTGTCACTACACCAGTCTTGCAGTCACTCATTTCCCTAATAACCTCATTCCTTATCTTATCTCTCAGCGTTTTCCCGCACATTCTTCTTAATGACCTCATTTCTACTGCATTCAACCCTGATTCATCCTTCTTCATCCACGTCCACGTCTCACTAGCATACATCAGCGTCGGCACCAAGACAGCATTGTGCACTAGCACTTTTGCTTTCATAGACACATTGCTACTACTAACAATCGGACCGAGCGCACCATTCGTCCTAGTACCGGCCAGCTTCCTTCTTTCAATGTCTCCATCACAGCGTCCATCTCTAGTAAACAAACTTCCCAGATATACATACTCATCCACTTGCTCCAGACAGTCATTACCAACCTTTATCACACAATTTGTCCTTATTTCCTCTCTTTCGAACACTAATACTTTCGTTTTATTTACATTCATTTTCATACCATTCATATCGCAGCTTTCGTACACACAGGATACTATCCGTTGTAACTCACATTCATCATCAGCCATCAACACTAAATCATCTGCAAACATTAACGCACATACTTTCACTCCATTTAAAAAGGATAAATGGTAGATAATACGAAAGTAGTTATAAGGTTGTGTACAAATTTAATGTAAGCATTAAGGTAAAAAGATATTTCTACACAAGTAGTTAGACAAAGGTAAATTAGAGGTAACTATTAGCTTAATAGATATAGAATAGTCCTGGGTTCCCTGGGGGATTAGCAGCACTGAGATATTATGCAAAATGTTGAATAATTATTCTATTAGTTCTGACTGGGTATTTATTTACTGTGGGTATTATTTTAAACCCAGTAATTTAACCATTATGGATACAACGTAACTGAGACGTAAATTCAAAGGAAGTTGGACAGGATTTGTGTGGGTGAGGATATTTGCTCTGATGTTTCGCAGGAAATGACGTCATCATGTTTGTCGCGTTTTTCAGGACAACCTCCAAATGTGTATTGGGCTACTGTTGGATTAGTCCGTGGTCCATTGTGGTCTTCCTACCCGCTGTTCTTTGTCGAGATAAATTGTATATGCAGAAAATAACGAAAGTTTGAATAGTCATTGGTACTGACTTCTTCGTAATTTCTTCGAAATTGAAAATAATTAATAAATAATCGTAATTCTAGAAATATTAATGAAGTTATTTGCCACCATTTTTTCCATTTCCAGATATTTTTCATCAAATTTAGTATTTTTCTTTTTATTACTTTTTTTGTACACGATAATTTTAACACCAACTTAAATTACGTCCTTTTCCACTCATCTGCACAATTTTTTTTTCGCTGCGGCGCTATTTCTTTTTTAATACGTCTGGATCGGCCCCTTCCGAAATGAAACATTATACGTCACTGGCTTTTACGTTGTTAGTACCTACTCACATTGTGTGACAGCAGGCATTGTATAAATAAAAAAAAAGAATAAATAAATAAATCTTTATTGGCGAGTAAATATATAATATAACAACAAAAACAAGACAATGCAGTGTGCCAAAAGGCGGACTTATTGCAAAAGCAATATCTTACAGTCAACCCGATACATATAGTGTTCTAGCTAAAAACAGCAAGAAGAATTTGTCCAAAGTTCTTATTGAAATGAAAAATGAAAATGAAAAAATGTTGAAAGGTTAAAATATATAAAAATAAGACGAAACATAAAGTTTCTAACATCGAGTGTAAATCAATAAGCCATCATTGTAGGTATGAGACTCACTGGAATTACTAGATGAAGGTAGTATGGCGAACAAGTCTGTAAGGAATACTATTAATGTATATTAGTAATACGTGAAGCAAGCGTTGAGAAATGTGAATGACGACGACTATGTAGATTATTACAAGAGAAGTGTATTGTAATATGCGGGAATAATGTAGGAACTACAATACTATGAATTCAAATTAACTTGAAATCGCTCGAATACTTCTGCTTGAAAGAATTTACAATATCCGTCTCTACACACATCGTAAGAAATGAATTTTTCTCCTAGATATTAGTTTTATATCAAAGTCTTTTCGTATTTTTTGGCATTTGAATAGTAGATGATGAATATTTTAAAACGATGAACACATGCATGAAATTGACTCTACCAGTTCATTTTTGTGTTGTATTTGAGGTGATCGGTAGCCTGGTTGTTAGCGCGCTCGACTGTTAATCCAGTGGGCACGGGTTCAATCCCCGATGGCGACCTACTCCACTTCACGACACAAGCTTTTCAATCTCACTGTGAAGTGTACGAAGGTGTATTTGAGTTTATTTCGATAAACCCAAATTGATATAAAAAAATATGAGTACCCACCACATGAATCAAAAAAAAATCTCACAAATTTCCATCCAATGTCTTACTGCATGTCTATAATCTCCCAATACTTGAGGTTCTTAGATTATTTTGTTATCCAAGGCCCAGCTTCCTTGTGATGATTTCATCGCTTGGAATTTCTGGGTGAAAGTATGAATTTACATAAAATGAACCTTTTGGGCTTGCTATGTTAATTTTAAAATTTAATAAGTTGGTTTAATGAGGTGGTCGGTAGTCTGGTTGGTAACGCGCTCGACTGTTAATCCAGTGGGCGCGGGTTCGATCCCGATGCCGACCTACTCCACTTCACGACACAAGCTTTTCATGCTTACTGTGAAGTGTACAAAGGTGCGTTTGGATTTATTTCGATAAACCCAGATTCATTAAAAAAAATAATAATAATAATGAATGATGTAAAATCAAAATATATTATCTGCCAGCACCGAGATTTGAATCTAAGAAAAGAAACTGGAATTGGTGCTCCAACGAAGTTCATAAGTCCACTATTTATATTGGTTTAATAATTTAAAAACATCTGGAAGCAAGTTCACTTTGATAAAAGCTATTGCAGAAAACTTTCTGTTGCACTTCCCTGAAATGAGAAGGCAACGATGATATTTCTGCCGTATTGAATGTCAGAATGTGTTATTATTGCAGTCTTTTCTTCTATCCTTGGGCTACGTTCTCTTTTCTCTTCCAATTTTAGATATAAATAGTAAAATCTTTTATTATTTCTCAGTATTATTTCTTCACATCTGTTCTAGGAATTTTTCAGAGAAGTGTATTTACTTTCCATTATGATATTCTTCACTTTACAAAAGTTAAATTATAGTTTAGAAAGAATCCATTATCTTCTTCATTCAGCGCGAAGCAGAAAAATTACAGGATGAATATAGTAATGATATATTATTGGAACCTAATCCTTTGATATTCATAATATCTGGATAGGTGAATTTTCCCAGTATCGGGCTGATGAGTATGTGTTAATTATAGCTTTTTAACAATTATGTAATCTCTCAACTAACGAACGCAGTGTGAGATGGGCATGCTGGACTTACGAACAGCTATCGGTTGCTTTAGGTGATAACTTTACCCTCGAGAAACGTTCACCATTCAGCCCTTAACACCTGTGTGTGTGTGTGTGTGTGTGTGTGTGTGTGTGTGTATTCTTACACCTTTTTTAGAGTATATTTTAGTCTGAAAAAGTCTTACTTTGGGTGGAATTCGAACCTACACCCCACGGCTGTGAAGCAAGGATTCTACCCACTGATCCACCTCAGACTGACCGCGAAGAATCCGAGTTATACAGGGCAACAATTTTTTTATCCCCTGCCATTTGTTGAAGAGATGAGAAACCATTGTACCAAACATCTTTGTAGTGAATCCAGTGAAATTTAAAAATATATACAAAGACTTTTCTGACTGATAATGCTGAGAAGTATTATCAAATTATTAGCAAAAAAGGTATCTTCAATTTAATATAATATTGATGCTAATTAACTATAATGTCCTTATTGAAATGAAATGTGAATATCATGAAGTATTATTATGGAAATAATTTGAGTTCTTATCCTTTCGCACCACTTATAAATTGACTTATCAAAGTGTGGATATTATAAACAGTATTCAAAATAGTCACATAATACAAAAAATAATAACTAGTAGTAAGTACGAGTATATTTTTATTACAATTTGGATTATAATGGAAACGCTTAAGAAAACGATAATTGATATTAGCATGTAATAATATATGTAATTTAGTAATAATAAGCGTACATAATACTTCAAATTGTTTCGGTTATAATAAGTGTTTTAATCCACTTAAGTAAATTGACTTATTATAAGTCAATCATATTAAGTCGGCGGCGTGAAACCAAACAAAATATCTTTGAATTTTTCAACGTAGGTACTAAGTATGTAGGTACTATTGAAGGTAAGAAATACTGATACTTGATATAAAATACGCGTCGTGACATAGGTGCCAAAAATTCGTGAAATATTATTTCGTGTGGAAATCAGTATTTTTTGGATAAGACTTCTGATAGATATAAGTAAACAAATACTTGAACACTACAACGACGAAAGCTTTCTATAGGTTATTTTAGATACTGTTTTAGATATATTGCAATTTCTAACAGATTAGTCTAGAAAACAGAGAAAAATGAGGTCAAATAAATTTACAATATTTATAAATCATTTAGGTAAATGTTGAAGGTTTTCACGGTGTGCGATTGACATTGTTTCTTCAGTTTTCGGGTGAACCGTGTGTCTTCCACAGAGGAAGACACCAGTAGGAGTGTCGAAACGTCGATCAAGTTTATCTACACACGGTTCACCCGAAAACTCAAGAAACAATGTTAATCCTTTAGGTGGTTAAATCTTCTCGTTATACAATAAAACCTACTGTACTACTAGAGGGTGTTTTTGCATAATGTATAAATCTTGTATAAATTTATCTCTTCTTCAGGAAAAGCACATTTAAATCTCAAAACCTTATTATCCTTAGATGGCGATATAAGAATATCTGGAATAGACGACAGGACATGGGTTTCAAACGTTATTATTGATAGAGATAAGAATATACCTATCTATTGAATAAGAAAAGATGATTGGTACATCATCACCTATACAATTAGGTGCCTACTTTCAGCTTACACTGTCATATGCAGTCGCGTATTTGTTGTATAGGAGATGTAAGTAAGTACCTCTGACACACTTTGTTCAGTTCTTTCACCCCTGTCATAACATTGTTAAGTGTAACATGTTAGAATCAATATACAAAGACAGATATTGACTGAAAAAATCTATAGACCAATAACCCACACAATAATAGTATCAGAAAATTAGTTGAAACAGACAATAAGTTCACAGCTTAAGGGATTGGTACCAGGAATGACGACACAGTCATTTCCCACGGCATTAAGGTACAAAATCGCGTGAGCAATCGCATGATAAAAAGGTAAAAATAGCGTCTATTAAAAAACTTTTACTGTTATTCCCTAGATTTTTATGGATATTATCAGTACAAAAAAATTTACACCGTGACTTTCGGGAAACAAATTTCCGTCTTTCGGAAAAAAAGATCAGAGGTGTTTTTCAATTTTTTTTTTGAGAAATCTATATAGGTAATACATTAAAATCTTTTACGGTTATTCCCTAGATAAAGGTTCAATGCACCTACCCTATTTTGTTCCAAAGCATATTTAGTAACGGTTGTTAGTATAAGGTCTCCCGTTTTTACAATTTTTTGAAATGTCGGTATGCATATTCTTATAACACACAACAAAATTTAACTAGGGCGAACCTATCTAAAGTGGAAGTATTGAAAATTAGATAAATTACACAAAATTTATTAATTTATTAATCTTACAGGCATTCAAAATGTTTCATTAAATTACATATTTGTTCATCTATTCACTGGTATTGGGTTTAAATTTACAAATTATTTGAAACAAATTGTGAGTCTGGAGATTATAGAACTGTACTTAATCTAAATATTATAAGAAATTGCGAATTTCTTTCTCGGGTTAGTCCATTTCAGTCTTTGCTTTAAACGAATAAAAAACGGGTAAATCGACTTTACCTTTCAATACAAATTTGTTGAAACTTATTGTAGGTGTGGGTATACCTCTGCCTGTCTAATATCCTTATCAAAAACTTGCATGACGTTGTCGGTGTTTGAAATCTTTACATCGAATCTTTCTTCACTTTGACAGAAAAAACCTTCGTCAATATAGCAGCATTATACCTGCCACCACTTGTAAGGAAATTTAAATATTTATTCTCTGAAAACTCTAGAAGAGTTTTTAGTTCTATCTAATTTATGTACGTCATTCGGAAGATACATAGTATAACAACCATGGCTGCTCAACGTTAGAGAATGGCTTAGAATACAGCGCGTGCAGGATTTTTTTTAAGCGGCGATTAACAAGGAAAAATATCATTATTGAAAGAAGAATAGCAAACCGGAAACTCGTTGCTGAAAGAGCGGAAATGATTATGAGGAAATTAAAATCGATTAACATTATCAAAGGACCACACAGGGCGGATATAATCATCCAAGCAGGCTTCATTTCCTTGGGACATAAACGCTTAGTGAATTGAAGCAAATTGATTTTGTAAAGCTTACAATGAATTATTATAATCTTCGTTAATTCAATTTGCAGAAGATTTTTTTTAAGTTTCAAGATACATAATTTGTATAAATACCTGTAAGTTCATCATTTAAATTAACGAAGAACAATTTAACCTAAGGAGTTGAAATGGTTGAATTAAATTTAAAAAACCTGGAAGTGTAATGTGAATAAATTTCGTTGTAAATTAACGATTAGTTATTCACGTGGAACTTCTAACGTGATTCCATGACACCTCGCACCCACAAGGGCGCAATTCTATAATATAATCTCTCGAACAATGGACCATTTAGATAACGACGTAATTCAAAACACCGTACATCGTTATTTAAACAAGGAAATTGTATCATTTATTTAAGTTTATTCTCAGTCATATCCCTTGTGAATAGTTTACAAAGCGTCCGTGATATCTTGATCGTCGGATGAAGGAGATTTCATCGTTATTGTCTATCCCACGCGAATATTACTCATTGTCTAAGTGTTCTTGAAGTTTTGGTTGTGTATTATTACTATCCATCTACATTAGATACTTGGTATTTAACTCTATTACTGCTTTCGAATTGTCCTCAACAAACGGACGCGAAACTTTCTCACTTGGAAAGCTTTGAATTACCCGCATTAGTTGTATTTTAGGGAACTTCGTTTGTGTGAAAACTTTTATTTGTTTATTTGAGGTGGGGGTTAAGAGCTCGATCAGAGTAAAGGCCTTATATAATCTAAATTATTCTCAAGTACAAACTTGCCGATTGACTCCATTCTATTGTCAACTTACTCCATAAATACTCTATACAAACTCTAATGGTATTATTTGTATTTATAAAGATTAATTGGGCGGTCCATTTTATATAATAATATGTTGATTGATAGATAAAGAGACCTGTATTGAACACAAGAGAAAACGCAACGTGGAAACATGGACAGGCACTACACCAGACGCTCTAATCTCCAAAGATAAGGTCATAAAATGTGTGTTTAATAATAATTTATTTATTTGTATATTAAATATCTGCAATATACGAGAGTGGATTGGAATAAGGAGTGCTGAAGAGCTGTTTCGAGCTGCCCAGGACAGAAGCACTTTCTCACGAGTGATAGTCAACGTTGGGGGGACCTAACACGACACCGGAAGAAGAAGAAGAAGATATATTTAGTGAAAAAAAAAAACAAAAATATGTTAATATTATAAGTTGTAGATAAAACATATTATTTTGTTTACTAGGGCGAACATACCGTCATGCAGCGATCTTTGTTAGCTAACCCTATAATTTGGTGAGATCAAAATCAGTCGAAGTGTTTTTGTAAAATAATCGCGTGGAAATGGGAAAAAATGCATAATATTCATCAGCGTTGAAAACTGCAATTCAGAAAAAAAAGCTACTATAATTAGTATTGATTACCTCTTGAATGTATAAATAGTATAATAGGTAACACTATTCAGGCGTACTAAATAACTACAGCGCCTTTAAGGGCTTTTTACAACACATTATTATATCTTTCATAGTTCCACTTGAAAAGTGTGAATATAACGTTTTATTAGTTGGAGGGTCGGTTCATATACAGAATTGAATTCGTACATAAAAAAGCGCGAGGAAAAAATGGATTCATTTTTGCAGCTAAACCTTCTTCACGTCTTTTGTTACTATTTATTTTTACGTTTAGTTTTTTTTTTTAATTATAACTATTTTTTTCAGTGCAACTATGATGTACGATGATAAAACTACAAAACATATACCTAATAGAAGTTTTTCTTTGAGTGGTATTGTACATTTTTATATTATGTATTTATGTCTTATATAATAGCTGAACTATTTATCCCCCCAGTGACCAATCCCATATAATAGTTCAATACATAAAGGATAATGTTTAAAATATAATTAAGTGGAGAAATGTTTACCAAGGCGAGCTTATCGCAAAATCGCTATCTCATCCAAAAAACCTTTATACATAAGAATATGAAAAATTTCTTGTCAAGCACTGCAAGCATTCAATAAAGGATAAATAGATACTGAATATAGGTTTACTGCTAATATTCGTCGTTTTATTTGTGTTTAAATTCTGACATTTCATTGTTATAAATAAATTGGGAAATATATATTTTGCTTGTTTTAGTTATGACATTTTTATGATTATTTGGTATCCAGCTACTACTATGAGTACTGCTGCGTGAACTTTAGCATGTGCAGGAGACAACAGCTGTCACGTGTTTGTGACATCACAAAAAGATATATCATTTTTAAATACTATATTACGGTAGATGATTTTTCATTTTGTAACATTGAGTTATTAACAGTAATAGGGGTGTCTTTGTGTCACGTTTTGTAGTTTTTTCGAGGTACAAAAAAAATTTGCAATATGTTCTTAAAATAATGACAGAAATTGGATTAATTCGTTGCCTATATAATGATTATGTTATGGCTTGGAGCTAATAAAACATCACATAAGTGAGAAAACTTCATTTTTGTATGACAGAATCTCATTTCATGTTATGGTCTGACATTGCGCCATCGAATAGATATCTTAAGAACCAAGGTAGACTGAATAAAAGAAAAATATTGTAACTACAAACTGGTTATACAATTGCTAGGACAAAAGAATAAGTTGCCCAAAAATAAAACAGAGTATCAAAGCATGTTTTTCGTATTAAAACGATTGTTACTTGTTTCAATAAACAGCTTGCTGTAAAGTGTACAGGAACGCAAGTTCAGATCATTTATTTCAAACACGTCTTGGAAACTAATAAAAAAATTACATAATTAAGTATCCATAATATTATTAAGTATACTGTCTAATAATAATTCATATTAACACGCGTACTACTTTAAATAAGATGATACTATTAAGAATGAAGTGCGCCTTATATTATGCAAAGTATATTGCAAGATACAAGTCCCCTTTATCGCCTTTACTACGTTAGGACCTCTTATGTGAATATTGTCACATTATGGAAATTTGCTAGACATTTTCATAGCCATTCGGTGTGGGCTATTATTCAGAAATATGGTAAATAAAATGCCATATTTTTTTACCAAATACGTATGTGGGTTTTTTCATTTTTATGTGAACAAATTGCGTAGGTTGTAAATTACCTGTGTTGAGAGAGGTATGAATGTGGTAAATTTAAGTACTGAAGTGTATTATGTATTTCATCTTTAAATTTGAATTAATTCTTTACATTTTTCTACTAAATTTTATTAATTTGACTTCCTCTTTTATCCTCTTTTTTAACTGGTCCAGAGAGCCCTCTTCGCTAGAGCATCGTGTAAAAAAATATAGATCTTCGTAAAAGTGCTGATGGTGGTGATGGAAATAATTAGAAGAACCCCTTCTTTCTGATCTCATTCTGATCTGATGGAACGGAATATAGTGTAATTAATTCCTCTAAGCAACTGGAAACTTAACATTTAAAAACATTGAAATGGTGAAGCTGTATGAAATCAGTCCACACTCTAAGTTCTCAGGAGAAGAGGCCTCTATTTATAAATTACTAAAATTCTATATTTCAAAGGAGTTTGCAGGAGGTTTTACTATTTATTCACAAAATATCATATTAAATATTTAGCTGATGTTATTGGCAATGCAATGAATGTATGCCACGTTATAATAATTCGTAATAAATAAAGCCGACACGGAATATAAATTTATGATTCAACTCTTGGCAAAGAGATTTTTCATAGCTTCACTCGCACTTCTCAAGTTATAAAATAAATACTTATACATTTGTCAGAAAAAAACTATAGAAAAACTTTATCATATGAACCATACTTATGTACTTACGACTTACACTTTACATCGAGCTTTCAACATACCTCTTAGAGTAATTTTCATAACTGAAGGTTTTTCAGGCGAAAATAAAGTGAAGACCTAAAAATGACTTCAGAACGTTAGTCAAAAAGTGAAATCGAAATGAAAATGAAAATACCCAACCACACGTTTCAGCCGAAAGAAATTATACTGATCTACTCGTATATGTCAATTTTTAGATTTTATGTGCGTATATAGGACCTTATTTGAGTTTTTATTATAGGTACCTATTATAAGTCACGGTTATGTTTATTTATTTATTCTTTAAGTGTACATTAGTTACGTGCAATAAGATTCGGTAGTAGGTAATTTTCACTGGGGCGAACTTATGACTGTACAGCAGTCTCTTCTAACTAACTCAAGATTAAAGACACACATAGACATTTACAGTGTATGAATCATCTTGAGTTCTCCGTATACATATCTACCTATTTTGTTTGGTCCAAGGAACCTATTAAGTATATTATAGAAAGTTGTAAATAGCCATCTCTGATCTCCAACTTTGTGAAATTACTTTTTTTCCTGAAGAAGCTCGCCTGAATTTTAAATACAGTTCTGAAATGTTATATTTTAATGACGATAATGAAATGATGATCTTCGCTAAAAAAGTTTTATAAAAGGTGAATCAAAGTTTTGCTTGTGTGTTGTGTTTCTCGATACTCACTCACACATACGAACAATCGATCGCAGCGCGCGCTTAAGCCGGGCGCTTCGAACATCGGACACAAACGACGCTTGCGCCATAACTGCGTCAAATCCCTCCATCCCTATAGTCACCCCTAGACTCTCAGTGCACGTACGTATCGGGCAGTAGCCGCGTCTACACACCAAACTCTACGATATTTTAATAACATAACCTACACCAACCAATACGATACTAGTTATTCCTTAAATCAAAAAACGAACAAAACAAAATCATAAAACAAAGGATCATCAAATCAATTCAAAAATATTCTTTACGTCAGTGAAAATGACATTGAAAGAAAAGCGAGATATCGTTCCAATTTTGAAAATATTTCGCGCTCATTCATAGTGTGGATAACAGCCTTGACACAAATTTTCGCGCGTTCCGAATGTGTTCACAGATCACCTTAGCGCCTGCCGAAATCTCCTAGCTGGGGAACGGGTAAATATTATTAGGTACTATTACTAATAGCCTAAAGTGTTCAGAAATATTATATCCATTTTATCTTAAAATATCTCTAAACTTAAATAATTTCATTGCCATTTTAAAATATTTCAAAATCTATGTACAGATTCTTATATAAATATTAAAAATATTTAATAAAATTGATCTAATCTAAACACTAAAACTAAACTAACCGTAATATTAGTTTAGAGAAATTGTTCTAAAGAAATATTTAATCATTAAATTAAGTTATGTAATAATTTGTACGTAACTTGAAGGTCAAATAGATTTATCTAATTCATACATTGATGGATTCAGTATTGGGATGAATCAATAAAAACCTTTATCTTAAAAATCTTAAATGAAAATACCTCTTTCATTTCAAGGTGTACATATTATATAGAGTATAAAAAATATAATCTAGCAATAATATATTAATTTTGAAAAAGATATTACATAATTTTAAACAAAAATGACTAATAATATTTAATTCAAAATATGAAATGTGTAAAAGTTTAATAAAGTTAATGTGTTGTCAGTGAAAGATACCCGCTGATGAATTTTCCAGTTAATTTTGAATGGGGTATGAGAGATCCAGTATTTTAGTGTCTGATTCCGCGGCTCCCGTCCGAGGGTCAGCCAGCAAAGTAGTGAATTCAATTCTTCAGAAGTCGTGAAGATTCGCCGCAGAAGAAATGAGAAAAGGTGAGTTTCCTATACTTTCATATTATTTGTTAGGCCTGGGATACGAAGACTTAAGATAATGATTTGATCATATATGAATGTAAGCCACTTACGACAGATTATCCCCTCTATCGTACTTTCAGTTTTGATACATTCGACAATCCTTTCATATATTCGAAACGTGAATTGTTTGGTTTATCGAACTGATCGATAATATATTATTGCCAAAGAGCCTTCTTGAAGAAATTATAACCTTTATTATTGTACGAGTATTCTGATTTTAAAGTGATAAAAATCGGACTCAGCATTATTTGATAATTTCTTTAGTTTTCTATAACACAGCAGTTGGAGCGAAAGGGCTAGATTTTAAACTCGGTGCTCAGAATTCTGAAGATTTTGATTTGCCAGTTTTCCGTTTTTCTGCTTGTGCAGAACACTATTTTGTTTTATACCTACTTTAAGAAGAAAACGTGTATCTTTAAAGTGGAAAACAACATCCTTTCATACTTCGATTCCTATCCTTATTCCTTATCATTTAAATCAACACAGAATACTTTACCATTGTCCTGAAGTCTCTGTCTCTTCTCCTTTGCCTCATTTATTTATTTATTTATTTATTTATTACACATGGAACAGATACAGTCACAAAAACAAACATTGACAGGTACATTAGTACGAGAATATCCATACACAAGACCAATAACATCCGTTCACAATTAGCACACACGCAAAACAAATAGATCACATTACATAGTTAAAAATATATATCTTATATCTATAAAACATTTATGGTAGGGAAGGAGGAAGCATGGGAAGAGGAAAAAGGAGGGGAAAATGAAGGAAGCAAGGAAAGAGGAGTTAAGAACTGATATCAAGAACAATAAGATAACATTTTAAGAGTAATTACCAATCACTAATTATCAATCATTAATCACTAATCATCAACAAAGCAACAAGACTACATTACCAACATCATAAGCACATAATCAGTGCTCAACACACAATCTGTATAGGGATGCCCTATACGCCGACAATGTACTTGAATGTCTGAGGATGGCGGCTGCTTTCGACGACTCTCTGTATGGTCTCACGCTACTCGGATCTGTCTTGATCTGAACAAATGGCTCCTGATACAGAATATCTGGCTTCATGTTTCGCCAAGGCGCTCCACCTGCTTGCGTGGGAGGAGCAGGGGTTGAGGGAAGACGATGTCGTGGGCGTGTATCAACCAAGTGGAGTAACTTTGTGCTGAAGCAGCTGAAACAAAATAACGGGGCCTTTGAATTGATATTTATTTGAACGTGGGTAATTGGCCAAATACTGATTAATATTTTAGATTTTGGTACATAAAATAAATTATATATTTTCGTTTACTTCTTTCTCTGTTTCTTTTCGTTTCTCTGAATGAACAAACTTGTTGGTTAATCCAAAATTTATTTAGCAGGATTACTCCGGTCACAAAACTTAATGAATAGTACAGATGTTGTAAGAGCGTAGACACATGTCACGTGTGTTTAATGTGTTCCAGCTATATGAAAGCTCAATGTTCTGACAGCTTTCATCTAGTGAGATACATGGAAAAGAAAAATGATTGATCGATGTATATTATTCATCGTAATACTACATGAAATATCTCTATTGCTGACAAAACCACTCACTTGTAGGTAATAAAAGTAAGTAATTAGTTTTTACAAAAATAACTTTATTTATTTTATGTGAATACAATATACACTTACCGGCATAGCATCTCATCACCTTTTCGCCGGCAGCGTGCAGTTAGATGTATTGTATGGAAACAATGACTAAATTATTTTTAAAAAAGTAGTTCTTAATTCTGTTTACTTTGACGTTTTGTGTGATCTAAAAAATGTAGGCACGTCTTCGAAAAACCGTTTCTTTGTCGATGAGAACACAAGTTATGTAAAAGAAGGTAAAGGAGGCCTTAGGTGGTAGGAAAGTAGGTCTAAATGGTTCAAGCAGTAAAAAACATAATCATGCGGTACAGTCCCTAGTAGGGTCCCGATATAAGTATTGCCTAGTATAGAGAGAGATAATAATGTATTTTCAATCAAAAAAATATATTGTAAAATCTATGTATAGTCTGCCAAGTAGATTTCACACTCCGTATTTTTACGACACATTGCTGAGCATCCCAGTCGACTTTATTTGCAGACGAAATGTGATAAGAAAAAGTATCAAAAATGAATTCCTATTCCACAATCCTATAGTAAAAGCAAAAGATAAGTAGGCATAAATAACTAAACCTTCTATCAATTGTGAATCAATCAGTAATTCATAACATAATATTTCATTGAAAATACAACACATGCGTGGGTTGGTATTACCATGGTTGGTATAACTCTCTGAATACGTAGTATAGATTTTAACGTATTTTACCAAATCTTATACATTATGTATGTAATAAAAAGATGAGATATTATTTTTTCCTAAGCCAGGTGTGTTAGTAGGAAGCGCCTAAATCAATATTGATAATACTTTGATGGGATTTTAATAACAATTCATTCGCACATAAAAGTGACAGGTCTTATTTGATAAATGATTGATTATAATCTAATAGCGTTAGATACATTGAGATAACCTTAAGATTATATTAAGGAAAATGCTGAGAGCCGGAAATAAGTCGAAACAGAATTATTTTATGATCATTTTTTGGAGAGAATTTATGCTTTCAGAAAAGTTCATTTTCGACAGCTAATATTTTCTGTAGTGTGTCTATGTACTTATAATATTTCGACTATTAATTTATCCATCATCACCATTCTTGTCCAATGAGACCAGAAGAGTTTCTGCATCTGATATTCCAAATAACTGTCTGATGTTCTTGATCATGATAGTATTTAATGTTTTATATATATTATAGAAGGTAATAGTTTCCCCATAGAGTATATGTTCAACACGTGTGGATTTTCGTCTTTTGTTGTGGTTTATAGATTTGTATAATTTCGGTATATTAAACTTGGTTTGGCTTCATACCTTGGCTTTTTTTTCTTTTGCTATGGGGCTTTTTATTGTTTTACATAAATTATTATAGAAGGTAGTTGTTTCCTTATACAGAATATGCTCAACACATGTGGATTTTCATCTTTTGTTGTGGTTTATAGATTTGTATAATTTAAGCCTTGGTTTTTATTTTCTTTTACTATCAGGCATAAACATCTGTTTCTTTATACAAAAATATTTCAATTTACTTTCTATACCAGAAATGCTAACACTGCAAACAAAACGGTCAGCTTAATATTATACATCCGAAGAAAAAGTTGAAGTTGTTTTGTATCAGGACCACAAAATCGTATATGTATTTTCGTAACTCAAATTCTAACTGACATCAAAAAGTTTTATTTTTAAAAAATAATTCCAAATATATACATGTCTTTCCAGTTTTTCTTAAATAACTCCTAAACTAAGCGTCTTAGAAACAAATGTTATCAGATTGAATATGAAGATTTATTTTAGATTAATTTGTACAACAGCTGCGTCAATGCTTTGATTTGAAAATATTACATAGGATTTTTATTGCCTGGGATCACATTTCTTGAAATCATTCGAGTTTTTCCAAATAGGGATAATAACATCAAGAACGCAGGTGTGCCTTTTCCTTCAAGCAGAGACTAAAAAGAGATAATGAGAAAAGTTTTTGCTGTAATTTGTTTATGTAAGATGTAGGTAGGTAATAAAAGAAATATTTTTGATTGAAGCAAGTTGTGGTACTGCGGCACAAAAAGTAAAGTATTTTATTACAGAAAATAATAAAAAATATGGTTTTATCTTATTACTGTGGAAGTTTGAGTTAGTCGTTTTTCAGCCTTTGAGATGTGGTGGTATAAACGTATGCTCAAGATTCACTGGACAGACCACATTGCAAACATCAGCGAGGTGTTGAGTAAGGCCGGAGAGACAAGACAAGTCTGAATAAGATTGCCCAACAGAGAGCGCGATGGATAGGCCATAACATCAGGCACTTCGGCCTGCTCATCTTCATAGCAGAAGGAATGGTAGAAGTCAGTAATGTGAGAGGTCGCCCAAGAAGCAGTTATGTGGACCACATAATTGAGAGTGTGCCTGTAATACCTACACGGAAGTTAAGAGATTGGCGAGTGATAGGACGATGGCGACGATAGGATGGAAAGAAAAAACGAAAATGCTTGGTGGGTACAAACTAATCTGCAAGATTGTAACCACATCATATTTAGTCCGTTCCATTCATTCAAACGTTCCTCTTAGGAAAACTGGCAAAAAGTCTTTGGGTAACCTGTATTGGTTATATCGATCAGTGATCTTCAAGAAGGGACGTGTACTGAAAAGGAATAGATATGCGTGTATATGATGAATTCCACGACCGTGACGAAAGCACCCAGTGTGTGTAAGGATAAGGCAATGTGGCGTTCCATTTTCTCTGCCTACCCTGTAAGGGATGTGGCGTTCCATTTTCTCTGCCTAATCTCCAAGGGATGTAGCGTGAAGGGATAGTACGATATTAAATTTTAACAGTATTTTTCAAGGCGGGAAATAACCCAACGATTTCTTGAAATATGTAGAATCGTTGGAAGAAGCAAATGAGAAAAGGGATTCTCGAAAAGCCGGGATTATCCATTTTCACCCTTACAGGATATCGTCTTGTGCGTTTATTATTATACTTATGTAAGTAAATGCTAGAAGATGGAATATTTCCAACAAAATGTGAATTGAAAATATTTTATATCTTCGCAATATTTTCTTAGAAAATCTGCATGCTGGCTTTGTAAATAACGCAAGGAAAATAAATATGTACCTAGACATAAAAATATATTAAATTACTAAATCTATATTTTTTGTATTTCCCCAAGTTATATATTTGAGAGGTGGTCGGTAACCTGGTTGGTAACGCGCTCGACTGTTAATCCAGTGGGCGCGGGTTCAATCCCCGACCTACTCCACCTCACAACACAAGCTTTTAAGCTTTCTTTGAAGTGTGCGAAGATGTATTTGGGTTTATTCCGATAAACCCAGATACATTAAAAAAAATGGGTCCCACCCTTTCCAATATGCAGTGATCTCTTTCAGTTAACCCAAATTATTGATGGCTTGCATGTTTCTTCTCCTTCATGAATGTTCCAGGTTGCTGTTTACCACACATTATATGCTTGTGAATTTGTATGGATGGATGAAAGCAAATTCAAATGAATTTCAATAAGCACTAACACGTATGCCACTTAGCTACTCGTGTATGAGCTTAGTCAGCTTAGTGATAAAATGTTTATCCAAATATTATTCGGAGTGTTTCTGTAAACAGACAACATAACGCGGTGTCATATTATAACCAGTAGGTAATACTCGTATGAGCAACGGAATTAGAAATGGAAATTACACGTTGCTTCTGCCGCGTTCAAATGGTTGTTTGCTTAGCAGTAATGAACCCATCATTAAATATGTAGTCCTGTATGTATGTAGCGGTGAAAGGGTTGAAATAAGCCAAAATAATACACAGTTATTAAAATACACTCTTCATTAGCTGAATGATTATTTCATTAACGGTTTATCGATTTGAATTGTAAGTTAAACCGAACTGATCATAAAAGTTTGGCTTCTTTAAGTGGTGCGCCTAAACCAGATTGTTGAAGAATGACGGTGTTGAACGACATTCACAAGCTATCTTCTGAAGCGCTCCATTTCGTGAACTCTTTCGAGAACATAATCTTTGATTCTAGCATCTCAGACGTCCTATCATATATACATACATATCCACGTCCGCTCCCTATGTGGAGGATGTGCTCGAAACCCAGTTTTTTCAGGCTTTACTGTTCTGAGCCAACTCCGTTGCCTGTTCCCATGTCATTCCAGACTGGCGCAGCTCTGATGTGTACAGCCTCTGGATGGTCATTCAAAACATACCATTCGTTGACAAAAACTTGATAACATATACAAAAATCATAGACGTACCTAGATCTTAGATATGTGGGTATATACGGGAAAATTTTACCTCAGAAAGGTGGGGTCCTCTTGTTTTTTTTATTTAATGCCTAATTATGACTTCAGTATGTCATTTGAACGGACTTCCCCCCCCCCCCCTTGACACCTACTTAAAACATAATTTAGAAAGCTACAAATCCCACCTTCAAATTTGACGTGCATTACATTAAAAATAGAAGAATATAATCCTACCGATTACATGTTAGACTCAGTTAGAGTATACTGTTATTTTGAGTTAGATAATTGTTAGCAGTAAAATGAAATGAAATCGTAAAAGTTTTTCTGCACCAAAACCATATAAAGTGACGCTAATCGAGGTGAAGTTTAAATTCTAATGTACGTTGAAGAACATCACGGTCAGCAGAAATTTTAAGTATTTAAACCCCAATAATATACTTTGCTGAGTTGGGAAAGTGTACTCTACGTTCGTATTATCATTGGAGGGGGTTATATACGGTTAAACCGGCCATATTGGGTTAATTCCATGTAAGTATTATATTAGTAGGCACAGTTAGATATGAAATTTATAATGAAAAAATATATCAAATTCATAAGATTGTGAGTGTATGTGTGTGCGTATAAATGAGGGTAGGAAAATATGAAAAAGAAAACTAAAATAATAATGAAAAAATGAAAAAAATAATGAAGTGAATATAAAGAAACATAGGTAAGTATATAAACTCTTCATTGCTTGTATGTATGTTTGTATTGTATGTATGTCTGTTGTTGGGTTCTTTTGCATTATTTACTGAAATCATATTTTATTATTGTTAACCTGTTGACAGTAATGTATTGAAAAAAATAAATAAAAAAAATCTTATAAATTAGGCAGGGAGGTATTGTTCAACAATGTTTCCCATTCCCTTTACTGAGATGGGAATATCAGGGTAAGAGGTATTTCGCAGTTTCGCACTACACACTACGACTCTTAATAGTGAGATTTGATGCTACCGTCTTTTTAAAATATCCAAATGAAATCCAAAATGGGTGGACGACTCGCAGTTGCGTAAATATACAAAATGGAGAAAGTTTCTCGAGTTAAAAGACATTACTGAAGTTAATTAAATGATCAGTTTTGAGTCTTATTGTAGCTCGTCTTAAGTACGAGTAACTTGGAGATTACTTAGATAGATCTTTGTACTTACTACATACTAATTACAATTATACGGGAAATTTCGTACTTTACAAAACAATGTCTGTAATTCACAAACGAGAATAAAAATTGAAATCACCTTGGATCCATTATTGATAGGTTTGATGAGATTATTAAAAAAACTGGGCTTCATGAATTTCAGGGGTGATTGGGTACCTATTAAGTATTGCTAGTGATAAGAAGGATTGGAGATTCGTTATTCAAGAGACTAAAACCTTACAGGAGCTGTACTTTCATCAAATTATGACGGTGTATTTCAATAATATTACATACAAAATACCATGAAAATTAAACCGGTAAAAAATATTACGTTGGAATTTGAAAAAAAATAATCCATGAATAATCATCCACGCACTGTAAAGTATGTAGGTGGATTGTAATATTAAGCTGAATCGTATCAAAGTGGATGCTTTGTAACAATGATGGTACAATAGTTGCATTAAATATGATTATGTATTGTACAGTACAAAAGGCTTAGCCATTATAAAAATTACAGCATCCATCTCTGGAAGAGTTCTGTATAATGTACTGGGGCAGATGTAAACCACAAGCGGTTTTGAATATGAATTACTAGCTTAGTTACCCGTACTTCGTAATGGCAAATTTGATCGGTGAAGTAAATCGACAGTATGACACACACGTACATCCAGGAATGTTCGATTAATCTGCACAACTTTCTTCAAGGTTCTACCAAGTTCGTTTCACCTTCCAGAAGGTTCGAATTCTATTCATTCTCAGAAGTTTGTAGAAGGTTCTACAATGTTCGATAAATTTCCAGATGGTTCTAGAAAGCTCGTTTTATTTCCACATCCTTCCAGAAGGTTCGAATTCTATTCATTGTCAACTTTCTAGAAGGTTCTGCAATGTTCGATTAATTAACACAACTTTCTAGAAGGTTCTGTTCTAGAAGATCCGACGTTATTCTCTGAGCGCCCACATACGACCATTTTTATTATATGTAAGATTAACACTTGAACAAGTCCAAACTGGCCACCGTAGATGAGGGGAATTCCTTCATAAATGGGCCAAGAGGAAACATCCCCTTTGAGAGTGCTACCTGATTTAGAGAGTCGATCACATTGTGGGGCACTGTCAAAAAGTTCGAGGGGAATATTTAGGAAATCCCAATAGACGATCTAATGGTGGCACCAACAAATTTTCTCTAAAAACCTAGACTATTGTTATAAGGCATTAATAAAAAAAACACGTATCACAAATATTTTTATCAATGTTCAAATAAGCTAGTAATTGTCTATTTATTATATTTTTATTGATAGTTGACTTATGCTGTTGTTTTTTCATTAATGGATAAGGATTGATGCATTAATTGACTCGTCTGTTAATTTTTATTGGAAATTTATTTTATCATTGTTTCTATTTTATGAATTTTTATTGAGATTTTGTTTGCTCACTATTTTAATTGTTTTACTTTTTGTTATTTACTCACAATTACGTTTTATTTTTACCGTGAATTTTTGTCAACATTGGTTTATTATTGTGATTTTATAATGATTGCCTGTATCTTTATTTTTATTTTGTAAAGGTGTGAACCGTGTAAGCTTTAACAAATAAATAATGAGTACATGGTTGGCGCAGTTGGTTGAGGCGGCAGTCTCTCGAGCGGGAGGTGCCAGGTTCGAACCCCGGCGCTGGCGATGTATTCCATACTTTTCGATACAGGGTTTTAGCCTAGTTCAAGGTGTGCAGGAAAGTATTTGGATTTGTGTATGCTAGCTCAGATCCTCTTTAAAAAATATAAAAAAATAAATAAAATAAATGTGTGTAGAAAAGGTTTGGAACTTCTTTACCGTAGAGGAGTGTTCATAAAATGTTGGTGTTTTTGCACTGAAACAAAAGAAACCTACCGAAGTTTCAACATTTACATTTGAATCTAGGTCGCAGTAGAGAGATTGTGGTGCTGTAAAAAATAAAGTTGTATCTCAATTTTCATTAAAAGAGAGCAGTTTCAGCTGTTACTAAATAGCCCAGTTCTCAGAATGTTTGCAATTGATAGTGCAGTGTAGTCATTATTTTTTTATGGTCGTGTTATATTGAAATTTATTCAGAATTTACTGTACCATTCGTATGAAAAAACGTAAAAGATTATGATGAGATAAGGGAATGTCAAGAATGTGTTTTTCCATGAGTTTTTATGAAAATGGATCTTTTTATAAATGGAAATGTTGGGTTGTTTTATCTGCTACAAGAATAGCTCCAAGTGTTTTAAATTTCCATAAAATCTTATATATTATATCTAGCGAATACCCGGGAATATCTGTAACTCCCGTTCTAAACGGGAGTTGCAGATTCGAATTTTTGTTTTAGTTTTGATTTTAGTCGGCACTCTACAACACAAGCTTTTAGCTTACTTAGAAGCGTGCAGAAAAGTATTTGGGCTTACGTGTATTTTTAAGGGAATTGTAATTCTTCTCTGTAAGGCCATTCAGGCAGTACATTTTTATAGCATTCTACCTCTCCCTATGAAAATGGGTCTTGCAGATTTTCATGAACCTTTTGAGCTGAAAAACGACATTATTTTTGTCCAAGTATATCGTCCAGCAATTACAAAACACGATCTAGTTAGAACTATCAAATAAATTTTTCCGCTGCAATTCAATAAAGTAAATGAAATATGATTGTGTTTTCTCCAAGTGTTTCTGTAGGTTTTCCTGTGTTTTATTAGCCCACTCGTGTTTCTACCATGTTTTTGTTTGTCCTGAATATGAAAAAGCATTTCTAAGTTCTGAAAGTAGAACAATACGAAAGTTTCTAATTGTTAAAGTATGTGCAGATACTCTTGCTGAAAGAGCGATGTACCTACTGATACGGAATATCACCTACAAATATTTCGAATTATTTGCGCCAGGTTCTTTTACGTCACAAAATAGCTCGTATTTGAAAAAAATAAATAAATAAAAAAACTTATAATTAGATACCGGAGAACTTCATCATGTCCAATCTCCACGTCAATGACATCTAAATCTCTGATATCTTGAGCGATATTGTCTACGTGATTACAAAATCTTTCGAACACTCTCTGCAGTCTACAGGTTGTTTTTTTTTTACATGCGTCTCGCGCCAGTGATAGTCTTGACGCTCCTGCGATCCTATTGGTTGATCACAACGCCTCAGATTTCATGTGAAGTTTAGACGTACGCAACCTAGAAGACTTACTTTCAAGCCCTGATTGGTTCTGGTATCCTTTAGGTGCCCGCTTACATTAGACAGATCTGTTTAAATTGCTTTCTGTAAAAAAACATCCTCGTTGTAATAGCAACAGTGAAAACGCAAACATGCAGTTCACAAACAGTGGATTTCCAAAAATTTGTATCCCTTGAAATCTGAGGCGTTGTGATTGGTCAGATGTTAACCAATAGGATCGAAGGAGCTTCAAGACTATCACTGGTGCGAGACACAAGTGTTTTTTTTTTTTTAAATATATTTCAATAATATAAGTAATAATAAAAATTGGCCATATTGAAGCTAATACATCAGTCTGGCGCTGCCACTTATTCTAGTCAATATATCGAGCTTAACGCAAAAAAAAAATTGTCGCAACTTTATCGAGTACAGCTATCCTCAAAAATTGATACTTATACTCCTTCAGAAACTTGAAATCATCAACAAAGTGTATGAAGAAGTGAAGTACTTCTACCAAACTGAAAGTGACTGATCACAATTCTCCTGAAAGTGAGTACATAAAAACTTTATCTGAAGTTCGAAAGAGTTATGTATGATAGATAAATTCTTTAACAATACACCATAACGAATAGCAGGTGTTAGATATTTTTCTAAAGAATGGGTATGTTTTTGTATCAAAGAATGAAGGAGCATTTTTATAACCGAAGAGCATCCGAAAATAAACGTTCCATACTGAATAATGAACATTGAACAGATAGCGATATATTATAAAGTGGATTGAAAATAAATGGGATAGAGAGTGCCATCATACATACCCATCTTCTATGAAAGTATAAAAGAAGGTACAAACCAGGTGAAAACGGGCGTTTTGTTCGCAATTGTCATAGAATTTGAGGTGGTCGGTAGCATGGTTGGTAACGCGCCCGACTGTTAATCCAGTGGGCGCGGGTTCAATCCCCGACTTACTCCACTTCACAACACAAGATTTTAAGCTTTCTGTGAAGTGTACGAAGATGATTTTGGGTTTATTTAGATAAACTCAGATTCATTTTTATATAAAAAAAATCCGGAGAAGTAAGACTAAATTTTTAACTGAGTTTTTTACATCTTTGAAATCAAATATGATAGAATGCAAAATGCTGAATGTGATTTATGTATCTACGTAAATTGTTATAGTACATTCTGGAAAGAAAGATATGGTTTTTGATAAGGGTGTTGGATGTAAATTTTTGGCAACACTTGTAGAATTTCAATAGATATGTCATTGTTGGCACCAAACAAAATTGCACTTCCACATTAAACCGAGATTTAATCTTTCTTGACGGACTGTAAATCAAATTATTTCGTTATCCATAACGACCATATTATTACAATCATAACTATCACAGACATAATATGCCGATAGTTAACCGCCTAGTAACCCTTTTAATATTCAAACACACCATAAAAATAATTGTTATTATAAGTTACAAACTGAAAAGGATACTGAAATTTTGGAAGCTTTATTACGAGATAATATTTTATGTATTAGCCAAAGCTACCCACTGTTGCCTAGAGGCAGAGGCGTGTATTGGAATGTGGAATATACCTACTAGGAGTCATTCCTTCTACCCTTCTCGTATATTCATAAATTCTCATAAAATTATCCGCTACATACATCTATTGCCTTAATATGGGTTGAGTTTCAACCCTTTGTCCATAATTTATAGATCACGATGAACATTACGCATTATCTTGATATGAAAATAATTTTAATTTGTATTCTAAATAGGTGTTAATTACACTCGCTCCTATAAAGCTGTTCTACGTAACTGGATACACAATCAAAGTACTAAATTATTTTATGTGAAGGTGTCGACCTAAATGAAATTTATCACAGCCTAGGTGTGTGTGTGTATTATATAAGTACGTATGTTACAAGGAAACATACATTCGTATGTACATTGATTTCTATCCATCTATGCCCTCACGCCAGGTCCCTTGCAGGGTAGGCAGAGAGGACAGAGCGCCAGACAGCCCTATCCTTGCACACACAATAAATTAGCCTTCGTCACATTCATGCAATTTGTCATACACGCTCTCCGATTCTTTTTAATCAAAACGCGTTCATTCTTGAGGATCTGGTCGACATGATCGGACCAGGTCAGTCTCGGGCGGCCGCGCTTCCTCACCCCTCTTCGCTCACTCAAATATGTCTTTTTTGTCATCCTGTCACCTTTCATTCTCTCAATATGCCCAAACTATCTTAGATTATTCACTTTCATTCTTGTCACAACACCAGTCTTGCAGTCACTCATTTCCCTAATAAACCCATTCCTTATCTTATCTCTCAGCGTTTTATCACACATTCTTCTTAACGACCTCATTTCTACTGCATTCAACCCTGATTCGTCCTTTTTCATCCACGTAGATTTACAACAGTCAAAAGCCTATGCAAATCATTTTTTTCTGCTGAATATCTATGTTTTTTTTATAGTTGAGATACTGCAAATTAAATAGACCGATATAATCTCGAAAACCACATTTAAAACTGTTGCTTGTTGTCCATTGCTTAAATCTAAATCGTTGCCCAAAATACGTTCGGGTAATGACGGTGCAATAAAATTCTTACGACCTAAGACTATGCGTATATTTCGAGCAGAATCATTACTTAACCTAATAAAGTTTTCAAAAAGTAGTAGAGGAGAATGAATGGCAGCACTTGACCTATTGTACTAAGTCCATAATATTCTAATGGTCCGTGTTCAGGAGCTACGTGCGCTCTTACTAACCTAACATCACATGCTGATATTGTGCCAAATTGTGGAATCTACGTTTTGGCACTGTTCCAGAAGTTGTCACGGAAGATGGACTATGGATATGTATTATATTCTACCTATTTCTAATGATAACAATAACCGTCCTTCATATAATCGTACTTGTTACAACCGACACTGGATAAAATGGAGAGGGTTATTTTGAAAAATGCCATAATCCTCGTAATATAAAACAATGTTTCATATAAATTTATCTTTTTTTTCTCAGCGTAGTTTCGAAAATTCAACGTGAGTTGGTGGTAAGGATTTTCTAAAAATCCTCTTGCTTTCACGTTGTAAAATTTGAGGATGAAATACCTAGTTTGTCTTTATCCACACACCCATTTTACATAAGAGAGATGAGTTATGATTGAAAATGGGCGTCGCGACTAGAATTAATGTGAATAAACTTAGAGGGTAAGGGTATGACTAAAAAGTTGTATAGGTATATATGGTGAAGGCGTAGATAGATCAAGTCGACCAGATTGCCAAGGACGAACGCGTTTTGAATAAAAGGAATTGGAGAGAGTCAATTACAAATTATTTGTTATGGTAGACCTTCGGCAACATGGTGGTCCAATGTTGAAAAGGAGCTAGCGGCGCAGAGAATCCCAGCAGTGACAACCCAGGACAGGAGATCCTGGCGCCTACGTACGAGGAGGCCCGACCCTGGATGAACCGGGACAGAAGGGCAGGACAAAGAAAGAAGAAGAAGGTAGGGCGGTCTCGAGGTCTGTCAGCTCTGCCTTCCCCGCAAAGGACGTGACATGAAGAAATAGATAGGTAGAAAATATTTCAGAAATAACAAAAGCGAGCAAAAGGAAAAACTCGTGGAAAAAAAGCTGTTTGGAAATTCACACGGTGATAATTCTTCTTAGACATGTTTTCCTTTCGCCTACTTTTATTGGCTTGAGTCGTATTTGTGTCAGCATCTATTAAATATGATCCAAACATTCTTAGATTATTATAATAACAGAGAATACTAATAAAACCCACAGTGGTAGACTGCTTCATTTTATCAGCAAACATGATATAAAACTTATTGACAGAATGTTGTGGATTGAAAAGAACAGCGACAAAAATAACCGTGATATAAATCATTTATTTGACATTTTAACTGATGTAAAGGGCTGCGATTTTCAAGGATAAATCTGTGAGTTAAATTATATATTCGATGTTGTTGTAAAATAGCGTTTAGTGAAGAGTTATTATATGTTACACAGCTAATTCACAAGATTTGTCCCCAAAACCCGTTAAATAACTTTTTTTACTAGGTGTGTCCAGAGGTCCTATACCCCTGGATACAAATTCTCTCAAATATCCACTCTTGCATATGTGTTGTTATGAAACGAGGAATTTGATTTTTATTAGCTTATGTCCTAACCTGGATTCCGCTCTATCGTTACTAATATATGTAGTCTGAGAGTTCACCCATGTTAAAAAGATTCTTAGACGTATGCTAGTTAGTACTTATGCAAAATTTAAAATATTATGACGATTCACACGGCTCACTCATGGAAATAATATCACAAATAATATAACGGTGAATATTATTTAAAGTCTTGTCTATCTGGGGGGGGGGCGTTTAATGGCATAGAATGAAGGAGATAGTAAAAGAGTAGAAGAAAGTAGCCGAAAAAAGAAGTGAAGATGGAAAATACAATAGTAAGAAATAATGCCTCCTTAAGATTTTTATCAACACTAAAAGACCCGCTGTGTATTAGAATATGAATGTAAATGTATTGTAATTCTTTTTTTCTTTGTAGGTATAATCTTCTTTTGAACATGAACCTTGAATAAGTTTTTTTCACTCAAGTACGTACGTATATTGTATTGGGTATGTGTGTTATCCTTATGTGTTATACGTTACGGATTACATAGGAAGATATTAGGTACAAAATTTATTACCAAAAAACGGCTCTCTCTACGTTTGGTATCTGAAATGAAAATAAAGGTACTCGTACCGTCGTAATAAATTTAAAGGTAGGAATACGTATGTTATGTGTGTTCTAGTTTTTCAATTGCATCTGGATTACAACATTTTACTTTTTATATTTTTATTAATCTTATAGAGTGCATACAGTTATTACATACAATATAAACAATCACAATATCACCTGCAAATAAACCAGTGAAGACTCAAATATTACTTATTACAAATACTGAGCAGTCAAAAGCAACACACAACATTTAAAAATCATATACAAAATTAATATCAAAAAATCAAACAGATAAAGAGAAAATTATGTACAAAGAATTCATAAAATAATCAGAATTAATGATATATTTCTAGACTTTACAGCAGGTGAAAACCTCGTCCACGTCAAACTAAAATACTTAAAGATATTTATTTAATAGAGACATTGGCATAAAATTTAAATACATGAACAAAATGTTCCTAAAAATATCTCGACTCGAGATACATCCCTTTTAAGACGAAACACAAATATTTGATTTATTTTCCCCGGTTCACTCCATTGTCTTCGTTATTCATTTTATATTTCAGCCAACCTTGGAATTTCACTTCAGCCCTTTTCAACTTTCTGAATTATCTTTGTCTGTATTCGACACTGAAGAAATTCATGCTCCATTCTTATTCAGAGTGTAATAATATTCTTTCAGACTTCTATAATATAAGAAAAGTTGGTAACGTTATTATAGCTATGCAAACCTACCCCTACCTGTACATTACTACGTACATACATTACCTGTCGCTTCGAATTTCCTTATATGTATTTATTTTTCAAGAGCAAACACAACGGGAACGAAGAATCTTCTTTGGGTAGCCGAGATGAAAACTCTCAAATCCATAGCCGGTGGAACCCTCAGAGACAAAATTATAAACTCTGTCATGTGAGAAACTTGCGAAACTGAGGATATCATGCAGTGGAGCCGGAAGAGGAGGCGGTTCTGGCGGGACCATGTTAATAGGATGGATGGAACAAGACTTGCCCACGTTGTTGCGAAAGAAATCCCCACAGGCTGCCAGGAAGACCACCAAAAAAATGGAGAGGTAGCTTGTCTTCTACATCCCAAGAAGGAGTACCAAACATCGATACAAACAGATCCTAGATCTAACATAATCGGAAAAAGAAGAAGAAGTACCTTATTTTAGAAGTACAATTTATTTTCTGCTTCTCCGTCACTAATTACGAATTCCAGATGATTATGAAAATGTCATCTATAAGATACTTTTTTGAGAGAGGCGAAATCCGTGGAAGGGTGATTTAATAAGCACGAGATACTGGATCACATCATCAAAGGAAGAAGGGCCAATGTTGATGTAAAATTACGCCCTGAAACGTAATCAATCATAATATCGACGCGATATTCTTTGGAAAGTAATCATATTCTAAATATTATTATTTAAGCAGATTACAGAATATTATAGTACGAGTATACAACAAGTAATATTGTTAGGGGCTTTTGTTATGTTGTTTTGAGGTTGACAGAAAGCCGAATATCAATAATAATTTCCACAACGTGTCATCATGAGGGAGTCACATTATGAACACAGTTTTCTCATCTAATTTGTCCCCCATTCTAGTTTCCATTTCTCTGTTGATCTTAAAAATAATATAATAAATAATTATTTTCTAAGCCATGAAAAACCTTTCCATTTGTATCTTACTAACGTTACAATATCACGGAACACCCCCAATGCCAGTGCGGGCAGATAAAGACGGTGGATCACATTGTGGGGCAGTGTCCCATTAAGAAGTTCGAGGGGGATATTTGGAAAATCCATGAGGTGACGCCAAGGGCAATTGAATATCTGAGAAATATTGACGCAGAGCTCTGACTCAGACTCCCAGATCATTTGTACAATGGTTGTATTCGCATACGAAGGAAGAAGTTACAATATGCGATCCTTATGGAGCGATTATATGGATCCTTTTAGTTTAAAGTTTCATCAGAAAAAAGTCGAGCGCTGATAAATGTCAAGAGTTAATTTTCACACGAACTTTATGAATCATTTTAAATATTATTTATTTTTTAATCTCAGTTTTCATCCAGTAACATTAAAAACACTACTAATGCCGCCTGGTGACTGGTGCACCTTACTACAATGACATTCAGAAAGTATTCTTCAAAATAAAGCGCCTAAATTTGTGTGTGATAAATTCTTTTAGAAAGGAATGAGTCTCAACCACATAACTCCCCAAAAAGGGGGAAGTGACGCAACACAAAATATTTTACCGGAAAATTTTGCAATGTTTCGCAACAAGAAATAGATTATTGTGAAAGTAATTTATAGAAAAACGGAGAAATAACGATAATTTGAATTACATTTTACTTTCAATCAATGCCTATATCAGGCACAATGCTTGTATTTTAGGCCCCGCGCATCTAAGCCTAATCCTGTGATATCCGTGATATCTGGATAGGTGATTTTTTCCCAGTATTAGGCTGATGTGTTTATATGTGAATCATGAATGATAATATGTAGACTCTTCTGGGTGATAATACTGAGAAGTGTGTTGGAAAAATCATGCATGAAATGTTTAGTGAAAACATCTGATTTTCTACATCGGTTTAATAACAAGAAGTTATCTCAACAGATATACAGCGGAGGACGAACTTTCTGTCAGACTTATGACTGATTCTCGACTGGTTTAATGTGATCACTTTACACCAATTCCAGTCCATCTATCCGCCGCGGCCAGGAATCGAACCCAGACCTCCTGATAGAAATTGCATCCTTCGCTGTGTATCTGTTGAGATAAATACTTCTTGTAGATTAGTTTAATTCTTAGAAAAGTATCATTATACAAAAATCCATTATTCATGTTTACCTATTGGACTGTATTGCTTTACCTTTAGGTTCCTCTGTGGAACACAGAGAGGATAAAAGTCTGCCTGAAAAAGCCTGTCTCTTGCCACGATATAATTTCATAAAAACATATCAGATGGGGTCACTATTAACGGGGTTATAATATTATATCTCTATTAGCTGGACGATTTCGCAAAGTCGCGATCTTAGTGATTTTCTTTTTATAAACCTAGTTAATTCATTCATCACTATTTAAAGGACCGTATTTTAAAAATCGTCTAATAATTAATTTGGAAAAGCCAAAATGAATTAAGTGCAAAGTTTTAGTTCTAAATCAATTTAATGTTTTGATAAAAGTGTCTTGGGAGTTAGAGATAGATTAGAATTATAGAATTTAGAATGTGAAACCCAGATTGATATAATTTAATTAACTTGGATGAATAAGTTGTTATGAATTTATTGCTGAAAATACGAATTTAGGTAAAGTTTATTTAGCCCATTTTCTGTTATAAAACTTTAATTAAGTGTACATAGATATGCTAATATTGCAGAAAATATTTCAAATCGTTGTGTTTCATTTTATACACAAACCTTTAAAATTACAGTTACGTCTGTAATTTACAGTAAACAAATTATCCGTGTCGTGAAGTGCATAATCAACACTGAGATTCGAGCTCACAAATGCTTGCTAGGAATAGAATATACTTTTGCAACTAGTTGAGACAAATCTAATGTTTTTGTGTTGACACTTTGGAAATTCTTAATTAGGTATTTATAATAACTATTTTCCAGTTTAGAATGTGATCAAATTCATGAAAGAATTAAATTATGTTTAATAACTCCAAATAAACCTATATTTTAAAATGTTAAGTTGATTAAATAAACTGGAATACGTATTCCAGTTTCCAAGATAACACATTCCTTGTATTGCTTAAGTGGGTCAATCCAAAGCAAGCTACTTATTACATGGGATTTTTATGTTCAGATTTCTATATTATATTGGTACACCGCATACCGCCTGTAGAACACACATCCTTTAATAATAAAAATATGAGTTTACCGATACATAAATTTCAGATCTGTGCATGATAGGGGAGCTTGGAGCTTGGAACTACCCTGCGCCTAACCAATACAGAACCAGAAAAACAATAATCCCCAGTGATTCTCCATCTTGACATTACATACTTTCTGTTTTCTTCCATCTCTTTCTTCCATCTCTTTCTTCGTTTTTATTCCCACATTATTTCCGTAACATTTCCTTTTTTTTCTTTCTCTAACTTTTTTTTTCTCATATTGTTGTTGTACTCGTATAAAAGCTAAGTTAAATATAGTTGTTTGCTGTCGATATTTTAAGCCCAGTTTTTGCAATTAACTAAGTACGTAGGTACCTAGTTGTAACTATTTTTACGTCTTGGAAATAGATCGGTTACTTTACTTATTCTTATATAAATAAATTAAATACTGTTTTCCAAGAAAAATATGGCGATGTGCGACAGAAATAATATGCTAAATAGCCGAAGGGCTGAATTACCTACATGATTATCTAATAAGAAAAATAGAGATCGTTTAGTTCGATAAAGCGGTTTACCACCCATTTTCAATATTTTTATGTATGGTGGGACAAGAAAACATTTTTTATAGCCTGCATGACCTTTGATGGAAAAAATTATAGCCGCACTTCTGTCATTGCACAAATGATGCAATACGATACGGTACAACGAATGAATATGGTAAAAAACGCCTTTCTCATTTTGTACATTCTTCTTCTTCTTTTCTTCTACAGCCACTCAGGTCCATTGTTGGACATAGGCCTCCGCTTTGGTCCTCCACAGCTTCCTGTCTTGGGTACACTGCAACCATCCACATACGATTATCAAATTGAATTTTGATCTATTTAGATTTTTTAAAAGTTTTTTAGGTTACGTAAATATATAATGTTTCATTGAGTTTGACTGACATTCAAGAAGACTGCGCAAGCACTATCGAAAGGTTATGTTATCAAGTACTTCACAAAGTACCCACAAGTACACTATACTCGTGTGATATCCCAATTAAATTAATTTGAAATCTACATATAAGTAAGAGATAGATATTACATCTCGATTACGTCCTTATGACGTCAAACTCAAAAGTCATTGAACGATTTGTCATTTGATACGGTTATGTAACCATTGGAACATGGAACACTACTGTAAGTACTTAGAACATTGGCATTAGAAGCACTTTGCTCACTACGTGAATTCCTTTCCATTTCCATTGAATTATTATACGATATTATTATATCACCTTTAGCGGAACAAGAGGGGGTATATATAGGGGGTGTAAAAGGCCACTTCACCTTGACAGATAAGTGCCATACAAAAAACACTCCTGCAACGCCTGCAGTGCTACTCAAGACTATTTTATGTATTTTTAATTAGTGATTTTTTTAATCAGTAGTTTTTGTTACCCGAAAAAGTCCAACACGATTAACATTAAAAATCCACAAGCATGATATCATATTTTAAATTAGATAGACATCATCCTTCACCATCGTTTCCTCTTTTTCATTAGGGACATATATAAGTGCATTTTTATTATTTAAGACTGCACTGACCTATAGATGTTTCTTTAAAAGAAAATCGCCTGCGGCACCACTTCTGGATACCTAGGAGAATGGCCTCCGCGCGGTTTCCCGATTGCCAGCAGCGCGATCCCTAGTGGCGGATTTATGCTGGCGCGTATGTATTTATGATATTGTTGGGCATCTTATGGAGTTCTCATGTTAATTGCTTTACTCTTCTCTCAACCCTTGTGCCTCCTCCCCTTAAAAAAATCTCATGGATCTGCCACTGCCATTACCTATGTAATTATGTATAGTAACTACCCTTATCGGTCCCATTAAAGTTTATCACGTGTAAGAGGAAACAGTGGAGAGAATTAAGTGATTACATCAGCTTATATTAAAGTTACCTAACCGACCTCAGTAATAATAATCATAATGTAATTTGCATGAGTTACTTGGCTGAATCTACGTGTAGGTGTATTATTGTTCTACTTAATTCTAATAAAGAGCCTTAAGGGAATTCTCAGTACTTATTTCAATATTTTCTTTGAGAAGAAAATTCATTAAACACCTCGCTAACACTAAAAGCTATGAATAAATTGAAAACATGCTAATTATTACGAAAAAAGATGATTAATAATAATTTACGATTGCTCCATGGTGATAGGCAAACTCACTCACATTTGATCTAATTCTATAACTTTTTGAACTAAAATCAATGCGTTTTCTTCTCTTCTTCATCTTCATCAGCCTATCCCGTCTACTTCTGGACGAAGCCTCCTCCATCTGCCTCCATGTTGTCCTGTCCTGTGCAGACTGCATCCAGGTTGCACCGACATGGCGGACCAGGTCGCCTCTCCATCTCAGCTGTGGCCGTCTCACACTTCTGTTCCCATCTCGAGGTCTCCAATTTAGGAGGTTTTTAGTCCACTTGCCCTCTGCGCTTCTAGCCACATGTCCTGCCCATTTCCATTTCAGATTTTATATTGATTTAAATGTGAAATAATTAAAAAAAAACATCTCATTTTAGTTAGTACGCACTTACTTAATTAGTTACAGAATCGACCCATAATGAGAAAATGAAAAAATAAAAAAGAGAAAATGGAAGCTAATTATCGAAACGAAACTGCAATCCTAAGTTAAATCATTTTGGTCAGACGTTGATGAGTCAATTAGACAGACAAGACCTGCGTTTGATGTATTATTTAATCATACATTAGACTGAAGTTCTTTATTATTTCTATCATAGTAATTAGTATAATTGAATTAAGTTAGCTTATTATTCCGAATGCGTAACTCAATTACTAATTAGTAATGGCAGGCTACTTAACAGGAAAAGGAAGTGGTAAGGGAGGCTTATACGATAAGTAGGCACGCGAGTATTGTGTAAGCTGTCTGGGGCTTAAACGATAGGTATTGTATTAGTGATTTTTATTTATTTTGTTAATTATACCTACTTAATTCAATTTCAGTAAGCATGAAAAAGCTTCTTCTTGCCCTTAAGACTATTTACCACGTTTGACTTTGTTCAGATTCGTGATGTCACAGATTTTACAAAACGTTAAAATTTGTATGGGAAAGCTTTTTTACAGCTGGTATACCCAGACGTCTTATTTTTTTTTATTTATTGCAGATTATTTAACAGAGTATAAATGATAGATGTGGTGCCTAATCCAAATGGATTTTTGGCTATATACTTATTCTAACTTAAAACTAACTTAAAACTAAATCGGCCCTGCTTGTGGGACAAGGAAGAAATATTTTTTGTATCGACTTGCGAATTGGTATTTTATTAAAAATACTTAAGTATTTTTTCATTAAAAAAATTGCCTGCGGCCCTAATTAAACCTATTGATATGATACTTATTCTTTATTTTTTTAAACTCTAGATTAGCTTCAATGCTAGCGAAGTCCTGATTCTTCATCATAATTATTATTGTATCAGATTCTTTCATGTGAAACAACCCTTGGTGCAAGTGAATATACTAAGAGTATACTCGTAATATAGAGAAGTTGATAAGTTCTTCAAAAATTGAAATTAAGAACACCTACTGAATTCTATAAGTTTAAGTACTTGAAAGCTTTTTTTAGGACAAATTTTAATTACTAAAGTTTTATTTCTAAGCCCAAATTTTAATTATTCCGAATTAATTAGTTAATTACAGTGTTCTGGGAGCAGTTCTCTGCTTGCAAATTCTTAACTTCATAATCTACTTAGGCGTACGCTCACTCGGGGTAATTATGTAGTTTGATAATATATAAACTATTCATTCACGCCGAACAAGATTAATCTCCAAGTAAGCTTAACTTAAAATGTTACACATCAATCTTCTGTAAAGTTTTGATGACTGATACTTAAACGTTTTAGTGAAAACGCTCCCAACGTTAAGTAGCTGGTAGATGGTACGTAAAATTTTCTCAAGATATTCGCGACAACTTAAGACAATTTGCTCCAGTTTTTATTAAGTAATGTATGAATTTAGTTTAGTCTGACTGTCAAAGTCAAGTCTCTCACTGTCAAACCTTTCGCTCTGAAGTTTTATTTTGAAACCTACTACCTTGGGTAGTTTACGTAAAAAGTGAGAAAACTTAAGTATTTACATTGTATCCAAGGCTGCCACCTCTCCGGGTTTGACCCGGTGTCTACGGGTGCGAATGAAGTTATCCGGGCTCCGGGTTAGCATGTTATAATCTCCGAGTCAGACTGGGTGGTGAGACAGTGGCTTAACACCGGGCAGACTCCTACCGACCTATGTATTATGAAAATCCGTTAGCCTAATTAAAAAATTAAACAATATCATAAAAAAATTAGCCTGAGGCGCTACCTTTTTGGTGGATATAGAATGATCATTTCTTGTTTTAGAAAATAAATCTGTTAACACCACGACTTTCTTTGCTCAATCTCATAGAAATTTTCCACCTGCGGCGCTATTTACGATTTTTTCCCATATTTGTACTAAAATGATAAATACGTTTATTCAATAAAAGATACATTTTTTGCGAAATCTCCGGGCCTACCCTCTTTGAAAGGTGGCAGCCCTTATTGTAACACTTGCCGCAACAGACGTGGCTCGTCACGAAAAAGGTATATCAGGAAATTTAATAAAAAAAGCTTGGCCCAAGAAAAGGGCAATTTTATCACCTCGACAACTTAGTTGCAGAAGAGAATTCAAATTATAGTTAAGTGGGTGAGCGTGACAGGGTTTTAAAATGGGTATTTACGAGATGACTGAAATGATCACTATAATATAATATGTTTGAAAACAATTGTGGTGCATGCTTGTAGGTGACAGCTGAACTATGAATCATTTTATTATCATGTTTTTATTCACCTTTGTAGCTGTAGTATGTTTTATGCTGCAATAAAATAAAAAAGTGAAAAATATATCGATATACTATATCGCGTCACGGCTTCCTTCAACTTTGTTAAATTGCTTTATTGAGTTATTTTTAGCATAAGCTTTACGATTTTTGAGAATCATGACTAAGAGAATACCCATCTCCCCAACTTTTCACTTCACGATATTTTAACGTAGGATGAGATATTCAATTGTGTGTGTAATTAAATCTATCAAGAACAGAAACTTTTCTATACATATATAATTTACTTTAGATATTTCATTCATCTATATTTTAATAAAAAACACTTACTTATATTTCTTCTTCCATACGGTAAGTTCGTCTTAAATCAATTGGTCTAAAATCAATTCGTCTAAAATCAATTCTTCTAAAATCAATTCGGCCAAAATCAATTTGCCTAACGATATTTTTTTTTCGATTTTACACGAATTGATAATTAGACGAATAGATTTTAGACTAACTGATTTTAGACTAACTCGTTTTAGACGAACTTATCGGACACCCAACCATTACCGTCACAGCTTTTTCCTCGATGAAAAATGAATGAATACATATTATTACATAAATTATCAGCCATGACTGAAACTATGTTGCCTAGTGAAAAGGGAGATTTTAAGATCAGTTTGTTCATAAAGTTAAGACTTTGCGAACGTTGTATGGTCATGAGAAGCTACAAAACGTAATATGTAAATAAATAATCATAACGATTTTTTTTTATTTACGATATCGACATTGTTCCTATTAAGGTTTTCCCTTTCCAAACATGTACTCGTACATGAAAATCCTGAAAACTTTTTGTACATATTATATGTGGGAATAAAATATTTATTTGTAAATAAATCACAGAACATTCACGAGATTTTGTATAACAATACGGTATTATTGTTTGCCTTTAATTCGATAAACTTTGATTAACATCGGTAACAGTTGGCTAGAAGTTTATATTAATAATTAATGTATGGGGACAAATATACAAACAATAAAATAATGTGAAATTTATAACTCTATAGGTAAATTAATGTAGGAACAGTGAACATACACGAATATTTAATGATCAAGTAGGTACAGTTACTGGATTAGTTAAGCTGATTTAGATTTCCCCTTTAGATTTACAAATTAGTGTAACGAACATATCTATAATATAATAAAACGATTGCTATCCGTTTGTCCTATTGTGAAAATTTTCAACAGATTGGTGATAGTCTACGAGTATCTTAAATATTTAATAAAATCAAATACATATTTGAAATAAACTAGTTTACACTAGTCGCGCGAGTTTAAGACCCTTTTTTGTACTGTTCGTGAAAGGACTGATATACGAGTACCTGCCTTGAATGGCGAACGCATCTGTATGCATTCTTGTTCATGTGCGCTCACTAAAACAACTATAACTGCGTTACGAACTTGCGTTAGTTACGCTATCTCACACTACAAAAAAAGGCTCTCAATATCCCGCCACTAGTATACCTTGTGTTGTAGAGATTGGGTGACGAACGTCATTGCTGAAAAAGATGACAAATCTTTAGGAAAATCTCACTGTTACAATACAGGAATCCCGTAGGGCCATGTAAAACTACCAATTCTCTCAGATCAATAGTACGATTTCAATGTTTCATAACACGTAATTAGGAAGGAAAAAAACGTCAAAATTAGTCAATTATGGTATTTTGTATTGGTTTTATAACGTAAATCAGTTGTGCAACACAAAACGTGTAAGATTTTAAAATAGACTACCTTATCCTTTAGTTAAGATATGGTCCACATGAGAGTAATATACTATTCATCTTGTAGATCTATAAAATAATATTTACCTTCAACAACGTTTTGTTCGGTTATTTATTTCCCTTTCAACCAATATTGATATTATAAACTAAAACAAACTGTCTTCTACGTATCTGGGTTGATATTCCAATTTGAATTATAACATTTTGCTAATAATATTATAACGATGTCTGTAGGTTTTGTGAATAATTCATGAAGAAGCAATAGTTGAAATTTATATTTTATGATACGTTATTATTATCAGCATAAGTTTGTTCTGCATATTATTATATTTCGTATTTGATTTAATTAACCAAATATTATAGTACGCGAATACATAAAGCAATAATTTCAATAAATATAGTCTAGGAACGATATTATTAACCTACTACACACCCAAAGCCTTTCGCCAGGAGCCTAAGGAAGCTAGTCGTGAATAAAAGACAATAAATATTGATTAAGTTGTTGTATATATGTTGATGTTATTGATGGACTTATTTTACAGTAGTGATATCTAATGTGTTTTATGATTGACCCCCTTATACCAGTAAACTTATACTGTCTGGGGGCTTTAAATTTAAATTTGAAGTAATATAATATGAGGTCCGACGAAGGTGGTTGGTCCGACGAAGGTGGTCCGACGAATTGCCCCCAAAAAAGGTGGTCCGACGACATAGCCGCTGTAGGGGGAAAGAACTGGCTGCAAGCAGCAAACAGCAGAAAGAAATGGAGGAATATGGAAGAGGCCTATATCCAGCAGTGGAGGACAGAGGGCTGAAGAAGAAGAAGATAATATGAATAATGTTCTAATGATACACATACTTTGTAAACCATATTCTTTAATAATAAACAAAAAAAATTAATTGAATTACAACTGAGAAAAATACTAAAAATACTAAAATATAAGCCATGGTAACTGAGAACCGCCGAAATCACTTTGGGAAAAACAAGGTTTCTCAACTTATTAATTTTTTTCGTACAGCCCGTAGATGCCCTAAAACGACTGACGTATTTAATGTCCCTGGAGAAGGCTGATTTAATGTGGCACACAATCGAAATGTCATCTAGTTTACGCAATTAGCGAAAGTTTTAGAGCTTAACCTAGTTTGGAAATAAATCAAAATACGTTTGATAGATTTGGAAACAACAGCGCCGAATGAAGTTCAATAAAAGTGTGTATAAATATGACGTTAATCTGAGTAATTAAAGGCATGATTGGACCTCCAAAGATGAAATAGGTGTTGGTGTCAAAATTTAGATGTGCACATTATATGAGAATTCAATAAGAGAATACACATAGATGAAAGGTGAGGTGTAAGGAAACGAAACCGTCCTAGAAGAACCGACAGTCAATGAGAAAAGATTCTCAAGTAAGGACGCGTTTTGAGTTAGAGGAATTCTAGAACGTAAGACGATGGACAAATTGTATGAATGTGACTGAAGCAATAAGTGAGTGTAGAGATGGGGCAGTGTGCCTAACATGTAAGAGATGCAAAGTGAGGGGATGGAAAAAGATGGAACAATTTAAACAATAGACGACAAAAGAGTGAAACAAAATACAAAGCTTCCCATAATCCTTCTTTATGAAAGGTGGAAAAAGTTTGTGTCCAGGAAGTTTTGTTTGTTTAAATTGCTCCCAAAAAGTTTAGATTTTTATTTCCTCTGTGAATAAAACTTTCTATGTAATAGTAATCCCCATGTAGGATTTGCAAAATGTTTCGAGAAGCCTTTTGAACGTACTTAAGCTTTAAATTAATAATATCATTTCTCACACAATTCAGTATAACATTTTGCTAACGTCAAAATTTGTGGCAAAAATCGTAATCAATAAAATGAGGGGCGATATGCACTGAATAAAAATCGTTGAACATTATGAAAATAAATTGAAATCTAAGGTCAGATTTCTTTTCATCCAGCACAAGGTTGCAATGATTGTAAAAACGCATCATCATTTTTAAAATCTCTTTGTTGTGTATGAAAATGACTTTTTATTAAATTAGAAACAGAAAAAAGAATAAACGGTGTTTATTTTTCCACCCGTTTATCAAATTAATGACTTTTTTTAGTGGCAGAGTGAAAGAGTCAATAGGTGTTCCGCTTTGTGATAATTTTGACAAAGAAATACAAACCTAAAAAGTTAATTTTCACACACAATCAAATATGAAACTCCGTAATAATATATCTCTTCCAATGAAAGGGTGTTTCAAATAATTTTACATAAACTTTTTCCACGATTATCATACATCTAACTTCTACTAACTTCAGTTCACTAGAGAAGACAATACCACCAAAATGTTTTAAATTCGATACATCGATTCGAGCGTCGATGAAATCAACATAGGTCATTATGATTCTGCTATTTAGTAAATCGATTGATCTTGCTTCTGCCGTCGTTGTTCCTCGTGACTGAGATAGTCACTTCAACACTCGCAATCAACCATCCTCTTTCATGAACTCCTGTCCATGGCCAGATGTGCGGCCGCGTAAATTTGGTAATGGTGGCTGCTCTGACTTGGTCGCTCCGTCGCATTGGCGATCTGCCTCTTCCTTGTAAACTCCCTAGCATTACAATTCTTTCTGGGCTGGTCTCTTCGCGTCTTGCTATGTTTCCGAAAAGACGAAGTACCATGTAGGTTATTGGACAGCCGAGTTTCTACGCGGAGCCTCGTTTATAAAATTTAAAATCTTCTCTCTTTCAGATTTTTTGAACCTATTTTTTTTTTATTTATTTATGCGTATAAAATGGTGCGTGTAGGCCCCCTATATAGAATACATCGACGATTTCGTCATGTTTTATTGAGCCTAGAGGTTTTATTGAAAAGAAAAAGTAATATAGTTCTATGAATCTATGATAAATATGAAATCACTATAGGTGTTATTAAGCTTACATATATATGAATGTGAATAGGAAGCGATGATAGAAAAAGTTTGATGTGTTTTGAAGTATAAATAAAGCTGATATTGCTGCAATAACAAAGGAAAGTTTCAAATTATACACAAGTTTGAAATGAAAATGTGTACAATTTGTACCAGTGTTTGAATAATATTATATTATCAACGATGAAAGCGCTAAAGTGGGTTAAAGGCTTGATTACTACGAGTATTTGATAAACTTGCATGATTACAATTCACCCCTTTCTTTTATTTAAAGTTAGATAATTTTAGCTTTGCGATGATTTATGTAACTACGATTTATGTAAATACGATACGAGAGAAATCTAAAGTCACCGACGTGGTAAAAAGAGCAGCTGCCTTGAAATAGAGTTGGGCAGGACACGTTTCCAGGCGCTCAGATTATAGATGGACCAAAAAGATTCTTGAGTGGCAACCTAGAACAAGCAAAAGGAGCGTAGGAAGACGTCGAGCAAGATGTTCTGACGATGTGAGGCGAATCGCAGGAAGCAAGTGGATACAGCATGCCCAGGTTAGGGATCTGTGGAAAGTCAAAGGGGAGGCCTATGTCCAGCATTGGAATTACAACAGCTGAGAAAGAAGAAGATGTAACTAGATAAATGTACTCGTATGTTATAACTATGAAAGTACCTAACTGTAATTGTAATATTATTGTAAATTTCATTCACTTGATCTTTGTATTCAAAACCCCTGTGTGAATCTATTTACTTCTCACACACCATATGAAATACTCGTATAATATCATTGGTAGGTAACGATTTTCCTAATTTTACATTTAAGTAAGTATCAATGTTGATGTCAAGAAAGCATCACATAGCTGACGATGAAGATGAAACACATCGCTGATTACATTTCCTATATATTTATTAGTAGGTAAATTACTTGTTTTGAAAATACAGAATACATACCTACATTGTCATTTCAACGCTGATTTTCGAACCCTAGTGCAGAATGAATACAGAATGTTCGGCAGAACGTTAGACAAACTAATGTGCTATATAGAGGAGACCATTTGAAACATCTGATGAGTACTCAGAAATTACGTAGGTTGCTCCCCATTTTTTGGAATTTTTAAATTTTATTCCCTGAAATTCCAGGTAAAATTTTGGGGTTTCGGGGGATTTTTTGGGAAAAAATGCAAAACTATTAAAAATTGGGGGAGCATCCTATATAATTTCTGAGTACCCATCAGATGTTCCAAATGGTTCCCTCTATATTCCATATCAGTTTGTCTAAGGTTCTGCCGAACACCCTGTACAATACCTACAATCCTACATATCAATAAAGCATTATATAGTTTCAGACTGTGAGTTGCACTGTTAATCACGTTACACTTACTAGACATTTTCGATACTTTAACGAACACAAAATTATGTGATAAACCTATTATCGCAATGTGCACGAAGTGTTAATAAATAAATTATTAACGATTGGGAAGCGAGGAGACATGAATCATTCTTGTATACATAATATACTTATCGTTAATAATAACGCTTTATAAATTATCAATGAATTCAATTTGTTTTATAAATAAGTAAATCAGATGATTTTGATTACGTGAATAGAAATTTAAGGGTTTGACTGTCTCGGTAAGGTGAATTTATCTACAAAAACGAGTTTTTGTTTTAAGAGTGTGCATACCGACATTTAAAAAATTTCTAAAAACGGGAGACCTTCTATCTCGACAACCGTTACTAAATATGCTTTGGAACAAAATAGGGTAGATGCATTGAACCTTTATCTAGGGAATAACCGTAAAGGATTTTTTATATCTTGTATAGATTTCTCAAAAAAAATATATATATTTAAAAACCCCTCTGTACTTTTTTCCAATGCAATAAAATCTAAGGAATAACCGTAAAAGTTTTTTGATAGACGCAAAATTAACCCTAAAAAATGGAAAAAACACTATTTTTACCATTTTATCATGCGATTGTCACGCGATTTTGAACCTTAATGCCGTGGGAAATGTCTGTGACGTCATTCCTGGTGCCATGCCCTTAAAGGACTACCGTAGATTTACGATCATAATATGAAATAATTCATATCGAAGGCGTTTACCCAACGTTTTTGTAACAAATAATTTACATACTCTAGGTACAAACTGTTTCACAAACTCCCACACTTCTAGCCATGCCTTCCGTAAAATTAAATTATTCGCTTGACTACCTACTTGCTAATTTATAAATCTAGGGTACTTTATTAAATTTCGTTTCGTTATTATATAATTTTAGGCTATAAAAACATTAATTCATTATTTTGATAAACGTCTAAGTTCGTAATATAGTATTACACACATTATTTAGAACAGGCTAAATAATTTCGTTTGAGTCGAAAGATCGACTGCTTCTTTTTATACAAAAAAAAAAACATTTTTCTCCGATGATTTTGTTGCTTCATTATACTTCATTGCAATGTCTTTGACTGATGACGTTTTAAACACTGGAGTTCAACATTTAATTTCATTTTTCCATCATCTTTTAGAGTTTTTTATTATGTAAGTACTCGTATTTTGGTTTGAAAAGTTTTGCTCTCGGTCGGTTTTGGATATTGTATATTATATTATTTTTACTTTTTAAGTTATTGTATTAAAGACATTTGTGATGTAATCTCCTTCTTCTTTCTCTTTTATTAAATGCACGATAATCTAGAAATAAACTAATATTGGGGTCAATTCTGTATCTAATTAAGTGCGTACTAACTAAAATAAAACGCTCTTTTTTTCAATGATTTCACAGTAAGATAAATTTATAACACATACAGTACATGTACATGTATGAGTACATGGTTGGCGCAGTTGGTTGAGGCGGAAGTCTCTCGAGCGGGAGGTGCCAGGTTCAAACCCCGGCGCTGGCGATGTATTCCACACTTTGCGATACAGGCTTTAAGCCTAGTGCAAGATGTGCAGGGAAGTATTTGGGTTTGTGTAAGCAAGCCCAGATCCTTTTATTAAAAAAATATATATATTATAGTTTAAAAAGATATACGATTAAATCATTCTTACCTTACTCCATGTGTCTATGTTATACCTAAGATCCTAGAGGTGATCAACTATATTTTTTTCGGATATTTCTGAAGCATCGTACGGCGAAATTTAACTGAGAGTAGTGTAGGTCTGGGTATTGTAATAGAAATAATATGAATTGGAACTTCAGCTTCAATATTTTCAATTTACAGATAAACATTCGACGAATCCCACATCCCACACTCCTACAATCTCACACAATACCTCTATTCTACTCCCACTAACACCAAATCAATCACCTAGAAATCGTGATGTCGTAAGCAATTCACGTCAATTGATTGTTACCTACGGAAAGGTTCCATCGGAATATTGGATTTCTTTACGATAATGTAATGAATTGAATATACCTAGTTATTATTGAAAACCATTTTGTATTCTGAATATTTAATACACTTATTCATATTAATATTGTTGAAAGAATGAAATAACATCAATTTTATTATTAAACATTAATTTTATTATTAGTTATTCGGATTCCAAAAATTCATTCCAGATTTATCCAGAAATTCCAGAAAACCTCTTTAACTTTTGGTTTTTGGGTTGTGAACATATTGTATGAGAAAATATATGAGAAAATAAAATGCGCCGATACATTGTTCCGCCGAAATTTCATCACATTTCCACAGTTGGTGCTTTGGACTGTTTGTCCCCCAGACAATGAATCCCTTTCTGCATATTTCTGTGTGGTGTACCTATTTTATTAGAAAATAAAAAAAATGTTCGATTAATCAGGGGATCAATTGCCCGAGGAACTAACTGTTGAAGACAAACTGCCCTGGGACGAATTGTCGGGGGACCAATCATTGTCAATTGTATATATGTTTTGAAAACTGATTTTAAGATACATTTTTCAATTCTTTGCAGGTTACGTGGCATTCATCATATGCGTGTCGACACTATGTCTTCTGAAGATGGACACAGTAAAAGGTGAGGCAGATCCAGCTCCTGTTCCCGTGGCAGGTCCGGATCCAGGTCCACCCACTCCTCACCCAACTCCACCACCAGGAACCAACTGTAAATTGAGCGAATATGCTTGTACCAACAAGAGATGTGTGCCAGCGAATCGATTCTGTGATAATGTCAATGATTGTGGCGATTCTTCAGATGAACCTAGATACTGCACACGTAAGTATCAACCTTCATTATACTTGCTAACCTATCTTGTGCGTGTATAGTTTCCAAACATATCCACGTTTAGATTTTCAGCTTAAGAGTACGCATACCGACATTTCAAAAATTTGTAAAAACGGGAGACCTTATATCTCGACAACCGTTACTAAATATGCTTTGAAATAAAATAGGATAGATGCGTTGAACATTTATCTAGGGAATAACCGTAAAAGATTTTTTATGTCTTGTATAGATTTCTTAAGAAAAATTATGAAAAACACCTCTGATCTTTTTTCCGAAAGACGGAAACTCGTTTCCCGAAAGTCGCGGAGTAATTTTTTTTATTGTTCTGATAATATACATTTAAGTCTAGGGAATAACCGTAAAAGTTTTTTGAAAGACGCAAAATTAACCCCAAAAATGGAAAAAAAAACGTCATTTTTACCACTTTATCATGAGATTGTTCACGCGATTTTGAACCTTATTGCCGTGGGAAAAGACTGTGACGTCATTATTAGTGCCAAGCCCTTAAGTGGAAACAGCAGGAAAAATGATAAGGGGAGCTTCATACAGAAAAAGATTAATGTATCACGTGCCCACAAAAAAATGTGTGTAGAGTAAAAAAGCTGGATTTTCGTAATACAAATATGCTATCGAATATTTTTACCTAGCAGCTATTGTTCTTTCTCTTTTTATTTAAAGCCAACTCACTGGAAAACCCACCAGCTAGCTACGCTTGTACGAGTAGATTATTATAATTAGTTTACCTTTGAAATTAGATTCCTGAAAATGATGCGGCAAAAATACGAAAAACCCTTTTCCTCGACGTGCATGAAGCGGAATTTTTTCATAGGATAAAATATATTGAATAAAAACCAATATTTTTAAAACAAAGATTAAACATGAGGGTTTCAATAATTTTTATATATTTTCATTGAAAATTTTCGGTAAACCAGATTAACCACGAAGAGAAAACATTGTATTACGAAATATGTAGGTACGTAGAAAGAAATCGATTAACATGCTGAACGGTAAAACTTGGGTTAAAAGTATGCTTACCGACATTTCAAAAATTTCTAAAAACGGGAGATCTTATATCTCGACAAGCGTTACTAAATATGCTTTAGAACAAAATAGGGTAGATGCATTGAATATTTATCTAGAGAATAACCGTAAAAGATTTTTTATATCTTGTATAGATAACGAAAAAAAAAATTAAAAACACCTCTGATCTTTTTTCCGAAAGACGGAAACTCCTTTCCCGAAAGTCGCGGAGTAAATTTTTTGTACTGATAATATGCATTAAAATCTAGGAAATAACCGTAAAAGTTTTTTTTAGACCCCAAAAAATGGTATAAACGATATTTTTACCATTTTATCATGCGATTTTGAACCTTATTGCCGTGGGAAATGACTGTGACGTCATTCTTGGTACCAATGCTTTAAATCGAGCAATTTGGGTATCTGACCGACTTTCTTAGAATAATTTCTGAAGGCGGTTTGCACAATATTAGAAAAAACGAATTCTCGGGAGTTTTGTTTCACAGAAGAGAACAGTGGAATTTCAGCCGCAATGTCCCTTGTGCCATCAACCAACATATCTAATTCAGATGGAATAATATAGGTACAGTTGGTTCTGGTCTGGCGAGATCTAGTAGTCTCATTGTCTCCCAGAGGAGATCTTATTATATCTGTTTAGGATTCAGCAAGATACAGTCTGTTAGCATATTTTTTAATATCATTTTTAAGAAATGTATTCTACAGCTGGATTTATTTTAAATAAAACTATTACTCTCTACTTTTTGGGTATTTGTAAAGTTTTTAGCAAACCCGTTTTTTTATTTATATAAAGTTGTCGACGTCCTGGATCGTACAGCAAAACTTAAATGGCAATGGGCAGGGCATATAGCAAGACAAGACGAAAATAGATGGACTCCCAGACTCGTAAAGTGGTGGCCATGGGAAAACAGAAGAGGTGTCGGAAGGCCTCAGACAATATGGGCGGACGACGTGAATTCGGTATCGGGTAGACAGTGGGTCAGAAAGGCGAGGGATAGAAAAGACTGGAAACGAATGGAAGAGGCCTAAATCCAGCAGAGGAGGGACCATGGCTGATAAGAGGAAGATAAATAAAAAATAATACCACAAAAAAAGGAGTGTGTTGGAATTGGAATTTCTTCCTTAATACAATGAAGTACGGGTCTTGTATGTATTTTTAAGCCCGAAAGTATTTTTTAAGCCCATAATAATTTAGACGCAAGATAAAAACTTTTCCAATTTGTGTTTCCGCTTTTACATACATTAAATTCTTTTTATTTAATGACTTGAGGTTGTAACTACATTGTTGTGTTGTGGTGGTACACACTACACAAGTTTTTCATTATTATCTAATCTGATAAGGGTAATTCAAACCCCGCACGACTAAGAAGTAACCAGAGCTGGGCAGAAAAGCGTTAATCCATTAATCGTTAATTAACGAAGTTAATATTTTGGTTAACGATTTAACGCTTTTCTCACTTCCAAAAATTGTTAACGGATTATTTAACTTCCGTTACATTGCACTTCCGTTAATTAAGTCCGTTAATATTTGATTGTTTGCATAGAATTGTTGGGATACATCGCGATAGTGTAAATGTGATAGTAGTTGTACTTATGTAGTTCTATTTCATGCCATTTAACCCCGATTTTTTACGTTAACGCTTTAACGGATTAACGTTAACTTCCGTTACATTTTTCAAAAAGTAACGCTTTAATGATTAACGAAGTTAACTTTTTAGTTAACGGATTATCGATTAACGAAGTTAACTTTTTGATTAACGGTGCCCACCTCTGGAAGTAACACACAACTTTTATTTGGATTGAGCTTTTCTTACTGATTTCCCACACAGATAAGAGTAGAAAAGTTTCATTGATTGCTCTGTTTTACTTCTAACGAGTTCAGAAAGGCGAGCAAATAGAAAATATCTCTACTTATTTATTTATCTCTATTTTGCGTGATTTACAATACTGAACATTAACTTTGATAACATCATTTTGTGAACTCGTCAGAGAAATTATAATTTAAAATATCTACTTCAAATAATATCATTGGCTAAAATAGAATCATTACTTAGGGCTTGGTAACAAGAATAACGTCACAGTCCCACGTCATTAAGGTTCAAACGGCGTGAACAATCGCATGATAAAATAGTAACAATAGAGTTTTTATCCATTTTTTGGAGTTAATTTTGTGTCTATCAAAAAACTTTTACGGTTATTCACTAGATTTTATTGCACATTATCAGTACAAGAAAAAATTACCCCGCGACTTTCAGGAAACGAGTTTCCGTCTTTCGGAGAAAAGATCAGAGGTGTTTTCCACATATTTTTTTGAGAAATGTATACAAGATATACAAAATCTTTTACGGTTATTCCCAGATAAATGTTCAATGCATCTACCCTATTTTGTTCCAAAGCATATTTAGTAACGGTTGTCGAGATATAAGGTCTCCCATTTTTAGAAATTTTTGAAATGTCGGTATGCATACTGTTAATATAGGCAACTTCTAATTTCCAAGTTTTTATAGATACATTCACCATTGTGTCACTTCTTACATTTCTGTGCTGTGGTTGGTAGGTATTGAATAATCTCATACTACCCTATTATAACGTGTGTGCATGTTTTGCAGTATAAAATATTCATTACTCCACTTTACTATTGCATGTACGTCTGTGACCATGGCAAAAATAAACACACGGCATAAATGGAGCACAGAATAGCAAGGTCAACGAGGCCTCACTGTTGTTAATATTATGAGCTAAAAATGGGGTCAACCCCCATTGTCATTGTGCCTCTACTGGGAAAATATGAAATTTATGACGTCATACATTTGACACTTGCTGAAAATGTCCAAATCAATCGTTAAATTATTGTTATAATGCATAAGCTGAAGAAGCAGTAACGGTGAACTTGTAGAAAGACATAGAGACACTGATCCAAAAAAAATAATAGAAACGGAACTCGAGAAAATATTACCTGAATATTATATCATATATTTTCACTAGGTTCAGCGGCACAATAGAAGACATTCACATCTTGTCTGCTGAGGCACTTCAATGCCTGAGCTCTCACGATCTTAATCTCTGACTCTGTTATTTTCATACATATGTATCATAAAATATTAGTAAAATAGTAAGTATTAGTAGTAAGTGTGGATTTCTGCAGAAGGGAAGCCGGGGCTAACATTTCTTATTGGCTTACGTCAAATTAGACACTATTATACCTATAGGCCAGTGTAAAAACATCAGAAAAGGGGGTATAGCGTAAATAATTCTCGGAAAGCTGGAAACTGTTTTAATCTCTTCACTAACATACAAAGATGGTTTCTTGAAGTTTGCACCAAATTTGCGCGTGTGCTAAGTACAGGGTGACCCAAAAACCGAAACATTTTTGTACTTTTTTCAGTTTTTCACTAATAACTTCTAAACTATGCTTTCTAGGAAAATATTTTTTCATATAAATTAAATTACGTGATATTCTGCGTCGTTTGAGCATAAATACTCTTTTGTACATCAAAAAGTAATTATGATACAGACACTGCCAAGTACATATCAATTTTCTCAACAAATTGAAATATTCCTATTTTTCCCTTTAAATGTTGAATAACTCCTCAATTAATGTATTTACGGCAGTATTTCACTAAACATATTTAATGGTAGGTTAATTTTCTCTAACTTGAGATTAAAATTTTACACCTACAGTGCATAGTTTAGGATGCATAGGTGTATAAAGAGAGGTGAGTGAAATAAAGAAATTTATTAAATGATAGATTTAGATATGTAAAAGCTAAGATAATTTAAATTTTTCTATTCCATTTTATTAACGTATGATTTTGTCAAGTAAAATCTAAATTTCTAATACTGATACGCCACTGCATAACATTTTATATCGAAAAGAGTATTTTTTTACCTTCATTGGTTTTATTTAAATATCTCCTAAACGGGTAGTGTTAGGAAAAAAATGTTTATCTCAAAATGTATCTAAAATAATTTTTCTATATTATGATTGTAAAATAATTTCTGTAACTTAAGTACTAAGTGAGATAGAATTGATTAAAAATGGTATATAAAAAATAAGTTCATACGTGTCGTCACTTTTTGTTAAATAACTTCATAACCAAGTGGTTTAGCACAAATTCGTAAGATTAAATTTAAAGCTAAATAAATGTTATATATACTAAGTATAATAAAATTTATTTGGGAGTTATGATAAAAAAGAAGCAGATGTTCAAATTTGATTTTGTATAGAGACACGTTGCTACGCAGGAACATTTTGTATGGGAAGCGTGGATTTATTTTACAAAATATTGATATTCATCATCGAGTACTTTTTTATTATAACTCCCAAATAAATTTTATTATACTTATTTTATAGGAAATTTATTTAGCTTTAAATTTAATCTTACGAATTTGTGCTACACCACTTGGTCAGGAAGTTATTTAACAAAAAGTGACGACATGTATGAACTTATTTTTTATATACCATTTTTAATCAATTCTACCTCACTTAGTATTTAAGTTACAGAAATTATTTTGCAATCATAATATAGAGAAACTATTGTAGATACATTTTAAGATAAACATTTTTTTCCTAACATTACCCGTTTAGGAGATATTTTAATAAAACCAATGAAGGTAAAAAAAATACTCTTTTCGATATAAAATGTTATGCAGTGGCGTATCAGTATTGACAATTTAGATTTTACTTGAAAAAACCATACATTTACAAAATGGAATAGTAAAATTTAAATCCTCGTAGCTTTTACATATCTTAATCTATCATTTAAAAAAATTCTTTATTTCACTCGTCTCTCCTTAAACACCTATGCATCCTAAACTATGCACTGTGGGTGTAACGTTTTGATCTCAAGTTAGAAAAAATTAACCCACCATTGAATATGTTTAGTGAAATATTGCCGTAAATACCTTAATTGAGGAGTTATTCAACATCAAAAGAGAAAAATAGGAATATTTCAATTTGTTCAGAAAATTAATATGTACTTGGCAGTGTCTGTATCATAATTATTTTTTGATATACAAAAGAGTATTTATGCTCAAACGACGCAGAATATTACGTGCTTTGATTTATAAGAAAAAAATATTTTCCTAGAAAGCATAGTTTAGAAGTTATTAGTGAAAAACTGAAAAAAGTACAAAAATGTTTCGGTTTTTGGGTCACCCTGTACTTAGCACAAGCGCAAATTTGGTGCAAACTTCAAGAAACCTTCTTTGGATGTTAATGAAGAGATTAAAACAGTTTCCAGCTTTCCGAGAATTATTTACGCTATAAATCTCGTTTTACTGGGCTACTATCATTTTATCCAAAAAGTAACTCGATGGGAATCGTGTTTTTAGGTAGCTTCGCGCCTGGTACCTATTGATATTGATGATCGAAATAAACCAAGTCGTGTAATGCCTCATTCACACGCTCGCCGACCCTCTACGTTTTTTTTTTGAGAATGAGTAAAAAGACGTAAGGACGGGGACGTAAGGACGGGGACTTGGATTGTATACGTAATCGAAGGTTAACGCCTTTTTACTCATTCACACAAAAAACGTGGAGGGTTGGCGAGCATGTGGATGGGGCATGAGATAAAACTAAACAAATTGTGTTTCCTTGAGTGGTTGGTATTGGTTCTAAATATGTTTGTACCAAGTGATTATATTACAACATTTCATTAATTTATGCTCTCAGGATTTGCTTACACAAGAAATCGAATTAACTGAGGAAGTATGTACACTGCACACAGTGAACAATTTCCCCAGAGAAGGTCATATAAGTCTTACAAGCAGAGAATTCTGATGCATTTCCTTACTTCCACTGCTTTATAAACTTTCTCAAAGCGTACCTTTTAAATACCACTTGTACATACAATAATAATATAGTCTCATAATTGGATTTTGCCTTTCAACTTTCTTTACAAGAGTGGCGATGGTCCCACGGGATATAACAGTTAGTTAGTTAGTTCTTTGAATGAAAAATCTTAATGGGTTTCATTAAGAAATAGTCGTTAGTTAGAACATCGAAGAAGTTAATTCGTTCATTCAATGTTATTATTACTTTACTTAACTATTGGAGACTTCTCGAACTCCGAGTTAAATTATAACAAAATCGGACGTAAAATGGATGATGGTAGAATATGTATTTTTTTAGAGTATTCGAAAAGAATAGGTTTCGGGTTTTTAAATATCGTTTTACTCAACAGATTCAAAATTGTCAGTATTTGAATTAGGAAAATTAAGATCTACGGCATAAGACACTATGTCGAACCACAAGGTTTCAAATTGTCTTGAAAACCCTCACACTTTGCACTCTGATGTGTTCCTTGGTGAGACACAGAGAGTCAGAGCTGTATTTGTACCAGAATAATATTGTTTCAAATTGCCTTTTGTGCTCCGAGGGCCTGCTCCTGGATTTTAGTTTTGATGCAACCACTATTACATATAAATGGTTTTGTAATTTAAGGCATTTTTTCTTTAATCGTAGTAGCTCATGTCTGATCTATCCTTAATCGTAAAATGTAGTCTCGTGTAAAAGTGATTCCTAGACTTGGACGATACAGTATATATATTCATCCTCACGAGAATATTATGTTGATAAAGGTTCCTACCCATCACAATATAATACGATGAAATAATTGTATTTACAATGGAAACTAATTATAATTGTGTTTAAACTGGGGTTAAGAATCCATTTAAACCCGCATATTATTATTTTGTTCTCACACGCCCTTTGAAGATTATTAAAACAGTAAATCTATCCCTCGTTGTTTTTCCTTCATATTCCGTATAGTACCTAATATAATCTGCCCCGCCGTAGGAGTGTTCAGTTCACCCCTTCTGTCCATTTCTCTCACAAACATGTCTATTGTTGGCAGGGTGTGATATATGATGGGTAATTTCGTCCAAGTTTCCTAGATTGGGTCATATTATTATTATCATGACCCATGCCAAGTTGTGGATCCCATCCTCTCGCCTGGACTTACGTACGCACTATCCTTTTTAGATACTTGGTATCCTACTTCGCACGTTCATCTCTTGCCCTATTTAAACAACATAAATTTGATGTTTTAACGAGGGGGGAATCCAAGGTTAACTGAGTTTTGAACACAATTTTCTTAATTATTTTCGCTTTTGTGATCAGCGACGCCCGTCAGGCAAATACATTTATTCATCCTTAGTATTTTCTGATTTCACTCTGTTGTATTCTGTTGTTCATTCAATAATTCAATAAATATGACTATAACTTTTCGACAACATCTGAAATTATGAAAAACAAAAAGTTGTTAAACCCGGAACAAAAAAGAGTATGATTTCTGTAATAGTGTTTGTAATTTTGAAAATATATCACAGCCTAGTATCTTTTAATTATTATTCTATATTTTTTGTCGATAATGTAAAAATCAGCATCGTTACAAAAATTTTAGGTTGGTCCACCCTGTAGCTACAATAAATTTTTGACAGAATAGGTGATTAATGTAAAAATTTAATCCTGATAATTTGAAAATCACAAGATTTATGAAATATAGGGTGATACAAATGATTTGACACGTAAATTAAACACGTGCAAAATCATGTACAAAAACACCACAAAAATTGGTAATCTGAAATTTCACCGTTTGCAAAAAAAGAATAGATTTTTGCCATGATATTGTGTAGTTGAAGCTCTTAAAACTCTGTTAATGTGCTTTGTAAATCTGGTTTTATTTTGAGACTCAGACAAAACATCTAATGAGGGGACTTTCAAATCATCGAAAAAACCCCTGAAAACCTTAGAAACGCTAGAAAAATCATAGAAAAACATGAACAATACCTACAATCTTCAAGACTTCTGGATCTGGCGACCCTGATTAATTATTAAGTCAAATCAGAAATCAGAAATCGAATCTCTTTATCTTTTTCCGATCTTCCGTTCTCAGCTGTAACTCCCGGTCTGGCAACAAAAAGGTCTTTGAATATAAAAAGAAAGGAAAGATAAGAAAAAACATCCTGTCGGTACAGGACACGTAATGATATAAATATTGTCTCATTTTAGGTTAAATAAAAAAGCTTCACCCTATTGTTTGGAAGGTTAAAAGCTTTTTCATTATATTTCTGAGTTTTTTTTTATATAAATTACAAGTGTTTTTTTTATAAAAAAGGTTTCTCTCCAAAGTTTTCCTTTGGTGAGATATCTCTAGAGAAATAAAATTAAATCGAGCCACTGAAATACTTTTTTTTGTGTAATTTTAAATTATTATAACCTTTTTTTCCTCTTGTGAACTGAGTAACGAGTATGGAAAATAAGTAAGAAAATAATAATTAAATAATTACTTGTCTACCTACCGGCTTCTTTTGTAAAAATGTATGTATTATTCTTCTTATATTGGTAGAATTTGTTTAGAGTCTACATATTGCCTCCTGTGATATGGACTCCCAGCTGTCTTCTTTTGGGGGGCTTCCAGGCATCCTTATGCATTCTGGTTTCCACAGGGAAAGGTGTAGTAGTTTTCGGAAATCACACCCAAAATTTATCCATAAAAGCATAGAAATGTTATTTTCAGTCATGTCTTTATACATTTTATTTAGCTAAATTACAAAATTGTTGATTAAGCATGTCTACCTATTAAATGAACCAAAATAAATCGGGGAATAAAATGTATCATTCACTCGTAGTTGGGTCTGGTATATACATACTGTATACCTTCTGTATGTACGAGTATATTATGAACAAGTAGTGCCTACATGTTAACCAGTGACCTGAAAATCCCTTAAATTCGTACGTACCGACAACGAAAACATTAAACATTACGGAGTTCAGAGGACGGAAATGTATATGGGATCGTACCTTCCGTGTTGTTCGACGAACCACGAAAAGGATTTGGTATTTTGACGGTTGGTACCTACTTTGTACAAAATAATAGGATAGTGGCTAATGACTGTTGATACAATATTTAATATTAAATGGTCACCATTTACATATATTGTGAATCATTAAATTTTGTATAAGTGACGTCGGAGTTGGAGAACAAATAAGACGTTTGTTGCAATGAGAGCCACACCGAACAGAAGTTTATACTCGATCTTGCATAACACTACGAAGTGTTTTGGGCAACAAGTTCTGGGTTAGAAGACCTATACTCGATTTCACCAACATCTTAGGTGAGGAATAGCAGAGATAGGAGCCCCTCATCATTATTTCTCATACAAAAATTGTGCTAGGTGGCTCCTATCTCCACTATTCCTCACCTAAGAAGTTGGTGAAATTCAGCATTTCTCGTCAATCAGTTGAGAATAAAAACTACTTTTGTCACAATGGAGTACTCGTAATATCACAAATAGTCATGTCATCCAATGACATCGAGAGAGCTGGACATCTTCAACACCAAGACTGATACAGACCTACCAAAAGATGAAGTAGAAGTCTTTACATACTTCTTTAACACTAAAACTATTTGGAGCGTGGATTAATGCGTGGAGCGTGGATTTGGAGCGTGGTTCAATTAGTTCTTCAAAGTTTTTAACGTACTGTGAAGTGTACAGGAAAGTATTCAAGTTTGTGTATACATGTCCAAATGCTTTAAAAAAAGTGCAAGGAACTAAAATAAACTAGCTATACGTAGAGTGAAACCCCAATATGGTATCAGTTTTTTGTAAAAACTTACGCAGATACTTACACATTTTTGTATGTACCTGGTTATACCTGATTTTTGTTATAGAAATGCTGAGTGAATTAAGGTTCCCTCTGAAATACAAAAATATAAGTTTACTTGTATAAGCGTAGGATGCATATTTTATAAGGCACTGAATAAAAAAGTAAGTTGTAAGTATTTGAACGTATATAAAGGACTGCACTCGAGTGTTGTCAGGCCCTCCGTAGAAGTGTCAGTAGTCAGTGTATAGATGTGGCGTTTAGAAGGCACTCCTGGAGTTCTGGTTGGAGAAGGAGTGGTTTTCCAGGCGGATACTTCACAGTACCACGTCGAGACGAGAAAGCAAATAATATTATGTTGGAGTATGTACAGAACTTCAAAAAGAATGTAATACTCTTATATTGTAAAAGATAGAGATCCTTTGAAATAAAATAATATTTGCCTAAACCTGGTGAATAAATTTGTTGAGATTTATCTATCTTTCCCCTCTTACGGTGTTAGAACAGAAAGCAGAACGTACCTAAAACTATTTGTCTACGTGACATACGCATTTTTTGAGCTCGTATCTCTTAGATATGTACCTACATTGGTTTTTTATCTACCAGACGCGAAGCTACCTAAAAACACGATTCCCATCGAGTTACCTTTTGGATAAAATGATATAGGTATAATTGTGTCTAATCTGACGTAATCCCATAAAAAATGTTGGCCCCGGCTTCCCTTCTGCAGAAATCCACCCTTCGCCACTGTTATCTACCCTCAGGCTAATTAGTTTGAGTCATCTGTTATTGAGTTAGTATGGTCGAAATGCAGAAAATCTGCTATGCTTAAATTGAAATTTAAATAACGTTCAATACTGCTAGCTCATATATTTTTAAATATAAATACAGTGTATGTGTATAGTATGCCTAATGAATTAAAATTTGGTAATTACTACTCTATCTATCTATCTATACCCTCACGCCACATCCCTTGCAGGGTAGGCAGAGAGGACAGAGCGCCAGACAGCCCTATCCTTACACACACTCCTAGCTTCCGTCACATTCATGCAATTAGTCATACACGCTCTCCGATTCCTTTTACTCAAAACGCGTCCATCCTTGAGGATCTGGTCGACATGATCGGACCAGGTCAGTCTCGGACGGCCGCGCTTTCTCACCCCTCTTCGCTCATTCAGATATATCTTTTTTGTCATCCTGTCATCATTCATTCTCTCAACATGCCCAAACCATCTTAGTTTGTTTACTTTCATTCTTGTCACTACACCAGTCTTGCAGTCACTCATTTCCCTAATAACCTCATTCCTTATCTTATCTCTCAGCGTTTTCCCGCACATTCTTCTTAATGACCTCATTTCTACTGCATTCAACCCTGATTCATCCTTCTTCATCCACGTCCACGTCTCACTAGCATACATCAGGGTCGGCACCAAGACAGCATTGTGCACTAGCACTTTTGCTTTCATAGACACATTGCTACTACTAACAATCGGACCGAGCGCACCATTCGTCCTAGTACCGGCCAGCTTCCTTCTTTCAATGTCTCCATCACAGCGTCCATCTCTAGTAAACAAACTTCCCAGATATACATACTCATCCACTTGCTCCAGACAGTCATTACCAACCTTTATCACACAATTTGTCCTTATTTCCTCTCTTTCGAACACTAATACTTTCGTTTTATTTACATTCATTTTCATACCATTCATATCGCAGCTTTCGTACACACAGGATACTATCCGTTGTAACTCACATTCATCATCAGCCATCAACACTAAATCATCTGCAAACATTAACGCACATACTTTCACTCCATTTAGGTCCACACCAACATTCAGCTCATTCAGAGGACGCATGCAGTAGTCGAAGAACAGGTTGAACAACCAAGGCGACATGACGCAACCCTGTTTAACCCCTTTTGTGAGAGTGAACCACTGCGACAACGCAGCATTCACCCTGACACCAGCAGAGCTCTCCGTATATAGAGACGCGATTGCGCCAATCAGTCGGTCGCTCACCCCATATTCCGACAGTACACGCCACAGTCTTTCTCGGTCCACACGATCGTATGCCTTCTCCAGATCCACGAACGCGCAGAAGAGCCTCTGGTGTTTAGCCAGAAGCTTCTCCACGACCATCCGTAGGGAGAAGATCTGATCGGTGCACCCCCTGCCACTCATGAAAGCACCCTGCACATCCCATACTTTACTTTCAGTCACTTTTCTTACTCTTTCAATCAATACCTTTCCATACAGTTTGCCCACAGAGCTCAGCAAACTGATAGCCCGATAACTGCCGCATTCCAACCTTGAGCCTTTCCCCTTGTACAAAGGGCAGATGACTGCCCTCCTCCAATCCTCAGGAGTGCAGCCACTCTCCCAGCACAAGTTGAAGAGCCTCAGGCACCACTCGAGAATCTTCGGGCCACCTTGCTTGATGAACTCTATGGCCACACAGTCATGTCCCGCAGCTTTACCATTCTTTGCTTTTTTCAATGCAAGCACAACTTCATTCATACGTATTTCCTCGTCCTCAGCAATATTTACATTCATACTATCTGCTACATTCGTCTGGTTTGTACTAGTACCACTTTCATACAATTCTTCGAAGTATTCTTTCCATCTTTCAACAACTTCTTCTCCATTCATCACTAAATCACCATTCTTATCTTTGATGCAATTCATACTGTTTTTCTCACTTCCAGATCTCTTTCTTTTTAATTAATACTCGTACATTAATTAATTACTATAATATAAGGTAATTACTACTCGTACATTAAAACGGTAAATGAGATTTTCCCTAAATGATAAATTAGGCAAAATTGCTTTTAAACGCTTAAAAGCTTAAATAATAATTATGCGTTATTTAAATATGTACGTTTAAATACACATCAGTGAATTATTTTTAACGTTGTTAAATTTTAGCAACATGAATATTTATAATAATAACACAAACATGACCTTCTTTTATATATTGGGTTAGCTATCCCTCATCTAGACATGAATCTTACTAATACTCGTAGGATAGCCACGTTAAGATTTTATTTGACTTCACTCAGTTGGTTTTTACTAGATTATTATTTTTATTTACTTGTTTTTTTTCTCTTTGTGTAAATCTTATAATCGGTTTTTCAACCACTTCCTGACTACATAAAGACATAAAACTTTGCAGATGTTCGTAAGCTCGGTGACAATACGATTTTGTGTAAAAATTGATCAGCTTTCAGAAAAGCAGTTCTAAGATGTGAAGTCATAAAAACTTGTTTTTTTTTTTTTTTTTAATTACGATAACTTATTTTTGATGTTTTCAAATACCTTGGAAGTCACCTTTATAAGGCAAATTATCCGATAAGGAGTGATACACATCTCTGATATCGGCGCTGTGGTAATTAGATCTTCTACAAAATAAGTTTCTTACTTGAGAAATTTGTAAGAAAAACATATTTGTCTTGAATAAAATTATTACCAAGAAATTGGTAACATTGTACAAACTGGGTAAACTTTTCAGGCCACTAAACTTCACGTGTAGGTAGCTTACGTACATATTACAAGTTTCTAACTCGAGAACACAAACGGAGCGACCTCTCAGGGGAATTGAAAAAAAAATAGGAGTGGTTGGCATGACGGAAGGGGATGTTACAAAAGCCCTTAAATTTGCATGGTTCAGTTCCAGCATTATAATAATGTATTCTCTCAGACTATTTTTTTATAACTTCTATGAATTAATACAAGGAAACCCGGATTTTTCCTTGTATATGGAAATATTAGTTGAAACTCTTCAGTTAGATATGAACCGATTCAAACAATAACATATAGGTATCCTAATTGCATACTTAGGGGCTACTTCATATTTGAAGTATGAAAATGGGTTGTTTAATTGAGTTAGGTATTTTTGATTTACAAATTTATTCATGTAAAGCGTTGGATTTATTCTACATTCTGTAGTATATACAATGTAGTATTCCTACAACAGTGTAGAAAAATGAAGGGTGAACATTCTCTGGCTTACGAGTGACCTCAGCTGGCTTAAGTGACTACTTTACACTCGAGAAATGTTCGCCATTTCAGTTCACTCTGGCTGGGATTCGAGCCCAGACCCTCGTCTCGCATAGTAGGGATCATATCCAGCGGACATTCCTGTTAGATTTGTTAGTTTTTTAATGCGGTTAAAAGGGTTTCGCGCTGTACTCGACTGCAAGTGCACGTGCGAGGAAAAGATTTTTAGTTGGTTTACACAGACGGTTTAACAAATCGTTGTTCACTAGGGCGAACTTATCGCAGAACTACTATGTTTAAAAAAGAAATAAGAAAATTACTTGAGTCGCCTCGGCAAGAAATTCCTGACGAATAACGCTGACTCGCACTTTTTTTATCCAATTTATCCACTTTATCCAGTTTCCTCTATTAAATTAATGATAGGTGACTTTTGGATTCTGTGACGAACTTTTTTTATATACCTATACGAAACCGAATTTTCATCCATTCATCCCAAGTACGAAATCCCGTTAATAATCACAAAATACGTACGTCTTTACAAATTAAATGCATTAACTTCCTTCAAAATTATTCATTAGATTGCAAGTCCAATGAAGTAAAAAAAAAGATTCATTAAAATATTATTTAAATAAAAATAAATAAATCGAAATATAATCGAAAAAATGTATATATTATATGTATTAGTATAATTAATTATATTAGTAGATGAGTTGGTTGGGACATGTAGAGTGGATGAATGATGAAAGCATTGCACAGAAAATAAACCCGTGAGAAAGCAGTGTGTATAAGAAAGCGAGGCCAACCGAAAACCAAGCGGTTTGACTATGTCGACCAATTCCTTAAGGACGGAGGTGTTTTCAGTAAAAGGAATCGAAAAGTGTGTATAACGAATTGCGTGAATGCGTTGGAAGCAAGAATTGTGTGTGTGGATAGGAAAGTCTAGCGATGTGTTCTCTCTGCCTACCTACAAACGATGTGGTGTGGTGGGATGGGATAGAATAGAATAGTTGGTTAGTTTTATCCCCATTATAATTTTAAAAAGGTAGATTTGTTTGAAAAGGGTTAAATCAACAATCCCCATGACGTCATGCATTGACTATAATAATTATACCCTTATCTTTTATGGGTGATTTTCCTTTTAAAAGGGAGGATGAACATCGCTAACAAAATAAATCAATATTAGTACTGAAATTCTCAAGAAAAAGTTTATAATTTCTAATTATTGCTTCTTGAGAACATTGAGTGGTTATCAGATTTCTTTAATGGGTTGACTTTCTCGACTCAACCTTCTTCTCGTCACCACCTTTCAGTACGGCTCTTGTCAGTTTATTATATTTAGAATTTGATAATAACAGGTCGATACTGAACCGCGTAATTAATCGAGTTTTCGACAAGAGATCTGGTTTCAAAAAATATATAAGAAGTCACTCCTTGTTATTTTGAAATCTATGAGAAATGAAATTTCGATTCCCTTAAAGAAGGATTATTTGTGTCCCAAAGCTTAATTTTAATGAGAATCCATTAAAAGGGGAATACCTATACATAGTGAATATCTATATCTAGAGACCACATGGACAGGATGGATGAGGACAGAATACCCCACATCGTTGCCCATAATATACCCGTGGGACAGCGTCAGTCAGGCAGACCGCCAAAGAGATGGAAAGATAATTGGTGTTCCACATCCCAAGATGAAGACATACGTTCACAAACAGATCGATGATCTATAACAAGATGAAGATGTCTATTATAATGCCTCATCCACACACTTAAAAAGGCGTTAACCGTCGGTTATGTACACGAGTCAAAACAAGCGCCCTATCCACACGCCTCTTTACTTATTAACACAAAACTTGTGGACGCTCGGCAAGCGTATGGGGCCAGCGTAAGGCGGACATTTTGCCGTATCTATACGAAACATAAAATGGCGGTCAAGGGAAATGGCGGTAATTTATTTCACTTGTACTGCTTCTCTTGACATTTTAAAAAATATTAAGCTCGGTAAAATAAACAAAAATAATTTCTGTATAAATAATGATAAGAGAAATATTATCTCCACCTAAATTAGGTTTTATGATTCCTGGGTGAATTTAAAACACATTAATGGTGCGACAATAAAAAAACTCAGAAACAAACTTATTCCTTTAAGGATCATTAACATAAATTCTTGAGATGGGTATGAAATAAAACAAATTTTAAATCCTTCGAGAAGAATTGCCGTAAAAAGTTTTTATTCTTCTCTTTAAATCATTTTAATTTATATTAGTTCAGAGTGATTCTCCCATACCTGAGGTTCTATTTATTAGCTTCACGTGAAGAGTAAGATCTCGTACACATAAAAAAAAATTACTTACCAAAGAAATGGTTCAGCAATATAATATGAATCTATTGTTGCAATAAGTAGAATGTCGCAATACTTACATTTCGAACTACGACATGGGGCTGGGAAAGAGAAAGGATACAAGAGACAATCTTACTATGAGGTAGCTATGAGCTGTGACGCACCCGCTCACCTCTTGGAGGGCCGCACCTGAACCCCGACGAAGCAAGACTACTCGCACCAAGACAGATCTTGAGCTACATGACTCACGTCGGCCTTGAGGACGAGATGTACCTAACATTAAAGGATGTCACAATAGACCTATTTTGGTCACAGTGACGCAAGGGATAATTGGTCCCTTGACCTTTTAGTAAAAAAAAACTGTGAAGGAATTTGGGATAGTTACGTTAAAAATTTCGTGTACGCATCACTTGAGTCTAGATCGGGAGAGTATATAATACGTCTATTGTATATGTGTTCTGTTATCGGGAGTAAGGCTGGAGAGCGGCGGTCGAGTCGATTTACATTTTTCAGTAAATTCTTTTGTCAATTTTAGTTCTATATTTTAAGGGGGTATCTACATTATTTTCTAATTTTATTTTAAACTGTCACATTCACCTCCACGTGACATGTTTTATAACATGGGTGATTTATCATAGTCAAGAAATTCAGATGAGTTTTACCCCACACCATCTCCAAATTACATATTATATCGTTTTGTCCTGAAGTCTGTCCCACCTACAATCCTTGCTCACTTTACTATACTCTACAGACTTTTAAAAAGGTCTTTTTATTTTGTTAATACGTTTGATTTGTAGTGCAACAATATGGTGTTTTCGCGGAGAAAAAACCATAGGCATTTTTTTCTCCATCATACTTTACGTATTTGGGGGCGCTGAATCCGAATTTTAACTTTGCCACCTCGTAAATGTGATGCGTTCTGAGATATCTCAGAAGGAAAGAGAAAAAAATGCCTTTTTTACAGACTTTGACTGATAATTCAAAAAGTATTCATTTTAGAGAAAAGAATCTCAGGACAAGAATAAACTTCACCAAATTTCCTACAAAATGACATATAAATCTTTTTTGTGACATAAACCGTTCAGGCGTCAGAGCGAGCTAAAATAGGGGTGTAATTTTCACCGTACAGCACAAACTATATTTGTTTGTAATTTTGCTCCCATAACTCAGAACTTGCACACTTTTAAAAAAATGTCTATAGTTTTTTCCTAGAAATGCCATCCAATTTCCTCATATTACTGTACTATTGAGAATGCTGCGAAATTCAAAGTTCATTTTAGACATCAATATTAAAGATAACCCAGAGCCATAACCCGTAATGTAATAGCAGAAATTATAAGAATTGGACTTTTCCCACAAAAAGTGAAGAGTTTTCTTCCGAGTATTTTTTAATACGGTCACGAACTGTAAGTCTACTACAGGTGTCAGCGGTTAGTGGTCCACGAATAAATATTAGAAAATTTAATTTAAGTCATAATTCAAATAAAACATTGATCTGGGATTACCGGAATAACCATATGTGTTGTACATTTTACAGTACTAAGATAAGAATTGTTTGTGTTCTGAGAGTAAAAAAGGTTAGCTGTAGGATTCGAACCACATCCGTGTCTACTTGACATGTTTAGAAGCAAGGAACCGACTGCCATGAAATTTGAATTCAAACTTATTGTTTTGATATACCTACTTGAATAAACTGAATTATATGATAAGTCATGAGTAAAGGCGAGCTTAGAATACCGTGTCAACTATTTTACTCATATCTTCGTTGTTGGTTCTTCAGGTTTTCTTAATGCGTGTAGAATGGTTCAATGATTGAATGACCGAGTTTTCGGCAGCGATACTATTGCCATCTTCAGGATGGAGTAGTTTTTATTTTCCATTCTACACGCAGTAATGAAACCCGAAAAACCAGCAACTACGAAATGGATTCATCACGCTGCGAAAGCCTACAAGATTATTCTACTCATATTGTTTTATGTGTCCAGCATAATCTGGGTAATGGAGAATAAATTAGCTACAGTGAATAATATCTCATAAAATTCAGCAATGAGCAGCTAGAGCAGATGCACATTTTGTGTATCATGACCCAATTACCTACTTCAAAAAATGAACTAACCTATGGAAATTCTTGTTCAAAAATGTTACTCACCCCGTTTGTGGCCTGTCAAGCGATTTCACGTATTAGCAAAAAATTATTACATTACATTCCTTTACATTCCGAAAGGGGATATTTACATATCCAACATTTTAAATATGTTTTTAGGAATGTACCAAAGTACTCCCACGTATGAGGCATGAGTGGGTCGTACTTACTTACGATGAATTACATGTATTAGGATGTAGGATACATTATAATATACGTGCAATTTCGGAGATCCTTTCATATAACAAAAGCCTCACGTCCCACATTACGTATGGCGGATGACGTGTTTGATATTTTTTACACAAATCATTCACTTTATTTTAACAAAAATGTTTTCTATTCAACTGGCAACTGTAGGTAACAGATGTAAATACAACAGTGCCTTTAGAATCAATATATTTCGTTCACTCGTATCACTCAACAATCACAAACGCAATTAAACAAGTGGTTCGCTTTTATTTCACACCAAATTATCACTTGAAGATTAGGTTTTAATTGGATTTTCACCTTGGAAACTAGGACAGGAAAAACATGCACAACTACATAAATATATTTTATGGCATTCAAGTGTCTATGAAAAACTGAAGTAACTGTCTGCCTAGTTTTATTAAAATCACTTTTTCACTTGGGTTCTGTAGCTACGTGCAAACTCAAAATGCTTTTCTGTCCTTCGTATGTGTTGTGAAGACAGAATACGTTTTGTTGCTTTTTTCTTCGTTGTTCCTTTAGAGGTATTTCAGATTTTTTTCTTTTAATCAGGCGGCCCTGAGTCCGCCCAAACAGGGTGATTTGTGTATTACATGCAATGATGACATCTACCAACCTACAAAACAATTTGTTTTGTAGGGTTGTTCTCATACCTTTTCCATAATTTAATGGGCACATTAATTTATTAGTCCAGAAAAGGTGTTTTTCTAAAATATACCTACCGAAATATTTTGCTTTAAATTAATAAACAAATATACCTCTTGTGAATGGGCGTCGCCAGTCTCGGAGCTAGGGCGGGGGGGGGGGGGGGGAACAAAAATTAAAAAAAATATATATAACTTGAAAAACGGCTAAGTAGCACCGCCGGCTTTTTTTATGAAACAATTGTATTTTAATGAATTGTCTTACTAATTTTTGAAAATTTATGACGTGATGAGAAAATATGTGGTAATGATGTGATTTTTTGGGACGTTTTATCATTTAGTATGAAAAAATATATACCTATTCCAATTTCTAGCAGGCAGCTGCCCCCCTGCCCGCCCTGACGACGCCCATGCTCTCGTCTTTAATACGTTTGAATAGATTAAATCAAAATTTTCGTACCGCATTTCACTTTTCAATTAATATAATTATAAAATCTGCCATTCGTAATATTTAATTATATAATGAATTCAAAACACAGGAGCAGAAACAGCAAGAATATTGTGTCGGGATGGGAAATTAATTATCCCTTATTAAATTAATTAATAACCAAACCACCCACGTTCAGACACTTTCGCATCATCCCTTTCATTTCATTACTACTACCACTAGGTATTTTTGAACATACATAGAATAGATAAGCATATTATTTGACTCATTTTTGAGTTCTATCATCGCACTTACCCGGGGTAAAAAAAACATCTACAAACATTTAATAAAGATACAGTTGCAATATTCTGCTGCTCTCGAGTAAATTGTATGTATGCTTTAATTTCTACTGTTTTCTTTTATTTCTCGTATATATCTGTAAATAATTGTAAATATGTTTCCATCCTTGGACAAGGACACTGAAGGAATGTACGTTAGGGGTGGGGTTTGTCGGGGGGCTCCCTTCTGGCTAACCCTGAGTCCACCTTTTAAAAATATTTTGCCAAGAAGTACGGTAAAGAGGACCCTATATGCGCCTGTGCTACCCGGGGATGCGGAGGGCCTTAAGCCCGTGGGAGTCCTTCATTGCTCTCGAGTATTATGCAAGTATTTTATTTGATAAACTTTGTTAAAGAACGAGCTTAGGGGGGGTGGGGGGGGGGGGTGGGGGGGGGGGGGTTTATGGCTGTGCTCACTTGTCATTGGGAAAGCTGGCCAGTCAAGACAGAAAGATTTGATTTAGAAGAGTTGATTGGAAAAAAAATGAGATTGAAAAAAAAGCCTATACAACTCTCCAGTATTTCCTTACAGACAATTGAAAATATTCTCAATCATAAATTTAGAGATATCTGTATCCTTTTTAAATTTATAAAGAAAATTTGTATTTCAAGTTTGTTTGTGAAATAAAAAGCAGAATAAGAGCCACGATTCTACAATTTGTAAGGATTATTGAGTAAACAGAGAAATTTGAATAAGTATAAATAAGAGACAAAAAAACTCAACGATCATTGGAGAAAGAAGAATATTTTTTAATATTATTTTTCTACTAAGCCCTTGTTGTACCTATTTCGTTTTAATATTTCAACCACGATATTATATTGAAGATATTAACCAAATAATCAATATAGCTTTTTTTGATTATGTAGCTCGATCGTCTGGAGTTTCCTTAACTCTGACTTTTTTACTTGTTGCCATGTAACAACGAAGTTCAACACGAGCAACTTTAAAAAATCAGCAAAGACAATAATCAGTTAGTTTTCCATAATTCTCCTACTACCACGTATGCACTGCACAGCGCATCTCCGCTCACCTGGTCCATGAAGTTGTCTCTAAGTCGACCCCTACTATTTTTGCCACCTATCATTCCTTCGTCTAATAGGGGGCAACAAACATATGGTGACAAAAAAAAAATAAAAAAAACTAGTGCTTAAATATTTTTTCGCTAATATTATTAAAATAATATATTCTTTGTTTCAGCGTGCAATCGCACATACTACGGGGACGTTGGCAGGACTTATGAATTAGAACTTCACAGACCCAAGGAAGACCGTCTTCCTTTCATCTGTCACATCACTCTGACAGCTGGAGGGGGACCCCATGGAGATCTAGTTCAGGTAGGGTACAGGATTATACCTACGTAATTACATTTTCATGCTAATATCACAATTAACCTACATTCCCTTACGCCTTATTACATTTTCTCAAAAACATCGAGGGAGAGTGTATTATACACCTACAGGTTTATCATGTAAGTTAATAAAGTACCAAACACAATAGAAAATGTACCTAAGGTATATGAAGAGATATGCTTAGGGTTTTTATGTATCAGGGAACTCTTCAATAGCATGTACTGTACATTTTGCAATCATTACACATGGCGATGGTCAATCATAGAATGCACCGTTATTGGGTATTTGGGGCCTAGGGTTTATTTGGGGTCGTCTAGTCTATAAAACTCTTGTTCACGAACTAAAAAAGTCGCTGTCGGCGCTGTGCTGATGAAGGTATCTGGATTAGCAGAATAGATATACAACCGAATAACGATTCGTAAAACAGTTGGTGCAAAAAATATTGTCTAATTTAAGACAGAATGAACAATTTATCAGCCTTTGCTATTGAAACACGTATCATCAATTCAAAAGATGTGTCTTCAGTATTTTGTTTGATTTAGGTGCAAGATTAATATCTTACAGTATGTAGTATATAAATACCTACCTGATATGGAATATTTACCATTATTTACAGTACCCAAGAAGGCAATAAATTGAACGAATTGCTCCGAGGGGAGAGTGTCACAAAGCGAGGTGGCAAATTATTCACGTAGAAATGAATTTCCTCGCCTTTACCTATATATATTTTAAAATCATATTATTATTATTGATGGTGGAGAAGTCGAATTACATCTTCCTCCCTCTTGCAAAGTCAATTTGATCTCTGTGACCTATTTACAGAATTTTATTCAAGCAAATTATCTTAGTCGACTTTATCGGGATCTACTTTATCTATAATTCTATTGCATCATTGGGAAATATTGGATCCTATCTTTCTCCTAAGTTTTCAAGTCATTTGTTTTGTGTTAATATATGTAGGTGTGTATTAATGTATCGACACACTTAACAATATACAGTTCGAAAATTTCAAAAAAAAACAGGACCACTTTAAGAGTGTGGATACCGATATTTCAAAAATTTCTAAAAACGGGAGACCTTCTATCTCGACAACCGTTATTAAATATGCTTTGGAACACAATAGGGTAGATGCATTGAACCTTTATCTAGGGAATAACCATAAAAGATTTTTTATATCTTGTATAGATTTCTCAAAAAAAAAATTGAAATACACCTCTGATATTTTTCGTTTATTACTCGTTTCCCGAATGTCGCGGAGTAAATTTATTTTCTGTACTGATAATATGCATTAAAATCTAGAGAATAACCGTAAAAGTTTTTTGATAGACGCAAAATTAACCCCAAAAAATGAAAAAAAAACAATTTTTACCATTTTATCATGCGATTGTCATGCGAATAACCGTAAAAGTTTTTGATAGACGCAAAATAACCCCAAAAAATTAAAAAAAAAAAACTATTTTTACCATTTTATCATGCGATTGTCACGTGATTTTGAACCTTAATGCCGTGGGAAGAGACTGTGACGTCATTCCTGATGCCAAGCCCTTAAATTCGATTTGAATACCCCTTTTAATCTGCCAAGTTAATCTGTAGCGAGAGATAAAGCATAAGAAATCCGTTATGTACATCCAGGAGACACAATAATAGACAAAAAAAAACATTTTTGGTACTTCCTGCAAAGTATGCAGAACGTACTCGTGAGTGCGACCCCGTATTGATACTCTTATCTGACGAGAGTCTCTTCCTCCCTCCATTCCTTTAATTGTGATAAAAAACCCGGGGGTCTCAAAATTTTATATGATGTTTTACAGTTTCATACAACCTTGTTCTCCAAAGAACGTTCTATACAATAGTAATATTCATTGTTTTTCACTCGTACATACTCATAATAATATTGTTTCTCACAAAAACGTATACTGGGAAATCGTGAGCATCTTTCGACTTCGTTGAATAATTTAAATGAAACATGTTGTATACACTATTGTTTTGTATTGTATTATTACGCTCTGATGATTCTGTAGAAATGTATGAATACGATTGTAAGATTTTCTTTGATTTCCCATATGAGATCAACGTAGCAGGCACGAAACATGTTTATAATGATACTTTGTATAGTACCTACTATGTCAATTTTCTATCTCAATAATATTATGACAAGTATTAACAGACTTGGGATTTCCAAGCCTAAGAAGTTCGTGGCTTGATAACTTGAAAATCCACTTAATTATGTTCTTCTTAAATGGCGCTACAGCCCAAATCGAACCTAGGCCTCCTCCAACTTTCACCTCCAACCTCTTCTGTCCTCCGCCGCCGTCTTTCAACTATGGACCTGGAGAATTAGCGCTGCATCTCTCTTGATCTCACATTCCCTTGGTCTCCCAACTCTTCTTCTTCCCCCTGATGGATGACCAGCAAAAATTCCTTTGGGACCGCGCATGTCTGGCATTCTTTGGTTCAAGTGGTTGGTTGGCAGAGATTGCCTACGGCAATAAACCCGCCATTTGGAAGATATGTTTTCTTATCAATAAAGATTTTATTTATTTATTTATTGTTTATTTCTTTGGACATGCCCAGCCCATCTCAATCTAAGCAGCTTGATATATGTTGAGATGTTAGGAATTTGGTACATACTGTACAACTCGTCGTTACGCCGAATATTACTTACAAAATAATTTTTATCTTATTCTTATTTTTATCTGGATGTAGGCCTTTGTCTTTCCATTTATCTTGGGTTTTGCTTCAATGTTTCCTGATATTATATTATCTTGTGGAATAATTACATCCATGTCATTGGTTTTCCGTTTGATTTTATTCGAAAGGACGCGATGCTGCATGGACTCAACCAGAAATGAAATGAGAAGAGGGATATTTGTGATGTCAAAACATCATATCCACGTCCTATACATTCATACAAAATATCAATGATATGCCCGTCAATGTTGTATGGGTACTACTATCTCGTGTTCTCGGTATATTTCCTTTTTATTATAAGGAATGTAGGTATATAATATAATATGACTGTTTTTTTTATATCAGGATAGAGATTTTTTTTAATGCATATGTCTGATTTATTTTGTGTAATTTTGTTTTTAAATGTTTATTTTTATTGTCTATGTAAAGATTATTAATGTTTTTTTTTTTGTATGTGGGTATGTGGCTGATTTATTTTATGTGATTTTACTATGACCGGGTACTTTATTTTCTATGTCAAGATTACGATTGAATTATTTTATTTTTTATATGTAGGTATATGGCTGATTTATTTTATGTGATATAGATGGATTTATTTGAATTATTTTATTTTTTATATGTTGGTATATGGTTGATTTATTTTATGTGATTATTGACTAATTTATTTTATATTTCGTGAATGATTTGAAATTTGCGTTGTGTGTCCTATTTTGTTTGACATGTTTATATGTTTGAGTTCGCTCACCTAATTCTCAATTTGAATGTAATTATGTACCCAGTTCATTACAGGTTTTGGATGCACATATTATGTGTGTTAAAATGTTTTTTTTGTTTATATTTTGGTTTACTTATTTATTGTTATAATACTCGTATATTTTGTACTAATGGCCTAAAAAGCCGTGTATGATTGGAAATAAATAAATAAATAAATACCTATACCGTAATATAAAGAGTAGATACGAGAGAAGTTTTCGAGTGAAATTCTCAAGAGTAAGTTGCCCGAAAACAACAATATTATGAAAATGTTTTTCATTAGGTAGTGGAGTTTCAAAAATTACAACCTCCTCTTTGGCCCTTCCCTACTCCCGGTCACCCTCACAATGCATCCATCACCCTCAGGCACATTTCTTTATATCATCAGATCACCTTGCCCGATGGGGTCTGCCGGCGCTTTTTCGACTTGTTATTGGTCCATTGTGAATCCTGGCATCTGGCAACATGTCTTCAGTTCAGCTCCACTTAAGATTAACGACCCTTTCCGTCACATCGGTATCATTGGTTCTCTCTCTGTCCCTTAGAAAAATACCCAGCATCTTCCTCTTCATGGAGCTCCTCTGCGTCACTAATGCCAAGAAATTAGAGTCGAATTCACATCAGTACGGTTCGAGTCTTCATAATATTATACTGAAAGGAGTGGAAAATGGGAAAAATTGGTGTACCTAAACATATTTTTCACTACTTTAATCATTATTTTTGTTTTATCACAATTCGCAGAACAAACAATTCAGTTTGGCGAAGGTTATAGGGCACTTAATAAAAATAATAAATCTTTGTTACATAAGTAGGATACGCAGTAAAAAAAAAACTCCTCAATTGGTTGGTAATAAATCCAATTTTTCTCAATTCCTTTGGCATTGAAACTAAAGGTAAAAATAACAGAAAAAGAAAACAAAATAAAAACATCGCTCACTCCAAACAAGAAAGAAAAATGTTTACGGCTATTTGGGTTTACCTATTGTTTCTAAGGTTTAATTATACAAGTATATTATTCTTATAGATTGATTAACACATTGTTCGATAGCGTATAAAACTAAAAATGTTGGATTTGGTAATGAATTATTATATAAATAAATAGTAAATAATAAAATAAAATAATAGATTTAGATATTCACCATCTACACAGGATCTTTCTGATAATGGAACCCGAAAAAAATTCAGTTATTTTCGTATTAAGGGCATGGCACCAAGAATGACGTCACAGTCTTTTCCCACGGCATTAAGGTTCAAAATCGCGTTACAATCGAATGATAAAATGGTAAAAAATAGCGTTTTTTTTTTTCATTTTTTGGGGTTAATTTTGCGTCTATCAAAAAACTTTTACGGTTATTCCCTAGATTTTAATTAATATTATCAGTACAAAAAATATTGCTCCGCGACTTTCGGGAAACGAGTTTCCGTCATTCGGAAAATTGATCAGAGGTGTTTTTTATAAATTTTTTTTTTGAGAAATCTATACAAGATATAATAAATCTTTTACGGTTATTCCCTAGATAAAGGTTCAATACATCTACCATATTTTGTTTCAAAGCATATTTAGTAACGGTTGTCGAGATAGAAGGTCTTCTGTTTTTAGAAATTTTTGAAATGTCGGTATCCACACTCTTAAGTATTCGTTACGATGACATAAAATAACTTTGTTTCTACGTGGGTTCTACTTTATCATCCCAAGACAAAAAGATATGACAATTATTTTCATTGAAAATGATATCTGGTCCATTATATTCCGCAAAGTCACATTTTTTTCACGCGAATTTTTCTCTTTCAGCCTTCAAAAAACAGTAAGTCATACTAATAATATTATACGTACATAGGTAGTAGGCAGAGCTAAGCAGAAAAGCGTTAATCCGTTAATCGTTAATTAACGAAGTTAACATTTTGGTTAACGATTTAACGCTTTTCTCACCTCCAAAAAATGTTAACGGATTAATTAACTTCCGTTACATTTTACTTCCGTTAATTAAGTCCGTTAATATTTGATTGTTTGCATAGACATCCACTGGCGGCGTTGGCATTAGATAATCCAAGGGTTGTATGGGGTTATGTGTGATATCGCATGTAGTTCGGGCGTTGTAAAAGAAATTCAGATCAAAAGTCGAATTTTGTCGTTCTCAAGCCTGCATTTTTATTTCAACAAAATATACTAAACAATGACCTTATCTACCCCCACAAAAAAAAGTCAGCTGCGGCGCCTTTTAAACTCTGAAGCTAGCGACGTCCATGGGAAAGTGTAATAAAAAATGTACCTAGGTGTTCGTAAAATTTCTATTAAGACATTTTACTTCTTATTCAAGAATGAGACTCGCCACCCATTCTGTGTTTTATTTGTTGTAGGCACATTGTATGTATTTGTGTACCCACTTTCTTGGGATACATCGCGATAGTGTGACAGTAGTAGTACTTATGTAGTTCTATTTCATGCCATTTAACCTCTATTTTTTCCATTAACGCTTTAACGGATTAACGTTAACTTCCGTTACATTTTTAAAAATGTAACGCTTTAACGATTAACGAAGTTAACTTTTTAGTTAACGGATTATAGATTAACGAAGTTAACTTTTTGACTAACGGTGCCCAGCTCTGGTAGGTATAGTATAATATAATGGTGAAAGTAGTTGAAAGAACAACGGGCAAAGTAAAGATGTCAGAAACATTTGTCTGGGGATATGATAAATCTTCCACCAAGAGTGGAATACTCACATGCACAATAATAACTTTCAAACAAACATCATGCTCCGCTTAACGTTATCTTGTTTTACGCTTTTTTAACTATCGATTTATTTATAATTAAAGGGGGGACAACAAAAATTCAAGAAATTAATATAGCATAAAAAACGCGAAAATAGCGCCGCAGGCAAAAAAAATTGGAGAGACATAGTGAAGGAGGTCGTGATGTGGTTTGGTTTATTTGAAAATGTATTTCTCCAGAACCTTTAGCTCTTTTCGCTTCTATCAATGAAACCTAAGGTCAAAAAACCTATCGCGTGATCGCGGAATTTCTGAAGAGGTTCGACTTGAAACTTTTGAACTTCTGAATTTCATTTTATCTTAAGTTTTCTCAGATGTGTACTGGCACAAATCACCCAGTTAGGGTGGACTGCCTAATTAAAAAAAAACTACCTTTGTCTTAATTTCATCTCAGATATGCAGGGTTAATCGGTTGGAGTGGGACTCTGGACAAATCGACTAAACGAGCAATCGTTGTGTGTTTCCAAGCTCAATATACATAGGTGTCAAATTTCCCCGCACACTCACTTTTAATTATGATACTGATAATCTCCTGGTAAGTTCTATCAACATCTACATAGTACATAGCTGGCTGGTAAAACTTTTGGACATGATCAGTTTACTGTAAAACTGCAGAAAAACAAGTCGGTTTATTAAGCAGACTATTATCGGTTCTATTCTTGTTACATTGACGATCATTTTTCACATCACTATATCTACAAGCGATTTGTTTATTGGGAAGTGTGCAGGAAAGTACTATGCAAGCTAAGATTATTTTCTATGCCTAAACGAAACATGTAGACGTAAAATCTCGGTTGCTCTAAGAAATTCTGGAACTCTCCAATCTGTTCTCTCGTCTCTATGTCTGCTCAAACGTACACAGATTCAGGTTCATTGATTACTTCATTGCGAAACGTAAATCTTAGCAGTGTTGTGTAAGTATGAAATATATTACATACTACTGCATGAGACTTTTCCGGAGTCATGTTTCATCTACGGAGTAGGTACCAACTAATAATATTATATCCAGATTTCACCCTTTTCTTTTCATAGAGAAAATATATTCTCGTGCTTTGCAATAAATAATCTTGCAACATCTGAAGATGTATATTTTGACAACAATGGACGTATGGAAATTATTTAAGCCGTCTCGACTACAAAAAACAGTTAAATAACTCGTACCTATAGGTTCGTCAGGTTTACGGTAAGTTCGTCTAAAATTAATTGGTCTAAAATCAATTTGTCTAAAATCAATTAGTCTAAAATTAATTCGTCTAAAATCAATTCGCCTAAAATCAATTCGTCTAAAATCAATTCGCCCAAAATCAATTCGCCCAAAATCAATTTGCCTTACGATCAATTCGTCGATTTAAGACGAATTGATAATTAGAAGTCTGAGAAATTTCTCGTATAAAATTGATTCTCGAATATAGGCGATTAAGTACCTATATACAACCTAACTAAAAAATATAAAAAGCTGATTTCTTTTACTTGCCTACAAAACGTACCTACCTACCTAACAAGCTGAAATCTGAGACACAATTTTCTTGTTCTTTCAATTCGCATTGTATTTCTTTCCCAAATTCAATTATTTTAGGTAGATTTCCAAAAGGAACTCTACCTATTCGTTTCTCCCGTGATGTCGCAGAATTGAAAAATTTCTACTCAGTATTACTAATTAGAACCAGGAGAACCCGAATCCGAACTTGGTTTAAAAGTTTATATATATAAGCCATATATATGTCCCTTTTCTTGTGCGCACGTTTGCAGCCAAACTATGCGTCGCAGAAACGTGAAACTTGGGTGGTAGATTTTTGGTAAGTGGTAGATGAACTGATAGGAGATTGGGTGAAATCCATTAAGAGGAAGGTTCACTTTTTAAGGTTTAAATTCAAAAACAATCATTCTGAGGGGATCCAATGATTGTGAGGGTCTGTGTCTGGTATCGTATGAAAGGTTATTAAATAAGGAATACAGATCAAAAGTCAGATTTTGTCTAGCTCAATTCCTCGGACTACACTGATCGATCGAAAGATCTAGTTAAGTAGTTACCGCATAGGTACTTGCGTGTTTGTTGTCTTCGAAATGTGCTTCACGATACGAGAAGAACTCACATCTTTTTTTCAAATTTCTAGTGCTTAGGTACCGGTACCAATCCATATTATGTGTGGAATGAAAATAATTTGATTATTGGATTAGGTACTTCCTTTGATTATTCAAGTACTTAATCAAATATTTTTTCGTCATACGGTACTTCGATAATCAAAGAATAAACTACATCCATACTACTTCATCACTTCGCTGGTTTATTTGCTGATGATATTGTGATTGTTTTTATTGTACAGATGTACTCTTAAAATTAATAAAATTAATAAATCACTTGAAATCTACCTATGCCTGTGGCGTGCCAAAGGAATTTTTTTCTTTTCATCTTTTGCTTGTCTATTCTTTTTTTTATTTTCTCTCACGTACTTACGTATTTAGGTATATGACTCGACTCTTTTAGAAGAACGAAATTAGACTAATATTTATCTTCTCTTGAACGGACTTCATTATTTGCAAATTTAATATAATTTCTCTTAGAAAAGTTTGTTTAGAAATTGATGATAATTTTAAGTTAGACTTTTCCTATAATTTGTAAAATTATTTGGCATTAAAACAAAAGGCAGTTTATGTTTCAGAAAAATCCCCTATCCCACCCTAAAACGAATGCTTTCAAACATTTTTTAGGGTGGGGATTTTCTCTGTTTTTTAACAGATCTAAAAGAATATTATTTTCTTTTTTTGCAGGTGACATTGGACAGCTTCACCTTGGGCCGATTCGTATCATTCACGGCAGACGGATGTCCTGATGGGTCTCTTCAAATAGGAGAACTGGGGCGCCCTTTAGTTGGGGGCTCCTGGTGTGGAACTTCGTGGGGGCCAGCAGTCTATTATAGCGAAACTAGATCTATCACCTTGAATGTAAAATTACTCCGATTGTCGAAAGATCAAAGCGGTTACAACTTTGATTTTAGAATGGAGTACAAAATGCTTAGGAAGGATTTGGCTACAGTCAGATATGGTGGAGGAGAAATCCAAACAGGTAAGTAAAAACATTCATATAAGTCTCAATTTATGAGTTTGAAATCAACTTTATTTTGTACGACAATGACGATTTTCAGATCAAATGCCTTTTATGCCAATGGGTGCTAACATGTCCAGATTCAGACCACTGCCAGAAGAATATGGACCAGACAATCAACCTGTGCCACCGCCACGTCCAGAATATTATCTTGGAGATCTTATATCAGGCACATATTGTTCTCGTATTTTTAGCGATTGTGACAGAAAAGTATGTCGACTACAATCACCTAATTTCCCAGGAGTATATCCTAGAAACTTAACATGTTATTACGCTGTAAGACAACATGAGGTTCCGCCTGGAAAACACGCCTTAATCACTGTAAAGCAGAAGAAAGGACAGTTGATTTCTATCAGAAGTCAGTCAGCTTTGTATGTTCCAACTCAGCAACAGCAGCAATCGAGTAATGTTCACGTCAGAACTTTAAAAGTCTGGACTGAATGTGATGAAGTACAAGACTATGTAACAATTTATGATGGTTATACAACAAGAGATCCTGTCATACTGAAGTTTTGTGGAGGTGGAGAAGCTGTTCCTGAAGCAGTATCTAGCGGACCAGAATTACTAGTGGAATTCACTACATCCCCATACGGCACATTCCTCCATCCTGCACCGATTCAAGCACTTCATGGTTTTCTCTTGGAAGTTGAGGTAAAGTGAATTATTATTATTGAATATTTGTGGAATTTTCAATTTGAACATGTCTCGTAAATTTAATAAAGCCATTGAAATTGTTTGCAAACTATAACTTTAAAATTATGATCAATCCCTCAATAGTTCATTCAAGCGAATCATCACGCTTCAATTCAATTCTTAAATGTTCAAAACTTTGAAATTTTTAAACATTAATCTCAATAAAACTTTTTGAAAACGATTGCCTTACCGAATTACTTACATAAATTTTCAATTCCGTTGTATTTATTGCTACAGTTCCTTATAACGATGCAATTTCTTACAGGTAAAGTTTGTGGATCAACAATCTCCGACGTATGCGAGAAATAAAAGAGCTTGCGAATTTTGGCTTCGGGGAACGGGAAAAGGAGTACTAGAAAGCCCTCAGCATTCTTTGACACCAAATATTACTTGTCTCTACCATCTTCAAGGAATAGACACTTCAGTACCAACATCACCGGGTCCGTTGAGACCCTTGTCACCTTACCCATGGAGGAGACCTGGCTTTACATATCCACCTCCAAGATTTAGGGTCTGGCTTTCGGTTTTGAAATTCCACGTGACTTCTGCTCTTGGTCCCCAATTACCGGAAGAAGAAATATGTGCTAGTCATCTAAATGTTTGGGATGGTCCATTGAGGATAGCTCCTGGATGCAGTGATATATTTTGGTAAAAGAGGCATCGCTTTCATAATACTTTTTAGATTCATAATATATTATGATACGTAATAGTTACTTTATTATTACAGTGATCGAGAGAAATGGAAGGCTTTGAAATCCGGTAACTTAGATCAACCAGTGACTGTTGGAAAACCACCTGGAAATGCAACAATTCTAGCGAGATATTGCAGAGATCGTGTTCCAAAATCATGCGACCACTCTCTCCTCGGTCCAGATGGAGCGCCAAGAGTTCAGGCACCAAAATTTGGACCAAATGACTACGGATATCCATACGGAAGGCGAGATCAAAATGACAGATATAGCAGAGAGAGATATGAGAGAGAAAAGTACGAAAGAAATCAGTACAGGAGTAGAGATGATCAGGATTACTTCTACAATGGTTATGGTAAACCGATTGGACCCGGTTTATCTGATGGGAGATTCTATAAAAATGAAAGGGGATTTAGAAGTACAGAACCACCGAGGCTTCCAAGACCGTGCGGCCCAGCTGAGAGTTTTCTTTCTACAGGAGACACCATGACTTTGGAATTAAGACTGGCGGATTCAACCGCATTGAAGTAAGTAAATAAATTATACCTACCCTAATTTGTAAATAAAAATATTTTTAGGAAAATCTTACTGCACTGTCTATTTATTTTCAGACCAGTTATATTCAAAGCACTTTACGAATTTGTTGATTTACAACAAGATGGCGAGGCCTTCGGTTCAGGGCCATGCTCCAGAAGATTTTTCAGCAGATCTACCGATGCAACAACTGAACCTCCACAAAAATTTACAGCACCTAGAGATGTCTTTTTGTATGGAAGAGGTGGTGCCAAAAATTTAAGGTAAGGCCAAGTTTTTTATGAAATTAGAAGTAAACCTTAAATAGTTATGTCATTGACTAATTATTATTTTTCTTGTTTTTCAGCTGCTCATACCGCTTTGAAGCGCAACGAGGAGAAAGAGTTAAAATTACCATTACTAAATTTATAGTCGAAACAAATAAAAGGAATCGATGCATGACACACAATAGTTCAAGAACTTCAAGATTAGCTTGTCTTGGAAAACCACGAGCGACTGTTACAATGTATGAAGTCCCATGGTCGGGGGCTCCAGGAGTGATGAGGGATTGTCTTTGTTCCACTCCAAAAGGAGTTATTCCCTTCACATATTTATCTGGGAGTCACGTAGCTGAAGTAAGATTTGAAGCTTTCAACATGAGTGCTTCTGATGACTTCACAAACATGTTCTTTGAAGGAACTTATGAGTTCATCAGGTCATCTACTTGTCCAAGAGTTCAAAGAGTGACAGGATCCAGTGGAGAAGTAACACTAAATCTCCCAGCTTATACAGTAGATGAGGTAACATTAATTGATATTTTTTGTATATTTTCGTAGCTTTGTAGAGTAATCTGGGTAAATAAATTTGTTCTCCTGTTTATTTTCAGTTGGAGTGCAAACATCATCCATGGTTGATTGATCCATCTGTGGGACACTATTTGTATGTGAAAATGAAAGGCATATTTATGAACGAACCAGTTATAGACGAACACAATCTATCAAATAATATTTCCATTTTACACGATGATAGAGATTATTGCTTAACAAAGAACCGTATTGCTATACATCCTGGAACTCTTCCACCGTACATTGTCTGTCCTTCCCCTCCAGCTCATAAGAAACACAATATGATTGAGGTCTTCTCTGAAGGCTGGGGTGCTGGTTCCAACATAGTGGATTTACCCATCATGGCCTCAATGCCATCTATCGATAAATTAGGACAAGAGTATCCAAGATCAATAGCAGTTGAGTTGATTGGAACGGACACTGGAACATATACAATCTCGTGGCTGGAATTATCCAGAAGGCAAGAATTTTTTAGAACAAAATAATATCCAATTACGAAATTCATCTCTTACAAATGTATTTATAGTAATTGTTTGTTTCCTTTTCAGAAAACACGAATCCGTTCCGGCAATTTTTGCTATGCTAGACGTCTGCAAACACAGATGTCCCGAACTGAATGCCTGCATTAATTCTTCACTGTGGTGTGATGGAATATCACACTGTCCTTCAGGATATGACGAATCAATCACGCATTGCTCCTTTCTGCTTCAACTTCCCGTACAATATCTCCTGGCACTATGTGCCGCTATCATATCTGCCGCTTCTTTTACAGTATTCATGTTATTGAGAATGAGGAGAAGAAGAAGGTCTTCAGCCTTCCAAAGGAGATTGGAGAGTCTTTCATCGGACACTGCTGTATTCGGAGACAAAGAAGTGATTTGCTGACACAGCGACAATTCTGTTAGATATGTGGAAATTGATCGGGTAACTACGGTGTGACGATATTGTCACATTGAATCTATTGTTATTCCGAATAACGGGAAACCAGAAATGAAGAGATTGCTATCGGATTATAAAAATATACTGTGCTTTGTGGTATTCATATAAACTTTTATGTGCCTAGTATTACAATATAAAGTTGTACCTTACCAAAGTCTGAGACATGAATGTATGAAGCTTGCGTGTGAATGTTTATAATGTGACTACTCCTTGTTTCATATAACTTGGCCACTGGCTACATAGTAATTCTATACAAAAAGTGTGACAAGACGGATGAAACGAAATGTAGTCGATTTGTCGGTTATGAATTGATGTGAGCTGAATGTTACTATATTATTCTAGGTGATTAAATAAAAATGTTGTGATAAAATTAAAAAATTGTACCACAGAGTAACGTATAGATACGCACAAAAATAAAGCGATCTCTTCATTTAAGGTTTTTTCGAACATGCTTCCATAATATCTAACAGAATTGTGATATTGACGAAAGATTATAAATTATTAATATATTGTTATAATGATGTGAATAATTCAAATTTAAGTATTGTATTGATTTATAAACGTAATACAAATTAATAAATATAATGTAGGAAACGTGATTTTATTTGTAGAATTTGTTGGACCAAAATGAAAATGATTAAAAAACAATTTGTTAAACTAATGAAATAAAATACATAAATAAATTGCATGCTTTATTGATTCATCATTTGATTAAACTTTTAGAATTTTAACATAGCTAATAATACTTAATTAATTATTAAAAATCTCTACGAAATGTAAAGGACGGTTAATCATATGTTTCGATATATTTCCAACAGATGTGTTTCAAGCTTGTGTTCAAAATCTCTATAAACGATACTTCGTGTTATGTAAGTTTACGTAAATTAAAAGACATTAAGCGGAAGTGACATTACCTATAACGACAATATTTCTATATATGTATCTACCATAAATAATTAACATATAAATATACATACTCGTACATACTGAACATAAATGCAATTATTTTAAAAATGGTTTAGTATTTTATTTTTTAGCAAGACTACCAGAATCTATCATTTTGTAGAAGTTTTTTTATTTTACGCACACATTGCATCGAATTGATTGAGATTTTCTGCCAACCAATCAACCTTTTTATTACCGTAAAAAATATAGCCTGTTAAAGTGGTTTCTATAAAAATTAAATTTATTTATTTATTCTTAAGAAATAGATTTCCTTTACAGAAGTTGAATTGTAAAAAAAGCATTCACTGCCAACTTAAGAAAATAAAATTAAATTTTGTTGTAAATAATATGTATAAAAATATTTACGAAATTATCGAATTATTAGAAATATTAGGATAATTACAAAATACATCAAATACATATTATGTATAAAAAAAGATTTTATAAAAGAAGTGTAAGTAATTAAATATAAACTTAATTCATTTCGTAAAAATATCATAAATTCGTAATAAAATAAAATGTATTCCTATTATATATTAAAATAAATTTAAATTTTATCTTATAACACAGAGATTATCAAATAAATAACAGATTATAATAACTTAAATAAAACATAAAACATACAACACGCTTGTTTGAACGTTATGTTGTAGAGAAAAGTTTATTATCTGTTATGTTTAAAAAAAATGTTGTTTTATTCATATATTTTTAATAAATTATATTTATTATAGATGTTGTTACATACTGTAGAAAAAGGTTTTATTTTATGTTAATATGAGTGTAAAATGCATATCAAAATGAGTTGCTTCCTCTTAAAATCTCACAACATAAATTTTTTGTACTGTAGTGAGTAATCTGAAAAGTGAAAAATGAGACAAAAATGTTTGCCATGTTGCATAGCATAGAGTTTTCCTTTACTATGGCCAATAGAATGCCATAAATTTAAAAGAATTCAAAACTATTCTAGATAATGTTCTACAAATATTTTAATTTGAATTTATTAAATATGTAAGTACTTATTCTTTTATTTGTGCTGTAACTAGAAGTTGGAAATTGCTTGTCGAATATACAGGTATTATGAAAAACAGTGAGTTTTCTTTTTAAAGCTAGGGACACAACTTTTTTCTTTTTGAGGTTCAAAATCGCAAGAACAATCAAATGATGAAATGTTTTAAAGAGCGTTTTTTAAACTTTTTGGGCTTGATTTCACTTCATTCAAAAAAACTTTCACGGTCATTCCCTAGATTTTAATGTATATTATCAATAAAAAATCTTTTTTTTATTTGCGAGTTTTGGGAAAAATGTTGCTATCCTTTCATAAAAAAATCAGAGCTGTATTTCACTTTTTTTTGTAAATCTATACAGCATTAAAAAAATCTTTTACAGTCATTCCCTAGATAAAGGTTCAATGTATATGCTCTATTTTTTTCCAAAGCATATTTGTCGAGATCTAAGGTCTCAAAAATTTCTTTTTTTAAAAGAGCAATATGCCTACTCTTAAAGATTATAGAAATGAGTGCTCAGTGTGTCAGTGAATGCAATACTTACTTGAGATAAAAAATAATCAAAACGTGGTTTTAGAGTAAGAGGTGAGGAGACATCTTTGGATGAAAAGGAATAAAAATATTTATTTTTACTCAATGATTTATCATTTTTATCTTCATTGTCTTGTAAATATGACATTAAAAAAATCAAAAGTGAGACAAATTTTATCTCTAAAAATTACACTTATAAAAATAAATATGAAATTACTATATAATGGAGTATGTAGAATCATTTAAAATATTATCTATTAATGTACATACAGAAACGCTTAGAAAATTTTAGAAAATGTTACTCTAAGTAGGTATTGAATTAATAAATTGAACTTTCTCCTATTAGTTCAGATGCAATTAATATTTTTTTGTATTGATTTTTGTGAAATGACAGTGTTGGTAATAGATTTTTTGATTTATATTATCTGGTGTTAAAATAAACACAGTTTTGTTAACAATTGCAGAAGATTGTGAATAAGTATGACATGGTAATTGCAATAATTTTTATTCACATTTTTTGTCACTTGATAGCAGAAAAGGTGAAATACTGTGTGAAATGAAAGTGTGCCCTTCAGCCAACCTTTTCGATTTTTTTTTATGTTGCCATAGACAACTTGTAATAGACTCTTTGATATAATTAAATTATTATAATTACCAGGAAATAAATAATTCCATAATTCCTGAGGGAGTGATAATTTATTTATTCATCAGTCAAAGATTTAAAAATTACGTAAAATTTAATGAGAAAACTAATTAATATTTTCGTTTCACCTCTACACGTAAATTCTGCAAAGGCCAATTTTCATTTTTAAACGCTACCCAAAAAACTGTTTTTTACATTACCATATTATTGACTGAATACCTTCTACAGAAATTTAAGAAAAGAATATGTATGGACTATGCACCTAGGTACCTACATGATTTTGTAATATTTTTCCAATATTATGGAAGTTTCAGAAAAATTGTATAAAGGTGACTGTATTATAATTTTGGAAAATGGTGAAGAGGCTACAATGATATTTTGTAGAAAAATACTTCGCCATATTTTAGGAATGTAGATAATATCGGAGAATGTTGTAGGTATTACGTATTTAACAAATTGCTCAAGTTTTTTTATGTTTATATTTCCACTTTATTTTTATTATTTTGTACTTAAGCAGATGTCTCTCTTGTAATCATAGTATTATAAAATTTGTTTGTGGTGGTTAGTCAGGTGAAATCTGACAATAAAGTTTTAATATCATAAAATTATTTGGTATTTTATTTTACTCATCACATACTCCTTGTATTCCATCTAAACATTTATTTCTAAAGGAAGAAAAGTCAATAAATAAGTAGTCCGACCATGTAAGTTATTATAATTTAGTAAGCTGGAAAGAATTTACACAGAGAAAAGATAATATGTTTGTATCTATTATAAATCTCTCTTCAAAAAAATATAAGTATTTTAATGTTGATTGGCACCCCTTCAGAGTGGCTTAGGCTTTGCCCTTAGGCCCTTAGGCTTTGCCTAACTTGCCTATTAGGTAGGGACGGTCCTGTTTACTTATTAGGATTATACTTATCAGGATTCACACTTTGGGTATAACAAAAAAGTTTAATGTTTCTCAGATAGGGATGCAACATCATTCTTAAAAACATCGATGCTCCCGTGGGTAACATCGATGTTTAAAAACATCGGCAATAAGAATGATAAGTACATCAATGTTTTTCCGATGTTTCAATTATCCCATACAACACACAAATTGTTATACCAATAAAAACAAATAAATGAAACTAGAAATCTTAAAAATAAAACACATTTTCTCAGTTGAACTGATTTAGGCATTTATTTGAACGTAACAATTTTGAAATGGAGTAAGTAGGTATCTAGTTATAATTGGACTTACGAAAACCTTATAAAATGTAGGACGTATCAGCGATGTATCGTTGTCACACCATGTCGATGTATCGGTGATGTATCGTTCATCAAAACATTGATGTTAACATTGATGTTTATGAATCGTTTGCATCCCTATTCTCAGAGCCAAACAAATCTCTCATCATAATGATAATAGTTTGGTTGATTGCTTTAACTATCATACACACTTATATCTACCATCAATGATGGAACTAAGTTCAGTTAGATTCTAACTGGATATTAAGTAATTTGTCTTTGTTTGTTGTTAATATTTTACCCTGTTAATATTTTAAACATCGCCAATTTCCACTTTTGAACCAGGTGAGTTCTTATTTTGATCCTTCACAATGCTCTATTCCATTTGTTTCATACTTTTTTTGCCACAAAATTACCAATTTAAATTTGTTTTATTGTGTCTATAATGGCGTTATGTTGTCATACCTGTATATACCTTCTTCACATTTCCGGTCTCTGACTCATTGATTAAGTCTTGCAACATCAAGGTTGATCCATAGTTCGAAGCCTTCGTAAACAAACTAAAGGGGACAAGAAACCAGGGACACCTTACATACACTCGTTTATTTCACGGAGGATGGCGCCATTTTCAAATATGATATTGATAGTATTTTCGAGGTACATTTTTATTTCTTACAGCATTAGGAACACACTTAAATGTTATGTTGCAGTGTCTCCCGCATTATTTTTTTTACGAATCTCGATATAAACCTAAATTCATATTTGCACACTTCGTAATAAATAAGCTTGAAAAGCTTTTGTTGTGGAGTAAGTCGCCATCGGGGATTGAACCCGCGCCTACTGGATCGAGTCGAGCGCTTTACCAACCTGGCTTCCGACAACCTCATTTGCGTTATTTTGTTTTTACATTGCAATAATGAACACATTATTATTGCAATGTAAAAACAAGATTCGTAAAAAAAAATAATGCGGGAGACACTGTAACATAACATTTAAGTGTGTTCCTAAAAATGTAAGTACCTCGAAAATACTATCAATATCATATTTGAAAATGGCGCCATCCTCCGTGAAATAAACGAGTGTATGTAAGGTGTCCCAAGAAACCATCAAGAAACGTCATCCATACGTCATAATAATATCGTGTCACGTGATAGCGTAGTCATCCGAAAAGAGGCCGGTTTCTCGTTTTTTCCATATTCGTTTTGTGTTGCTGACGTTTGCTGGCGTCTTTCGATTTCTCATTAGTCATAATATAATTTAATTTTTCTTGCAACTAATTACGTGTCGCATTGTGTTCATATCTCTATTTAGTTGCGGTAAAAATACAGTATTGTTCACTCAGTTGAAGTGTTGGCTGTAGTCCAACATTACTGTAATCATATTTTATAATACGAAATACGGGTGTGTCAGTGTCTTGATATTGCACTAGCGGAATATTTTTATTTTAGTTTGGGATCTGTAAAGTGGTCTCTCATACATTATTCAGTGTAAAAGTTATATTAATACCTTCGTAAAATGAATCCTTACCAACAGGTCAGTACAAATTAGGTCGATTAATTACATTAATAATCTCATTATATGCACACATGTTTTGACTGTAATTTTGCTTATGAAGCCGGTTACCTTTGCCGGTCTTATTGCATATTTTGGAGTTCAAAGATCACAAAGTATTTCACGACTTTCACAAATTTTTACAATATGACTCTTCAATGTGACAGACCATATTCCGGATGTTGCTTTTAATTTTAGACAAAATCTACACCGCCCTCTTAAATTTCCAACTTTATCCTTTTCACTTATTAAGAATAAGATTTGTTAATGTCTAAACTTGTATTTCTCAAATTTCTTAATGAATTATGCATGTTTGTCTTTTTTATATCTTGAGGCAGTTTTTTGCCACACAATTATGATAAAAATTCATCTGGTTTAACAAATAATAGAGTTTATGTGAACCTTGAGGCTGGCCACACACGTCCCGATGTTCAGTTCCGGAATCGACCGTTTTGCAAAAAAGTTCCGATCAAAATTTCTCTCTGAATTCAGCGTCACCCCGATTGTAAATTTAGAAAGAGGTTTTGGTCGGAACCTTTTTGCAAAACGGTCGATTCCGGAACTGAACTTCGGGACGTTTGTGGCCAGCCTAATAATGTAAATCTAGAATTAATATAATTTCCAAACAAGTCTTGTCATTTCCTTGCCCTGTTTGTGAATAATAAAAACATTTATTGTTTTCATAAACTAAATATACTGGCAACAATTTGTCACATTGTATTGTCGTGTTGGTTACATTAATTGCATTTGGATGATAATTTCATGGTGGTTAATAATAGCATTTTCCATTTTCCAAAGGGGCAACCAGGAGTGCCTCCACATCCGTCTTATCCACAAATGCCATACGCCCCACCACAGCCATACATGCATAACATCGGCTTCAGTGGGGCTCCACAATCATTCGGTATGCCAACGCCATACGGTGGAATGCAGCATCCCACACCATATCCTCAACCATATCCGCAACAGAACCAACCTTATCCCCAACAACATCAAGCATATCCCCAACAACATCAACCATATCCTCAACAACATCAAGCTTATCCCCAACAACAATCACCATATCCCCAACAAAGTCAAGGATATCCCCATGAACAGCAATATCAAAGTCAACACTCTACTCCTCAATACAATCAACCTCCTCACACACAATCCCATTACCATGGACAGACAACACAACCGTCGCAAGCCCCCAGAAAGGTAAAGTAAAATAAGAACTTTAGTTTTATGTGGGGTTGCTTTTATGCTATACAATATTTACTATGTTTCGTCAACCGCTGACTTACATTTTAAAAAAATTCATCATTACTGTGTTTGTAAATGTTTTGACTCAACATTTTGTTGTAACATTACAAGGTTTTATGTATTCTTTGGTAATGGTAAATGTGATGTATTGTAACAAATTGCTTAAGGCCCTATATGCTGTCATTGGGCTTCGGCGCCGTGAATTTTACTCAGCCAATACTGAGATAATCGTCTTGAAACTAAAGACAGTGATAGATGAAAGTATGGACTACAGATCGGCTGTTCTAGAATTAGAGGGTTTGGAAATTCCTTGAATAAAAAAATATTCTTAAAGTACCCCTAAAATTTACGGGATCTGAAGATTTTCCGTTCAGTTTTTCAGATATAAAAGTATAATTTAGCCAAAATACTGGTAATTATAATCTTAATATGCCCCCTTATGCTATGAGAATGATTGTACGAAGGTTGAAAGAACGATGCTGTAAGGAAAACCAATGTTGTATATTATGAAAAATTATGTTAAGAATTATACAAACGTATTTTATGTACTCGTAGATAATTTGTTGCATCGATAGTTGTTGAAGTTTTCAGGATAGTCCATGTTATATATGTAGAGTTTTCAGGCTGATCGTCTTGTGGTTTTAAAAGTTGGAGTATTCTTGGCTTCACGGCAGCGCTATGTGAAAGCGAGACCACAAAGCGTACGTACGTAAATACAAAATGTAAATAAAATAATAAATAAATTAATAAAAAAATATTCGGTTCCCTAGTCGGTGCATGGCTTCCTTCCCATACAGGACATAGTTGTCAAAGGTTGTTACGATTTACAGCACGATAAAGTCTGAAAACTCTACATACTTCTCGTTGCATTTTTAGTTAGCTGTATCAAGTAGGTACCTAAAATTAGTTAATTAGAATGGTTTTCCTATAATTATTGTCGAAACACGTATTAATTAAACTTTATTATTCTATAATTTGTCTGACGCTTCCTTTGTTGTTGTAATTGTGGTAATTTTAGTTCCTATAATTACTCTTTTCAAACCACACCGATTGATAGCGTGTGTCATTTATGATTATAATATTGTAGATACTTAATCTACCACACGTAATAACAAACTATTTTTATTATAATACTCACAACCTAACCATAAGGAAAATAGCTTTGAAACAAAGTTTAGTGCAAAACGTTTTATCGTAATGGTAATGAAATGCAATAAGTATGGCTAATATCTCCACTCGGAAACATGGACTATAAATTATTGATTCCAATGCATGACTATACGACTTTGTGTGCCGTTTTTATCAGTTCCATTTTCATTATTAAGATGTGTAGTGCACAATGACATTCCCAAGAATGACAGAGTTACCATCGTTAAACTATTTAGCATTCCTGTGAAATCATTTGTTCCAATGTTGCCGCTTTCCTATCTGTTTATTTGGTAGTACTTAATATATTATGTCGATGGTTTATTTATTTGTCATTTGAAAATTGTGATGTAAAAAATGAACAAAAAGGCTCGCAACCAGAGGTTGTCTGGATGAGTTCCGATTATTCGCGACTTAGGAAGAGTAAGGTTGCTGATTTAAATGGCGGTTTTCATAAACAGCATCATAAAGAGTTGTAAATAAATAATCTACGTAGAAAAATATTGTCATTTCAACATGTATGTGGATTGTTTTGAAGGGGTTGGCTAATAATATCTATGTTTTTATTTATTTGTGTTTCAAAAAATGCATAAAGCACGTCTTAATGAGTGCATTTGTTTACTTTTTAATACCTACTTGTAAAAATTTGTCCAATTGCTTAGAGCCGTTGACTAACATATGGTAAAGAAAATATGTTATTTCACTGCTAATACTGCACTGTATGTATTTCATGTTTGTTTTTAACATTGCAATGGCAGGGAAATGCTCTTCTTTTAATCTAGCACTGCAGAACTCTTGTCAATTTTTATAATGGAAAAGTTATTAAATATAACGGTTAATTCATTAAAGTGCCTATTACAGTTTTGACCTTGACGTTTTCTTGTTTAAATTTCTTTTCCAACGCATACAACATTATCCCAGTCATTAATGCATCAATTCTAAATATTCTGTGTACACGTAAACCATGAATATGTGTCTTATCGATGTTTACTAATGCTTTTTCTCAAAAGCATAATTTTGAATTGTATATGAGTTCGTCTCTTTTAAAGATGTCTGATGAGACAAATAATAATATTTGTGTACAGTTTCAGGTAAAGTAGTTTTGTAGTAATTTTACATCAATCATTTTCTTTACACAGTCTCCCGAGTTTGAGACCCTTTTTTGTAGTGTTCGTAAAGGACAGATATACCTGCCCAACGCATCTGTGTGCACTCTTGTTCATTGTGCGCTCACTAATCCTACTATCACTGCGTGTACGGACTTGCGTGTAGTTACGCTGTCTCACACTACAAAAAAGGCTCTCAACCTCCCGCGACTCGTGTACTTTTTTGCATTTGACAATGTATTGTCCAGTTTGTTATTAAATTTATGCACATATTTTTCGCCTCATGTTTATATTAATGATGTATTGTAGAATGTATTGGTAATATTATCTAGGTGAAATACTTTGTGATACCCTACAGTACCTATAGTAAGACATTTATAGATATTATCAGTACTACCTAGGTATTATATTTCATTATCCAATGTAGGTTATAAGTGATAACAACAATGTGCATTGATTTTCTTTTTAGCCGAGACCAACCGTCGTGCCCGCAGACCCCTTCAACCCAAGGGCCGACGCTGAGGTCCTCCGTAAGGCCATGAAGGGTTTCGGGACTGACGAGAAAGCCATTATACAAGTTTTGGCGAAGAGGAGCAACGCCCAAAGATTGCAGATTGCTTTCGAGTTTAAGACTTTGTATGGAAAGGTAATACTATTTTTTATCTGGAATAACGAAATTTACCGATGCTTATACTTCCGTACACGCTTGACGATATGCAAATTGCTTGTGTCATGAAATGCTCAAACGATTCTAACTTATATCCACAAGTTTTTACGAAACAAAGGTAACACTCGGTTCTCACCAGTGGCGTATATAAGAGGGGGGGCCGAGGGGGCCCGGGCCCCCCCCGAAATGTTGGACAATTCTTTAAAAAACGTTACTATAAAACATGAAAGTTACTTATGTTTACATTATTCAAAAAAATTTCGCCTGCGGCGCTATTTTTCTTTGTATTTTCTGCACAAAATGTTGATACCAACCTAAAACACGACCTTTTTCACTTACATTCACAAAAAAAAATTGCCTGCGGCGCTATTATAATTTTTATACTGTACAAATATTAGATCGAGCCCCCCCCGAAATGTAATCCTATATACGCCACTGGTTCTCACTTTCGGCTTTCATAATTGTTTAGATGTATCAAAAATCCGTTTTATAGATCTGCCAGTTTTGTAACGGACCGCTAAAATGGTCAATTGATATACATCTTAGCATACCTTAATACATGTGGTCCCATCATTGACAGTTGTGAACAATATTTAATCAGTGAATAAATTTCCACAAAATTGTGTATCGCATCCGTATTGTGTTTTATCAACTGTACTATCGGTCAATATGTTTATCTCATTATATGCATACATTCATGTACAATGTCACCTTGCTTGATACTAGGTAGATATTGCATTACTGTATACATGAATAATGTTTTAATGTCACCAAGTTTAACGACATTACAGTAATAATGGTTGATTTTTCCGATCAAGTCGCCATGTGCCGTGAATTGGCTTTGGCGCCATTAATTTTTCTCCGCCAATACTGAAGGCATCGTCTTGAAACTGGAGACAGTGATAGATTAAAGTATTGACTACAGGCAGAGCTGGGCGGTACTCGAGTACAAGTACTCATACATTGTACTTTGAGTACTTTTTGTGTACTCAGTACTCAGTCACGAGTACATTTATTTATATGTACTTGTACTTGTATTCGGCGCATTTTAGACCAAAAAAAATACTCGAATACTTTTCCAAGTACTCGAGTACATTTCAAGTACTCGAGTACATTTCAAGTACTCGAGTACATTTCAAGAACTCGAGTACATTACATACTCATATCAGCTTTAATGTTTTTAATCATTTGACTTACTCTTTTGTACTTTGTTATTTTATGTTTTATCCTACATGTGACCTTGAAATATTGTACTGTGGTTAGTATTGCTCCAGAACAGACTGTCGCCTAGTATGGCAATAAAATCCATTGCTTACTTTTGTTTTTGTTGTAGTTATTACTGTTTTTTTTTATAATGAATAAATGGGGTGTAAAGGTAGAATGCCTCCATGCTGGTACACCCCGGGCAACGCATTCCTTAATGCGGCTAAAGTTCTACCACGATAGCAAGCGACCAAAGTACAAGTGAAAAGTGAAAATTGCAATGAATAAGTCTAATCTGAAGCGAACCGTTACAAGCATAGAGATAGGAATAGTTAGAGTGTTTGACAACCTGCGCAGTAGACAGTTTCGTAGGCCAACATCTTGTATGGGGCGGCCACGTGGAGTGTGGCAAAACGTATTTTTGTGTACTAATATTTGTACGAAATTTGAACTCCCCTCAGCGATAATCCGTGATTTTACTATTAAAAATCAATCATTTGCCTCTTTATCAATAGTACTGGACTGTCCATACAAACCTACGCCTCAAACGTGTTTGTTTTGCCACACTCCACGTGGTAGATGTTGGCTTATGCGCAGAACACCAAAATAGAAACGTGTGACACTCTGATTTATGGTATCTCTATGGTTACAAGATCTTGCTCAAACAGCCCTTGTCAGGGCTACTCGACGAAGGACATTGGCAACAATGTCCGGATCCTACAACTAAACATCGAGGGTATTAGCAAGGCTAAGACTGAATATCTCCAAAGACTGACAACTGAGAACAACACTGACGTAATATTGCTGCAGGAAATGCATACTGCAAATGAGGAACAACTCCTGTCCAGGGGAAGGCTGCAGGGATACACCCTGGCCGCTGCACTGCACCATCGTCAATATGGCTGCGCTACTTACATCCGCGAAAACATCCGAAACTGGGCAGTGGTGCACACCTCAGACGTAGATGACATATCAATCATAGCTGTTAGGATCAATGAACTCACTGTGGTAAACGTCTACAAATCTCCAAGCCGCTCTTGGCCAGAGAATATGTTCCCGAACATTGTGTCCCATCCTACTGTGCTCATGGGAAATTTTAACTGTCACCACACGGACTGGGGGTACCAGAGCGAAAACCTGGAGGGGGAGAAGCTTGTGGAGTGGATGGATGTGACCAATCTGCAGCTCATATTTGATGCTAAGGAGAGGGGCACCTTCCGCTCTGCCAGGTGGAACCGCGACTATAATCCAGATCTGTGCCTTGTCACCAGGGATGGCTCGGGTAGATCCCAACCTATTTCTCGTACCGTGGCCGGGGACTTTCCCCATAGTCAACACAGGCCTGTGATGGCTACGATTGGACACACACTCAAAGTCATACACTCCATACCAAAACCCCGATGGAACTTCCAGAAGGCGGACTGGGCAACTTATAAGACCATCTTAGACAACGAAATTGAGACCCTAGATCCACTCTAGGGTATCCGAAACCGGTGTGTTTTTACAGAACCGGGATTTCGGTACCGGTCTTCAACGGAACCGGGAAATCCCGGTTCTTTCGGTACTAGGATACCAGCCTATGAAGGGAGTAGAAAGTGGTGCTACCGAATAATTAAAATGATTTTTAGGTACTGCAATGTGAATTTTTGCCTTAACTGGTTTGGGATTGGTGCGTCCACCCTACTATAAAAACTAACCGATATGATCATAGTCATAAATAAACACCTTACCAAAAATATTACGTCTAAAAAAATAAGACTCACTTTTGAGATGTCCAAATTTTGTAGTTTTCGATGACAAAACAACTGACCCCTTCCCCTGCTAACCGCATCACACCACGTCTGCAGAGCCCGCAGTCTGCACACGCCATACAAACCAAATTTTACGTTTTGAAGTCGAGTCCCGAAAGTACCGAAAGAACAGGGACACAAATTTTAAATCCCGGTTATTTGTAACATCAAAAGAACCGGGAATTCCCGGTTCTTTCGAGACCGGGATTTCCCGGTTCTGAACACTAATCCACTCCCTACCAACTATAAAAAAATTGTGGACCTTATACTCGCCACAGCGAAGAAAACAATCCCCAGAGGCTTTCGAAAAGCGTATGTGCCGGGCTGGAATGAAGAGTGCGAGAGACTCTATAATGAATTTCTGAACACTTAAAATCAAAACGTAGCGGACCAACTGCTAGAGTCTCTCGACACAGCCCGAAAAGATCGCTGGTCTACACTGATGGAGAGCTTAGACTTCAAGCACTCAAGTCGAAAGGCTTGGGCTCTCCTTCGGAAGCTGGGTCAGAGCCCCTCCCAAAATCGCCCAGCCCGTGCATCTGCGAACCTTATAGCAAAATTTGTACAATGGTCGTGTGCATACGAAAGAAGAAGAAGAATGAAAAAATGTTATGAAATTTGGTGTTTCATTGGTCAGTGATGTACTCGGTACTCTGTACTTGTATAAGTACTCGAGTACTTATTACTGAGTACTTGTACTTGTACTCGAGTACATTTTGTGTACAGTACTTGTACTCAGTACTCGAGTACTTTTTGCCTGTACTCGGAACAGCTCTGACTACAGGTTGAATGTTCTAGAATCACAATATTTGGAAATTCCTTGAACAAAAAATAATTCTAGAAGTACCCCTGAAATTTGCAGGAATAATGCGTTATCCATTCAATTTTTCAGATGTAATTATTGGGTTAACAAGTTGACTGTCGTAGATTTTTTAATTTGTTCCCAGGTTCTTTTTAAAAAAATATGATTCACATTGTCGCTTACGTTATTCCTATTTCGCGCTGACATTCTCACACAAAATTACAAAAAGTTGAAGCGGTAATAGAAAGATTTTCTCAGTGCATGAAGGCTCTTAATAATCCATGTTATTTTTCAGGATTTAGAGGAAGACCTCAAGAGTGAATGTTCGGGACGTTTTGAAGACGTCATTATGGCCCTCATGACTCCTCTTCCGCAGTTCTACGCCAAGGAGATGCACGATGCCATTGCTGGAATCGGAACCGACGAAGATACTGTCATTGAAGTTCTTTGTACCATGTCTAACCATGAAATCAATGTCATCCAGGATGCTTATCAAGCCAGTAAGTTTAACTGTGTAACATTTTTATTATATTGGTGATATGATCACCCCAAGGACACTGAAAGTATGTATTTCTTCTGTAGAAGAAATGGAATCGTCCCGATGGAGGTCAATGAGTGGTTGGTGAGTTCCAGGTGTTCGGACCAGCAAAAGCTTTGTTCTACAATCTAATATTGTTTGTCAAATTTTACATTCTCAGAACAATAATTTATTAAAATTGTACTTTCGACAAAATCGATCTAGGATTCATTCCCTTTGTCCCAAATTGTCAAAAGCAAACGCAAACTTTTTTTAAACATTGAGTCAAAACATAACGACTGTCAAACTCCTTATAAACTAGTTTGGATTAGTGATTGCAAACTCTGTTTTATGGCTACCTGTCTGGATCAGCTGGAATGATCAATCCACTATTTTTTAGTGTTTCTTGTCTCAAATAATAAGACCAAATTAATATACTACTAATCATTTTTGTATCGTTTCAGTGTACCGTTCATCCATGACTGATGACTTGGCCAGCGACACTTCGGGAAGTTTCAAAAGACTTATGGTATCCTTGTGCTGTGTGAGTATTATATCCTATTATTCAAGAAATATTATCAATATGTAATTACAATACAAAATTCCAAATAATCCCACAACATCCTTTCATTGTGTAACTACTTCATAAATTCTATTCTATCCCTTCCTGCCGCATCCCTTGCGATGTCTAACTGTAGGCAGAGAGAACAGATTGCCGGACTTCCTCGTCCTTACACAACCCTGGCACATTCATGCTATTCGTCATACATAATTTACAATTCATTTCACTCAAAACACATCCACCCGTGAACAACTGGTTGACATTCTCGAGCCAAGTTCTTGGACAGCCGTGCTTCCTTACACCTCTTCTTTCGCCCGAGTATATCTTCTTGTCCTTTTATCAATCATCCTCTCTCCATATATCCCAATCATCTACACTTGTACATATATTATCATTATCTTAAGTGATTCATGTATTGAATACGAGATTGGCATATTTTGCTTTCAGGCCAACAGAAATGAAGACTTTAATGTAGATGTGGATAGAGCGAGGTCTGACGCCCAATCGTTGTTACGAGCTGGTGAGTGGAATTTCGTACTTAATTCACGATAAACATTATTACGATGATAGTGTTGGACATTTATCAGTCTCAACTATCAAGGTTTTGAATCTCTGTATTTATGATTTTCTAACAGATGCTTTTTACATTTTCTAGGTGAACTTCGTCTCGGCACTGACGAATCGACATTCAATGCGGTTCTGTGCCAGCGTTCCTTCCCTCAACTGGCTGCCACCTTCCAGGAGTATGAATCGGTGACGGGACACGAGTTTGAAAAGGCGATCAAGAACGAATTCAGCGGAGATATTAAAGATGGACTGTTGGCTATTGGTGAGTATTTATATTTTTAACTTGAAATAAAACTGCTTCTGCGCAGTAAAATAAACCTACAATAAGTAATGTATTATGTTTATATTCGCCTGGCTAATGTGGGTACAATTATGACAGTTACATCACGTACAAGTTGCAATTAAAATGAAACTAAACAAGTTGAGATGGTTGGGACATGTCTAGATGATGAATATTAAAATGATTAGAAAGAAAATATACCTGGAAGAAAAAAGGGGTGTAAGGAAGCGCAGCTGTCCAAGAACCATGTGACTTGATCATGTCGATGAAATTTTTTTTCTTGGAGAGACGTGTTTTGAGTAAACGAAATCGTAGAGTGTGTATGATGAATTGCACAAATGTAATAGAAACAACAAATGTATGATCGATCTGCTCTCTCTGCCTACCCCACAAGGGATACGGCGTGAGAGGACAGAATAGAACATAATTGACATGCTTAAATTGTGATTACAAATTTATGTTTTCAGTGAAGTGTGTACGTAGTCGAGCTGGTTTCTTTGCTGAGCGCCTTCACAAGTCCATGGCTGGCATTGGTACAACGGACCGTCAGCTGATCAGGATTATTGTGACGAGGTCAGAGGTGGACTTGCAGGATATTAAAGAGGCGTTTGAGGCCAAATACGGCAAATCACTGCAGAGCTGGATTGAGGTAATAACCTAAGCATTTCAACGCTAGTTTTAATTGGGACTTTGTTTATCAAATTTTACGGCGATGAGTTCAACAATTTCTCCTTTATATATTTCTTTAAAAAAAGCTGCAATGACTTAACAAATCGAGTCAGGGAAGAAAAAGATGGTTGGAGTGTATGCTAAATACCAAACCACATCTCAGCGGTTGCGGGTAGTACAAGATATGTAGCTTTCCTTCTCGCTTCGTTCATCAGCTTTCATGACACAGCAGATAGAACCACTGAATAGAATACTGGTGTGTTAGGCCGGAGGTCAGGGTACGATTCCCGACTGGACTGGAATTGGTAAATGTTACTTAAGTGTAAAGTGATCACATTAAACCATTGTATATCTTCTTCTTCTTAATCTTAATGTAGGCCTGATGGCCTCTTATTTAAGAGCAGTTAGCCTCCTGCGAGGTCGACTCCCAGCTGTTGATCCATCTCTTTGGTGGTCTGCCTGGGGGTCGCCTTTAGGGTTGGCCATGGAGCACAATGTGAGGGAGCCTGGATGGTTCCATTCTCCCCACATGCGCGTACCAATATCTCCTCCGTTGCCTTCCCCATCTGACTACATCCTCGGCCTCGCACATCTCTCTGATTCTATATATCTGTTGAGATAACTACTCGTTATACTTTACTGTTTTATCTTTTGAGTTACACATAAAAATAATGTATTCTTGTTTGTTTTTCAGGGAGATACATCCGGACATTACAAGAAATGTCTCTTGGCTCTCATTGGATGCTATTAACTTCTTGAAACATTCTAAACTCATCAATCTCACATTGTTTTAATTATTATGTTTAATATTATAAGACTCATTATTTTCTTCTATAATATCATATTTTTATATGTATAAATATTTCACTAAAACATATTGTAATTTGTACTTTTTTAAAATGACAAAAAATATGACATTTTCTTGTGAAATTTTGCCCACCTCGGCTTACGTAATAAAGCATAGTTCACAATTTGAATTGTACAAGTCAACCCTTGGGCTCTTTTCTTTCTCATTAGGTAATTTTTGTCATGTTTATGACACTGCAAAAGCACTTAAAGATTGATGCCAAATTTTGTAAGCACACTGCTCTGCTTTCTTTGACTTTTTTACAACCCTAACTGCATTTTCACTCTTAATGCAAAACTATGAACAATTTATTGTTCGCCATTTCACGAAATTAGTACACCTCAAGGGTGTATATATTTTATGTATCAATATTTCTAAAAACTCTTAACAAAATAGACTACCTATGTACAACTACACAGAGTACCTACATGGTTGGTGCAGTTGGTTGAGGCGGCAGTCTTTCAAGCTGGAGGTGCCAGATTCCAACCCCGGCATTGGCGATGTATTACACACTTTGCGATACAAGCTTTTAGCCTAACGCAAGGTGTACAGGAAAGTATTTGGGTTTATGTATGTAAGCCCAAATACTTTCTTTATAAAAAAAATTAAATAGATTTATAGATCACCAAACTACTCTTAGAAAATGTAGTCTTAATTTTTAAGAAAACATTTTTCACTATGCATTTGCCAAATCTATCTGTGTTTAAAATTATGCACAATTTTTATATAAATGTTCACCAATTTTGTAAACTACCACCGAGTCTGAATTATATATTAATGTTTATACGTAAAATATTTATTAATTCTAAGTGTCCTACAAACATTTCTGCCAAATTTGGTGCAACGGAAAATCATTTCTACCAGACTGTTTAAACATATGTGCACCTTTAATTAGTAAGTATAATTCACATCTCGTCATCTGGGAGTAACAAGGTACTAACTGATAAGACCAAAATGTTGAGAAAAATTAAATCAAAGTTTACACACTCGTATCCTTTATTGGACCTTATTATAGGTTATTTACACAAGTACCACATTTTAGTTTTTTTTTTCTTAATTGTGCTTATAAATTATAAATTAAAATAATCTGTATTGCATATATGAAACATACAGAGGGCAGACTTATTGCCAAATGGAAATTTCTACCATTATGTTGGTTAGAAAAAAATACTATGTATTTAGAATCTTGTCTTTAGAACTACATAGGTACTAAATTATCAGATTTGCTAGTTTGCTAAAAATATGTAAGATTTTTAAGAATATGATTGAATACGTCAAGTAGGTGCAGTTGACTCGAGTGCAGACATCCAAACGAGAGTTCCCAGGTTCGAATCTCAGTGCTGACTATGTATTCTGCACTTTGCAACACAAGCTTACCGTGAATTTAAATGGGTAAATAGAATTGCAGTAGGTAGTTGACTATTATATAAATATAAAAAAATATATATAAATATGAAAACAATTAAGCTAAAAACAATAATTATCTAAATATATGTGTCAAAATATAATGCCATAAAGAAAACCGGGTGATTAGTTTGTGCCTTTAAAATATTATTGTTGTAATCTAAAATATTTATATCGTAACTTTTTACTCATATTTTCACATTTTGGTTGTTAATATTTATTTCGAATTAATGAACAAAATTAAAAAAACACTAGGTATTTATTTTAAAAAAGTCTAAATTTTTATTATTAATTTATAGATTTTGTTTTAGTTTTAACGAATAGAGATATTTTTTTACTTAATTTTATTAAATGTTCTACATTTTTAAGTATGTATTGCCATTTACGACAGTTTTATTTGTGGCATTTCTGCCCCTGTGGCTTTAGTGCCCTTTAGGCATTTGTGCCCCTGTGGCTTTAGTGCCCCTGTGACATTTGTGCCCCTGTGATTTTAGTGCCCCTGTGGCATTTGTGCCCCTGTGGCATTTATGCCCCTGTTACATTTCTGCGCCTGTGGCATTTGTAGCCTGAATTTACAAATTAAAAATACAGGAGGTCTTTTCGTTGCAGAAGTTCATACTGTTACGAAATAAATTTTATGTAAACGTATTATAAGTTTCCTTTCTTGATCATTAGTGCTAAATAATTGTAGGTGTTTAATTTTATAAAATACTGATATTTTATTGAAGTTAATTTAAAAATAAACATACAGTTGATTTTGTCTGTTCAGATTTTTAATAAAATGTTTCAAATTTCTACCATGTCTTTTATTTTCAAGTCTTTTTAAACAATATTTTTTTAATGTTTCCAGTGCCATGTATACCTGTTTCTTGTGAGAATTGGAAATCGTAAACATGGTTAAAAATAGGAATTATATCCTAAGAAATAATCAGAAAAATTGAACCTATGACCTTCAACACCTGACGTAGGGACTTATTTTCTTTTCTAGAGTAAGAAAAGTGAAAGAAAGTTAATGAAAACTGATGGAAAATTTTAATAGTGTTTTGAAAGAATGTGAATTTTATTCTGTCATTCTTCGTAGGTGGATGTATTAAAAAATGATAATAATTATTTATTAATACATAAAGTTATGAACCTATGTATTATTATAGCATGGTTTATAGGGTTTGCAAATTTATCTAATTATTTTAACTCGCTATATTAGTATTTGAACCTACGTAGAATTAGTATGGAACATAGTGAGCTCCCGTGTTTTTCATACTAAATAGTTATCCTTCTAGAGCCAAACAACATTTATCACGAGCACTGTAGCTCAGATACATAATATTTATTTATTTTGATTATTTGCGATATATACATCCAGGACTATCTGTGAAAATTCACAAAAGGTTTTTCATTCTTAAGAGTGAAGCTGTGTTCATGAAACAATCAAATCTTTTTGATAAATTCCGATAGATGGCAATAGCGTAGGTAAAAATTAGCATATGAACAGTGTTGGTGAAAAGATAAAACCTATGTTACAAAAGATTCGCACAGATGGCGATAGTGAGAATATAAACTGACTTTTTGACAGTTTTAATAAAAAGGCAAATCTAGACCTCACCACTAGCAACCAAGTAGCATATACCTATTTCTAATACTCTATTTTTACGGCTATTTTTAATGTTAAGTTGAAAACACTGCCTATTTTTAGTGTTTCCAGCGAGAAAATAAGAACTAAATAGCATATTCTTATAACTTTCATGAGATAATGCACACCTGTCGCTGGTTACTATAGAAACTGAACTCGTAGAACGTAAACATGTTGTTGTGGAAGCTGTACTCAATGGTAGGAGGTAAAAGGAAATAAAGTACGTAATATGATAGAATTTTTATTGATTTTAACATACAGTTTACATAATGTACATAATAATAAGAGATTGATGTATGATTAACCAATACATATTTATTTATTATTTATTTTATGAAATATAAATTGGATAAAATTGTAATAATTAATAATAATATTAGTTAGATTGTAAAATATTAAAAACAAGTTAAAAATTTTATACAGAGCCCAAAAGATATTAAATTTATTTATTTTTAAATATAATTTTTCAACTAAGTAATATATTTTGGACCCAAATATTATGTAGCAAATATAGAGTACTTAAATCATCGAAAAATAATTGTTTTTTTTATTTTGTTAAATAATTATAACTAAAAATATAAAAACTTAAACTTATATTTAAAAATAAGCACTTTAATTTTTTTCTTGTCATCCAAGCGAGAACTGTTTGATTCTGGGAACTTGCCACGAAAATTATTCAATAATAAAAATAAAATAACAGTATATCCTTATTTAGTAGTTAATCCAAAAAGCATAACAAAAAATATATTCACTTACGATTACAAAAATAAAATGCAAAGTAACGAATTTTATAAAAATTTGGCACATAAAAATATCAGTACATGAATAGTATTATTTATTTATTTTCTTCTTAATTATATCCAGAATAAATTGGATAATTTTCGGAAAAAACTTTTGATAAAAACTTTAAAATTGTGCAAATAGGAATTTCTTAAATGGAAATGTGATACATTTTTAATATAGAATTATGATAATAAAACATCAAACAACAGTAATGATCGCCTACATGACATTGTATCCATATTTTGTTGTGACCTTCCATATTATGTTGTGACCTTCCATATTTTATTGTGACCTTCCATATTATGTTGTGACCTTCCATATTTTATTGTGACCTTCCTTACGTCTCTTCTACCGGGAATCCCAGGACATATTAAGAGGTGGAGTATCCCGAAAACATTTCCCGTGTCTTTTAGAAATACGTTTTTGGAGGACAATTTCGTTTTTTTTTTAAACAGTTTCATAGGTATTCAGTAGAATCTAATGCATATTATTTCGCAAAGAGAGTTATTTAATTTGTTTTTTTATTTTTCACAGGTAGTTCGCAAGATATGAAAGATTTTTTACGTCAATGAACTAAAAGAAGGTTCAATCTACCTTTTCTTTTTTTTTCACAAAGTAAGGCGATTGTTTTGAAAAACACCCTTTTGGCGTATAATGCCATTAAATAAAATAATATTGATTGATTTAGAGGTTTACAATGTCATGAGCAATCATTAATCTTACATCTAATTATATAATTAGGTAAATAAGTGATAAAGATGATATGAATTTTTAAAAACATTCACAATCTGCCCTTAGCTTAGTGTCTGGTTTAAGTTTTGCTGAAGAACTTTGGCAAATGTGATAGTCTTCGTCAAGGCTGTGAAGACATCCTATTTCTTGCGGACTCTCGTGATTTATTCTGAACCTCAGCCGTTCTCAGTGTTATGCCGAATATGTCCTCGTGATAACGATCTTCGAACTGCAAATAAACGTGAATTTTTAATGGTTAATCAATTTTGGAATGGATAAAATAATCTTATCGAATAATGGAATATACTACGAAGAAATGTCATGAGGAAGAAACCAGTTGCTTATGACACAATAGCTCCATTGGAGTCTTGCGAAATTCTTGCAATTTTGGTTTTTTTTTTCAAAATAGCAACGGCGGCAGATAGCGGGCACGTTGACTGGCCTCGACGACTACACAGTGAGAGAATCACTCATTTAACACAAAAGGTTTCAATATTACACCTTTTTTTAATCCGGGCATATTTTCGATTAACCTGTTATAATTATTCAATGTTTTACCTTGATATTCAACACGACGTTGTCAGCTTCCTTCTCTGTAAGGTTGCCATGCTTCTGCACAATCTTCTTCAGGGTTTGGAATACATGCTCGGCCATTGTGCAGTCTCCACACACATAGAAATGTCCCTTACGTTTCACAAGCATATTGTAAATCATTGCACCTTCCTGCTCAGCCAATCCTTGTACGTACGTCTGTAAAGAAATATTAGGTTAAAATTCTGATATGAATTTGGTCTTCATTCGAAAGGCTAACGGAAACTGGTTCCGTCAACGAAATGGAATTGATGACATAATGACATTTGTTCTTACCTTCGGAATTCCTTGCTCTCTCGAAAGGGCCAAGAAGAGCTTATTCACCACTCCTTCCTTTAACATCAGCTCTTTCTCCTCACAATATAAGTCCATCTCTCGAGTTCTACAACCGAAGAACAACCAAACTTCTCCTAAGCCTGAAATACAAACCAAATAGGTAAGTACAAAAACTTAAGCGTATCTATTTCTTCAGGTATGTTTTCCTTTGGACCACCTACCTACAGAACTGCTCCTCGCTTGTATTCTTCTGTGATGCCAGAAGCCTCTGAATGGAGCTATTCCTGTGCCTGGACCGACTAAAATTATTGGCACCAGAGGATCCTTAGGCAGGTGGAAACCTGGAGCGCTATAAGCAGAATATTAATAATTAATGAGAAACCATGTAAATTAATGAGATAACTGGATACTTTGGTGGCTGTAAAGCTCATTACCTTCTAATAAACATGTATGCATCGTCCCCTGGTTTCAAATCTTTTAGGTAGTTCGAGCAAACACCATAATGAGTAGTTCCATCTGAAAAGAAAATCAATTTTCATTTACATGTAGATTAATTGCACTATGGGAACTAATAGTTACACAGAGGTTTCTTACGAAATCCTGGAAAACTGATAACGTATCAAAAACGGATCAAATGTTGGTATATTTGAGGTTTAAGTGTTAAGAGCTATAAAGGAATCGAAGAGGAGAAAGAACTGTACAACTTTTTAGGACAAATCATGCATTACCGCTTCGCCAAACTGGATGATGTGTGAGCAAATAAGAAATTAACCGACGAAATTTTTACCTTGTGTTTCGTATGTAACGACAGCTACAGTGATATGAACTACACCAGGATGTGCTAAAGGACTAGAGCTAATGCTGTAGAACCTTGGTTGTAGGGGATTAAGCTGTGCCGCTAATAAAGCTGCGTTAGCCTTGACTGACTTGAATTGGCGTAAAGTCTCTTCTAGAGTTGGAGTTCCCCAGTGTCGCCAGTCCTCGTAGCCTGCAGCATCCTAAAATAATTAAATTATTTTTCAATATGTTTTGCCAAAGGTTCTATCCCCCGTTTTTCATTCGAACGCAAAATTCTCACGTTTATCAAAATAATATTTTTTTGGTGGCTTACCGTAGATAAGAATTCTAATTTGGCCTTTTCTTCAGGATCGGAACAGCAGGTGGCCAGATAAGCCAATAAGCTTGTTGAAGGAGGTGATGTAATATCCACGAACCTCGTCAAGAGATCCCTTATTGAGCAAACAGGCAAACGCTCATGAGGCTCCCATGTAAGCTCAACTCCTGAAAAGAACAAACATGTTTATTACGAAATTGCTTGGAACTTGGGTTAGTGGAAATTATGAAAAATAATACGAGAACATCCGCTAATACCATTTTGTGTGTGAGTCTCTTTGAGGAGTTCCAAAAGAACAGGGTGATCAGGGTCTGCAACACCGTCAACCATGGACAATATTGAGTCGACCATTTCTTTTCTGTTGCAAGGAAGGATAGCAACGTGATCTCCAGGCTGGTACAACATCTCTCTCTGGACAAACAACAAGAAACAAAATTAAAATACGAGTATGTATTCCAATAAAATTACTAATAATTTAATCGAAAAATCAAGGAGGCTCGGAAATTTAAAAATCACCGGGAGTTTTTCATTAATGGAAGAAGTACGTAAAATGTGAAGCCAATATTTTATTGCTTACCCCTATCTGGAATTCCACGAATATGGTCGATCTGCTGGATTGTTCGCCGTGAAGATTCTTCACTTCAAGAACTGGACACTTGAATAGTTTCTTACTGGCATTATTTCTTGCAGACTGAAGTGTCTCCAACATGGTACGTTTAGCAGAACATTCTGTAGTCGTTACGAATCTCACAGTATCCGTCGACAACGCCAAGCTTCCAAGAGCATCCGTTACGTTAGCCATGGCATTGTCATCATCCAGGCAGAAGGTTTCACAGGCAACCTGGAAAAAGATAGTGATTTTAATTCATCACAGTATGATTAAACTTGAACTTCATCTGGAAAATATGAAACAAGAGTGCAACAGTATATTGTAGTTCACCAGTATTGTAGTATTGTAGTTCAACAGTATATTGTAGTTATGCTGATGAGGGTAAAGAGCTTTAAAATGTTTTCAAATTAAAGGTCGACTGTTTTGTACCGTTCAACAGGATACAGAATTAAGTTTTCTTGAGCAGCCGTCAATATGACGGAGACCTCTGACCCAAAAGGAAAAAAAAAGTGAGTTTTACGATGTGAACTAAACTTCTATTTTCGGAATTCACAAATCAAAACGATGAAATTTGTCGCGCGATCCACATGAGTAAATAAACATAAAAAAAAAAACTTTTTGTACCTTGCTTTATTATTATAAAGTCACATTCAAGGTTACGAAAATAGTAAATCTCTTTTGATACTTTTTGAAAAGGATACGAGTCAGTCATATCAATTTGGGAAAATCTTGCGTACACATCTCTGAATATATGAATAAATAAATATTTATATACAAATGTCTAGGTAGATGACAACTGAGTAGATACGAGTAAATCTTTTCGAGTTTATTTTTTCTGTACTACACAATTTCAGAAATATTTTTTTACATTGGAAAGTAAACAGGAATTTAGTCCCACATTTTTATACTAAAAAGTATATAATATGTTTTTGCAGTTGCAAGCTAGATAAATAAACAAATAAATCTTTATTGGCCAAAGAAAAATATATATACCTAATAACAAAAACAAGATAATCGTAGTGTGCCAAAAGGCGGACTTATTGCAAACGCAATATCTTACAGTCAACCCCTAGATCTATACAATACCAGATAATCATACAATGGCCATGTGATTTCTCTTCCCTTTTTTTACAGCTACCTAATGCCGGCGCCGCACACTTGCCGAGAGTCGACAAGTTTTGTGTTCACGAGTAAAAAGGCGTGTGGACGGGGCGTTTGTCTTAGCTCGTGTAAGTAACCGACTGTTAAAGCTTTTTTACACACGAACACAAAACTTGTCAACGCACGGCAAGCGTGTGGATGAGGCATAATCATTACTAGAAAAGCCTAAAATTAATCCGCGAACTAAACGAATTCTGTTGATGATTTTCTTTTTTGTAAATGATTGAAAAGGGTTCAATGATGAATTTTATCACGGATTATATGGAACGTGGGGTTAACTGGAAGAAATCGCAGTTCTACGATAAGTTCGCCCTAGTGAACAGCGATTTATAATCTGTACTATGTCCATTTTTTATATTTATATGTATTTGTTGTTTGGGGTTAACTGGAAGAAATCTCAGTTCTGCGATAAGTTCGCCCTAGTGAACAACGTTTTATAATCTGTACTATGTCCATTTTGTATATTTATATGTGTTTGTTGTTTACCTTAAGTTTAAATAAATAAATAAGTTGTTCACTTAAAGATAAAAAAATAAATATATACGTACTTTTTTAATATTTCACTTTTGAAATTTGTAAAAACAGAGCGACCTTAAAATGCTATAAAATATTTTGCACAATATTGTGTCTACGTCATATTGTATCTATTATTATTTTCTCTTCTATTTCGATTCCTCTCACGTTTCTTAGTAGTTTCTTTAATTTAATATAATAATATCTACCTATCACGTGCCAGTTGTGGGATAACCTCATCCCCGGAATATGGGATAGGTATTCTACATGTTATATCCCAATGTAACACGAGAGGTATGAAATAATTATTGTGTGGATACTTTCGATTCACTAAGTACTCTATTCTCTACTAACTGAAGGACAAATTTGCAATGCGTTTCTCAAAGTATCTAGGCATTTTTTATTGATGTGCAGTGAACGGTTAGGCAATCTTCTTCTTCTTATTATTCAGCCATCTTTCCACTGCTGGATATAGGCCTCTTCTAACATTTTCCAAGTTTTTCTATGTACATTGGGCTTTGCTCACCCAGTTTCTTCCTGTGACTGGGACCATATCATCTACCCATCTCTTTTGGGGTCGTCCCACAGGTCTTTTATTTTCCCATGGTCGCCATCTTAGGATTCTGGGTGCCCATCTCTCATTTCCCTGTCTCGCAACGTGGCCCGCCCATTGCCATTTTAAACCAGCGATACGGTTGGGCAATAGCGGCTTTTAATATTCTATAGGTTTCACCATAAGTCTGGAACGCCTGGAGCAATTTCGACCAAACAATATACACATATACCTTGTATACAAATACCTTGCTATCTTGAAACGAATACTGTGTGATAGAGACTTCTAGAAATCCAGAAACTTCTGAGAAATTTTACTAATGAGGGGATCCAAGGGTTGTGTGGGGTCGTGTGTAGTATCGTATGAAGGGGCATTGGAAAATAAATTCAGATCTCAAGCTATATTTTGTCCAGCTCAAGCCATCGGGAGACATCCGGTCACCGCATACCGCCGTGTTTGGTGTCTCCTATGAAAGATCTTCACGAGTAGAACACAGGTCTTTTATCAAATTTAGAATCGGGCAAATCACAGTGGGAGACTCCATCAGAACGAAGGAATCCAAGCGCTCAGAGAATTACGTAGAATCTTCTAGAAGGCTGGGAAACAAGGCGAACTTTGTAGAACTAGAAATTAATCGAACATTGTAGAACCTTCCAGGAAGTTGTAGAAATTAATAGAACATTGCGGAACCTTCTAGAAAGTTGTCAGAATGAATGAACAGATGAATGTAGTTCGGATCATACTGTCGATCTACTTCATAAATTTGCCGTTGCGAAGCACGGGGAACTTAGCTAGTATTAAGTAATAGTATTCGATACAAGTCTACATTTTTAGAACCGGTTGTATTAAGAATTACATAAAATCAATTTGATATGTTATCCCACGTACCTAATAGAAATCAGAATGAACTGATTAATGAAATGTTTATTTTAGGAAAGGTGTAGGTGTATCTACCAACAATATATTTGTGTTTTCAGAGTATGTATTGTACTCAATTAGTTTTTTAGAATATTTTTACTAAGAGTGTGCATACCGACATTTCAAAAATTTGTAAAAACGGGAGACCTTCTATCTCGACAACCGTTACTAAATATGCTTTGGAACAAAACAGGGTAGATGCATTGAACCTTTATCTAGGGAATAACCGTAATAGATTTTTTATATCTTGTATAGATTTCTATCTATCTATCTATACCCTCACGCCACATCCCTTGCAGGGTAGGCAGAGAGGACAGAGCGCCAGACAGCCCTATCCTTACACACACTCCTAGCTTCCATCACATTCATGCAATTAGTCATACACGCTCTCCGATTCCTTTTACTCAAAACGCGTCCATCCTTGAGTATCTGGTCGACATGATCGGACCAGGTCAGTCTCGGACGGCCGCGCTTTCTCACCCCTCTTCGCTCATTCAGATATATCTTTTTTGTCATCCTGTCATCATTCATTCTCTCAACATGCCCAAACCATCTTAGTTTGTTTACTTTCATTCTTGTCACTACACCAGTCTTGCAGTCACTCATTTCCCTAATAACCTCATTCCTTATCTTATCTCTCAGCGTTTTCCCGCACATTCTTCTTAATGACCTCATTTCTACTGCATTCAACCCTGATTCATCCTTCTTCATCCACGTCCACGTCTCACTAGCATACATCAGGGTCGGCACCAAGACAGCATTGTGCACTAGCACTTTTGCTTTCATAGACACATTGCTACTACTAACAATCGGACCGAGCGCACCATTCGTCCTAGTACCGGCCAGCTTCCTTCTTTCAATGTCTCCATCACAGCGTCCATCTCTAGTAAACAAACTTCCCAGATATACATACTCATCCACTTGCTCCAGACAGTCATTACCAACCTTTATCACACAATTTGTCCTTATTTCCTCTCTTTCGAACACTAATACTTTCGTTTTATTTACATTCATTTTCATACCATTCATATCGCAGCTTTCGTACACACAGGATACTATCCGTTGTAACTCACATTCATCATCAGCCATCAACACTAAATCATCTGCAAACATTAACGCACATACTTTCACTCCATTTAGGTCCACACCAACATTCAGCTCATTCAGAGGACGCATGCAGTAGTCGAAGAACAGGTTGAACAACCAAGGCGACATGACGCAACCCTGTTTAACCCCTTTTGTGAGAGTGAACCACTGCGACAACGCAGCATTCACCCTGACACAAGCAGAGCTCTCCGTATATAGAGACGCGATTGCGCCAATCAGTCGGTCGCTCACCCCATATTCCGACAGTACACGCCACAGTCTTTCTCGGTCCACACGATCGTATGCCTTCTCCAGATCCACGAACGCGCAGAAGAGCCTCTGGTGTTTAGCCAGAAGCTTCTCCACGACCATCCGTAGGGAGAAGATCTGATCGGTGCACCCCCTGCCACTCATGAAAGCACCCTGCACATCCCATACTTTACTTTCAGTCACTTTTCTTACTCTTTCAATCAATACCTTTCCATACAGTTTGCCCACAGAGCTCAGCAAACTGATAGCCCGATAACTGCCGCATTCCAACCTTGAGCCTTTCCCCTTGTACAAAGGGCAGATGACTGCCCTCCTCCAATCCTCAGGAGTGCAGCCACTCTCCCAGCACAAGTTGAAGAGCCTCAGGCACCACTCGAGAATCTTCGGGCCACCTTGCTTGATGAACTCTATGGCCACACAGTCATGTCCCGCAGCTTTACCATTCTTTGCTTTTTTCAATGCAAGCACAACTTCATTCATACGTATTTCCTCGTCCTCAGCAATATTTACATTCATACTATCTGCTACATTCGTCTGGTTTGTACTAGTACCACTTTCATACAATTCTTCGAAGTATTCTTTCCATCTTTCAACAACTTCTTCTCCATTCATCACTAAATCACCATTCTTATCTTTGATGCAATTCATACTGTTTTTCTCACTTCCAGATCTCTTTCTTTTTACTTCCTTCCAGAATATTTTCAAATTCTCCTCGGCGTTCCTCGATAATTTCATACATTCCTCTTCCTCAAGTTTTCTCTTTTTCTGGCAAACCATTTCTTTCACTTCTTTCCTACACGCTTTATATATATTCTTCTTTCTTTCTTTCTCACCTCCATCATCTGGTTTCGTACCAAGCACATCATTCCACGCTTTCTTTTTCCTCACTACAGCATCCTTCACCTCATCATCCCACCACGCATCACCTTTTTTCCTTCCTACCAACGCTTCTCCACATACTTCTCTTGCACTCTTTACTAGCACCTCCTTCATAACATTCCATAGTTCACTCGTCGAGCGTTCCTCATCATCATGTACTTCTAGCCTTTCGTTAGTTAGTCTTTCATATTCATCCCTAACATTCGTCTCTTTCAGTTTTTCGACCCTGATTCTCCGGACAGGCTCCAACTTCCGAGCCCTCGAGCGCCAACCGGAGAAAAGATCAATCCTTGTTATCACAAGGAAGTGATCCGTCCACAGTCCGGCGCCCCGAAATGCCCGGGTGTCCTTTGTCGCCTTCCGGAGCTCAGAGTCCACACATACAAAGTCAATCATCGACCTTTCAATACGATCAACTCTCTCTCTTTGCCAAGTGTACTGGTGGATCTCCTTGTGTGCGAAGAATGTGTTCGCCACAAAGAGATCCAACTCCAAACATACTTCTAACACTCTTTTCCCGTTATCATTCACCCTATCATCGCCATGCAATCCCAACACTCTCTCAAAATTCTTCCTTCTGACACCGACCCAACCATTCAGATCACCTGCCAATATTACTTTTTCATTCGCTCTTCTTTTATCCGCTGTCTCCCGCACTAAGTTCCAAAACTCATCCTTCTCATCATCCAAGGCATCATTCCCTGGACCGTAACCTATAATAAGGAACAGCCTGGTCATGCCTACCTTGAAACGAATCCAGATGAGTCTCGGTCCTACCAGTCCATACCCATTACGCTTCACCATACATTCAGTCATTCTTTTTGATAATATAGCACCCACTCCCTGACGTCCATGTTCATTTTCAGGCACTCCAGACCACATTTCTGCCATTCCATTCACCACATCACAATCTCTATCCTTTCTTTTCGTCTCACATAAACACAATATATCTAAGTTCCTCTCATGCAAAACATCACGCAATTCATTCATCTTACCTTCCATATCTCCTCTTATATTCCACACACCAATCCGGCATTCTGCCCTCCTCTTTGCGCCCTCCCTGGTCCTTGACGCGGCGTGATGGGTGGCGAGCCTCATCGACTCCATGCGTCAAGACCACCACCTAATTTCTTACATAGATTTCGCAAAAAAAATATTTAAAAACACCTCTGACCTTTTTTCCGAAAGACGGAAACTCATTTCCCGAAAGTCGCGGAGTAAATTTTTTTACTTGTACTGATAATAGGCATTAAAATCTAGGGAATAACCGTAAAAGTTTTTTGATAGACGCAAAATTAACCCCAAAAAATGGAAAAAAAACGCTATTTTTACCATTTTATCATGCGATTGTCACGCAATTTTGAACCTTAATGCCGTGGGAAAAGACTGTGACGTCATTCCTGGTGCCATGCCCTTAAGGAGCTTTATACGGTCAATACTCGGGGAATATCTTCTTTAGTTAAGGAATCAGAACATTGATAGTGAATATCGCAATCTATATAAATTAGTAGGGAGACCACAAAGGAGATGGGCCGATGATATCATCGAGTCGGTGGGACATGGGTGGAGACAAAGCGCCCAAACAGAGAATGGTGGAAGACAAAGGAAAAGGCCTATATCCAGCAGTGGAGGGAAAGAGGCTGATAAGAAGAAGAATATAAATTTGAGAGGAAAACTTCAGAGACAAAGTGAAAAGGCAATGTTAGTTCTTTAGTACTACAAAGTAGATTTACCTTAAAGATTTCTCCAGCCCATTTCTTGAAAGCTTGTTCCTGTCCGCAAAGCTCGTCTCCAGATTCAACCTTCATCAGTCTTTCTCCTCCCAGTTGTCCAAGGAGGCGATCCACACACTTGCCGAACTCACAGAAATTAGGATACGCACTACTTCCCAAGGAGAAAACGGCAAAACGAACATTGCTCAATGGTCCAAAGTCAGCTTCAGCGGCCGCATCTGATGAACTTCCCCTAAGAGTGTCCACTCTTGTTAGAACTCCATCCATCATATCGGCCTGACTGTTGGCTTTTATGAAGGCCTTCGGAGTTACCCTATAAAGAGATATAATATAATGAGTGTTTCTACTTATTGGAAAAGGCCTATCTCCAACTTACTGTAGAAGATCTCTGGTATCTTTAAAGCTTTTTAATTGATACTTCTGACACATGGAATCCGACCAGATACCAGAAGGACGTCTGTCAACAAGGACAACTTTGTTCGGCGTCTGTATCTCTTATACAATTCTTTCGAATTTCTCGAAAAAAGACCTGGTGTGAAAGAAACAATACAGGATAAAAAAAATATAAATAAAATACCCCTACATAATAAACTTTTGTAAAACATTTTTGAGACGCGAATTCCTTTGAATTTGTAATTAATTTTCTTAATTTACAATATTTTGCAATATTGCCAAATAAGCAATTTAAAAATATTATTAAAAAGACGTCTACTACGGGTGGAAATTCATTTTTATCAATAGTACCCCTTAACACGGTCGAGTGCTTTTCAAAATAAGCAGGTACTTTTCAACGTTCCTACAATCCTGATAAATTTATAAGGGGAAACGTACAAATAACATCAATCTGTTTATTATTTTGGCGAAACAACATACAAATTTGTACAAATAAAAGATACAAATTGAAAGTAAGATACAAATTGTAAAACTGACAGGGGTATAACTAAAACTTGCTTGATATCAATTTTTTGACTCGAATAATTTACTAATTTACATTTACATAAATCCACTATTCTGGGTGGACTGTTAGAGATAAAAATAACCGATGACGAAAGTTCGTCGACTTTTATTGAACTTTATTTAAACGTATGTAGGTCTGTGTACTGTTTCTCAATCGTCATTAGGCCTTACCAGTTGGAATCGATTGGATTATATAAAAAAAAAACAAATTTAAGACAATCAATCGACATACAAATTAACTGTGATAAAAATACTGAAATTAATAAATACATATGTACATATTTGATAATGTAATATTTCGGGAACAATACGACAGATATTTAACATTACCTTAATGCTAAATTGCACAAATAACCCAAATTATTTTTTATGTCTAGATATCACAAATTTAGAAGAAATCTTTTCACCGTGTTCCCTTGTATCTTTACATTATGACTTTGGTAGGTAGTCTAAATGAAATGTCTAAGAAAAATGTACTCTGTGTCTCCTGAATTTCGAATAGGTATTTCACACATTTAGCCATTGATTCCGATGATGCCTCCTATGCAGTATTTAATTACTCATTTTTACCTATCGTATAAGTTACACTGCGTTTGCCAGGCCTGGGTTTTTTTCACACTTCTCAGCAGCATTCTCCAACGTTATTATAAAGTGTTTTAAAAGAAAGGAGAATAGCAATAACATTATATTAACATTCAAGACGTTTACGATTTTCTCTTCACTACCGTTGTTAAAAATCATATTATATTCTTTTAACGTTTCCATCCATAAGCTTAGTATAATATCACAATAATATGTGAATCATATACGAGTTAGAGGGACACTTTTACTATAGTTTAATGCTAAAAGCCCGACTTAACTGTAAAGTGTTTTCACGATGATACTCCCTAAGGACTCTTTGAGTTTTCCCTCGTACATAATACTAACACGTACAATACAACAAGCACGTTGCAAAGTTCAGCATCTGCATAAATTAGTGCGAAAATAAGTAAGGACAATTAGATTAACACTAGACCCTCAAAGAATATGTGCTGTGTAGGTTATAATTTTAAGGTATAAATTAATTTGAATTCTATTTATGGATAGAGGAGATTTTCACACGATTAGTCGTAGTTGTGATGGCTTTATTCTTGTTTAACCCTGCGAATTTGACCTTCAGGCAAAACCTTCATTCACCAGTTATCCTACCAGTTTTTGCAACGTCAATACAAAGGTTTTTTAATTCATTACTAAATATTGAAAATTATGTACCAAGAACTACAAAGTACGACATTTAAAAACTAGCAGTTTGGCATCCAACTTCCATTGTAGACTTTTTTAGGCATACCTATCATAAATCATTCTGACAACAAGCCACGATGGATATTTTCAAATTTTTAAGACACTGAACAATAATTGCAGAGAAATGCTGATATATTAAAACATATGGATACCGATGACCGTGAAATCCCGACATGTTATCATTTGAACACTGCAAATCCACTACTGCGAATAGAATGGCTTTTCTGCAGTTGTGAAATTTTACAAAGACTGGAATAGCCCACGCCGCGTGGCTTTTTCACGGATCCGCGTGGGAGTGGGTACCTTCTACAGTCAATATCAATTTAATACGTCAGTATTACACTCCCTTAAACACCTAGTTCAATATTGAGATATATTTAGCTTACGATATTTCATATAAATAAATAATAGTAACAAAAGTACCTATAAACCTTATAATATTGTGCCGTAAGCTCTGTAATTCAAAATATAAATATAAGAAAGTAAAGTGAATCATTATTCATTCATGGTACACTTAGCGTTTCTATTTCTGATTTAATTGTAATTAAAAATAAACCTCGTAAAAAGAGGGGATTGTACCAAATTATATCCACGGACAAATATACTTAAGACAAAAAATTAAATATTTTTTTTTTATAAAAGGATCTGGGTTTGCATACACAAACCCAAATACTTTCCTGCACATCCTGCACTAGGCTAAAAGCCTGTATCGCAGAGTGTGGAATACATCGCCAGCGCCGGGGTTTCAACCTGGCACCTCCCGCTTGAGAGACTGCCGCCTCAACCAACTGCGCCAACCATACGTACTTGTTCATTTTGCATTACCTACCCGTAAAATATAAATGTATCTATTACTCTCTAGTGAAAAGCGTCCATAACCAATAATTATTACTGTTTTTTCTAGCCCAGTTTTTCTCTGAAGTTTGTATATTTTTACAATTACAACTATTCACACTCGAACGGATGGAGGCCAAAATAGAAAAAAGAAGAAACAATTCACACTCTCTGAATAATTGCTATTTAGCCAATAATGAATAAATAAATACAATTAAAATATACTTACGTAACATTTTCCTCGCTGTCTTCATCAGTGTTGTTTTTCATCTCGATGAGGTTGTGGGCAAATGTCTGTTGAAAAAAAATCTTTCATGAATCAAGATTCATTTAAAACTATGAATTATAAACTTCACAACAGCATCATTAAATACACGTTTTTAATTTTACATTTTTATTTTGAAAAGATGAATATTTAATTTACTTGGATGAGGATGGATAAATTCAAGTCAATCGTAAAGTAAAGATATTTTTCAACCAGTTAATTTCATATAATATCTTTTGATTTTTTATGCATGGAATGGAAACTACATTATTCATTTAATTTCTTAGATTTTCATTCAATGTTTTAGAGAACCCCTTATAAATAAATTAATAAAACATTGTATTTATTAGATGATTCTTTTCATTTTCGCTTCCAGACTTTTAATAAAATTTTGTGTTAATGTTAAACAAATTTTGACGTTAATTATTATACGTTTTTTAGAACTAAAAGCTACATCGTGAATTTCATGGAATTTATTATTTACATGTTTATAGAGCGCCTACAAGATTTTATTAATAATTTGAATTTATAAAGAGTATTTTAAAAAGTCGAATCAAAATCGATTATCTTAAGGACTTGGAGAGGGTGTTCTAGCTAACTACTAACTGTTTGTAAAAAAGTGTCATCGAAAAAAATGCCGGGATTTAAAAAAAAAAGTAATAATACATTTTATGTTGAATGAGTGACTCTCTCACTGTGGAGTAGCTGGTTAACGCAAGTTTCGTCTGATGCACAACAGAATGCGCACACTGGCTGTGTTCTTCAAGAGGGCATTTCTGCTACTTGACTGTTACTCCAGTTATGATTGACTACAGATTAGAGGTTAAAAGTTTTATTAATAGCAATTATTTAAAATTCCAGCATTCTTTTTCGATGACCTGTAGTATATACACCATGGATATTAGAATCCATACAAGGATTTAGTATTAAACTCCTTAGATCAGTAATATAACTACAGTGGCAAAACGAGCATGTAATTGAAACTATTATTACGGTTCAGCAACAAAAGGAACAATACACATACAATAACACCACTATGACATTAATTTGTTATACAGGTACTATCAACAGATTATTAACAGAGCCGGAAGCACTCGAAATCCTACTAGCACTTTTGATAACAGACCTACATTCATAATAGAAAATCTTCCATCACTTTCTTAATTAAATCTACTTTCATGATTTCGTGAGAAAATTTATTAATTGTGAAATTGTTCACAGACTGTAATATCTGATTGTACACTTTCTTTTTTCCCTATTAGAAAAATAGAAAAATAGATAAAATTTCTGTTCGAACGTGCATTGAAATTTATAATAAATCATTAGAAGTACAATAAGTATCAGTTTTTTTATCAGACACTATTTTTTGACCGTCCGATTCAATAGATTTTACCCAAATCATTGAATACACTTCTAAATGATAAATTAGCCTAAAAAAATCTGTCTCGCTCTTGTACATGTTGTCATTATCATTTCAAATCGCAATGCTAATGATTTATAATCTGTTTTATGTCCATTTGTTATGTGTTCTTTATTCACTTTGAGAATAAATAAATATTATCAGCATTCAATTTCATTCAATTCTGAAAATAATAAGCTCTTGAGATTTCGTCAAAGAAAAACGATTTTGCTTCCCAGAATTATGAATGTACCCGAGGTCAGCGTTCTCGTCTCTCGACCCTTGTGACAACTCTGTGTCTACATATTACCTACTATGAATAATGAATTCCATTTGTAAAGAACAGTGACAAGAAATAGCATTTACTGTGATTCATCAAATGACTCTTTATTCCAAGTACAACAAAAATCTCTCAGCTCGCAAAAGAATCAAGTATTGGTTTTCTTTTCTAAACGATTGCTTGTAGATACCTATAACTGCTAGACCTACTAGAAAGAATGTATAAAAATGGATAATATTAAATACGACTCATTTTATAAGACTTAGAGTAAAGATTGCTACCACAAATAATATATTGTTGACAGTGGCGGATCCAGGATTCAATTTTGGGGGGGCTGAATGTCGTCACATGGTAAAAAGTACAGTCACTCAACGTTTTGGGGGGGCTAAGGGGCTGAAACCCCTAGATTTGTTGTATATAAAGTACTGTCACTCGTGGTTTTGGGGGGGGCTTCAGCCCCCTAGCCCCTCCCCTGGATCCGCAAGTGATTGTTGACGCAGCCGATTCGAGAAAGGTAACAAGTTAATTGAAAAATATAAAAGAAGGGAATGCCTGCATTCAAAATAGAATTATAAGGTAAGATTGACTTTTAAAAGACTGTAAATAGTACAGGGAAGATTGTGGACTGTCTATTCATTGTTAAAAAAAATTAACTCTACAATATTGGCGAGTTTTTTATTGTATGGGGAACTTTTAAAATGATGGACAAGTTTCGAGAAAATTCACATGTTACAACATTTGCAGCAGGTAATTTGGTTTTAATATTTTCTTCAAAGATCAGTGACTAATATTTCGAAGCAAGAATAGTCACAATGATTCTTCAATATGTCTGTTGAATAGATTCCTGAGATTGGTTCTGTCAAGTTGATAGTGGTAGGTATGTTATTACTTATAAAGAATATAATAGGGTGTAGTATACAAGAAATCTCGTATTTTAAGAGTATGCATACCGACATTTCAAAAATTTCTAAAAACGGGAGACCTTATATCTCGACAACCGTTACTGAATATGCTTTGGAACAGAATAGGATAGATGCATTGAACATTTATCTAAGAAATAACCGTAAAAGATTTTTTTATATCTTGTGTAGATTTCTCAAAAATAATTTTTAAAAACACCTCTGACCTTTTTTCCGAAAGACGGAAACTCGTTTCCCGAAAGCCGCTTACCAAATTTTTTTTTGTACTGATAATATGCATTAAAATCTAGGGAACAACCGTAAAAGTTTTTTGATAGAAGCAAAATTAACCCCAAAAAATGGAAAAAACGCTATTTTTACCATTTTATCATGCGATTGTTCACGCGATTTTGAACCTTATTGCCATGGGAAATGACTGTGACGTCATTCTTGGTGCCAAGCCCTTAACACCCATTCACTACATTATTTATGTATGAAAGAAAACACATCTTTCATTATTTGCTGTTATCAATGAAAGTATGGATATACAGAATAACACTGTATTGTGGGGAATGTAATTAGAAATATCCTGCGATAATTAAATCGAATTAATTATATTAATATTTACGGTGATCAATTATTTTCAATTATGTACACGGTGACAGTCCACTTTTAAGGGCTTGGTACCAAGAATGACGTCACAGTCATTTCCCACGGCATTAAGGTTCAAAATCGCATGATAAAATGGTAAAAATAGCGTTTTTTTCCATTTTTTGGGTTTAATTTTGCGTCTATCAAAAAACTTTCACGGTAATTCCCTAGATTTTAATGCATATTATCAGTACAAAAAAAAATTTACTCCGCGACTTTCGGGAAACGAGTTTCCGTCTTTCGGAAAAAAGATCAGAGGTGTTTTTCAAATTTTCTTTTGAGAAATCTATACAAGATATAAAAAAATCTTTTACGGTCATTCCCTAGATAAATGTTCAATGCATCTACCCTTTTTCTGTTTCAAAGCATATTTAGTAATGGTTGTCGAGATATAAGGTCTCCTGTTTTTAGAAATTTTTGAAATGTCGGTATGCATACTCTTAAAGGTATAAAATAAAAAATCATCCCATTTTTGTCCTGAAATTAAATCGCTTTCAAAATTTATTAATGTTATTCATTGTACAATTTACATCTGCCTACTTAGTTCAATTTATGAATGTGACAAAAACATCTGAAAAAATAATTGTATATACCTCTAGGTATAATTGTAATTTCATTAAAATAAGGAATGGATTATGTAGGATATTTTATTATTTCTCGAATTCTGTTTATGACATGTGTTACAAAATATTATAATACACTAGCTATAGCCAGTCAAAAATTACGGTGTTTTGCCGTAATCTCCATGAATAAAAAATACTACAAAGAAAATGATGATGAAACTTCCGTGATGAGGTCGTGTATTAAATTAAATATTATAATATAATTTCAAACCTGAGTAGACTGGTTTATGTCCTGATCTGGGTAAACATATTTTTGTCAATTTTACAGAGCTATATAAATTACAAAACTATAGAAAATTTTTTAAAATGTCCCTAATTTTGAAAATGCTTCAAATGAGCGTGGATTTTAAATACTCTAATCATCATCCAACGATGATAGATAAAATTACCTGAACTTTGAAAAGATCGATGATTACCAGTTAGTTAATGAAGTTTACAACGTATCTCAATCGCCACAGCAAGAAGGTTAGACAAATACGAAAACGGGTGAATTCGCACAGACATTGTCTTCGTATTATGCTCAAAGAAAAAGGAATGTTAAGGCCCTATATGCTGTCAATCGGGCATCGGCGCCCTGAATTTTACTCAGCCAATACTGAGGGAATCGTCTTGAAACTGAAGACAGTGATAGATGAAAGTATGGACTACAGATCGCCTGTTTTAGAATTACAGGATTTGGAAATTCCTTGAATAAAAAAGTATTTCGAAAGCACCCCTAAAATTTACGGGATCTGAATATTTTCCGTTCAATTTTTCAGATATAAAAGTATAATTTAGCCAAAATACTGGTAATTATAATCTTAGAAAATCGGCTGCATTAGATTTTTAAATTTCTCCCAGGTTTCTTTTAAAAAGGTATAATTCACTTTGTCGCTTACGTTATTCTTATTGAGTGTTAACATTCTCATAAAAAATTTGAAAAAATTGAAGCAAAAATAGAACGATTTTTGCTCAGTGCATAAGCCCTTAATACCTACAACAAGAGCGTTCTCTCTCTTTATCGTTACTTAGCGAATTATGCATATTGATATTTACGTAGGTTTAATGTTTACATGAATTTAATAAAATGTAATTGTATTCCCCTACATATTGCCTCCTCCTCTCTGTAACTCGAGTATTTTAGTTTATCTGATTGAAATTCCTACAAATTCTCATCCCACATACGACGTGCTTGAATGACATTTAATTTGTTCCTCGGTTTTGTCTTTTCAACGTTATATTGTCAAACATCACAATAAAACAATATGATGATGCTTTATTTTACTCGCTACTGTTTCCTTAATCCTTCCGTATTATTTATTTATTTATCTTATGGCCAACATCACGCCTCTATCATTTAACATTCGTTATGTCAAAGTGTAAAAGTGTGTCGCTAATAGGGAATCCAATCCCGCGTCAAAATCGCGATCCCGCAGGCCTGCGGGATTGAGGTCATCAATCCCGCGGATCCCGCGGGATTTGCGGGATTGCGGGATCACTCGATTCTAATAGAAAACTAGATATTTACGGGGTACGAGATAAGGAAAAAACACTTCTTTTAGTCATACCATCCCATCTAACAGAAATTAACAATGTCAGATCTATAACAGCTCCTACTGCATTTGGATTTGCAGTACTACAGGGGTCAATACTGGGCCCATCAATATAAATGATCTGCTTAACAGTGTTGATAAGCATGATTTTATTGTAATGTTTGCGGTTGATACATCCCTGTTACTTAAAGACAATATTCCAAATAAAAAGATGCCTCGATGATGACCTTGAAATTGAACGGGGTGAAAAAATGAACGGGGCGAGAGGGTGGTTTAGTGACAACGGTCTCGAATAAATATGACGAAGACCGGTGATATTCACTTCTCTGTTAAGCGACCGTTGGTGGTGAATCCAGTGATGGACACACTTTACAGTCCATCTTTTGAACCAGTTGACTAAAACAAGTTTCTTGGATTAACAATAGACCGAACGCTTCAATGGTCTCCGTACATTGAGGTACTTTGAAGGAAGTTAAATCCGGCTATCCAAAAAATACGCCCACCTGTGGACTTCATGCTGCAAAGTCTGTACATTTTACTTATACTTCCACAGCATTAAGTCCTATATCTGGGGGAGGGGGGCAGATGCGTGTTTTTATATTGCAGAAACGAGAAGTGAGAACCATGCTGGGCATGAATCCTAGAGATTCGTGTTGTGATTCCTTTAATGAACTCCTCACCAGTGCTCACCATGCCTAGTATCTTCATATTAGAGTGTTTATACATAATACTCCCCTGAACTCAGAGTACCACAAATCAAAGGTCAAAAGGTGCCAGGTCAAAAGAAGACATAAGACCTTTAAGGCACAGGCTAGCGAAGATGTGTAAAAGCTTCGTGTGTCTCGGTGTGCGGATGCTAAACGTGCTTCCCGGAGAGTTCAAATCGCTGGATGATACCGCTTTCCGCGGAGGGTGAAGAAGTACTTACCTCGTTGGTAAAGTATTTTACTCAATTGACGAAATGCTAAAACGATTGATTTTTACATTCTGATTGGCAGTGATCTGATAGCATTGGATTAGGAATGGTACCTCCGAGCTTTCTTACTTTATGTCTGATAGTGACGATGCGATTTTGATCATTTTTCTTGTTTACGATATTAATTGTAGTAATGTATATGCCCGATAAACCTTAAAAGAAAAGTCTTTGAAACGTGTGTCCTCCCAGTTATAACATACGGGTTGGAAACAATGACACTAACTGCCAACACAATATATAAATTAAAATGCACACAAAGAGCTATGGAACGACAAATGTTAGGAATAAGTCTGAGAGATAGAATTAGAAACGAAGAAATCAGACGCCGAACAAAGGTCGCAGACATAGCAGACCGTATCGCTGGGCTAAAATGGCAATGGGCGGGCCACGTTGCGAGACAGGGGAACGAGAGATGGGCACCCAGAATCCTAAGATGGCGACCATGGGAGAACAGATGAAGACCTGTGGGACGACCCCAAAAGAGATGGGTAGACGATATAGTCCCAGTCGCAGGAAGGAACTGGGTGAGCAAAGCCCAAAGTAGAAAAACGTGGAAAGTGTTAGAAGAGGCCCATATCCAGCAGTGGAGGGATGGCTGAACAAGAAGAAGAAGAAGAATGTATATGCTGATAATTGTAAAAACTAACGACAGGTGCCCGGATGGGCCTACGAACGATGGAAAACAATAAACTTTTAGGATCCCGCAAACATGCGGGATCCCGCATGACTAATCCCTCGTTTTGGATCCCGCAAAAAAAGGCGCGGATCCAGCATTTGCGGAATCCCGCGTTTGCGGGATTGGATTCCCTAGTCGCTAAGGGTTAGGAAGTCTGATGTATTGCCACTGTACGCTCTGAGTGCACACCCGGTAACTATGTGTTGAATGGTCATTGGTCAATCGCAATCGCATTCAGGGGACTCTCGCCACCCACACTTGTGGGAAAAATCTGCGCACCTGCCATGACCAGTTCGGATTCAGTTCGTTCCTTATTGGAACATAGAGAGATCGCAAAGCTTTAACGTTATTTGAGAGTGCGAGGTGCCAAAAGCCCCGCCACTCGGAGCGGTTTCAAATGATGCGCATTCCCAATACTCTGGGTTCGTTCTCATAAAAACGATGCACGACGAAAGAGGAACAAACAATTTAATACACAAGATAGTCAAGATAGCGCACATTGGCACATCATGTCTCTGCTCATCTTGCATTGTGAGAAAATTGTGATAGCTTGAATGTAGTGAACGAAATTTCAGTGGATTAAAAGACAGTGAACTTTTTTGGTCAAATACAACAAAACCTAGATAAACAACAGTCCATCGTAGTCTCTACAGAAATAAGGAGGTAACACGCCTCTGGCGGTAATGGAACATATAATATAGTTTATTGAAAGAAAGAACATCCGGTCTACATCGGAAGTAACATCCGCAAGACGCAACAATACAATACATACATAGGTACTTTTAGTTTTCAATATCGTGTGTATTTTAGGAAGTCTTATTATACGATAATGCCCATATTATTCAAATTGCATAATAAAGGGAGGAAAAAAAGAAAATTGACAATGAATTTAACAATAGAACAAGCAATGATCGCGTGGTGTTTGTTTTTATTTAGAATTTATTTAAAAATGTACCAGGCTTTGTGCCAGTCAGGCCTGCGCCTGAATGTTAAGATGCAACCACTATTGCGTGCTTGTTGTTTTGTAATTAAAGTAATTTTTCTCTTTTACCGTACTAGGTATTGATTTATTTTCTATTTTTTTATTCATTAAACAAACAGACAGTAATACAAAAAATCTTAAATCTTAAAAAATAGTAACTAGTTAAGTATACCAATGGATGTGTGTTATCAATCTTACTACAATTACAATTTATACATGGCAATTATCCTCTATGTGTTAATACTAATAATACAAAGCGAATTTGCATACGAAAGAAAAAGAAAAAGAAAGATAAAGGGGTTAACTGGAAGAAATCGCAGTTCTGCGATAAGTTCGCCCTAGTGAACAACGTTTTATAATCTGTACTATGTCCATTTTGTATATTTATATGTGTTTGTTGTTTACTTTAAGTTTAAATAAATAAATAAATAATACAGTAATACAGCCCACGTCTTAGCCAGGATTCTGCTCTATCATTAATTAAAATATACCTACGGTAAAAGAAAGACGATTTTAAAAAGTCATTAGCGCCACCATTCTAACCGGATACGTCCGAGTTCAAATATCCACGTTCCAGTTAACCTCGCCAGCCACCCCAATAGTAAGTAGATAGTAGAAAATGATCTTGAACTTAATATTGCTTAATTTTATTTCGGCCTATTGTCTATACTCGTATTTGAACCCTTACAGCCTACCAAATCACGCGTGAGCTTCAAAAGCGACATTCCAATCAAGCGATCCAAACCTATCCACATACGTATATTTATTAAGTTCAGTATCGTGTATTAATAATTCATTCATTTCTGTGTTTTTTTATATAACATGTCACAGTGGGTACCCGTTTTTAGCTGAAACGCGTTTTTACTAGTTAAAAGTTAAAACTAGTTTTTACTGAGTGGCTTTGCTAGAACCAGAATTTACTGCTTTTCAAACATGAATGTAAGTTAAAAACAGTTGTTTTTTTGTCTAGTTAAAACAAGTTTTATTTTTTGTCTATTGGGAACTAGTTTCAAAAGACGGTCATGGTTGACCAGCAGTAAATTCTAGTTGTAACGGATGCACTCAGTAAAAACTAGTTTTAACTAGTAAAAACACGTTCTAACTGAAAATGAGTTTTCACGGTATAAAAATATAGATATATATTTCGACTCCCACGGCGGATATCATTCTATGTCACTATTAATAACTTTATATAAAATAAAACGAGAGTAAAATAATACAAAGTTTGAAAAAAAAATGTTTATGGATGACGTACGTAGTATGTGTCTTTGTATTATGTGGGTGTAAAATAAAAACAACAAACAATTTTAGGATGTCAATATCATATCGCCCATAGGCGATTTAAGGACACGTGGCATTGTTAATTCCAATGTCCAAATAGGTAAATTTAATACCGTTGAATTTTGACATTCAATATCACGTGATTGGAAAGGGCTGTTTTTTAATTAGTAATTTAGAACGTGAGTCACATGATAAAAAATGTCAAAGTCCACATTTTTCGTTCTTTATAGGAAACATAATATATCCTACTCCTACATAAGCTATAGATTTGTTTCTTGCTATTACTAGATCAATCATATTTTTTTTTGCTTATATACATAAAATATGTTTAATGGTTGGTTGGCAGACATTGCCTACGGCAATGAACCCGCCATTTGGAAGATATGTCTCCTTTTCAGTAAAGGTTTTATTCATTTATTTATTTATTTAAAATGTAAAAATCGGTAATTATTAATGCTTGCAATATTGTAAGACGATTTCTAAACACTGATATTTCAGGCAAAATGATTGTATTTTAGGTCCCGCGTTGAGCCTAATCCTGTGATTTTTTTATGTTTTATCATTTTATTAATCTTAGCGAGTGCATACAGTCATTACATATAATACAAACAATCACAATATCATTAGCAAATAAACCAGTGAAGACTCAAATATTACCTAATTACAAATCCTGGGTAGTCAAAAGCAACAGACAACATTTAATAATCATATAATTGTAATTGTATTGTATGTAATGTAATTGGTCAGGTTTGTTAATACATATTCCTGTTTAATTGTACTGTTGTGACTGTATTTGTACCATAGGTAAATAAATAAATAAATATAAAATTAAAAAATTAAAAAATATCCGTATAGGTGAATTTTTCCCAGTACTAGGCTGATGAGTTTATATGTCAAATATGAATGATAATATGTAGACTTTTCTGGCTGATAATACTAAGAAGTGTGTTGGCAAGTCTTGCCTCCGCGTATAAAAGTATCTAGTTTGGGTTTGGATCCAAAGAACTTAATAGAAACTCTTATGATACGTTTGTTTTCATTCAAATCACAATGCCCATGGGCGTATGTAGGTCGGTATACGAGTATATCGATATTTTAACTCAAAATACATTGTTATTTTTACCCCAGTATATAGGGTATTCCTGTATCATGAGAACAAATTTTGTAGATCGTCATATCGGAAACGAAAACAGGTGCAAAAAAACGTTATTATTGTCTTTTTAAAGCATGTACAATGTACATCTATCCACAAATACCCAAAAAAAATCAAAAGCTGGCAGCTACATAGATACGGCTACTTCGGGTTAGTTTAGAAAACAAAAAAATTACATCAAACGATTATGCAATATGGATGTAGCCTTGAGATTACGGTTATTTTCCCAGTTTTGAAAACAGTTAGTTTTTGAAAAAAAAAAAACTAATAATGGTGCTTGAAATCATCCTGTTTATAACAAAATAACATGTGTTTCGTGAACATTTTATGCGAATGAATATTTTATTTGTATAAAATAAAAAGTATATTATTTTCTTCACTATTCGTAGCATTTAGGGGAGTAACGAGTTTTGAAATAACGTAATACTAACACTGTCTGCTGCTGTGATTTAATAATAATATCTTAAAAATAATAGGGAACTATTTGAAAACTTGTTGGCTCAACTGTAAGGTATCGCCTTACGATATGTTCCCCCAAATAAATAAAGTTGATGGTTTATTTGAACAAGTTAATGAGTTGTTTTGATACTTGACTATGCAGAGACGATTCGAATTTATCATATCGACTGGATCTGTAGGGATACTCTGTTGGACACACAATATATCGTACAATGCTCTAACGAAGTTTTGAAAAATAAATCGGGGATAAAAAATGATACCTGTGGGCGTATGCCCTGTACATTGTGGGGTAGGCAGCGAGAACATAGCCATACGCCCTATCCTTATACACACGTTCGTCGCTTCTTCCGCCACGTTCATGCAATTCGTCAACACGCACGTCCTTAGGGATCTAGTCGATCTGATCAATCCAGGTTACCCTAGGATTGACAGCAGGTTTTCTAACACCTGCCCTTTAGCAATAAGCACTCTTTTGTCATTCTGTCGTCAATCATCCTTTCAATGTGTTCAAATTATGACTACCACCTCAATAACGAAGAATACATTGCTAAAAGTATAAGCACCCCTAAAATCAATATCATGTATGTATGTAAAATACAATTTGGTTCAAAAAAATTGGCAGCGACAAAGGAATAACTGGAAAAGAATTTCAAATATAAACCACAAACCTAATGATATACTTTTTTTTATTGAGCATACCATACCTATTTTGTTTCTGTCTACGAGAGAAAATTGTTTTCGTATATATATACGATCAAAAAGAAAACAATGTTTAAAAAGGCAAAAAAAGTAGAATCTCGATAGGTAGGTACCTACTTTCTATTCCTTAAGGGAAGTTCTTTGTTCCCATTCACGTTCATAAACAGATTTTCTTCAAACCTCTATAGATTCCTTGTTTACTCAATTTGCAACAATTTCAATAGAATATACTCTGCGGGGTCCAACGATAAAATATATTATTATCTGAGTACTTTTACTCAATTTTACGTACCTATTGGTATTCACTGTTTGTGTATATTATAGACTACACGTGCATTCGGTTGTAATTGAATATCTAAAAATTTTCGATGAAAAGCGTTTGTCATATTTATGTCATTGAAATATTTATTTTAGTGCCTCCCAAGCATAACTTTGGAACAAAATCCATAGATGGATATTTTTTCTGTTTCATATTTTATGTATACGATTATTAAATGAATTAATTAGTTAGTTACGAACTCTGTTGAATATTTTCGAACAGAACTGCGAACGAAACCACAGTCCAATTGAAACTCGAATTCTGACCATTAATGTTGCCTATTTAGCAAGCTTTGTACTCCAGTATTAAACAATTAATATAAAGAAATAGTTAAAACAAAATCCTGAAACACATAAAACTACTTTCTACACTAGCAATTAAAATGGTAGAAGTACAATTAGGTGCCTTTATAAATAGGTATACCGTCAGGTGATTTAAAACATACTAGGTCCAATTCTGTATCTAATGAAGTGCGTACTAACTAAAATAAGGCATTATTTTTTCAATCATTTCATAGTAACATAAAATCAAAACACTTATTTTCGTTCGAAAAGATACAGATTGTATCTAACTGAGGTATTTCTTTACGTCCCCTACTGTTGTACGGAGTCTTTTAATTGAAAATTCTATCAAACACAATATCATTTCACTTCTAGCATCCATTATATACAATGCAATCTTAATTCCTCCCATTATCCAAGCCACATAAAGAATCACAACGTCTATAGAATGACCACTGAAGAAAAATAGAGCAAACATCGGAGCTTTAAGTTCGTAGAAGAATCTACGGTTCATTTAGTAAATTGAAAAGCTCTTTGGTCGAGTATGTGAGGTCGTATATCATATCCGAGTCGACTCTTCTGTATCTGAACTGTAATATGAACTCAATATCACAGTTTACACTTCAAAATAGCTTATAAAACCCCATCAAGTTATCGGTAATCAAATATTTAACAATATTTTTTATACAGCATATAATAAATTAATTGGCAGACACTACACCCTGTTCTATGTCCATGATTCTAACACTAACTCCAATCAGAATGAATTTGTTAACAGGTCTTGTACATATTACAATCGTAAACTCTCGGGAAATATTAATCACGCAGATTTATTTAATACGTCTCCTTCAACATACAAGAGTTCATTGAGAAGATATTGCACCTAGTGTGTATGTGTGTGTGTGTATATAAATATATTTTTGCATTGTATTCCATTTCGTAACGATGATAATTTGATCTAATATAAACTTGAGTGGAATTGTACCTCACAGGATATTTCCTCCCCAATCCAATCCCTCTCCTCCTCCTCATTCCATTCCCATCCTATCCTTTCATATATTCATATATTGTATAATCAGAATATCTATTAGTTAAGTTGTTTTTGCTATGTGTTGCTATTTGTGTACAAATGTAATTGGTCAGGTTTGTCAATACATATTCCTGTTTAATTGTACTGTTGTGACTGTATTTGTACCATAGATAAATAAATAAATAAATAAATAAAATCTGTATTGAAAAATATATCTGAATTAATCTCATGGCAGTATTTCTTTACGCGAATTCACGTTATACAGTATTGAGAAGTTGAATTTAATACAAATTAATTGGTTTTTTTTATTTATTTATTTAAACTTAAAGTAAACAACAAACACATATAAATATAAAAAAATGGACATAGTACAGATTTTAAAACGTTGTTCACTAGGGTGAACTTATCGCAGAACTGCGATTTCTTCCAGTTAATCCCAAATGGTCTTTAATTTTTTAACATAAGAGTTATATAACGTCCAATCGACGAGGTGTGGATAATCAATACAAACAAGTCAGTGAATGCACATCGCATAGTTATCCCATCCCACACGATTTTCGATCAATGATGTACCACTTTTTTTAATAACACTCCCCTCACCAGTGGTGTAACTGTTTGTGCTATGTAGAATACTAATAAAAAGTAGGTTATTTATTTTATAAATAAGTATGCTTACCTCTCCATTTTCTGGTGGGTCGCCATTTCCAAAAGTAGATGTTACAACAAGCAGTAACGCCTCATGTTCTATAGACGACAAGTCATAATCTGACATGCAGTGAACCTGTAAAAGAAATGGTAATTGTTAATTACTACATAAAGAAGTGGGTGGAGATAAGTACAAAGTGGGTGGATCCAAGTACAGAGTGAGTGTGGTTATAGAAATAAGTAAAATTTATAATATTATATTATTCACATGAATACATATTACAATAGTTTTTTATATGCGGAATGTGAAATACCTATTACAAAATTAAGAAAATAATGCCAATTCCCATCAGAGATTATGGCAAAATTTTTGAGGTTGTTATCTTTTTTTTTTTAAATGAATCTGGGTTTATCGAAATAAACCCAAATACATATTTTTACACTTCACAGAAAGCTTAAAAGCTTGTTTTGTGAAGTGGAGTAAGTCGGGGATTGAACCCGCGCCCACTGGATTAATAGTCGAGCGCGCTACCAACCAGGCTACCGACCACCTCAATTTTGTTATAGAGAAATGACACTTACACGTTGCGACACAAACTGTAGTATGCAGGGAAGCTCAGATAAGTATAATCATCAACACATAAAAGAACATAAAAAGGTGGAAAATAATTGAAAAAAAAAAACAAAAAATAGCCCGACTGTGACTACAGAATGGCTACAGAATGGCTTGGGGCCTGAGTGGAGTTGCATATAGTTTTCAGAAGTCTAAAAAAGGGGAGGAGCATACATATAAACCGGCCTCCGTGAAAAGAACCCTAAAAATCTCGCAGGTATTTAGAATGAAAAAATGCGAAAACAATCATTCTGTGACAACGATTAATTATCATTTGATAGTCGACGAATGTAATTTTTATTTTAGTAATTATCCCTAATGTAATAAAAAAGCAATAAAATCGCGATTATTTCATTTAATCTCGCCTTTCAAAATCAAATTAAACGTTTTGTATAATGTTACGTAGATTTGTGGTATGTTGTGTTTTTCACTCAAACTCTCAATAAAACTCGAATCAATGTTTTAAGGGACGATGCAGGACCGTGTAGTATCTCGACTGCGCGCCGCGTAAATCTAAATTCGTAATATGTAATATGTTTTCAAGTATTGTAAATTAAATTGGAGGTATACTAAATTATTTAGGTATGGAACCGGATTTATTTGTACCTATTGCACAGACGGAATTACATTAAGTTTTTTTCCTCAACAGAGACGGGAGGCATCTTCATTCACATTCACAAAACTTATTATCAATTATTTTATAAGGCGTCGAAGAAATTCAATTTAATCAGCTGCCAGGAACAACATTGAACGAAATAATATTAAAATCAATTTGTAAATATTGTGACCAATACTAGAAATAAAATTGTATATGAATAGTGTATGGAACTACATAATAGGAAATACCTTTCGTTAATTAGAATTTAATTTTTACTAACACCATCAACAAAATTACATCACGACGCTCTTTACTCTAGGTTTTTAATGACATTATTGTTAACTTTCATGATTTGAAGTCGAAAATGCCAACCGCAATCCGGCATTCACAAAGCATGGCCCAACCAGGGTCATCCAGACGATGGAGATAACTGGGACCTCGAGCGTATGCTGCCACATAGCATCATGAATATGTTTTAAACGAATTTAATATTTAGCTTTGTCAATTATTTCATGTGACTTTCGTCGCGAACACCGCGTCAACGGGAGACTAGTATACAGAATGATTGGTTCTGTATGTCAGTTATTTGGAGAAGTGATACAGGATGAAAAAATGTGAAAAAAGTTAAACAGTATGCATATCCAAAAATCAACCGTTTTGGGGATATGGCCTTTTGAACATTGAATAGTATGAAAATTTCTCATTTAGGTTTTGTTTTCAATATCTCTAAAACTACTGACTCGATTTTGACAAAACAAACCACAAATCATAGTGAACAATTTTTGCTTTTGACGAAAATCCTAATTTGTGGGGCATTAGAATGTAGTGAAAATTTTGTTAATATCCCTCCAATCATACTGTATATTATCTACTGTGAAAACATTATAAATCTCTTTTAATTCATCCATTTATGCTTGTAAATACTCGTAAAATTATATTTTGAGAACGTGTGATTTTTTACATTTCTATTTTAATAAATTAATTACATTTTCGATTATCCTTGTTAGTGATATTATTAATATTTTTTTTTTCATTAAAATATTAATCGCAACGGGCTAAAATACATTTACATTAGTGTGCGCTATAGACATTTCTATTAATCACCCAGTCAGGGTGGACTGAAGAATAAAAAAAAACTTCTATTGGTATCTACCTACTCAAGACAACATAAAATGCCTTCAAAATGAACACTTCATTTAAAGGTTTTTTGATTATTTTACTACTAGCTTTATTAGTAGCACGGCGTAGCCCGTATTATTTGAACTAGAAATGATTTTATATGAAGAATTTCAGTGACGTTTTTTCTGAATAAATGCAAACATTTAACGGCTTGGCACCAAGAATGACGTCACAGTCATTTCCGTTAATCTTGCATCTATCAAAAAACTTTTACGGTTATTCCCTAGATTTTAATACATATTATCAGAACAAAAAAAAAATTACTTCGCGACTTTTGGGAAACGAGTTTCCGTCTTTCGGAAAAAAGATGAAGGTTTTTTTTTTGAGAAATCTATACAAGATATAAAAATCTTTTACGGTTATTTCCTAGATAAATGTTCAATGCATCTAACCTATTTTGTTCCAAAGCATATTTAGTAACGGTTGTCGAGATACAAGGTCTCCCGTTTTTAGAAATTTTTGAAATGTCGGTATGCATACTCTTAAGTTTTTTAAATATTGTATTACGTCTTATGTTTATCAACGCACCACCGATTACTGTTGGAAAAAAGCATATCCACTCGCATGCGATTCTCTGCAATTGCTATCAACGTATTAGAATTACATGAAGCTTGGTTATATCAAGGCTGTGATTCAACAAGCCATATTTTTGTAATAATAACATAACGAATTTAAAGCAAAAGTTCGGATATGGCATAGAATTAGGGATGGTATCTATATTTTTATTGACAAAGTACGAATATCGCTCATAATGTACTAAACATGTTAGTAACATTAGTTTAGGTAAGAAGATAGCAGTATGGAGAGAGGGGAGAGGGGAGCTTTATCTAGTGATGTGACGTTAAAAAATAATTTTGTATACTCGTAATATATAGCTTCCTGACTTTGTGGTATATGGTAACTTCTGTCTATAGCACATTCTAAATTATAACACAAACATACATTCTAAAATATTCTGTTAATTTACCAATGTATTTTGTGTTAATTAACCTTGTCTTGTTTTCAGACAGGTGTCATATTCGAATACCAAAGTCTCTTACCAGAACAATTTAAAAATAAATTACTTAATTAAGAACTTGGCACCAGAAATGACGTCACAATCTTTTCCCACGGCATCAAAGTTCAAAATCGCGTGACAATCGCATGATAAAATGGTAAAAATAGCGTTATTTTTTTATTTTTTTTTGGGATTAATTTTGCGTCTATCAAAAAACTTTTACGTTTATTCCCTAGATTTGTATGCATATTATCAGCACAAAAAAAAATTACTCCGCGACTTTCGGGAAACGAGTTTCCGTCGTTCTGAAAAAAGATCAGAGGTGTTTTTTTTTTTTTGAGAAATCTATACAAGTTTAAAAAATCTTTTACGGTTATTCCCTAGATAAATGTTCAATGCATCTACCCTATTTTGTTCCAAAGCATATTTAGTAACGGTTGTAGAGATATAAGGTCTCCCGTTTTTAGAAATTTTTGAAATGTCGGTATGCATACTCTTAAAGTAGAAAATCAAAAACTGAATTCGATTTTTCTTGCCGTCATTGAAATTTCTTGCCATGAATGAAAAATAAAAAGTGTTTTACATTATTTTCAAATCGTTAGGCAACTGAAAACTTTTTTTATCACCAAAGTTTACCTTTTTTGATACCTTCGTTCTGAAAGTTCTGCTGGGAAAGTTCCTCGACTTAAAAAAACTACTTCTTTTTCTTTTATTGACTCCTGGCGCGGTCACATTGTTTGTGGAAAGTTTGAGCCAAACTCTTAGAAGGTACATTATTTAGTAATTGAAGTGAATTGCTTATAATGTGAATTTTCTCTCAAGTTTCACTCTGACTTCAACACTGTTTTACGTTTGTTTTTACATCAATATATTTGATTCCATTGTAGACTATTACAGTTAACTTTTCTATAATGGCAGTAATGCTTCCATTCCTTGGACTAGAGTATTTTAAGTTTAAAGTTCGCTACCCAACTATGACGTCACGGTTATATCCGACGGCATTAAGATTCAAAATCGCGTGAACAATCGCACGATGAAATGGTAAAAACAACATTTTTTTTTCAATTTTTTGTAGTTAATTTCACTTCAATCAAATAACTTTTACGGTTATTTCCTACATATTTATGTATTTTATCAGTACAAAAAAAAAATTATCTGCGACTTTCGGGAATCTAGTTTCTGTCTATCGGAAAAAAAGATCAGAGATGTGTTTCACTTTTTTTTAATCTATACAAGATACAAAAAATATTTTACGGTTATTCCGTAGATCTATACAAGATACAAAAACTCTATTATTATACTTATACTCTATTCTTTTCAAAGCAAATTTAGTAACGGTTTTCGAGATCAAAGGTACCCCGTTTTTAGAAATTTTTGAAATGTCAATATGCGTACTCTTAATTCATCTACGTTTTATTACTGAATTTCACACAGTACCTACTAACTTTCTCAGTCTATCTACACATCAACTATGGTGTCAACAATGTTCCACAAGCTCCTATGTTACAAATGCATCTAATTATCTAAACTTGGATGTGAGACGTAAACCTCTAACTGAGCATTTGTGGCTTGGTGACAAATATTAGTTTCTTGATGGTTTCACTCATGCATCAAGCAGTTGTCTTGTGGAGACACTCTCGATAGACTGATTTCTAGTTTCTCAAAGAGTTTCGTTTGTAGAAAGGAAGTTAATATTGTCACAAAATGCAATCGTATTACTGGTCCAAAACAGTTTGGATAAAGACGAAACTTGCACCTTTAAGAACTTTGTTTAACTGAAAGGGCTGAATGACTTAATTATCAACTATTGTAATACATTGAAGGTCCCCCACGGGCTTAAGGCCCTCCGCATCCCCGGGTAGCCCAGGCGCATATAGCGTCCTATTTACCCGCACTTCTTGGCAAAATCTTTTTAACAGGTGGGCTCAGGGTTAGCCAGAAGGGAGCCCCCCGACAAAACCCACCCCTATCTTACATTCCTTCAGTGTCCTTGTCCAAGGATGGAAACATATTTATGGAAACTATTGTAATATGTATGTGTACTCAACCGATGTTTGACCGGTTGTAATAGTAGAAACTACATCGAGGGGCAATAAAAAATTACAGGTAGTCGCCCGCTTTTCATAATAATACGATGATTTTTCTATGTGAAAACACTACAGTTCTCGTTGAAAAGTTGGACATTGGCAACGAGTAAACTAACTTAATAGCATCGACTGAAAAACAATAAAAAAAAAATGTGACTCTAGATTGTTAGTCGATTTCTCGTTGTCGATGGTACTATGGAGTTTTATGGAAAGATAGATTTAGGAACACCACATTTGTCATTACTTAAGAACGAGTGGTTTCACTTATACTATCTTACTTTACTTGTACTCATAGGTAATGAAGTTTACACGTGATTTAGTAACGTACATACAAATATTATAACAGAATAAGTTACCTCGCAGTTAGTTGTTGTGAATAATTCACCGTGAAATAATTAGTTTGATCGATTTGCTTTATATCCAATGAAAGATAAACATGATGTTCTGTTGACTGAATGAGATGAACGATTGGTGGGAAGGTAAAACATATTAATAAGATTATCTGGAACTCTAATTTGTTTTAGTGTAGCTATGTCAAAGCCGGATCGAAATATGTTTTGTAATTTGATTAAGAGTATGTATACCGACATTTCAAAAATTTCTAAAAAGGGAGACCTTATATCTCGACAACCGTTACTAAATATGGGTTGGAACAAAAAAGGGTAGATGCATTGAACACTATCTAGGGAATAACCGTAAAAGACTTTTTATATCTTGTATAGATTTCTCAAAAAAAAAAACACCTCTGACCCTTTTTCCGAAAGATGGATACTCGTTTCCCGAAAGTCGCGGAGTTATTTTTTTTGTGCTAATAATATGCATTAAAATCTAGGGAATAACCGTAAAAGTTTTGTGATAGACCCAAAATTAACTTAAAAAAATGGAAAAAACGCTATTTTTACCATTTTATCATGCGATTGTTCACGCGATTTTGAACCTTAATGCCGTGGGAAATGATTGTGACGTCATTCCTGGTGCCAAGCCGTTAATTTTCTGCTCACACTGTCAATGAATCTTTTCTGGATTATGTAATAATTGGAAATATTAGGCATCTTACCTGGGCATTGAAAGCGTGTCCAAATATGATTCCAAGTTGCTTGGCAAACTGTTCCGACTTTCCGGTTTCCGTGGCGTAAAGAACCGTTGCTTTGATTCTCCTTGACAAGGCTCTGCCGAAAAGCTTAGACGTAAACTTGACGGCCCTTGCGATCTGTTTGAAGTGGAATTTACGGTGAGTTTTCCTGGACACTGAGCCTCTCTCTCCTTCGCGTGTTTTCTGCCAGACATGAGTCTTGTATGCTGGATCCTAAAACAACGAGTAAAATTATAATTAGGAGAAATCGAAATGATCGTGTCGACTTTTGTTTCAGAAGAAGAATTATGATTCGTTAAGACAAAAAATATCAGTGATTGTAGAACTAAGATGATGAACAATCTACAAATCAAATAAAAATGAAAAATTGTAATAGTAAATTACATTCAGATACAGGCATCAAATACCTATATACACTCTTAAAAAAAAATTTTTTTTTACATTAAAAAAATGAATCTGGGTTTGTCGAAATAAACCCAAATACATCTTTGTACACATCACAGAAAGCTTAAAAGCTTGTGTTGTGAAGTGGAGTAAGTCGGGGATTGAACCAGCAGCGCCCTCTGGATTAACAGTCGAGCGCGTTACCAACCATACCAGGCTACCAACCACCTCAGATGGATGGACAAGAATAAAAAGAAAAAAATAGTTCTTTGTTAGTAGATACCTATTTCATCCATGATTTTATTTTATTACAAACAAAAGCACAAAACAGACAACAACTATAGATATAAGTAATAACATGTAGATAAAGACAATTAGTCCATTCATAATTCAGCTGCCACCCACAAGCATGCGCCACAGTTAAATTAAAACATATAAGTTCATTCCGGTCGTCTCACACACCCATACTCAATCTCGCTCACACACTCATCCATCGCACACGCACTTGATATAGATCCCCATGATGATAGATCCTACTTATTGTAGTTATAACGTGTGCTTCAGAAACACATAAAATCTAAGCTAAAATGTTCAAGTTTTTATTTGGGATTTTTGTTCATGTTCATTGTCATAAAAATATTTACTTCCATTCGAGAAACAAAATGCCGTGTGTTTACAAACATTACAATATAACGAATAGCAAACATCGTATGAACACAAATTATTATTTTATTTAGGTAAATGTGTTTCGTTTCATACGCATTTTAAATGTTTTGTTTTATTTTATGAAAAGAAATATATGGATGAGGAAGAAAAAATAAGGGTGAGTAGAATTTAAGCACTTCTCGCAGCTGTAGAAAAGCTAAAAGTGAAAATATTTTTGAAGAGAGAATCTTTATACAAAAACACGAAAAATAGAAGTAAAGTCGTTGTAGTAAACTGACATCCTTCATGAATTTTTTTACAAGATTTGAGTAAGAAAATATGAACAAATATACCAGCTAGATATCCCTATATTGAATTTGAGACAGTGAACAATCTAGTCAACAGCAGGATGTGGTGGAATGGGTGAACGTTGCCCTGGGCATAAAGTGATCACTTAAGCCAGCCAAAGCCGACTCGTAAGTGTCGGAACATCCATCCTGCTCCCCTCCCCAAGGGAGTTCGCATAAGTTATTATGTGAATGTTGATATCTGCCGCCTTTCGTTGAGAAAATTCTCAACATATGCCATCTGCGAGATGCAGACATGAAAAGCCAGTAATACCTAAATGATTTAGGTATCTTCCTCTCAATCTAGTCTTAAAAATGCTTTGAAAGAAAATTTTGCTTAGAAATACCGCTGTTCTTTTACAAACTCGAACGAAAGATCCTTAATGTATAATACATTTCTTTCAGAGAGAGATTCAATAGCTAAACTTGTTCCCTTATGTTGGTTAAATAGAAGGTAAGGTAAGAAGGGTGATAAAAATAATCGAGATACGTCGGAAATCTACAATATAGGTATCAAATTTCTAGCTACATTTCGTTTTTATATGTCGACAATATTTCATAATTCCTTGATAGGTTTAATTTTAATTTTTTCAACATTTTATCCACTATTCCGTTTGACATTAAAATCCGTTTCATTCACTGCAGTTACTAAGCCGTATGAAAGGTCAAAATATTAAATTGAAATAAATACATTTCCACGCATTCTCAACAAAGTTGATGAATGTTGCTTTTAGGTTGTAATCCTCTTTGCTTTGAATGAATTATTTAATAAATCCACCCGTGACAGGTGCACGTTTAATTAAAATAAAAAGAGTATCAAAATGTTGCATGTTTGAATTACAATTTTATGCAGTACAGATGTCAAGCAAAGATTAGTTGATATATATTCTTCCTTTCAGGTTATTCGGGTGTTGGCCGCGTGTCTTTTGATCTTCTCTAGTTCTAGGTCTACTTCATCCTGAAGATGGCAGAAGTATCGCTGCCGAAAGCCAGAGAAGATCAAAAGACACGCTGCCAACACCCGAATAACCTGAAAGGAAGAATATATATACCATGCTGCGAAAACCTACAACATCATTAGTTGATATGGTTTGTTTTTTGACCATGTAAATTGTTTCAGAAGGCGCTCAATGATTCTCCATTCTAAGCATCAAAGATGTCCTTAATTTACATCGTGAATATTCAGTTATCAAAGTAGTCACACGTGTTTTTTTAATAATTTATAGGTATCACTATTTCATAAAGAATTGTGTACTTTTCAGATAATTTTTAGTATGTCAGAAGATTGAAAGAAAATCTCCCAAGTAACAAGAGGACAAGATGGTGTATTTGTCCAATCCAACTTTACAATTTTAATTTAATCTTGCCTTAAAGACATTACACGACATAATTTCGAATCGATTCAAACTGGGGTTAAAGAAATCGCAGCAATGCGAAGCTTAGCTCGCCCAAGTAAACAAATTTAATAGTAATTTATTTTGTGCACTTTTAACATACCTACTCGAGTACTGTGTTCTTTCTGTACTGTGTTCACACAAAATATAATGAGTAATGAGTACATGGTTGGTGCAGTTGGTTGAGGCGGCAGTCTTTCGAGCGGTAGGTGCCAAGGTCAAACCCCGGCGGTGGCGATGTATTCCACACTTTGCGATTCAGGCTTTTAGCCAAGTTCAAAGTGTGCAGGAAAGTATTTGTATATGCAAGCTCAGATCCTTTTTATATAAAAAAATATTTCGGATAGCTGATACAATAAAAGCTATATAAATTTTGGCATCATCATATTTATCGATAATTAAGCTCTTCTAAATTTTAAACCAAACCAAATGACATTCTTTTGATAGTCTAATGAAAATAATGCAACAAGTGGTCTTTCAATCTAACGATCTGTCTTGAATTTCTTACTAGTCTCCGTAATTCTCGTAACTGGAATTAAATTTGGTCTCTGGATGGTATAACTTTTTGTAATACCTACAAAACTTACTTTTTTGCCTTGGAAATTTGTTTAAGCAAAACCTTCAATTTGTTTAGACGGTCTACGCTTCGATTTTTTTGTTTTTATCAAAGTTTTCTGATTAGTTTTTATTATAAATTTAAACAAAACTTTACATTTCCCATCCGTTTAACAAACAAACTCTATTGAACGTTTTTCTCTGTAACCACATTACGTGGACAAAAGTAGTTAGTTTTTTTTATACCTAATATATTTTTTTTTTTCATATAAAACTATAGTTAACTTTAAAATACAAAAGCGCATTACTATTTGCACTGCCAATTACTGCTACAAATTGGAGAATGCCAAATAGGTAGCTATCAAAATAGGAAAAAAATATGTTTGGTTCTTACCTGATATTCGTAGGATGGCTTTAAATAATACAGCGCCATTTCTTGATGGAATACTGGGGTGATTGAACCAGACATTGGAGGAACGATCCATATCCAATCAGATGGACATCCAGACCTAAATAAAAAAATACAGAAAAATTGTGTTGATTTATTTGAAATGAATTGAGGAATTCAAAAATTAAGACACACTGTAGAAATGTGTATTATAATTATATGGCTGTCAAAACCTCTTACATTTCTTCCTAAAGTTTTTTTTGATAAAAGAAACAAAATTGTATTCATTCAGAAGTCACTCACTTTAGTTTTGACTCATTATCCAAATGTTTCATGAAACTGTCGGAAGCTGTGTGGTGATCAACGATAGTAACATTCATCTGCTGGAAACTGTGGAGCACAGCTATGTTGACTTCAACCAGAGCCCGATCCTTCCACAATGATACAGTCGTATTGGTGTCTAGGCCCATGCGATTAGCTACATTCTGAAAGTCAAAAGGAAGTATAAATTAGTTTTATAAATGTTTGAATGCTGACACCAAGGATAAAATATCGTAGTTGCAAAAGAGCTATTAATTTTCGTTCCATTTGTACCTCAGACTTTTTCAAATACTCATTAGTGGCTACGAGTTTAATCCTGCAGATTAACGCGATCCTTACTTAATATTCAGTATCTTTTACTTTCTGCAAAATATGGTAATTTTACATTTATTTCTCTTTGATTTATTTTATTTCTATCACTTTGTCGACAAAAATACCAAATAATATCCCGCCTTGGTATATTTCTTTGCATGCACGATGACGTCGTTATTTTCACACGTTACATTCTTACAAACGCGTACATCCTATTTTCTAGTTAGCCGAGCGTGAAAAACATAACAATTTTGACTATCACCCCGGCACTGTAGTAAGTCATGAAAATATTATAAGGGCTGAAAAACAATATTTTGATAAGACAAAATAACATCCATTCTATACATCTGCCGTAGACAGAGAAATAATTCAAGACTGCTCTATTTTTATACCACGCCTTTCTTTCTTTCGTGAAATTCTTCTTATACTCGTACATACTCATAATTTTCGGGCAGCTACTTTTTCATACATTTTTCAAGCCTCCAATGACAAAATTATGAAACTACTGAGTAGATTTATTATATTAACCAATTACCAAAAAGTATGAACAAAAAATTCAGGGCAATAGATTTACATATACTAGGAAAGTATGTCGTAAAAACTTTAGTGAGCCATCAATTATGTTAACTGCAGAATAAAAAAAGAGAAACATATAATAATAATAGAAAACTACTGTAGACGTACAGATTACTGTAATTGGAATTACTTGCTATTTCTTTTATGTCTTTAAAGACCTTTGAGGACTGGAATTCAAATTGTCTAATTTGACTTTTTTATCGAGTAACTTTATTCGCTGTTGATTATCGATTTGGTGTTATAAAAATACGTATTATTTTCAATTTCTTAACAATATTGTCTTATCGCAGGTGGGAACTTATTTGCAATTCCTTTTGAAGGTGACACCATGACCTATCATTATGCTAATTATTTCTTTCTGAGAAGTTGATGAAAGGAATTTAAAAGTGAATCAAACACGTACGTATCAATCTAAATATTTGCTTATTCCTTTAGTCATAAAATCTGTTCCACACATCTCGTACTTTACGGACTAGGCAGATACAATAGAATGCATAAACGCTTCCACACATGCCTCACTTCCTTCCGTCACAATCACACACTGTGGGATATTACGAGAATACTCTCTCTGATTCCTTTAATTCAATATGCATCCATCTTTGATGATCTGCTGGTCGAGCCAGTAGGTTATTGAAGTCCCAGATCATTTTACAGCGGTAATCAAATATCGACCAAACATCGACTAAAGCAAAATTATTTGGACTTTTCAACTTTTTAAATCTAATCGGCATCTTTCTTAGAATATTTTGGGATAGATGGCAGTATCTGTCCATCTTCAACAATCCTTCCACTTTTTCCTCGCTATCTCAACTTTTATTCTTGTCACAATTTCATTAGTTCATCTATACCTTATTACTTCATTCCACTAACTCCACACTTTAAAATGTATATTCCTACCTCAAGAACGTTCAGTCTGTTGACATCGCAGAGATTTCTGCAACCAATCTCAGTAGACATGTACCATCCATTGAAGGCGGTGGCTGTAAACTCTATTCCTCCGACATCTAATCTCATTGAAGCCACAGCTGGAAGAACGTACCAGCGAAGCTGCAATTCTTCAAACCACGTATATCTGCGTAGAACAAAAATTAGTAATGTTAGTTGATTGATTGCATTAATTACAAATAATTTTAGGAAATGTTTATCGGTTGTTCAAATTAGAACTATTTTTTTTTAATTATTCATAAGATGTAGGCATCAAGAAAAAATTCACTATTAAAAGGCTAAATTCTGTTTCAAATAGCATTGCAAAATTTCAAAAATAGAACAATTGTAATTTTTGTACGCGGATCTTTAAAAAATAACGTGTCTGGACGATTTACAAGCAATGGCTGCAACTAATTCACAAGATAAATAACTTTTTACCCACATTTTCGTTATTTAATTCGTTTATTTAATAAAAACCATGAAGCGTTCAACCCCCTGTGAATTTTCACGGGCACCAACAAGTAGTCTTATAAAAGTTATCGCGCCCTAAATAAAGACATTCGTAGTGGGTGGTGAAACTCATTGTTTAATTTCGTAAGATGTTTTTTGCCTTTAGGACATTCGATATTATTCAATAACCCAGCTACATTTCATTATTTATAGTTGATCATCAATAGCTAGTCCATAGCCAGCTTTGACTTATAGGTATTTACATTCAATTCAACAGTTATATTAAATTTCAAAGATTTTCAAAACAAAGTTTATAATTCCGAATAATTTCCATGTAATTGGAGAACGTCTTAGTTGTTTAAAGATTACAGATCTACATTATAATAAACAGTCTCTGAAATTTTAGGTAAACAAATACTAAGTAAAGGTTAACTACTCTATTAATTTTCAATTTCACTTCCCACTTCTCTTTGTTTTATTACAGTGCGTCACCGTTTAAGATCACGGTTCAATATCATAAAAAAATCCCGTAACTGAAAGGTTAAGTAATGGGCTATAAGATTGTAATAAAGTGATTTTATGGAAAATGAAATCGAATGAAATAATAACATGATCCAGTAATAGGTAAACTCAAACCCCAAAACGTAGGTTTATTTTCATACGCCTGAGATTACAATGATCCATCAAATTTTCATACGCTTCAGTCAACTGTTAAAACAAGTACATAAAAGTCGCTGTTCTTCTTTGTTGTGATTTAAAAGTACTTGTTAAGCCATTACAGCTATTTCTGTTCTCTTTTTATTACATAGTTTCCTATGCGGGAAACATTGAAGGTATCTTCAGATACTCATAAACGCATACTGAATTGGGTTTTTGATTCGTACAGGTGGTTTGGGAGTCAAAGCTCTGCAATATTATTAGATTTCCTACATCCATTCCAATATTTTCCATTTCCTCATTAACGAATGTCCGATATATTAACCATCACTCGCCAGGGTGTCTTAATTGCATCCTATGTAAATAAAGACATTCAGAATGAGGGGATAAGCGAATTGCTCAACTTGGTATTCTTTAGAATGTAGGTATATTTGATTTCTGAGTCGATCTCAGTTAGCTTATCTAAGCTCCTTTCTGAATACATGAAATATTCTGTATAGATACCATTACCAATATGTCTGTTTTAGGTAGTAATTGATGTCATACCAAACAATAAAACAAAAAATTAGATCGGATAAAGGGAGATACAAAGTTTTACACTACAGAAAATTTTGTAATCTCTGTTTTGTATCAAAAATATATAATACTCGCGGAGTTCCGTACAAAGATATTCTGGTGTTTGTAAAAATATTCCTTTATGCAAATGTATCGACGGTGTTCAGTGTTGTGTTTGTAATAAAAATTCTCAACATAAACCAGTACCTGGTATGGATATTGTTATACTATTTTTTTATTCAACGCTACCTTGAAAATCATACCCATCCGTTTGTCTCATACTTTTTGTTTGAATCAATCTCATTGAAATGAGAAGACAACGTATTCTTATTTTTTCATTCAAAGTAAGAATTTTATATCATTTGTAGTTTATTGCTGTTAATTTTCTTTCCAGGTGAGTTATTTGAAGACGAAGATTCTTGTTTTTTATTGGAAAATAAAAATGTTTTCTTGAAACTCCATTGTTCAGGCGATATATGCAAAATACGATTATTATTAGGTATAGTAATATGTACTTCGACCAGAATGGGAAAAACGTGTCAATTTTCTAAATAGAGAAATATGAAAATTATTACATTTATTTGGTCTTTATTAGTAGAAATTCTTAAAGAAAGGCTACAATCATCCAATACGCATTCATGCAGAAAACATGCGATTTTCGAAATTATAGTATATGGTCTATATTTCTTTATAGAACAGGTGAACAATACAAAATATTACAACAATATAAACACACGATCAGACAAATCATACAGAACTGTTCACTAGGGCGAACTTATCACGAAGCTGCGATTTCTACCAATAAACCTGTCATTCTATCATTACACTACTATATTTGACGTAATATCATTTTGTAAATCGAAATATAGTTTTTTTTTCGAAATACTACATATCCTGGAGAGCTTAAATAATTTACATTAATATTACACAAAATACCTAAGAATAAAAGCCTTATTGCGTCATTAACAAAATTTATTATTGTATTGGAGTTTGGAAATATGATATTTTGAATATATATTTATATAGCTGGAAGGGATGATCTTTTATAAAAGTAAATAAAAGCATAAAATATAAAGGACATGACTTCAGCAGACGTACTGTTACAGCTTTAATGAGTCCTTTAAGGGCTTGGCACCAGGAATGGCGTCACAGTCTTTTACCACGGCATTAAGGTTCAAAATCCCGTGACAATCCCATGATAAAATTGTAAAAACATCGTTTTTTTTTTCATTTTTTTGGGGTTAATTTTGCGTCTATCAAAAAACTTTTACGGTTATTCCCTAGATTTTAATGCATATTATCAGTACAAGAAAAAAAATTACCCCGCGACTTTCCGGAAACGAGTTTCCGTCTTTCAGAAAAAAGACCAGAGGTGTTTTTCATTTTTTTTTTGAGATATCTATAGAAGATTTAAAAAATCTTTTACGGTTATTCCCTAGATAAATGTTCAATGGATCTACCCTATTTTGTTCCAAAGCATATTTAGTAACGGTTGTCGAGATATAAGATCTCCCGTTTTTAGAAATTTTTGAAATGTCGGTATGCATAATCTTAATGAGTCCTTTAACTCTTTGTCTCCAAAACGTATCTAATAGAATAAACAATAAAGAATGCATTCATACCTAAGTGTTGTTAATGTCACGCTCAAGATACACTGCGGAGATTTTAATAAAAGATAAGCTAAACATAAACACTTTATCACCTAATTACTACGAAGATCATTATTGGGTCATTGTTAAGAATTTTCGTCTAAGATTTTACGTTCCTAATTTAGGTTTTATGGCATTCATTACATATTTTTATTTTTAATACTGAATGACTTAAGTCAACATAAAGTTAAGAACTAATAATACAGATGAATTGACTTTGTTTTTGATTAAGCTTTTACTTTTTATGCTGTCAGATAATAAAGGTTTGATTGAGTTAGGTGTTGTCGTGGGGATAAATGAAAAATTTAATGTTTAAGTAATCATCAGTTTTATTATATTAAATGTTTATTGCAAAATTAAAATGGCAGTGGGCTGGGCATATGGCTCGACAAGAGGATACTAGGTGGGCACCCAGAATCCTACAGTGGAGGCCCTGTAACAAAAGGAGAAGCGTTGGAAGACCTCCCAAAAGGTGGTCTGATGACCTAGTCCAGCAAGCCGGAAGAACCTGGATGAGTGGAAGGAAATGAAAGAGGCCTACGTCCAGCAATGGAGGGAGGAAGGCTGAGGAAGAAGAAGAAGAAGAAATGTTTTTCTACTCATTCTAGGCACTCAAATATCGTCAAGTATTGACATAAGCTTATGAAACCTGGGTACATGTAGTTTTTGAGAGGAAGTTTCTGCGCAAAATCTATGGAAGTACTTTCGCTTTCCAAAATGTTTACGAGTATTCAAAAGAGGAAAATTCTATTAATTGTATTTTGTTTTATTTTTTTATTCAAAAAACACAAAGAGTGCTCAATAATATATACTCCTAAATTGTAAATATCAACAACGAATGGACCAATTAAGGCTTCAATAAATGCCCGGATCTTTGCTAGCTCACTCCAATCAAGAATATGGGTTAAAATAAGTTGAAATGAACCATTGTTTAATGTTTTGCCTATTCAGCAAGAAAACGATTCCGATTGAGTTATCTTTTTACTTGAGATGGTAAAATAATATGTATATTAACATCTAATCTGACATACTCGTAATCCAATAGCCACCAGCTTCCCTACGTCTACAGAAATCCACTTCAATAAATAAGATGGCATTTTTTCCGAATATAAAAATTTTGTGACACTACCCGATGTATTTTCACTACTACGCAGTACACATGAAGCCTTGAGAGGATTTTCGATGATGTCTTAAGGATCGTTAGTTTGAACGACTGTCTAAAAATAATGTAATGTTGGCATCCTGTTAAAACTTGCCTATAACTTCTAACTTCTCAACTATTATTTTTTTCACAGAGATACCTCATCACAGTGTGTACTTTTTTCAAGAGGGTACATTTTGATCTTAATTAAGTGAAAAAAAAACATCATTACAGGATTATTATTGCTTAAAACAATTAATATAACCAATGATAATCATGCATCTTTTCTACAACAGTGTAGAAGAATTGAGGATGAACATTTTCGGGCTTACGACCTCGGCTGGCTTAAGTGATCACTTTACACTCGACACACATTCGCTCGAATGTTTCTCGAGTATCACTTAAGTCAGCCACTTAAGAGTCACTTAAGCCAGCCGAGGTCGGTCATAAGCCCGCTAATGTTCATCCTTAATTCTTCTACACTGTTGTAGGAATACTGCATTGTATATACTACGGAATGCAGAAAAAAATCCAACGCTTTACAAGAATATTTTTTAAACCAAAAATAATTCAAGTAGTACTAATCATAATCATGGTCATAATCATAAAAATAACCCACCAAAATTTAGCTATAAAATATAAATTAATAAATTCGAGAAATATAATTCCATATTATAAATACAACCCGGAATCGGTTTTAGAAGATCAAAATTATAGGCTCTATTATGATAAAACAATTATAACAGATAGAACAATACATCATAATAGACCCGATGTAGTTTTACATAACAAACAAACTAAAATTACTTATTTAATTGACATCGCTGTACCAAATACATTTAATATTCAAACAACCGTCGCAGAATAAATTCGTAAATATACAGAATTAGCAGGTGAAATAAAAAATATTTGGCATTCTAGGTCGGTATATATAATCCCATTAGTATTATCAGCTACAGGTATAATACCAAAATCGCTAATAAACAATTTTAAAAAATTAGATTTACCGGAAAATTTATACATAAAAATGCAAAAATCGGTCATTATTAATACTTGCAATATTGTAAGACGATTCCTAAATACTGATATTTCAGGCACAATGCTTGTATTTTAGGCCCCGCGCATCTGAGCCTAATCCTGTGATATCCGTGATATCTGGATAGGTGAATTTTTCCCAGTATTAGGCTGATGAGTTTATATGTGAATCATGAATGATAATATGTAGACTCTTCTGGCTGATAATACTGAGAAGTGTGTTGGCAAAGTCATGCCTCCGCGTTATAAAAAAATTATTTGCTTTCAAAAAAAAAAAAGTTTGTGAATCCAGTACAAATCATCCAAGTGGGAGATGATGGGTTAAATAAATGGAAGCATTATTTCAAGTGAGAGGTAAAACTTGCGATTTATATCAATCTTTTAGCCTAGTGCAAAATGTGCATGAAAGTATTTGAGTCTGCATACCCGGAGATAATACTAGAAGAAAACGTACCAATTTATTATAAGTTCGTACCTAGTATTACAAAAATGTTACTTACTTTGGATGGGTGAAATGAATCTCCATAACAAGGTCTCGAGGTATTTCGAAAAAGTCTGGATCTTTTCCGTTGGCTTGCAGGACCAAGGGTAGGACGTCCCATTGTGTCCTTGCAGGCTTCCAACCAAGCTTCAGACATAACTGAAATAAGGAAATTTGATTTTATGATTTCAATAACGTCATGAATAATCCATAAATTAGAATAGCTCTTTGTCAGGCCAGTACAGTGTTCATAAAGTATTGGAATCCCTCACCTAGAAGCTAGAAAACCTTTTGAATTATCCTTGAAATACAAATGAAAGAAACACTTCCTCTAAATATTTGGTCTACTGAATACACAACAAACTAGGTTAACTTGAATGAAAAGGTCCCAATACTTGAAGAGGTCTAATTTATATTGGAAGATTTATGTTATGTTACATATGTGTTTAGTGTTTTTTCGTTGTAATTGGCAAGTGACATAGCAAATCCAAACACGTATATTAACTACTGACAAATTTTCTTCCGCTTTCAGCTACAGTTCAATAGAATTTTGTCTTAAATCTCTTTTGGATAATGTTCACATTTGTTTAATTGTCATTATTATGCAAAACATAACAAAAATGCGCTTGTTTTCGAAAATTCTTTTATAAAATTAAAAGTAAAGCAGAATCCCTAACATTCGCAGTACAAACCAATCTAACATGATACCAGCTCAGTTAGTACGTGACTGAGATTTGCAGGTGAGGATTTAGTTTTAGAAAGTTTAATATTTTGAAAATCCAGATGAAGTAATATGACCTTAAGTTTAATCACGTCCAAATTCTTGTGACTGTTTTCATAACCCAATTTGAAAAATATATTTCATAACAATTTTGCATCTAAAACCTGCAATAAAGGATATTGGGACTATACTATACATCATTGGTCGCCTTATTTTAATGTAGTAGGTACAAAATATTGCTTTTCTAATGGTTGTACCAAAATATATCAAAACTGCTTTTTGCCTAATGATTTCAATTGTTTACAAATCACTACCTATCTATTTAAACTATTCTTTTTTTCGTTATAGTTTCATAGTGTTTGTAACAGTTAAATCCCCCATGTTAGTTGCACGAGATTCCAACATTGAAATACATTTCATTTAAATGCAATTCTTCCATGTAATTTGATTAATCCGTAATCTCCTTTAGAATGCAATAGTTTTCCACACCTCCAATGAAATACCTACCTAGGTGAGGAAACTAGATGAATTCAATAAAATATATTGTGAGCAACAGTTGCGATAAAAAGGGACAGATTCCTTTTTACTGTAACTTAAAAATGGATCGTTAATTTCTTAGACGCCATCTTCACATTTAAGACGAATTCAATATAGATGTTTTGGTCAATTTTTTGATATTTTTGCGCTAGGACATCTGCTTTCCGCTGACTTTTTATTGACCCTATATGACTATAATCAAAAACTAAAATGTGGTTTATTCTTACCTCAGTAAATTCTACGTAAAACGGATCTCCCAATATGGAACCATCAGGGTTCTTGTAGCCAGCGTAGCTGATCATCTGTTGATTCCAAATACGGAAATCGTGTTTGCCATCAGTTCTTTGAGGGAAAATCGTTATGGCGGATCTGGAACATAAACGTTTGCAAGAGTTGAAAATAAAAACAATCAATATGTTTAAAAGCTTTAATATTCTGATCTCAGCGACACATGTTTTGGCTTATGAGACAGATATATAAATTTTACTCCTAAACATCCTAAGGTAATAATTATTGTTTATTGTTTATTGTTTTGAATCATCCCTAGGCCATTTGCAGGCACTTGGACTCGTCAAAGTTACATGTTGACAATAAATATACAGGGAAATTCAATGCCAATAGAGTGTAAAAGGCTCTATTGGCACATCGTCATGGTCGTAAAACTAGGTACATATTCTACAAAAGCACATAGGTACAAATAAAATTAACTAAGAGATAATAATTATGGTAAGGTACAGATGTGACATTGCAGTACAGACCCACAATCAATTTCAATATCAAAAAAATTTACAAGTGTTCATACTATAAAGTATAATCCGTGGCAAGAGAGTGTAAAGAGCTCTGCTTGTCCTTCGTCATGCTTAACAATGATTCCATGCTAACCGGTGCCGGATAGCATTTCGTCAATATTATAAGTATAATTATAGTAGTTATATAATTATAGTAGAAACGATTTATTTTTCGGTGGGAATTATGATTTACAAGTTTTCTTACCTTATGTTGCCTTTATTTGTGCCATACTTCATGTGATTGCAGAGAGCATCAAACATCTGACTCGTTGTCTGGACTTCGCGACAGTCAAACACCTGAGAAGAAATTAAAAGAAATATTAGAAAATAACAATTAGAAGACACACTTAAGTGATGATAAAGAAATGATTGAACGAGAGATTCAAGTATTTATTTTCCTTCTCCATTTTTGTATCTAGGCGCCTACTTCGATATCACAGAAACATAGAAGGAATTAAAAAGATGAAAGGTAATAAAAGTGGGTGTCAGTAACACTTGAGCATCCAATTGGGAATTGTTATTATGGTTATTCTGAAAAGTTCTATTATTGGATTGACGTCCATCCAATTGCAATGCATACCTGGCTTCGAAATTCTAATCGCTATGCAATAGCTCTTGTTTTGGTTATTCTGAAATGACGATTAGATAGTCTATGGTCAATCAATTGGAATTGACTAAAATCTGCGTGGACAAGGCGTGGACCCGTCTATATTCTATGGCGTATCTGTCATTGTAAATGTCAAAGTGGTGTCAACAATGGCGCCAAATAGCGCGGAGAAGCTTTCGTTGTTTCGATTTTATGATAAGTGAATGTTATTCTCCTTTACAGATGTTTACTTTCGTTCAGTTATTTAACTTTTATGGTACTCGTATCCTTCGTCGTGCGTTGCATACTACGTCTACACCAGTGACGGAAATACTGATTAAAATAATTTCGAATGTCAGTGCGAATGTTAAAATCAATGGAAGACAAGAGTGTATAGTTACTGGTTAATTGTTATTGTTAAACACGATAGATTTCTATGAATCTATCTTCTGTGATCGCAGGTTTTGTCTATTTGTTGGCATGTTCTATAATTTTTTATTATGCAGGTGCATACTTCTCGCCAGCGAGTGTGAGTGTTCTGTGGTACATACTAGATCCTACATACACACATATACGTGCAACAAAATTTGGTTGACATAACCTAGAAATATACGCGCAACATACGCGTCGTTGGTCAGTATAAAATAGACTTTTCAGATTCGAGAAGTTCCTTCTGGATAAAAATTGTCAAAGTTTCATACTTTTGTGCCATTTTTAATAGAAAAAGTGTACCAAAAACATATTAAAACAGCCTATTGCAATCCAGTCAACACCTTCAAAGCACTTGACGAGAATTCTAATGATTGGATCATAATTCTAATAGCCCGGCAATAGTCAATCCAATAGGATGCGCGTTCAGAATAACCATCTGTTAAGATTCCAATTGCCGCCATCTTGAATTGACTTGATTCTAATCAGTCAATCGCTTGCATTCATTTCAGAATAACCATTATTATTATCAAGAAAAAAACCAGCAAAATATATATCTACCATCATTTTGTAGATATATCTATTTGTAGGTATGATTCGGTCTGGCTTAATACGAGGAAACGTACTGATCAAATATATCTGCTCTCGGAAAACGATTTACGAGTAGATGACAATCGAAATAATCTAAAAATAAAATAGATTGTTTTTTACGTAAGTTTATATCAATGCGTGTAGGAGGATTTCCATGGATATTTAAAATATGTAAATGCTGAAAACAATAAACTAAATATATTTTTAGAAAAAAATATTATAACTCTTAGAGACGAACCAATTTATTTTATATCAATCAATATATTATACAATAAATTCTTCATTTACACGAGCCTTGTAACTTCCATTTCTGGCTACAGGGCCTCCCTCCTATTTTTTCACCTCCGTTAAGCAATGGCAACAAAAATATAAAAATATTACAAGAAGTAACATTGCATCACAACTTTCTCATTACTTTATAATTTACTCTTTTTTTAACAAAGAAAAGATCAAGTTAAAGTTTTGGTTTAATACACCAAATCGAGATAAGAAGAAACAGAGATTCCACGTCGAAGGTAATTCAATTTAAAGTAAAGTAAAAAAAGTGTCGAACTTGAACAAGTTCTCAATGCGGGCCCCATAATAAATAGACACCAAGTACAATTCAAACGAAACTTGAACAAATTGACTTCTTAAAAGAAGTTTTTCAAGTAAACAATGTTCAAGATCAAAAAGCGATTGCACGAAAAAAAGATTAACATAATACAAAAATTCATTTAAATCGCGAAGTTTTCAGTTTGTAACGTGCTGCAGTGGAATTGCTAAAATAAAATTATGCACAATACAAAATGAATCTGATTTATTACGTTTCTTGTGAATTTGCATTTGTTCGACTAAATAAAAAAGCATTTATCCCAGAATTCATCAGTTCTGCAAAGATATGTTTACGATGTACAGTACATCTACGTAGAAAAATATCGTAAACAAAGAAGCAAAAAATGGACCCAGTTCTGCAAAGTCGCTATTATTTATTGGGCAATTCATTCTACTAAAACAAAGTAATATTAGAAGCTGCGTCATCGCTTTAAACATGTATTTTTAAAAATCAAGAGCACCTTTTTTAATCGAAAGTATTGGGTGGAAATTACGATCAACTCTTATGGTATTTTTTTTAGTAATGAAGCACCAATTCTGTTTTTGTAACGCTATCCCACCTGAGAAAGATTATTCTGAGTGTAATATACGAGTATTCTGTAAATGAGATCAATAACGTGTAGGACATGGAATGGTGAACGTTTCTCGAGATCACTTAAGCTAACCAATTGTGTATGGTGTACATATTGTGGTTGGGATACCTCAAAATACTCACTGACCCTCTCTATAAGAATCAGTTATTCTGGGCAAATTTACAATAACATAAAGAAAATACCTACTCGTTAGTGTGTAAGATATCTTCAAAACTTCAAATGATTCCATAACTTTATTTCATGGTTATTCATTTAGTATTACCCTTTCTGAGAAGCACTTAAACAAACACCAAGAATTTAATAAGAAAGAAACTACATGATTGTAATACCGATATAGTTCAAAACTTCTTAACTACATTGTTATTTACGAGTATATTGTCTTTACCTGCGAAGATCTGAGAAAAAGATTTTCTGCGGAGTTGAAAACCTCACATCAGATTATTCACAGTATAGCGAAGATTGATATGATTACTACACCTAGAATATAATCATCCGCTGTTATCATTTTAATTAAAACATTAAACAAGATAATGAAATGTTTTAAAGTTCCAAAGCTCATTAAGAAGTTTAAGAGCATGACGTATAATTAGAATGGATCCATATTTCATCGATATGCTGAATATTAATTCAATATCATTCATAATACATTGATGACGCGTTCAATTTTGTATTAAAAGCTCCCCTCTCTTGATGTAGACTTCTTGTACATACAAACATTAGGGAGTTACCAATATGCATTTTGTTTTGAACGATATTTAATTACAGTTTTTTTTATCACAACTTGGTTCCACATTCAACTAAACAACATTCCTCGAAAGAAGACAGGAAAGTCAGAAGTCATAGTAGTTAACAAATTAATCATATTATTTTATGACTTAAGTTTTTGTGTCAGGCGAATATGCACCTGGATTTTAGGTAAGGTGCCACGACTTTAGCATACATTTTATTTTGTAACTAAAGCATTTTTTTCTGAAGAGGAATTTGAGTTTTTAATAGCCAGCTAGTCTTAGCTAGGATTCTGCTCTATCATTACTCGAAATATGTAGTCTGAAAATGCCTACGCAGTCTCTACCTTTTCTTCTTATATAGCTTACATAAATGTTTGCTAATTGAAAATTAAATAAATGAAATTATCTTAAAATGAGGTAGAGCTCTCATTCTGAATGTCTGACTTTAGGCTACCATCATGCAATTGTATACGTCGAGCATATAAATGCATCTTCTGACAAAGTTAAAAACATTCGCACACCTTTCGTTGGCTACTTCTTATTGTGTAAAATACCTAGATATTGTCAATACCTGAATTCTCATAAAGAAATGCGATATTTTTGTGTGGTAATTCACAACAAATTAAAGGACTTTGCTATTTGTTCCTCGCCATATATTTTGCTCAACTTGTTGCTCTGTACTAATACTCCTATACTTCCTCTCCTTTATGTACAATTATCCTCTCAGCTTTTCAGCCTTTATACAAATATATGGGTATGGTTACGTTTTCATCAACCAACTTTAACAAACCGAAGACTAAAGTTGATTTTCCATATTCAAAAACCACGTGACATTACGCATGCATGGCCAAAACACCATTATAGCACTTATTGGTAAGTAAATAAAGTAAAAAACAAGTTATCGGATTGAATACTGAGGTTTCACTTGTCTTTTAAATTTATTTTTTACGTAGCATTTTCTGTAATGATTAAGGAAAGGAAAGTCTGGTGTTCTCTTCTCTATGTCTATCCCGAAAGAGAAGCGTTTTGAGAGGATTGAATAAAATAATAATCCATAAAAATCACAAAATATACTATTGACGTGATTCATTCCACGTAGAACTAACTCACTAAGTAACTTCACGTACACTCTTTTAGGTAATGACGGCCAATACTTTGTTTATTGTTTATTGTTGCTTATCATCCGTAGGCCCATCCAGACACCTGGAATCGTCATTTGAACATGTTATGTAAATAAGAATTACAATTAAACAATAGCACATTAGTATATAAATATATAGGATTGTAAATCAATAGACAGAAAATATGATCCAAGATCAATGCTGATCGGAGTGTAAAAGGTTCCGACCAGCATTTCGTCAATTATTCAATACAAGTCAACACATGGAACAATAATTAATTTAATATCACAGTACGATGTATATGATGAGACTCAATACAGACTTTCAGACTAATAGTACCGAAAAGTAGTGATTAATTTCTTATAACAGTGCTTAATTAACAATATTGTGAACATGAGTAGAAAATTTTCACGTTAATAACAACCACCCACTTAAGTTAAATAAGGTTTGAGAAATCGTTCGCTATAAAATATCGCAATCTGTACACTACGAATACATCAGAAAGATATATTCCTACATATTTTCTTAATTAAACAAACAAAATTATAAAGAAGAACATTGTTTGTATTGTGTTATGAGTAAATTATATGTACATACTACGTACTGTAAAGAATGAATAATTATTCAAAGGAAATGAGTTTAATTTTATTTTTTTTCTGTGTTGAAAGTAAATTACGAAATGCAGCAGATTTTGTACGTGGATTTTATCCTAAAACTAATTAAATATTTTTTGTGTGTGCTTAAAACAAAGTTTGTTTAATTTTTAAAAATCTGCAATATGGGGTAATTAGTGAAATGCGTGTTTATAATATGCAGCATCTAAAATGACTCATGAACCCTAAATAGAAGCAATCTTTTAGATTAAGATTTTCGAGATTAAGTTTGGGTTCTGTTTCATCCGTTCTTCGTTCATTATCATTTTCATTTACTTGAAGTTGTTTCTTTGTCAATTTAATAGGAGGCTTGTAAAAAAATAATCTAAAATTGACTGAATAATTGAAAATCGGAAAATGTATGGACTGGAATTGGTTAATGTTTATAAAAGAAGTGTATAGTGATCACATTAAACCAGCCAGCGATCAGTCATAACTCATAAGCCTTACGGAAAGTCCACCCTTTGCTATCTATCTCTTGAGGTAACTATACTTGTTTAAAATTGACTAATGAGCAAATGTTTAGAACTTCGCATTATTTTTATGAGAGACTGACACAAATTTATTTATTTATCTATTTACGGCATAAGCCATTTGACGAAAGTGTTGTGTATTCAGAGGACTTTGTATACATCATTGACTAGCTGAAATATTGCGGTGAATGCAATTTTGTGACGAGTTCTCAACACCAAACACGTTATCTCTCTCTCATAATATTTGTTCAGAAAACAACATTGAAATCTACACTCCTTCATACTTTCACGTTGTTTGAAACAACGTTATCTTTATCAAAAGTAACGTCTGTCAGGTTGCAGAGAATTTATACCATGAGTAGTAGGGACCTGGTAGACAGTTTGTTGTATAACATGAGAATATTAATATTATTTTACAGTACCTAGGTGTGGAATGAATGTAGTAAAGTTGTTTTACTTTTTGATATTTATGTTGCAGCAACACCTTTCGTTTATAAAGTGAAAACTTTTATTTTATAATGAAACGTCAGTTATTTTTTGTCAGATATTTCTTACAGAGTGGGTATTTTAAAATGATGACTTAGAGAAGAGAATTTAAATATCTATCTATTGCTATACCTATGCTTTAATTACCTAACATTGTGTAGCCGTTGTATGACCCGAAATTTGGTGTCTTGACTCGGTGCAATTATTAATTAGTTTATGAATCCACTCGTTTAATAATAATTTGATAATATTGGCGTCATTGACTGACTTCCCCTCAACCGAATCTAATTTTCTCTCAAATTTTTGTTATTCTTAAAAATAATTAACATTATATTCTCAACGAACCTATTTTCAACATCCAGTGTAATTATTTATACTATTCACGATATATCTTCATCAGATTTACCAAAACTACAAGTTTTTACACAACAATTTGAAGATCAAAGTCCTACTCAATGTCAACCGGAGCTGACTACAGTAATTCTTTTCTCACCTCGAACATGGAGAAGATAGCAAACTACATTGACAAAAGTATTGTTCAACACTTGGTATATTAATTCTCAATATTGTAGTAGAGATCACAACACAAATTTACCTAACGATTTTACATAGAAAAGATAGAAAAGGTTCAGTTATTCAGCACCGTATGGCGTATACATTGTGTCATTGTGGTAATTGATCGGCGTTCACTCTGCTTGAAGAGCAAGCAAATTAATAATTTAATGCAAGCGTTGTATGAATTCCAATGCCAAATCTATTGAATATTATGAAAGGGTTTCTCAACTGGGAATCGCTCTATTACACTGGCAGGGTATATCTCTATATAGGATTGAATCAATCATATTATCAATTCACTATTCCATTGTACAAACATCATCTTTACTATAGGATTCTGAACAGGTTCCCTGTATTCTGAATACCACTGAATAATATTAGTGGTCGATATTAATATCTACAATGTAGGCAATGTAGGTATTGTCAGTCACATAAAGGTAGCTTGGAATATACATAAAATTTAATGGTCTAGGGTCTGTAGAGTTGTATTCCGCTATTCTTCCTGTCGTCAATATGTACCATTTATAAAACGATTTACTACTAAAAGTGAAGTCCATAAGAACATGGATAGGGCGTCGAACTGAAATCATATGAAACCCTCGTTTATTATGCTCACGCAGAAACATAATGATCCACGGGATTATCCGAGGATAACATCTTCCAAAAGCAGTGATATAACATGACTAAGTAAGTACATAACTAAGCGAGATGTGCCCATACATTCTGCACTTGACGATACCAGCTTTTGGGTTTGTGTGATACAAGCTAAATCCTTTTGATAAAAAAAAAAACAAAAGTATTTTCTTCATCTCAAACTGAATAGGACACAGCTAATTAAATGTAGGTTTTCTTATTTTGCGAAAGTTGCAACTTTAGACAAATATTTGCTGAATCCATATTTGTACCCAAATGCATTAAAAGTAGAAACATTATTTTCCATTTTATTAATAAAAATCATAAAATAAAATAACTCTAAAGTAAAATAACTCTGAAATGCGGTAGAACCTTCGATTTAAAAATATGTAATTCAAATAGGTAATTCGTAATATAAAATAAATATTGTTTTTGACGTCCCAACTTTTTTTTTTGAAGACATGTTTTAAAATAAAAACATTATGATGAATTTTGTATAAATATCAAAATGTGTTGATAAATTAAGAAGGTACGCGGAAAAGTTTCATTAATACGATGATGAATAAACATAGAACTTTGAGAAAATAACGAGTCGAAGTATTCGAAAAGCTCGCGAAAATTTTGGAATTTTAATCAAGGAATGCAAAAAACGTTCCTTGAGATTTTTGAATCTTACCTAAATCACTTTAATTTACTTTAAAGTTTAGATTCCTTGGAATTTCTCGTCTGCCTAACCCGGAAAATTCAATTATCGTATTATTTAATTTAGTGCGTAGGTACCTAGATATCTTGTCAACAGGTAATTCATATATTTAAAAAATATTTAATCCAAAGGCGTACTTTTTACTTAATTAGGTTTATCGTAATTACTTGAAATAGTTCCCAAATTCTTACCTTAAATCAGGGTACTGTTGCCCAATCCCACCAACTTTTACCTAGGAAGGAGAGCCCTAAGAAATTTCCATGCAAAACAGGGATCATATTCTATTTATTGAATAAACAACATCTGCTTCCATTTAGAACACAGCCTAATTCCATATGAAATGCAACATTCAGCTCACCTACGTTAGGTGCCCAAATATCTCCGCCCAGAGTAGGTGAGCTGCATGTTGCAATTCGTATGGAATTAGGCTGTGTTCTATGTAAAATGGAAGCAGATGTTGTTTATTCAATAAATATAATATTGTCCCTGTTTTTGTATGGAAATTTCTTAGGGCTCTCCTTCCTATGTTAAAGTTGGTGGGATTGGGCATGTCTCTTTTGTATTGGATTGGATTTTTTTAAATATATTCTATGAAATATTCTCAGTAAAAAACATAATAATTAAAAAATAATGTACAATAAATAGGTACGAATTTGGTATCTTTACCTATAGTGCAGTAACGAGAGCAAATTTAATGGCATTTTCAGGAAAAAAATACAGTAGTCTACTTCCCTTTCATACTTTACGTATTTGGGGGCGCTGAATTCGAATTTCAACTTTGCCACCTCGTAAATGTGATGCGTTCTGAGATATTCGAGAAAAACTCAGAAAAAAACGTTCTTTTTAGAGACTTTCGCTCATAACTCGAAAAGTATACATTTTAGAGAAAAGAATCTCGAGACAAGAATAAACTAGAGTAAATTTCCTACAAATAGCGATGATATTCATTTTTCTGAAATAAACCGCTTACGCGCTACTATGCGCTAAAAAAGGACATAAATTCCACTCTTTTTTAAAAAATATTTTCTCTTTTAATTTATTGACTATAACTCAAAATATATAGAGTTTTTTGGAAAAAATTGTTGTACATAAATAAAGTACACTATATTTTCTACAATTAGTGCTAAGAAGGTTTCTGAGACAGACTAACCTCTATTACGTTAGAGCGCATTGAAGTTCACTATAGTACATTAGAAGCAAATTCTTCATTATTTAAAATGGATATATAACATTAAAAAAAATAAAAAAATCTACTAAACTTTCTTGATGCTATAAACACAAGGCTGAAATTTTTATATTTAAATGTTTGCTACCCCTCAATAGCGATGGGTTGGTAGAAATTTGAGAATTCCTTAGAAACAAAAGCTCATTCTCCAGTTTTTTGTCCATAATGTGAAAATTAAAAACAATAGGGACAATTATACTAAGACAAAAATAAAGTACATTTTATTATCTATGAACTACCTTAATAACTTTTTTTAGTCAAATAGACGATTCAGCAGCCAGAGTCCGTTAAAAATTTTCCATATCTCGAAAATATTCTAAAATTTCTACTTATTTTTGTTTACCGCCTGCAAATAAGAATCTAAACATTTTTAAGAAACAAAATATGAAAATTCATCAAATTTCCTACAAATTATGTCTCTTGCGTTTTCGCCCTCGCGAACTGGTTCGATGTTCAGAAGCATCGAAATTTTGTATAGCGTGTCATATTAATTAAGCGTTGATAATACGAACTACGACTATGGTATGTAACACACGTACCAAACTATGGTATGTAACACACGTACCATAGTCGTAGTTCGTATTATCAACGCTTAATTAATATGACACGCTATACCAAATTTCGATGCTTCTGAACATCGAACCAGTTCGCGAGGGCGAAAACGCAAGAGAATATCATCGCTATTTGTAGGAAATTTACTCTAGTTTATTCTTGTCTCGAGATTCTTTTCTCTAAAATGTATACTTTTCGAGTTATGAGCGAAAGTCTCTAAAAAGAACGTTTTCTTCTGAGTTTTTCTCGAATATCTCAGAACGCATCACATTTACGAGGTGGCAAAGTTGAAATTCGAATTCAGCGTCCCCAAATACGTAAAGTATGAAAGGGAAGTAGACTACTGTATTTATTTCTCCGCGAAAACACCATATGACTAGACTACTAAGAATTTTCGTAACTGTATTAAAACTAATTTTACTTCATTAGTTTCTCAGATCGAACTTCTAAGGTGAATGAGATTGCATGCTTACTACCTTCCATCTACTAACGGAAACATGAAAATATTTTGCATTAGAAAATTTAAAATTCAAGTTTTTCTTTGCATATGATATTATGATTATGGAGAAAAGTATGTCTTTACAACTAACTCTCTACCTAATATATTATTAGACTGGCATATGAACTATTCAATCTTTTGACTTTGTACTTTCGATATGCTTTTCATGTTATCAAAGATTTAGTTTTACTTGCAGATCGCTTTATAATATCATATAATACGACGTTCTTCCTTGTATTTCCTATCAAACTTCTAACATGTTATAGACGCAAAGGATCTTTTTGAATCTATTGAATAATCTTATATCATTTCTGCTCATATGAAAATACGTCAGATTTTCCTATAACTTTCTCAATACAATATTAGTGTGATTTTAAAACTGACGTAACTTCCCAATTCGATGCAAATTTTAATAATTCTTACCTGCAGTTTCGACCACTGGATTCTTCCAATGCATCGTGGTGCATTTCTCCAAGCCAACTTAGCACCAAATACCAATTCAGTCTCCTTCAAATCGTACGTCCCCCTGGCTGCAACTTCAGCCTGAACTTCGTTCCAACGGGCCTCGTGGGCAGCGCTGTTGGCCCTGAAAATAAAGAAAAAATGTTTTAATTACTACATAGTATTAAAGATTATATCCTATCCCTTCACGGTGTGTCCCTTGCGGGGTGGTCAGAAAGTACAGAGCGCAAGACTCCCCTATCCTTACACACTTAAAAAACACTTGGGTACGTAATTTATTATAGAGCTGCTCCTGTGAAAGCTTGCGTATTCGTTAAAAGAAAATGTATTTTCCGCTTGAATTAACAATTTTATGCCGTGGAAAATTATACATTAATAACATTTTATTAATTAATTATTTATGTACAGCAATACGTGCAAAATAATAATGGACGTTCGACTTAATGATGGTGTCAAAAACACTTGAGATAATTTGTTATACTGGCCCCGTACAATCTAGAGAGTATTATTCCAAAAATAATTTAGAGAAATCGAGGTGAAGAAAACATAGACTTCTTAGCGAATGTTGTGCAAAAATATTCCAAATGTTTACGAGTTTCTTTACCAGTTCTGCTGCATTTTTTCACATATATTTCATAACAAAAAGTCGGTGTCATTACAAGTTCCCTAGGTGTCATATCTTTACGTCATCAATTTTTCGCTCTTCTTATAAGAAAGGTGGTCACAAGGATTCGCCGTTCAAAGCGGTTTTGTGTGGTATGTATTATACCACTTCCTATGTTCTTTGTATCTCAAACAGTATTCAGTGGAAGAGGATTTCCGTAAATGTCCTTCGTCAAAACTTTGTAACTTGAGAATGTCAGCAATAAAAAATCGACAACGCGTTGACTGAGACTGAGAGAGAGGCAATGAGAGAATTTTAGCTGGCTGTCAATTGGATAGTATTATCGTAACATCCGAAAATCCCACAGCATATCATTAATCTATTCGTTTTCGACTTCTGGTTGCCAATGCCACAAGTCTACGGGGGCTGAAAATTGTGCCTTGAAATAAATATCTTATAATTATTTTGTTTTATATAAAACAATCGTTTTCAAATATTTGAAATCGACTACATAATCGATGGTGCTTAATATTCAATAGGTTATAATAATTAAATTTGAATCCTTCCCATAAAATTTACATTATTATGAAAATTTACGGAACAATTATCTTCGGTTGAAGTTAATTATACACCTACTCCTACTACATCAATATACGCGTTGTACGGCACAGCTACCGTACAGGTAATAATTCAGGTGGAGTGTAAGTACAGTTGCCGGTCTGCACTACGAGGGGCCAATGGTTGTCGCGGCCTCTAGTCAGGAGTCTTAAATTCTCTTCTCGGTCGACGATTGCGCGAGTATACGTAGATACGTAGACGAGTTGTAAGATCGCGGCGTATCGCGTACTATCGCCCGAATACTGCTAGACGATCCGTCTTCTTCTTCACCCGGCGCCGTCCCAGGTACGACCTCTACCCGCCAGTGAGGAGTGTTTTCTGAGCGCACCCAAGGTCGCACTGTCAAGCAGTACTGACCTGCGTCTTATCCCAGATAAACACACACACACACAGTAGGTAGCGATCGCTTACCACCTCACAACAGTTACTACCCGCCGGCGGTGAGCCCGTACTATGCTTATCGTGAGTGGCCCTGTGTTAGAGGTATACCACCAGTACTCGCAATAGTCCTGCACACTTCACGCCTTTAGGTATTAACTAGATGCAAGACAGCCTGCAGTCCGTGTAGTCAGCAAAGTTCAGTAGTGGTGGTGATTCAAGTTCAGTGGGCAGCGGTAGTCGGTAGTTGTTGGTAGATCAATTTCAATGGCAGCAGTAGTAGGAAGAGAAGGTCAGGTAGAGATGTGAACACGTTGAATAGAGAGCGATGTCTGATTTATTTCATATAATGTAGGGTTATTTACTTCATGCGTGTGACGTCGCCGCGCTCCGATCTCACGTTTTGTAGGAAACGTCGATCGGCCGACGTAAGTAAGTCCCTCCCCTTACTTCCTCATTCATTTCATACCGAACCGTCCTAGACGACAGACGTACTAGAGCAGTGGGTAGCTGACGTCACACGTATGAGGAACACAATTAGTTTACAACGATATTTCATTCTTTTACACATACTACCCTATTTCATTATATCTATATCTAATTCCCTACACATTCCTCAGTTAGCAATTGTATCAACATCATACTTTCTTTATTGGCTAACTGAGGTGTGTTTAACAGGCTACATATATTATTCAATATTCTATACATCAACTAGCCAGCTGGGATATTCAGGACCTGATACACAGATTTATGTTAACAATCATTTAACGGTGAAAAACAAACAGCTGTTGTCGCAGGCCAAGGAGAGGGCGAGGGAAGCGGGATACAAGTATGTGTGGGTCAAGGAGTTTCGTATACTGGTACGAAAAAACGAGACGTGTAAACCTTTTTTAATAAAAACAGAAGAGGACTTGCTGAAAATCAGCAAGGCCTCAACTCCCGAATAACCTACTGCCACGCTCGCTTGACACCGCTTTCTGACCCCTGCCTTCCTTTAAACAAATGTCTTACCTATGCGCCAATCTGCGTGCATATAACACCTTTTCTTGGTCTAATTGTTATGGCTCTATGTTTGCCTTTCTTTATCCTTTCACACCTTCTTCTTATGCTTACCTTTAATTACCTTATACCTTCCTCCACCCATGCAACCACCTATCCTCTAGTTTGTGTGCTCCATTCTGTTGTATACAAATTGTATCTGGTGATGATTGATGTGGATGTTGTCAGCGATTTGCTACCCACATCTTATTCACAGTGTATTATTTCACACTTATATGAATTGCGTTTGTATTATGCTATTACTTTCTTCCTGTTTGAATTGTGTTCCAGACTAAATATTGTTATATTAATATCTTCAGTTTGCAATGAGAAATTATTTGACATATTGTCGTCATTGTACTATAGATACTTTACTCACCTTATCAACATAATATTTTTACACCTTCCTTTCTACTGTAATACTTTCTACATTCTCAGAATAATATACGAGTGTGTTACCTACAAATCTATTAACTCTGAGTTGATATTGTTATGTCACCAAATAAAATCACCATCTTTTATTGTAATTTTTATTGTAATTAGGGCTAATGTAACAGTGCATATTGAAGCAATGGCTTGGTTACCACTACATTGCATTTATATTTATTGTATTGGGTTGTCAATGATTATAGAATTAGTTTCCATTTTTTCACTTGTTCCGGAGACATTTCACTGTCGTCACACTACATCAACGCACATTAATACTTTTATTGTATGTTCTCCTGTTAGAATGACGAATATTGGCCATATTGTTGTATACGTTTTGTGTGACGCACCTGAGGTGTATCCAATTCACTACCTTGTCATTGTTTCCAGATTTTGTATGTATATAAATGCTATTTATCAATTTGCCACATCACTGGAGATTGCAAGGCTGAGAAATGATCGTAGATTGATCTATCTATCACTTGACAACGCATTATCGTTCTTGCTTTTACACTATAAATTGCAACTTCGTCTAAGTGTAATTCATACTTTAATGTCTGTATTCTACACATTTTTTGCTCTTTTTCTTAATGTTGGATTTTTACTGGCCCGTTTTATTTTCATAAATCATAGTTTTTGTACATTATATTTGATAATTACTCTGCATTCACAATAGAAGAACATTCATTAAAAATTTATTACCAAAATGCCCGTGGGCTAAGAACAAAGACGGATGCCTTCTTTATAAATGTAAATTGTAATGACTATGACGTAATAGCAATCACTGAGACTTGGTTGGTCGATTCCATTCTAGACGGCGAGATCTTTGACCATAGATATAACGTGTACCGGCGTGACAGAGACATGACGGGAGTCTCCATGGGGGGCGGTGTTCTTTTGGCAATCAAAAAAGAGTTTGACACAATTGGCAATCTGGCCTGGCACTCCGGCGCCGAGGATTTGTGGGTCACTTTACGTCTTCCCCCGGGATCCGTCCATACAAACATACACATATGCTGTGTGTATCTGTCGACGACTTTTGACTTCAATTCCAACATTACAAGATTTTCAAATGAGTTGAGTCCTAAGATTTTTGGAAATCCCGGTGATGGTTTTCTGATTCTGGGCGATTTTAACCTGCCGGATGTCACCTGGAGTTCGGAGGGCACTGGATGCTCTGGTCTCTCCCCGTCTAATTATACATCTTCAATTAGTTCACTTTTTATTAATAACGTCGAGTTCTGTGATCTTGTCCAATATAATCACGTCCCTAATTCTTCGAACAATATTCTGGATCTTGTCTTGTCAAATATTGATGTTGTGGTCGATCCAGTGGTGGACCCACTCGCTCTGCCTGTGGACAAGTTTCATATGCCTATTACTGTGAATTTAAACCTGTCACTTCCTCGGGGCCTTAACGAGAATACAAATGTGCGTCTACTCTTTCATAAGGCCGACTATGCAGATATTAACGATAGATTGGCGCGCACTGATTGGTCTTGTCTCGACACCGCGCTGTCGGTTGATGGAGCCGTTTCGTGTTTTTACAATATTTTAAATGACATAATTAGCGACACGGTCCCAAGGCGAGCTATGACCAAGATGCATTATCCACCCTGGTATTCGCCAGCTCTCATTAGGGTCATCAAAGAAAAGCACAAATATCACAGACGTTATGTTATCTACAAACGACCGAGCGACTGGGAATCCTTTATTATCCTCAGAAAGAGACAGAAACGTCTGGCGAAGGGGTGTCACGACGACTATGTTCGTAATTCCGAAATCAACATCTCCAAAGATCCAAAAAACTTCTGGTACTATGTGAAATCTAAAAAGGCGTCGAGCACTATTCCTAGTGTTGTACATTTGGATACTAAGAGAGCGGAATCGGGCCAGGAAATTTGCGACCTGTTTGCTGATTTCTTCCATTCGGTTTACGAGTCTGGCGATGGAAACTCTGAACGCGATACCCCACCTGCTAAATCGCTCGAAGAAATTGGTTCAATATCCTTTACCAACGAACTGACTCTCAAATGCTTACGCTCACTCGATTCCAAAAAGGGGGCGGGTCCGGACGGAATACCCTCGGTCTTTGTCTGTAATTGTGCTGTTAATCTGGCTATTCCACTAACAAAAATATTTCATAGATCCCTCAAGGCTGGCATATTTCCTGCTGAATGGAAAAAAGCCTACATCACCCCTATATTCAAGTCGGGTTCTAGGGGTGAGGTAAATAACTACAGGCCCATATCGAAGCTCCCAGTGTTTTCTAAGGTCTTTGAAACCCTTGTACTTGATCAATTGTTCCCCGTTCTAAAAAAATCAATTACTGAGGTTCAACATGGGTTTTTCCCGGGAAGATCTACAGTCACTAATCTCGGCGTATTTACTAACATACTGTCAAATTATATGGACAATCAAATACAGGTTGACGTTATCTACACTGACTACAGTAAAGCATTTGATAAGATTGACCATAGCATCCTGCGTGATAAATTAGAGGACTGTGGAATACATGGGAACCTATTTCGTTGGCTTTCGTCCTACATAGAAAATAGATCTTTGGCAGTTGCGCTCTCAGGCTATACATCTGTCTGGAAGTCTGTGACCTCTGGTGTTCCTCAGGGATCTATCTTGGGGCCCCTGCTGTTTTCACTTTACATAAATGACATTCCTGCATGCTTCAAAAACTCCCAAATATTATTATTCGCTGACGATATGAAAATCTTTAGACCCATCATTGGCCCGGAGTGTTGCCAGGGGTTGCAGAGCGATTTGAATGCACTCGCTACCTATTGTACGCAGAATAAACTATTTATGAATACGTCCAAATGTCATACCGTCACATTCACTCGCAACCGAAATAAAATAATTTACAATTACAAATTTGATGACACACTAATTAGAAGGAAGGATCATATACGCGACCTGGGAGTATTACTGGACAGTAAACTGACATACGAAAAACACGTAGATAATATTGTATCCAAGGCAACTAAGTGCCTCGGCTTCATTCTGAGAACATGTAAATTCTTTAACAATTTCAATACTTTTGTTCTCCTCTACAACTCTTTCGTCCGTCCTCACCTTGAGTATTGTTCTCAGGTGTGGAATCCGCGGTATATCGTGTATGTTAACAGGATTGAGAGGGTACAAGAGAAGTTTATGAACTTTATTAACTTTAGGTCATACTATACATTCAAATCTTACGATGAGATCGAACGACATTTTCACCTGCCAAAGCTTATGAATCGTAGATTAATTGCTGATCAGATGTTCCTGTATAGAATTGTAAATTCCTTAGTCGACTCATCCTACTTACTACGTCAATTAAATTTCCATGTTCCCAGTAGAATTGGCAGACACTACACCCTGTTCTATGTCCATGATTCTAACACCAACTCCAATCAAAATGAATTTGTTAACAGGTCTTGTACATATTACAATCGTAAACTCTCGGGAAATATTATTCACGCAGATTTATTTAATGCGTCTCCTTCAACATACAAGAGTTCATTGAGAAGATATTGCACCTAGTGTGTATGTATGTGTGCGTATTTATATAATATGTGTATATAAATATATTTTTGCATTGTATTCCATTTCATAACGATAATAATTTGATCTAATATAAACTTGAGTGGAATTGTACCTCACGGGATATTTCCTCCCCAATCCAATCCCTCTCCTCCTCCTCATTCCATTCCATTCCCATCCTATCCTTTCATATATTCATATATTGTATAATCAGAATATCTATTAGTTAAGTTGTTTTTGCTATGTATGTATAGGTCTAAGTTTGTGTTACTGTGTTTGTGTGTTGCTATTTGTGTACAAATGTAATTGGTCAGGTTTGTCAATACATATTTCTGTTTAATTGTACTGTTGTGACTGTATTTGTACCATAGATAAATAAATAAATAAATAAATAAATAAATAAAAAAAAAATACAATGATTAATGACGTCCGATACACGCGTGTAGGTACGAATGGTAAGCGTCGGCCGTCGTTTCACCTACCAGTAATATGAAAAGTTAGACCCTTTCCACGAGAGAATTTGGTACATGAAGAACAGAGATTTTACAATATAGAGAGGGTATTGGAGGGAATTCTCAATGCTATGATGAACAATCTAATACTCTCCTTACCCACTCCAAGAATTTTATGGTAGGCACCCTAATATTATTTCTACGCAATTGTTTTGTTTGTAGACCGGTGTTTTAACGTTAAAAAAGGGGGTATATTGTAGATAATTGTCGGAAAGCTGGAAACTGTTTTAATCTCTTCATTAACAAGCAAAGAAGGTTTCCTGAAGTTTGCACCAATTTTACGCTTGTGCTAAGTACAGGATGTCCCAAAAACAAAAAAAAAGTTGAACTTTTTTCAGTTTTTCATTAATACCTAACTCCTTAAGGAAGCATTCTAGACAAATTGTGTTTTCCTGTGAATTAAAGTAAATGAAATTCTTCGTCTACTGAGCATAAATACTACTCTCCACTTTGAATATTAAGCTTAGATTAGAAGATATTCAACAACGATTCAAGAAAAATAAGAAAATTGTCATATGTTGAGAAAAGCATTACAATTTTAAATCGCTGTTTCTCAGTTAATTTTCAAAGTAGAGAGTAGTATTTAAGCTCAGTAGACGAAGAATTTCATTTACTTTAATTCACAGGAAAACACAATTTGTCTAGAATGCTTCCTTTAGGAGTTATTAATGAAAAACTGAAAAAAGTTCAACTTTTTTTTTGTTTTTGGGACACCCTGTACTTAGCACAAGCGGAAAATTGGTGCAAACTTCAAGAAACCTTCTTTGCTTGTTAATGAAGAGATTAAAATAGTTTCCAGCTTTCCGACAATTATCTACGCTACAAAGCTAAATTTCCTGGGCTATTGGCCTAATTAATAAAAAAGCGTTGTTGATTTTCGAAAGAGAATACAATCAATATTTTGTCAAATAAGATGTGTAATTTCGTTTATCGAAGCATGAAGCAATGTGGGTTGAAAGAAAAATTGGTGTTTACAAATCAAATCATCTCTCTTCTAAAAAAATCGCATTTAGATTTCATAATGGAAATATTCCCACTGTATGAACTCGGTGATAAAATCAAAGAATTTCAGTACCTCCTTCGACTTGTTGAGGAGGGATGAATGTTAATTGTAATAAATCCTATTGACTATCTGACAGTCATCTAACGAGAACTTTGAGAGCCATTTAAGCTATTTTGACAGTGAATTTTACAATGATACGACCTAGAAAATTAGTATGTATGTATTTATATAAAAATATGCACTGCGCCGGTATTCTGTAAGCGGGACATTGATGGTATCGACGCACACTTTTTACCCTAAACAAACAGTTAACAGTACGGGGAGAGTATGTAGCTTCTCGCCTAGAGAGTTGAACCTGAATATGGCAAAGCTTTGCCTATGGTCCCTTCAGAAAGATCTGAGGAGAATAAAGTAGTCATAGCTTCCGTTATTTTATGTAAATGTACATATGTATGTATGTATAACGAAATTTTGTATGTATAGGTAGATTCAGTGACCGTACTAATTCAAATTAATTCTGAAGAGGGGATCAACAGATGTCGTTATTAATAATTACATGTTAAAATAACAAAATAATAGGAATGTGGGCGTATGAAAAGTATGCTAACTAAAACACTAGGCAAATAACAAATTCAAAATACACATTTAAATAAGAATCTCTGTTCAAATATAAAATAAATCCTTCTATGTAGAAGTCTCAGATTGACCATTACCTATGACCATTACCCTTCTAACTCTATCATGATAGTCGTACATTTCCTACAATTCAGGGTAATGAGTATATGCACTATATGCAATGCAAGGTAACATAATTTATAGAGCAACAGAAAGTTGTTTAGAACGAACAGTTGTCTTGTCAAACAAGTGTATCCAGATGAATCCAGATTCCTAATATTATAAGAAATCTTATAAGTACGGAATGGATGAACATATTTTTTTATACTCTTGTTTATCTGGAAAACAATAGTATGTTTTCTACAATTTTTACAACTAGTAAAACTCACCTACTCATCATTAGCGCATTCTGGTGTCAGAATGACACAAACTAAATTACCTAACTCTGTTCGACAGAAAAGTGTTAGCAGTATTATATACTCGTACGTGTACATATCGTAGGTACATCAGGTGAGTTTCAAACACACCTGTAGAGGCACACTACTCGCATTTTACGGTTTCTGATTATTTATAACTCTTTTAGTGCGTTCCTTTGACATCTGTAGTCTTACAAAATAAAGATTATTTTTCTGCCAGTTCATATAGAGTTCATAATTATTTCAAGAGCGGTGGATTAAGAGAACCTAATGGATACCTAGATATACATTTTATCCGTAATGAGTTACATATATTTTTTATATTCCCTTCAGTTTTAATAGGACCTGTTTGATCTATCAAATCCAATTATAAAAAAAATATATAATTAATCTTGGCTATCGAAATAAACCCAAATATCTTATTTCTATATACATCAAAGGAATCTAGAAAGTGTCGTAAATTTTTGTGAATCTGGTTAATATTAATTATATTTTGATCCTATAATGCAGGCTCTAGTTACTTCCGAAAGCAGGAAGGTTCAAGTTTATTTTATAAGCACAAAAAATACCAAGACCAAAACAATGTTTAGTAGACAAAAATAAATATTTAGCGCTATTAACTTTGCACTAATGTTTCGTTGTATATTCGTATTACTGCTATTTTTAGTCGTAGAGATTGATTATAAGCACGAACTACTCTGTGGATATTAATATCCCTTAATAATGATACAGTTGATAAATTAATGATTAAGAAATTAATCTCAGTGCAAGATAAATGACAATATTTGTTGTTATAAATTACTTAGCTTCGTACAATATTATTCGCGTTTTCTATTAATAACTAAACACTTAATAACAGTGTATATTATACACTTGTATTACCTATAATTCTCTTATCTTCTGAGGTTGCTACCCAACGGTGGCAGCAACCATACGACATAAAAATAATATAACCTATACTCTATTTATACCCTATCATAAGCCAAGTTTAGAAATGTCGATTAAAACACTATTTCTTCAGGCCATTGAATTAAATTGATTTATTAATTAAGCGACAGCTAACGATTACTTCCGCATACTTCGTAAAAACTCAACTTCGCCAAAAAGTCAATAAGCAATACTGATTATTTAAAAAATCTACCTTTCTATCTATCCCTTGCGTTGCCGGGTAGTCAGGACAGATCGCCAGACTGCCCTTACCTGTCCTTACATCCACTCTGCTTCTGTCGCACTCACGCAATTTATATATAGTACCAACGTTCTTCGATTTCTTATACTCAAAACGCGACTGACGTAATTTATCTAGGCCAGTTAATCTCGGATGGATACGCATTGTTACATATCTTCATTCGCCAATGTAGGTTCCTATATTTTTTTTGTCCTCCTATCAACATGCCCAAAAATATAGGTTTATTCGCATTTAATGTATTCCCACACATTCTTCTCAACGATCTCATTTCCACTGCATTCAACCTTGGTTCATCCTTCTTCAGCCGTGGCTAACGTTACATCACTAGCGTATATAGTGATCGACACCAACACAGCATTGTGCACCAGCACTTCTGTTTTCTTAAAGACACTTAAAATGTGTTCAAACAAATTAATTCATTATTAATTTACTTACACGAGAGCTTATTAACTTAGTATCGGAAATAAAATGTCAATATTATTGTATGCCTGTAGGTAAGTTAAGACGTTTCTGAAATTAAGAGTAAGAATAATCTTATTATCAAAGTTAAGCTAGGTACGCCTAGTATTAAATATTTAGTATGGATTAGCTGTGAGTAATAAAAAGCTTATTTTATATTAAAAGCTGAAAGCTCTGTATGTGGAAATTGGCACGTGTAAATGTACGACTGTAAATGAAGTCAAAATTATTATACCATATTGAAAAAGTGTATTGTTAAGTACGTAAAAATGAGTATGATATTAGATTTGTCAATAGTCAAGGCGGGATCTCTGAAATGGACCTTCCAACTAAAGAATCTTTGTATTTTTCTATTCTATTCTATTCTATCCCTTCACGCTAAATTAAACACCTCAACTTGTTAACTTTTATCCTAGTTTTTAACTAAGTTTAACTAAATTAAATCTAAGTTTCTTAATTTCTTATCCATTCAAGTCCGTTAAGAAAAATTTTGATAAAACAATTCGTAATTAAAAATAAATATTTATTTGTCCGCAAAGAAATTTAACATGTAAAGGGAAGGGTGTATATAACCAAATTCAGTAGGCTCTCATATCTACCGAACGTCAAAATGTCTTCACATTATAGATACATAAGGCCAAATATTTAAAAAATCAGGATGTTTAGATTGATTAAAATACCTTTGCCTCTTTGATCTTCCGATGAATGATGTCAAATCCTTAATACTTCCTCTTTTACTTATTAAAACATATCTAAGATGAAAAAGACTTGCAAATGACAGTATTCTTTGATATAAGTGAACCTATATTATCGCAATTTAATGATGTTTCATAATAAAACGTAAATAAACGTAGGGAATTTAGGAATATGTTATAAATATTGTTGAATGCCGTGTGTGTATAAAAACTTGATGGTTACGTTTATAAAATTTGTTGGTTACGCTCTAATTGGGATGAACCGTGATGGTATCGTTGTAGTACTAGTAGTAAGCAGGGCCGTCCCTAGATATAATGCCGCCCTAATGATGAAAACGCGCTGCACTCAAAAATATTTGTAAATTAATAAATCAGATACCTAGATTGGGGTTGACTGGAAGAAATCGCAGTTCTGCGATAATTTCGCCCCAGTGAACAACGATTTATAATCTGTCATTTCTTATAAGTATTTATATGTATTTGTTGTTTTTTGAAGTTTAAATAAATAAAATTAATAAATAAATAGATAACCTCGGTAAAAAAACATAATAGCAAGACTAACAATATTTTATTTTGAGAAGATTTTAGTACCTATCGATTTGGGATTAAAACATGTAAATATATATGTTGTACAAGACAAACGACGGTTTAACTACCGCCGCGCGCCGCAGGCGAAATTTTCTATACACAACATTCGTTCAGATTGCCGTCTCCTCGATTTGCCGCCCCTTCAGAGTGCCACCCTTAGACTTTGCCTAACTGGGCTATTAGGTAGGGACGGCCCGGTTTGAGTTTCCATTATCCTGGAAGTATGACAGAAAAAAACCTCAAAATGAGGTCAAGTGATAAAATTGAACATCGACTATAGATACGAGCCCTAACAATATATATTCTTACAAAATGATTATGATATACAATAAAAATAAGACAAATTTCAAATATTAATTTTACGCTTCTTATGATTTTGGGGTTCCGTGATTTTGAATTCAATAGAGGTCAAATAATAACATAGGTACAGTGGATACCTTATTATTAGGTACAAATATACGCAACACAGAAAGGTTTAATTTCAATACAAATCCGTTCTGACAAAAGACGATATTATTTGAAATCAGTGAACCGAAAGTATAACTACAAACATATTATGACATGCGAGTATATTATGGTTGTGTCTAATTTATGACATTATTTATGTATTTCGGTCCACAAGACGGTCCAGGATGGGCCATGTTCTCATTGTTCTGCAACCAAAACCCATATAGGTATGATGGTATGATCTATTTTCATACAACCATAATTTTCGCGGTACAACATTTCGTGAGTTGGTATTAACTTGTACATTGCAAAAAAACTGAATGGCCAATCCCTGTAGTAGATTTTTAAAAATACAGAAAATCGAACAAAAAAATCTCAGTTGCATGCGAAGAAAATCTCTGCTTATCCGTGAAGGACTATTGAAAATGAAGAAATTATTGAAAACTATTTATAGGTGATCAATCTAATTTACCAACATCGCTTTTAAAAGTCTTACTGGATATACAGAATTTAAACTGCTATATAGTTGTTTATTGCAGAATTATTCCTCGAATATTTGTATTGTATGACGGACTTCTTCATAAAGTGAAAGTTCCTGTTTTTTGCGCATAATATAGATTAAGAAAAAATACATCTACTGTATCTGGATAGTGAATACACACAAAGGTATGGAGTATTAACATTTTGTTACCTTGAAAGATAGCGGAACAATATTATATTATTACACTATGGCTATTTTGAATAAAGCAGTTTGAAGATATTGATATGTACATACATATAAGTTACAGAAAAGGAATCAATTTTCCCAAAGTTATTCAGATTTTCGTGAAGGGTGCACAGGAGATATTACATCAACGCGTAATAATTGCGGTCTATTCGAACGAATCCAGGGCAAACAAGAAACATATGATGATATTATATTTTGTTATTTTATGTACGGTAAAAAATATTATAATCTCGTTTTTTTTTATGGTCTGACCAAACATTTTTTAACATCATTGTAATGTCGATCTAATATTTTTAAAATGAGGTTGGAAGGAGATTGTAGAGAATAATAAGGTAGATATGATTTTTTTAGATTACCATTTCCCATTTTTCGCTTAAAAAAATAGCACGAAGATGTCGCGATAAACTCTTCAATTACAAACTCAAATACTTTCCAGCACACTTTGCACTAGGCTAAAAGCCTGTATCGCAAAGTGTGGAACACATCATCAGCGTCGGGGTTTAAGCCTGGCACCTCGCGCTTGACAGACCGCCACCTTAACCAACAACCAATTCTTAGACGACATATTTTGTGTGTGGATAGAGCAGAAACCTGGGTATGGCATAACTATTGAAAAATCAAATACCTCTCATGATTAATTACAAAACAGTTGTTGCAAAAATCCTAAAATCCAGGCGTTTGCTCCCCGAGTACAAAATGTAGTAAGGAAATTTTTTAGTATTACCTTTTGCTGCTTCCAAAATATTGATCCAGAAAATCCTTGGCATGTTTCAGCACTTCTTCCGGTTCCCTTGGAGTATCTCCTCTTCCAGGCACTCCCATAATACTTCCCAAGCATGTTGTTTCTGTGCAAACGATGTTCTGGAAAAGAAAAGAAAATAATTTATTAAACAGACGCCTACTAATAAACTTCGTTTATCATGTTCTTCGTGGGAATTATACATCTTACATCAGTCTTGCCAACTATGTATATCGTGAACGCGTCTTTCTATGTCATCCCTATTGTAATACCTAAGGTCATTATCATAGAAGCGATAAATAAGGAAATAACGTCTTTCTAGGTCATCGAAACTACGTTGATTGAAAAACAGACACTTCTACTCCAAACATATTTTTTTTAAAACCAAAAACATTCCTATGTCTTCGTACGCATGTTGTTATGTTAATAATCCAGATGATCGGTAGCTGATGAGTTAGGAACTTATGGATTTGACCCCCATTGCCGAATTTGGCACTCTATTATAGAAAAAATTGAAAACAACGTTTATTTCGATAGGTCTACGCTACAAATGAGAGGACAAATTGTCAAAGAGAGTCCTAAGCTGGAGACCAAGAGTGTAGGAAGACCACCACTGCCAGGAGTTTACGAAACCATCGCTACGATGGAGAGATGACCTTGTTAATAATGTGGGTGTCATCTTAATCCAGAGAGCCCAGGATAGAGCACAGCGGAAGACAATGGAAGATGGCTTCATCCAGGAGTAAACGGGAATGAGTTGAAAAGGAGAAGATGTAATTAAAATGGCCGGTGATTGTTGTTTAAAATGGCTTAGAATTTACTAGGCAGGAATTTATTTACGTGTAATTTACCTGATGGGTACCTCTACTATATCTATCAGCCCGCGTTATATACAAATAATTTGTGAGTTGGTTAATTATAATACTACCTCTAATATTACGTTACAATTATTATACTCACCATTACTGTTAGTAAAACCGCGTATTTGCCGCGATAATAATTCACGTTTACCTCATATTAATTTAATACGTTAAAGGTGGAATGTTAATTTCAAGCCATTTCAAAGTACAATACGTTGCACAAAGGTATCCTCATATCATGATGTTAGATAAATTCTTCTTCTCCGTTCGCCCTTTACAATTCATTTTAAGAACGTAATGATGGCACAAGATTCGCATTCTACCTACGAATATTGGTACTCTTCCATTATTTTGGCTCCACCTACAGTCGATTAAAGAAGGGACAGAAGTCATATCAATAACTAACTGGAAGATATCGCTGTATAGAGATGAGTTCGCCATAGTGATCATTACTCATTCAGTATACTAACATTTATTTAGTATTTTAAATGAATTTAGGTTTTGGGCCGGCCATTGCGGGTAAACCGCTAGTCCTACGAAAAAATCTTTAAATATTTTTTGTAGAGAATTTAGCAAGGATTTTTTTTGTCATTGACTACTTTCTTCTATCTCTTACCATATTCCTATGAAATGCGAAAAACCGCAAAGGGGGACCTTTTCGGGGGGGCAGGGGGGGTTGCGGCAAGATTTTGATGGGCAACCCTAATGCGATGTATTACCCTATTGGTAAGCTATCGTTTAAACCACATTTCGATCAAATAACAGATACGTCATAATTTAAGCAACTGGCTCTTGGACTATAATAGTATCCGAGAATAATATGTTATACTAGTTTATCCATCATGTTAATACTGATGATTGTTGGTGACATTATTATCAACCGAGGTACACTAATAATACAACAGGAAAACGTTACCTATGTTATGCTGAATTGTATCGTAGTAATGTGTCGGACTTACAGAGTAATTAGTGAGACGATTGAAATCAAATCTGGGTAGTAATTATTACACAACATCCCTTTGAATATAATATCTTGTGATATCCTAAAAAATTTAAATGATACAAAATTTATTTAGTGAATTAATATGTGATTGCTCTAATAGTACAATAGTACTTTTTTTTTTCAAATCATACGGTTGTGAGAGGAAACCCTGTGGAATGAAAAACGGAACACTTTCTTCATCCGTCATTCTCAAAACCTGCTCATTCCCCGTTGCATCATCTATTGCTTGCCATGTAATTGCTTCTTGTAATACGGTTAAGCCACCCTTCAAAGACGCTATGTCTGAGGTTCCTAACTAGTACTTTGGTAGATGCCAAGAGTCGCAGCCGTTGAGAAATATCTAAAGGAACGTCAAAGAACAGATACTCAGAAACAGCATAACCTATCGAAATTAATGATTAACGACAAATATTGCAAGAGATATACTAAAACATCCTAGTCGAAAAGGTTGAAGAAACTAAATTATCAAGCACCCAAAATGCACTAACTTTCGTTAGTTAATATTGTATGTAGATACCACAATTTTCATTACCTATATTCGTAGTTCATGTAGAGTTCACCTAGTAATTATTAGTCTATTTTAGGATTCCTTTTGAATGTTCATAACCTAATATAATAATTCCTTATGTGCCTCCTAGTATAGTGATAGATCCGTGATAGATAACATCACGTCGTCCATCATCCAACACAAGCCGCAATTAACAATGTATTACGTATCTATGTATAGAATTACATATTATAGGCCTCAAGTATTCAATCCTTCTATGTCCTGTTAAACGAGGAGTATTTACACAATGGAAAATTTAGTTTATGACGTAAATCCTCATATTGTGGAAAATACTTGTGGCTGTAATGGGGCGATTAATTTCGTAATCGGAGCAAGATCGAACCAACGTTTTCCTCATTAAAAAGTCGAAATGTATTGTTACTAAATAACGATTAAAATATAAAAATATTCGCAAATAAACAGGAAGGTTTCGACCTTGTAGATAATGAATAATTTCACAGATTTCATATCATAGGTATCTGTTTCTACAGCAGACTACTTGCCAGTCTTTGCGAACGCCATATAATTTAAAACAGCTCAATAATTAGTCCGAGTAGACTGAATTGGTATTATAGACTGTTTGATGTCTGATGTTCTCTTTTGTAGAACGTTTCTGAACGAATCTTGAAGTTTCGTTGTCTGAATTTTCCGTGAGACAGGAACTATATAGAAAGTGCATTAAAAGAAGAGTTTTCTGATCCAGGCCGAACAGTATAAAGAGAGGTTGGTAGAAAGTCCAATATAAGATTAAATAAAGTTGTCTATAAATAACCTGCCTACCTTTTAACACGTGAATAGGAAATCAACACAGGAGATATAAGGTTGTAATAAACAATCATATCTCGGCAGATCTACAAAAGAAAAAAGACGTAGGTAATGAAAGTTACGCGGTGAATATAAATGGCGCAGTTTAAACTTCTTTGGTGTTTTCAGTACAATATAATATTTTGAAATATTTCATACATGCCTCATGTGAACCCGCAGGATGCCTGAGGCACAGAACAATACGAATAAAATTTAGTTGAGCAAATATAAAACAGTTGCCGCAATCTTCAGAAATATTATCGCGCATAGAAACTATTTTGGATGTAACACAGAGTTTGTCGAAGCATATAATTTTATAGAATTAATGCAATAACATTATATGGAATAAAATTACCGACACAGTATTTTGTATTTATTATAAAAGATCATAGAAGCGAATCCTTTTAAAATGTAGTTGAATTTACTTTTATTAAATTCTAAATTCTACCATCACGCCTCGTGTCTAAAATTGAATAGAAACGATTTTACGTAACATTAGTACCTATTTCGTTTTAGCATAGGAAATTACTGTCAAAAATATAGTGTATACCCAATATTTATATTTTATATTAATAATTTTAATTGGAAATTTTAACAATATCTGTAGATATTTATGTCGAAACTAGGGTTTAAAAAGCCTCCTAAACGGGCAACAATACTAACGTAATAAATAGAGACCGCGGTTTCGTTCACGGTTCCATTAATTTATTTTGCTTCTATTCAATAGGGTAAATTGAGTAACAACACAAAAGCATCACAGAAAATCTACATTTCCTAACGAAAATGCTCAAGCTTTTTTTTTTTAATTTTTATTTATTAGTCATAAAATATATACAAAGTTAAAAATAATTAAGTCACGCCAAACCTGACAAGTTTTTCGGCGTGTGTTCTTAAACAATAATCTTAATAGGTATGTAACAATACTATCCTAATTCTACCATATACATACTATCATACACAATACAATAACAAGAGACTTATATATAATACCATCCTATATTACTACACCTTACTTATCACCAATATATACAAAAGGTATCAACTATATACAAAACTACACTTCAACAACCAATCCTTGATAAGTCCCTTTCTCTTCAACTTAGAATTTATTTATTTTTTTATCGATTTAAAATTTCGTTGGTGGTGTTAGTAAGTAATATAATATAACATTTCATTGTTGGTAAAGTAAAGAAAATACAAATAATTGAATAGTATAGTTCCTAAGCAGCTGCGTAATACAGGGTGATTGGTTCCGCTGTTCAGATATTTTGATAGAGGATGTTCCCAAACGTAGATCTGCCAAAGGGATGTCATCCCAATTGTTAAGGGTTGCGGAGTTACACCCTTTTAAAAAAATTCCACCCCCGACATCGACCACCATCACATTTCACTGAATAACTCTGATGCTATGAGTCCATTTTTTTTTGTATTGTAATAAAACAAGCTTTTAATTGATGTCAAAAATATTTAATAATAATAATAATAACTTTGATAAAATTGAACACAAAAACATTATTTTTTTGTTGAAAGTTATGGTATCTTTTAATTTTTTTTTCAATAAAAACTATAATTAACTAGTACCAAATTAAAAAGTCATAAGGCTTAAATATCTATAGAATATAACATGTGGCTACGAAAATGTCTATATATTCTGTGTACACAAAATTATTTTCCCTTCAGTTAATCCTGACCTCCTTGAAATACTCTGGTCGAGCGTACAATTTAACACGAGTGCCTTTTAAACAATTACTATTCGTTTCAGTGGTTCTTTCATGAATTACTCTCGAAATTTTAAACAGTTTACCTACAGGAGTATTACAGGGTAGTAAAACTTATGTTACATATGCAGAAAAACGATATTTTGATGGATTAAAAATATCGTAAAACTCTAAGATAATTTTGAATGAAGAGTTTATTATACTATGTAATACATCACTTGAGTTTGATAGACAACGCTACCGCGGTTTTGAACGCTTGAGCGTCATTAACGAGCGTAGATTATAAACATTTTTTACTAATAAAATCTTTATTCAAAATGTCTAAAAACGTTCACATAGTAAATGCCGAAAACATCAGTGAAACTCCAAGATAATTCCTACATGGTATGAATATATTTTTTATGGTTTTTTATGCGATTTATAAAACAAACAAACATCAATAAAATCTTAAAAATTAATCCAGGCACCTAAGCAACAACTAGAAACGAAATAATGATTTTAAAACCGGTAAAAAATAAGACCGTTTTCAAATCTTAGTACAAGAAGGTTTACATTATCATCTAGTTTACACAATTAGTGAATATTTCAGAGCTGTAACTAGTCTGGAAATGAGTTAATATTTGGAGACAACATCGCCAAGCGAAGTTAAATCAAAGCGTGTATATTAATTCCTATTATGCTTTCCTATGTGCAATAAGATGTGCTTCAGTGAACTTGGAACAACAATTGTTTCATAATTTTCAAAACTTGACCAAATTACGTGTATGTGTCTATGCTAGTTTTAGTTTTCCATTATTTACGACAGTAAATATACGAGAAATTTAACGGGCGGAAAAGTTACGTATTTCCTCCCTTTCTCCAACCACGTAAACCCAATAGACAATATTCGACTTACGCTTTTGATTTCGACCGATATAAATTCTCTCACTTGCGGTCAAATTAAAATCAATGTATTATAATAAAAACTATTTGTACTTGTTTCCTTATAAATACAAATGTAGAACTTTTACTTTAAAAATGTTTTTTTTTTTATAAAACTTTCAATGTTGTATGTCTAGACAATGTCGTGTTTTCAATACGTTTATCTTATAAAAAAAAACGTGTTCGATCCCGATGAATTTTCACGGGTAGGTCAACTAGTAATTTTAATATTTTTATTTGAAATATCTGAACAAATTTCGAAAATACGAGGGTTACTTGTATTATAGCTTCAGCATACGTATAAACCACGAAAATTAATATCTAAGTTTAGGATCATAGATATTGTTTAAGGATAAGTCGAAAAAAAACAGAAAAAGCTCGTAAGAGTCTTCTAACAGTAAGAGTAATGCCCAATTCCACCAACTTCCACCTAGTAAGGAGAGCCATAAGTAATTTCCATACAAAAACAGAGATAACCGTATTTTACAAGGGATAACAACAACAACCGGCAGAGTATAAATCCAACATGCGACTCTCCTAGTTGGGGAGATTCTGGGTGGAGATATGTATTTGGGCACCTAACGTAGGAGAGTCGCATGTTGCATTTAATATGGATTTATACTCTGCCGATTGTTATTGGTATCCCTTGTAAAATACGGTTATCTCTGTTTTTGTATGGAAATTACTTATGGCTCTCCTTACTAGGTGGAAGTTGGTGGGATTGGGCATAATTGGGTAAAGTACATGATATTATGTATCTATTTTGGTAGGTAGTATTACTTCGACACATAAAAAAAACATAACACTAAAGTTTCCCTTACTAATATCTCCTAACTTGATTCAGTTACTTCAAAACTATCTGAAGATTTTTATTTTAAAAGTCCTAGAAACACTAATCAATATAAACAATCCCTTCTTATGAAATACTCGTACCTTATTGGAAAGCATTATTTGATAAAACGTCTCGTTTCATTCTTTTGTTAGGAAATTCTTGGTTGAAACTTCGGAAAGAACTTTGTCTGTTAATTGTATATGAGTGAATGTGTGAATGATAAGGTACGTATCTATTTTTCAGTAGAGAAGTTTGATTTATTGCAGATAATGCGCAACCGGGGCGTCTTCGATTTTTTTCGCCACCAGAGTACGCTGCAGTAAATGGAGGTCCGCATAGATACGGCAGGTACTATATATTGTTATTCTATGGATAATAAACAAATGGTTTGTTTTGTTATGACAGTATTGACAGTTGTGAAGACCTCCATTTACTGCACCGCCATCTAGTGAGTGGTAAAAAATACGCCCACATTGCGAAGAGTATACAATCATTATTTGAGTGTATGTAGATCTACTATACTATACATATAGCGTACAAGTAATTAGATTAAGTACAAGTAACGTTGAGAGATAGGATATGAAATGAAGTGATTTGAGAGAAAATCAAAGTGAACAAGTTGAGATGGTTGGGGCATGTAGAGAGAATGAACGACGAAAGGATGACAAATAAAATATACCTGGGTGAAAGAAGAGGTGTAAGGAAAAATCTCGGCCGTCCCAGAACCACATGGCTTGACCATATAGACCAGATACTCAAGAACGGACGAGTTATGAGTGACAGTGTACGACAAATTGTGTGAAAAAAAAATAAAGTGTATGAAAAAAAACGTAGAGTGTGTATGACAAATTGCATGAATGTGACGGAAGCCCGAAATGTGTGTAAGGATAGGAAAGTCTGGCGATCCGTTCTCTCTGCCTACCCCGCAAGGGATGTGGCGTGAGGGGATACTACTTACTTTTATTAGTACTTACTACACATACTATTATTTACCTCTGTGATACTCTTTGTGTGGTTTGCAATATACGGAATATTTCAAAACACCTGTACTTGTACCTATATGAAAATACGTATTTGAATTTATACCTGAATAAGCTCAGAGTAAATAATTAGTATCATCTCACCTGCATAGAACTCTACACAAAGTACATTTATTTGTGAAAGTACAGAAGTAGTAAGGTACTTATAATAAATTAGCATTGCTACAGGGAGTTATCACGAAAACAAAAATCTCTCGCTACTATATAAGGCACCCGATCCTACAATAAGCGGTAAAAGACACGAGACATAAAATGCGAAGAATACATTACACGTTTTTCTTATATTTGTTGCTTTTATACCTACTACTATGCCTCTCAATTCTCTACAAAGAAACGCAGGAAGGCTAAAAGCTTTGAGACTCAAGAGTGATTATTCTCAGCGCACCTCTTCCCACGCCACTTACTGATAATTCGCTCTCGTAGACGAGTGACATCGCCAAAAGTAAGTTGATAACGCATCGACTGAAAAACAGTGGGACACCTTGAACTGTCCTTCAGTCATAGAAATCGTGTAATTTTGTACCATCTACGGGTACAACATCTGATCAGAGCCAACGTCTCCGCGATAGAATTATTATACTCGTAGTATTTATTTTCTATAGAGTCGAAGATATATGAACAATTGTCTGCACCACGATCAAACAACAAATAGGTATACTGCATTCGCTTTGCTCCTTGTGATAAAGTCCATACAGAATTATAATGTAGCATACTATCGTATCGTAATAATTGTATTCTGTAATTAAGGATCCATTCGCCTTCGTTCATTAAAGTACCAGAATGTATAGAATATAAAGAACCGTGGATCTCAAGAACGTGGCGTGATGAATCGCAAGAGTTCATTATAAAATGCTTATTAGTATCGTATGTTGTATTACATATTGTATTACAATTGAACAAACAAAATATTTCAGTACGTACCAAATATGAAAGAGGAACCACTGGTAAACATATCAAATAATAGAGACTGTTGCAAGACACGAAAATTATGAAAAATAATGACTTCGCTAAATAACTACACTGAACTAATACGGTGCTTTTAGATTTCTCGATGGAAAGTTGTGGGGTAGTCTGTTTTTCTTTCATTCTATACGTATTTTGGGGTGCTGAATCCGAATCCGAGGTTTGCCAACAAAATTTCGTGACGGAACATGGCGAAAAATTGGTAAAATGGCGAATATTTACATTTCCTGGCGAATTCTGGATTTGAACTTAAAAACCATCAACTTTTTGTGGGTCATCTTTTTATCAGAATGAAAGCACATAAAATTTCCTACAAATTTGGAATATAATTTTTTTTTCTAAAATAACTAGTAGCGGAGCTGTCAAGCTCCAAAAATTGGCTAAATTTTCTTGTTATTTTGAATTGTGAGAATGGAAAATGTATGGAGAATAGGTCACCTTGTTCGAATTATCACCAAATTTTGACAATTATTCTTCAGATTTATGATACATATTTTACCTCGTTGTAATCAGTAAGCATGGAGAAAGGTTTCAGGATAAATTTTATTTCAAAGTATAGTGTTGTGTTTAAGCTAAAAAGGTTTAAACATTTTTAGCCTAAACAAATTACTATATTTTTAAATAAAATTATTTAAACATGTCTAGCTCAAATATTTCACTGTGTTTTTAAATAAAAATTTCGTTAATAGCTTTCTTCTTGTTTTCTGATTCCAACGAGGTAAAATATGACTCATGAATTTAAATAATAATTGTTGAAATTTGCTTATGAAGGCAACAAGGTAAACTTTTTCAATACATTTTCGATTCTCGTAATGTAAAACAGTAAGAAAATTTGGCCATTTTTTGGACCTTGACAGCTCCGTTCTTATTTATTTTAGAGACAAATTTTATAAAGAGATTTTATAGTAAATTTTACGTACTTTCATTTTGCGTAGAAAAATAACTCACAAAAGTTGTCAGTTTTCGAATTCTTATAAATAAATCGCCAGAAAACGAATATTTTCGCCATTTTTTGTATTTTTCGCCATGTTCCGTATCGAATTTTTGTTGGCAAACCTCGGATTCGGATTCAGCATCCCAAAAAACGTATAGAATGAAAGAAATCCCTACTACCCCACAACTTTCCATCGAGAGACTGCTTTGTGTCTAATTTCACCGGATTAAACTGCCAATACCTATTCAATATCAAGGTCTTTTTATATTAGAAGTTGGACAAGAGTTTTGATTTTGTATGATATTTTTCATTCATACAATAGCTTTCATTTTCATTTCATACAACAGTTTTCATTTCATACGACAGTTTTCATTTCATACGACAGTTTTCATTTTCATTTCATTCAACAGTTTTCATTTCATTCAACAGTTTACATTTCATACGACAGTTTTCATTTCATACGACAGTTTTCATTTTCATTTCATTCAACAGATTCATTTTCATTCAACAGTTTTCATTGTATACAACAGTTTTCATTTCATACAACAGTTTTCATTTCATACAACAGTTTTCATTTCATACATCATTCAACAGTTTTCATTTCATACATCATTCAACAGTTTTCATTTCATACGACAGTTTTTATCTTAGAGTTTTCATCGTAGACGATAATTGCTTTTAAGATTTCTGTTAGTGTCTCAGATTTCAAGAACAAATCATTCATCAATTTACAAATGTAGGCATAAATGGTTCAGGCCATTGACTCACCTCTATATTGCAGGAATCATGCCTCTAGGTCATTGCATACACAAAGCGATGGAGCTACTGGTTATTTTTCTTTAGAAATTTTCAATTTCCTAATCTAGTCTTAGAAATATAATATATCAAAATATTAAGATGCCTTTCACAAAATAAACAATTAAATCTTCTGCTTCACATGTTCGTAATTATTAAACTTGCTATATATAGAAGGAAGGGTTGATGACATTATATGATCATTATCCCTGTAAGTACAAACGTATGTACATATCTTAGACAAATAATTACATGACCCGTAATAACATTCTCTATAATATATTGCGTAGTGTATGAACCAGATTAGATATCATCAGTAGAATATTCGTACTTTTCTCACAAGCCCAAAACATGCTTATAGAATTACATACATGCGTTATAAATTGGTTAAAGATCAGTAAAACAGTAAAAACATGCGTAGACACTCATAACTAGCTACATCTATACTGAATCATTTATATTCGGTCTCATATTAATTTACCTAATGTCGCTACAAAGGCATTTTTATAACACTTGACAACCCTACTAAATATGTTTTAAAAATAACAGATATATTAAACCTTCCTCTAGTACTATATTGTAACAGATCTTTCATATCTGATTTAAATTCCTAAACAAAGATTGTCAAAAATACCACTGGTTTTTATTTTTCAAAGACAGTAACTCCCTTCACGATGGCTGCAAAGACAAAAAATGTGAATTAAAATCTAGATTGTTTACGTAAAACAAATCGAAAAGAGCGAAATTGGCCCCAAAAAACTGGAAAATAAGCCCCATTTCTAAAATTTTATCATGCGATTTTGCGCGCGTTTTTGAACGTTAAAGACATACGGAAAATATTTTGAGTATCCCCTTAAAGATCTTATGATTTTAGGTTGCACAAATTATATCAATTTCTGAAGACATAATTTTGTCTCAATATTTCAGTGTTTTGTACTCTAAATTCCTAGGCACTGATAAATATATTAATATTATAACTATGTGTGATTGTTAGTAATAGATAAGTAGAAGAGAATCCTGGTACATTTCTAACTAAGATTCAATGTATTGTTCAATGTGAATATAAACCGAAATAGTGTTCAAGGTATTGCGTATGTAACATGTGATAACATTATTATTAATGAATTTTCATGTTATTCGGAGCTCGGTGACAATACAATGGGTACTAATACTATTAATCCACAAAATGACAATTCTACTACATACACGATGACGATTGAGCTTATAGTAATTAATTAATAGATATATCCGGATGTTTGTTTGGTCTTTTCATTACGTAGTTGTGTTCAAATGACAATGCAATTCCAAGAGAATTTATATTTTGTATGTAAAATTATGATGTACTCGTATGAAAGAATTACTTAATATTTTTAAAGAATCTATATTTTTAAACCCAAAAAAATATATGTTCGTGCATACTTCACAGTAATTTTAAAGCTTAAACATAACACATGGCCAGCACCGAGTTTTGAATTCGGCACCTCTCATTTCAAAGAACTATATGCCTACCGTGCACTGTATCATAAAAGGTAAAATCCATGTAATTCATTCTGCCCCAGGTCTCAAAAATCATGGATTTTGCACAGACATTTGCACACAATCAAAACCTTAAAAAGCAATAGGATTACGTATTATTCGACAATCCCCTTTCGTTCATTCTGCTTTAAACAAACGAGATGTATATTCAAATTTAATGAAACATTAATTATATTTATTTTAGAGAATGATGTTATATGTGTAAATACGGAATAATATTTCTCAAAGGATAGAATGCAAAATAAAAGAGATAAAATAATAATCAGTTACAGATTATTTATAAATATGATGTGAAGTTCAAAGAATTCAAAAAGAGGAATGATAAAAGTTCGCATATCATTTACATTTTATCAAAATGGGGTCTGATATGTTTCTCAGAAAAATGTTCAGCTGAAAAGTCTGAAAGATTAGATTGTGATTTGTACGTATGTTGAAAGCGAATATGAACGGATTTATTTGAGGGTCATCTTATTATAATCATATATTGAAACCTCGTAGCTTAGCTAAACCTTTGAATCTCCACAATGGAACCACAGGTGAATCGTAGCACCTTTTTTCCTAATTTAAGAAACGTCTCATTTAGTTATAACTTTTCAACGAAAAAAGCAGCTTTCAACGTGTTCTGTTCAAGTAATCTCTTTTCTATTATTTTTCTCTGCGAAAGTTAGTTTCTGTACAAGGGATAAGAAATAAAAGAAAAAAGTACGAATGAGGATTTTCCTTTTTTTTTCTCAGAGATTTTTATAGAGATATTGTTGTTGGTTATCATTGTTCGCGATGTCATAAGATAATTTAATGAATTTTTCTCCATTATAACTTTAAGAATTTTATAAAAGGAATTTAGAATTTATATACCAACTTTTTTGTCGAGTCAAAATTAACTTGAGTCCACGTGTAACATGGAAAGCTGAATATTCAATCTGGTTAGCGTTGCCATGTGTCCGGCTTTAGCCGGACAGTGTTAGGCTTTTTGACCTCTTGTCCGGCCAAATTTGAGTGCGTCCGACCCGTCCGGCTTTTGATAGACTTTTTATTAAAGCTCAGAGACTATTGCAATAATGTTGAATTTGTAAAAACTTTTATGATGAAATTACTAAAGAAAAATTGACTTTTTGAAGCAGGTTTCTGCCAAAGGAAAATATATAAATGATACGGATTAAAACTTTGTTTAAAAATGTGTTTAATTCAATTTTTAAGTCAAAAAAAAATTTTTTTATTCAGCGTCCGGCCCTGGGACCCAATAGTCCGGGTTTTTTAGCGGCTAAGTCCGGCTTTCTAATTTTTAGAGATGGCAACGCTTAATCTTGTAGGTTTTTTTAGGAAAGTAGCGGGAAATCAGGGAATCATACGGAAAAAGAGGAAATATACAGTCATGAATGATCAGTTAGCCGATAACCTACTAATCAATTTTATCAGTTTAGATAGGTTCCCATGTAACCGTATCAGTGACGTAGGTATATAGGTTTTCATTTCGGGGGGGGGGGGGGGGGGCGAAAAAACTCCTGAGAAGGTAATTAAAATTTTAACATAGACGCAGTAAAAAAATCTGTTATAGCGCCGCAGCCGAATTTTTTTTCGTGAAGATGAGTGAGAAATGTTATGTTTTAGGTTGGCATTATAAGTGTTGTGTATATATATATAGTATAGCGATGGAGAGACCAGAGTCAGAGATTAAGTTCGTGAGAGCGCAGGTATTAAAGTGCCTCAGGAGACAAGTTATGGATGTCTTCCATTGTGCCTCTGAACCTAGTGTACTGACATTCTTTGACGATGTGGTGATGATTCGAAGTGTTGTGTTAAAAATGCAACATTTTTTTTTTTGAAAAATGGGTGAAGTGATGAACCTGGGATCTTTGGAATAGCAGATGGCACACCATTGTTTGACATTTCGGGGGTGGGGCTCGCCCCCCCTCAATATACGCCACTGCCTTTTATTATAACCTACACGTTTTCCCTTGAGAAATGTTTAAGGGCGAAATAATAATAGTGTGAAACAGGAAGTCCACATCATCCAGTCAAACTTTCCATTAAAAGCATGTTCGACGTGTATGATTAAAATTTTAAATCATGCCGTGCTAAAAGATTTGTTTAATATTTTTCTATCAAATTCAAACAATAAATTGGATACCAACTAATAAAATCAGTAATATTAATTAATTTTTATTCACTGAAGTATCTGAAACTGGTGTATAACTGGCGAAGTAAATTGTTTCAATTAAATTTTACTGTATGATGGGATCGAATCACTCTTAACCTAAAAGCTCTGGTCGATGACCGCTTTATAAGTTTAGTCTAAATTAGTATCTTACAAAACCCTATTTACGACAATAAAAGAAGATTAAATAATTAGTCCGCTCTGAAAAATTTTTTTGGTCATAAAACTACAAAATCTATTGTTGTAGTTGAAAAAAGTTTTTGTATAAATTAAATTATAATTATGAGGGTAAATTACTCTCACATATCCCTACAGGAAATGAAGTTAGTTATAAAAAAGAATTATGATTCTAAACCAAATATCTTCAGATTTGATTTTTTGGTATCAAAACTTAAAGTACGGCGAATGCTACAACTCACCCCTTTTAATGATTCATATAGAGATATTGAAACAAGCCCAGTGAAGTAAATTTTTATTAATTTTTCATCTAACATTACCTGTAACAGATACATCATAAATAAAAATAGTGTACGCATTTCCAGAACAAAGAAATTTTATATGTATTTTCAATATTGGCCTATACATTTGACGAAGGTAAAAAATGGTACGTTTAATTTGCGAGAAACAGTTTCGATAAGCTGATACATTATAGAGGTAGAAAATTATGATAATGTAAGTAAAAGATGTGACAATATAACTTTATATTAAGTGTATTTATTGTAATGTTTTATCCATAATGGTCTTCTATTGGTTTATATGAATAGTATCGAATGTCAGATAATGTGGGTGTTATTACCGATGGTCATAATACAATAGTGTCGTAAAATAATGTGTTATTTGGGGTGCGTGACTTGGAAACAAAGGACAGCGTGTATCAATGTACAGTACAAGAAAAATATCTTGAAACTTTTACGAATAATGCGATATAACGTGTTAGAGAGAGTTATAGAAAATACTTAGTTTGTCATCCATTAGTAGGCGGTCTAATAGAATTTATCTAATGTATTCAAGGAAGGACAATGTATTCACAAGTTGTTAAATCTATTACGGAGTTGGATCATAAACCGACAAAACTGAAGAAATTGTATTATGTTATATTGGAGTGAGATGGATCAAAGTCAGAAACACTGTCATACGGGAAGCCTGCACCAAGGTAGATAGATATCACAGACTTCCACATGGTGTGGCAGCAAATAAAACCAGGCTAGAGTAACTGCCAACCCGGATGACCAGCAAAGAGGTGTGAAATAGTCGCTCGCATCTACTATAAGAATAAGAAGAAGAAAAACTGGATCTGATTAATGTGCGTATAAATGGACTTACTTACTTTTTTTTTCTTAAGTGACAAAATCATTTAACGTTGAAAAAAAAAACTTTTTTTTTCCGTCGTCGGATAAACGCATTTGTGTGAAACTTACTTTAAAAAGCGGAACTCGACACAAAAAAACTCGGTTTAAAGAGGATATAACAACTCAAATAGAAAAACTGTCCAAAGTATAATAAATTAATTCCTACTGCCCATCCTGTGCTTGGATTTATTTTACAAGACACAGGAGACAGAGATGAATTGGGATTATTATTTTGTTTATATTTTTGAAAAGAGTTTCTTTTCACACTGTTTGCAAAAGTATATTAAGTACCTAAAATAGTTTTTCAGTTATGAAAGTATATTATTATTGTACTTGTTTCACGACTAAATTCGTCTGAAGTTTTGATTTGTAGTCGTTAGGGGATATTCTCCGATATTCTTCTCGTAAAATATTTTATAAAACTTTTTTGCTGCATTATTATATTTTACGTGTGTACATGTACTGACAATATCGAAATCCCGAAGGGAAGAAATCGATAGATAATGCTAAATATTAATTGATAGGCATTAACTTATAGGTACTGAAAAGTTTTTTCGTAACTTGTAAAATCGATTCCATAGTGCGTAGCATCCAAATTAAATACAATCACACGAATATATTATATCCTATAAATTTTATTTCAACCTAATTACATACATATCAAGTACTACATTTTTTTATATAATACTGAAAGTTTTAATCACGAATGCAAAGTTTCAGCAAAACCTTTCGTTTTCGATTACTGATGCTTCGTTACGAACTGAATTTTAAACTTAAGAAAACGATAATGAAAATAAGATAAGAGATATCGTAATGAATATCTAAATTAGTATCATCATTTGTACCTTTAACCCCTGGAAGACCATAAGGCGGTAATACCATCTCTCCATTGGTCTCTATTTTGGGCCAAAATCTTGACATCACTCCAATGCAAATCAGCCTCCCACAACGCTATACAAGAATAGAGCGTCGCGAAGAAGTAAATATTGGAACGACCTCGTCGAGACGCCTTTCTGTGAGATTCTAATCCGACGCTTATTTTGGGAAATTTCTCCCTTTTCGCCTCAGACCAATCCACATCGATTTTCTTTCTCGGATATCTTCTTCTCTAGTTTCAATCCTGCGGATTGGTTTGCAGCAAATTCTTACATCTTGTTCTCCACTCTTCTCTGTCTCCCGCAGCTCTCTTCAGCTCGACATATGTGGCGCAGTTCATGTCCTATCTAATATATCTACTACAAATACAATTATTCACAATAATATTATCCTAAATAATCTAATTTCTGATTCGTACGAAACAATGAGCGCCTGAATGATAATCATACCTGAAATAAATTATTTTAGGTACCTGCTGAATCATACATCAAAATTTCCTATTCCGCGAAATCCCAAACAATTTCGATTCAATTGTATTATAGATATTCTCTTTATTGATACAAAATTAGTAATTCATTTCGTTGAACTATCCTCCCGGTAATAATATCTTCTCTACACTTAAGGGCTTGGCACCAGGAATGACGTCACAGACTTTTCCCACGGCATTAAGGTTCAAAATCGCATGATAAAATGGTAAAAATAGCGTTTTTTCCATTTTTTGGGGTTAATTTAGCGTCTATCAAAAAACTTTTACGGTTATTCCCTAGATTTTAATGCATATTATCAGTACAAAAATAAAATTTTACTCCGCGACTTTCGGAAAACGAGTTTCCGTCTTTCGGAAAAAAATCAGAGGTGTTTTTCAAATAAATTTTGAGAAATCTATACAAGATATAAAAAATATTTAACGGTTATTCCTTAGATAAAGGTTCAATGCATCTACCCTATTTTGGTCCAAAGCATATTTAGTAACGGTTGTCGAGATAGAAGGTCTCCCGTTTTTACAAATTTTTGAAATGTCGGTATGCATACTCTTAATCAAAATTTGAAATTGATAGGAGTATATACTTATACATACAAAATATCATATCATTTTGAATCTCTACTGCCCGCATGCAAATTATTCAACAATCATTCCATACTGTAATCTTATCACGCTAAACCATTGTAGAGATGAGATACGATCGCTAATACAGTTAATATTAGGTTAAATAATTTAATAACCATCACTAGTGTGTAAATGTGTTGTATCAGTTGCGTATGTAGGTTTTCATTTCGGGTGGGGGAAACTAGTATTTGACTTGAGAGGAGGTCTAAGCCCTGACTATTTAATCTGATTCTTTGAAACATCTTAAGCCGAAAAAATTTCTGGAGGAGATTACAAACATTAATAGCGCCCATTGAAGGAAAATCCCACGGGCTTAAGGCCCTCCACATCCCCGGGTAGCTCAGGCGCATTAATAGCGACCTCTTTACCCGCACTTCTATCAAAACATTATTAAGAGGTGGGCCCAGGGTTAGCCTTAGCGCCGCAGGCAAAATTTGCCATGAAGGCGAGTGAAAAAGGTGGTGTTCAGCTTTATAAATGCTATGCTGAATAATGTAATAAAAAATAAGCGCCGCAGGAAAATTTTTTTTGAAAGATGGGTGTAGTGATGAACCCGGGATCTTTCAATAGTAGATGGCAAAACATTGTCTGACATTTCGGGCCGATCTTCGCCTTCGACCCCCCCTATATACGCCCTTGTGTTGTATCTAGGTTGGTACGTGTATATTGTATGTTTGTTGTGATGTTATATATTACATTCAAGTAAGGCATGCATTCCCGAATTCCGATATTTCGCAGCTCCGGAATCTCGGAAAGATTTTTCCTACATTCTTCTCCCCAAAGCACGAGCTCTGCTCATCTTTAGGGAGCGGTTTCATCTTACTAACATATTGATAACTTAAAACTTAAAAATGGCGTAGTAATAATAGATGGCGGGTGTGTTAAAAATACCACCCTCTCCCTTCAACAGTAAGAAATGCAACAATAGATGGGTACTTAATATACATGAAATTCGACAACACAGCCGTCGCTCCTCGTGGTGTAGTGAATATGATCCCTACTATGCGAGACGAGGGTCTGGGTTCGAATCCCAGCCGGGGTGAACTGAAATGGCGAATGTTTCTCGAGTGTAAAGTGATCACTTATGCCAGCCGAGGTCGGTTGTAAGCCCAACAATGTTCATCCTTAATTCTTCTACACTGTTGTGGGAATACTACATAGATTATAAACACGTTTTACGAGTACACTAGTTTTGTCTCACTATTATCAGGTGTGGGAACAGTACTGTCTATTTATTCTATAATTGTTCATTTTTCACCGAATTGCTGTATTAGATATTGGTACCGTATCTGAGAAGAATTTTGTCGAGTGGGTATACTCATACGCCGCTGTAACGTCACGACACTTTCCCAAAAAATCCCTATGAGTTTATCTATCCGTCTGTAGATTAACTATCTCCTTTTACTTTCCTTTAATATTATTTGTTTTAACTAAATTTCTATTTCCATTTTTATTATCTTTCTTTTTGTTACGTTTTGTTTCTTTAATTATTTTTTAAATTATCTAAATGGTTGTGCATGTGTGTGTGTGTATTTTACAGTGGCGAAGGGTGGATTTCTGCAGAAGGGTAGCCGGGGCTAACATTTCTTATGGGATTACGTCAGATTAGACACTATTATCTATAAAGTATTTGCTATTATACCCATCATTTTTTCCAAAAGGTAACTCGATGGGAATCGTGTTCGTAGGTAGCTTCGTGCCTGGTATTTTATCTCCTTTTGCTATGCTTTTGCTGCTGCTTGTTTTGCATTGCTCTAATGTAATTGTATTGACTCTCTAATGTGGAATATTATGAAAATTTATAATGTGATTAACTTGCTTGGAGACCGCTGCCTCAGAACAGACCTAGTCTAGTAAGGTAGTGTAATTTTTACTAACTTGCTTGGAGACCGCTGCCTCAGAACAGACCTAGTCTAGTAAGGTAGTGTAATTTTTACTAACTTGCTTGGAGACCGCTGCCTCAGAACAGACCTAGTCTAGTAAGGCAGTCTAATTTTCCAGGTAATTGCGATGTATTTATTTAGAAATTGTCACGTGTATATGATTTATTTATTGTTTTATTGTGTAAATAGCATGAGTTGGAAAATAAAATAACATTTCATTTCATGTGAGTCTTCAGTATAGAACTTTCCGGAACTGAAAACCCCGTGATATTGCACGCCCTACACACAACCCTTTGGGAGAATAATAATTATGTTAATAATCCTGCTAAGTGAACCACATAGATATACTAGTACATTCGCGTACATTACTAAGTACAATTTAGTAATCCCGCAGTATCATGGGATTACAAACATATTGATGGCCCGCTATTCAACGCTTCTATTCACCACTAAACATATCCATTGTTTTGTTTATGAATGCCACTAATTGTGTCCGAGTGCAGTGGGTAAGAGATAACCACCCCGCGATATTTTGTCGCCTCATTTTGTTTTTTAGTGATTCAGTACCGCGAATACTTTCTTTTTAATTTTGCTGTATCGCCTACCGCCATCTACGCTACAAATTTCTTAGAAATTTGTTAGGAAATCAAAAAGATGGTAAGTTTGAACACTAAATAGTAAATATACCAAACCAATCCCAATGGATAACTGTAGTACAATTTACAATATGCACGTTCCATCTTGCCTTAGTCGCTATCCTATATAGCACAGCGGGTATAATACCTACCGGTGTTTCATGTTGGAGGCACTGGGCTCGATTCCGACGATTAGTCATCAGCCTGACGGAAGGTACATTGTTTATGTTTACTGTATATCTACTGAGATAACTACCTACTCGTCGCAAATACTGCTTAACTGGATGTGGTAAGAATGATTCTACTTACAATTACTTAAAACACCATATGCATATGACTAGACTATTACTAATCTGTGGATTCTTGCTGGAAAACACTCATTGTATCGAGGCCTGCTTTGAATGTTTCTATGGTCACCAGCAAACACATAGTATCGAAATAGGTATATGATATAAAATTTGACGTTTCATAATATTTTCAGAGTATAAAGTTTCATCTTTCAATTTAAATTATCTGTAACCGATACACGTTTAATCGCTGTTTTAATTAGAAAATTCTACCTTCTTACAAGGCAGTATGGCTTATAAATTTTTCCATACGACCGCTGTGGAAGCCGATAGACGTTTGTTGAAATATAAAAATTATGATGAATATTTGGATTCTTTGGTGCAAACTGTTGATTTGAGAAATCTAAGGAGTACGTATGTCGCAAGATTAGTCGCTGGCTTGGGATACAGGTATGTAACAAAAATATGTACAGGTATCCTTATTTTACACGGAGCAAATGCACGTGAAAATACATATTATAAGTATCATTCAACCTCAAAATTCTGAATCAGTAAATATACCATATTTACGTGCGCTTGGATAATATGAAATATTTGAAAATGAATGTGTGATCTTCAGGCTTCATAGTACTATTCCCACAACCTTTACATCCCTAGTAACGGACGTTGAGGGTCTGGCAGACAACTAAAGAAAAGTATATGTGATACCAGATACCACCAATGATTACAGAGAGTAATTATGGTAATAGACATTTCCTCTAATGGTATTAAATAAAGGTATGTGTGTTTGGTACATTATAAGGGTAAAGGAAAGGATATGATGAAAGATTGGAGACGAATGGATGTTTTTTTAAGATTGTTGGATCATTTGCTTAGTATAGTATAGTGTCATTGAATAGATTAAACCGATTGCTCTCTGACTTTTCAAAGGTCAGCTTTTATTTATTTAATGTTTTGCGGGTCACATTGAGTACTTAACTCACATCCTTTCACATTAATTTCGACCTTTTGAAACATCAAATGAGTTTCATGTCAATAATCTATCTAAAGTATTCAATAAACATATCCTAGAGCTATCAAATAAACTATACCTATTTAATAATTACTCATCTATCTACCTCCTGGAAAAAAATATCACTTTGGTGCCCATAAATGTATCTACTACGCAAAAATGCAGATCTATTTATATAAAAAAAATATCTACAATTATCACAAGAAATCTTAGAGAATGCAAAACTGAAAATTTAATTTTACAAGAATAAAAATTGTAGTAACTACGAGTATGATAAAAAAGAATAATTATTGACAAACACTTCCAAAGAAATTATGTGAGAGACTCAGCAATTTGTATTATTAATATGCCAAACACGTAGACTATTAGAGATTACATCATGAAATTCCTTTCAATATGTTATACACTTTCATCGTTGTAGGATTATTTTCCGAATTGATATGAGGATTTGATTGAAATGCGAGTAGCTAATTTACATTAACATAAATATGTATAAAACATGAGGCGTATCCCTTACATCTGGGTATCTAAAATATTATTACATCAAAGCTCCATGAGATGAGATGTTTTCCTAGAAATTCAAACAAAATTTGGATATTATCTACTGATAACTTACATACATACATTCATGGGCGTCGCCAGCCTCGGAGCTAGGGAGGGGGTAAAAAAAATTGAAATTTAGTAAAGCATGAAAAACGCCTAAATAGCGCAACAGACAAATTTTTTGTGAGACATAGTGAAGGAGTTCGTGATGTGGTTTCGTTTATTTGAAAATGTGTATGATATTTTGCACAATAATACGCATGAAAATGTTTCTTTTTTTAAAAAAATAGTAAAAAATAGCACCGCAGGCAATTTTTTTATAAAACAATTGTATTTTGATGGATTTAAAAACTCATTTTTAGAAAATTTATGATATGATGAGAACACGAGTAATAATGTGATGTTTTGTAAAGTTTTATTATTTAGTATGAAAATATATATACCTGTTCCAATCTCTAGGGGGGGCAGCTCCCTCCCCCTGCCCCCCTGACGACGCCCATGCATACATCTGGTAGGATATGTGCACTGTTCAGATTCTATAACGTGTCTAACTTCACATCAGATCAGTATAACAATTCTTACGTGTTGCATGTTTTGCTACATTCCTGCATGAAAACATTGTGACACAATGTAGTACGTAATTTATGTGTTTTACAATATAAAATTTATTGCAGTTGTTTGCACTATTGTTTCAATGGAATACTCGTAAATCTGTGTAAGATCGTATTTTATCGCAGACGTGCTCGTCGACTTTTACATGATTCGATTCGAGTGATTCTTGCATTGATGCATAGTAGATAATAGAATGCAGTGGCGTATATAGCCCCCCCCCCCCGCCCAAAATGTAGAACGATTATTTAAAAAACGTTATTTTAAAACATGAAACTTACTCAAGGTCATCACTTCACCCATTATTCAGAAAACTCAAAATACCTAATGGTGGCGTCAGAATAACAATAATAGGTTGTATTAGAAGAGTGGTTATGAATTGTTTCACATTTCGTCAATCTTGTAGCAAATATTGATACGGGCGGATTGGATGGATCGAAGATTAGAAATATTAAGAATATTAAATTTGCCACGTCTAATTATTAAATGAGCATCTGATGTGTGCGATGGGTGAGTGTTTGAGCGAGATTGAGAATGGGTGTGTGAGACGACCGGAATGAACTTATATGTTTTAATTTAACTGTGGTGCAAGCTTGTGGGTGACAGCTGAATTATGAATGAACTAATCTTCAATTACTTTTATCTATAGTAGGTGTCTGTTTTGCACTTACACCTGTAATAAAATAAATAAAAATAAACAAAATCAACAGAAGAAGCAGAAACTCGTGAACTTTGAGAAAAGGCAATCGTTTTTTTGTCTTTTTTTCATGCGTTTCTTTTATCTCTGAATAGAGAGGATGATCGCCGGCACAGACTTATTTAATTTAAAAATAATATACATGTTCTTGTGAAACGCTGACATTTAATTTGTCTGGATGCTCCAACTTACGATATAGTATTAAATGTACAAATATGTTTTTTTATCGGCGGATTCCTCGAATTTTTCTATTAGATTTAAGATATTATTTCGGTGTTTAAAGCGGTATTTCATATCAGAGTAATACAATTTTGTCTCAAAATTTTCGTGCCTATAGGAAGGTATATTTTTTATAATTTGATTAAAAACACCGAGCTATGGAATCCTCAATGCGTAGGTATGTAGATTTGAAACGTACGAATAGTTCAGCAAATTCGCATTTTTTTATTATCTTTTTATGTATGTTATTAAAAATGATTGTACGCTAACCTAAATAATTTCCTAAATACTTTACAATACGTTTATTTATTTATTTATTTATTACACATGGAACAGATACAGTCACAAAAACAAACATTGACAGGTACATTAGTACAAAAATATAAATACACAAGACCAATAACATCCGTTCACAATTAGCACACACGCAAAACAAATAGATTACATTACGTAGTTAAAAATATATATCCTATATCTATAAAACTTTTATGGTAGGGAAGGAGGAAGGATGGGAAGAGGAAGAAGACGAGGATGTTTGTTTATGTTGTGAAGTGCAGAATATATCATCAGCGCAGGGATTTGAACCCGGCACCTGCCGCTCTAGGCCAAGACCTGCACTTGAACCAACGGGGTACCCTAAAAAGGGTCTTGAAGAAATGCCGAAAATTCTGAAACTAGATAGATTGATACGTAGGAGTTGAACGATATACATAATATGTAAAGGTTCCTAACAAATACTTAGTTGTTTTTAGGTGTGCGATACATTTTGAATTGTTGAACAGTTTCCTCGCAATATTTCCTCTAAGCTTTTCACAGATGACTGGATTTCTTCTCATTTAATGTAACGAACTAATTCTGAGAGTATTTTTCGCTACGTCGTTTTCGGGTCGTTGGAACTTAGTATCTACCAACATCCAGATTTTTGGCCTCAGACACATTACGAAAATCAACGAATACTTGTGTGATCCTAATGCATATATAAATGAAATATAATCACATTTCTACATCTACCTAAATACTCATATTATCATTACTCATTCATTAGCCACCTAGGGGTTATCTCATAGTAGCTAAAATATCAAAGCATCTAATTTAATCATAATAGTACCTATTACTATCTCACTGATGAAGATTAATGTGAATAAATTAAGATTGTTTGGACATTTTTCTATCGATCGATTTATATCTACAGAGCAAAAGATGAAAAAAAAATGAGATATGGGCGTGGAATCGTGGTTATGAAAATATTGAAATTGGAAAAATATTTAAACTGTGTACCTTACTGTCGATGTGGAATCATGTGGGGCGGGGGTTGTAAGGTATCAATATTACTCAAGACAGTTTTGTGAAGCGTTTATTGTCCCGCTAGACCTACGATGAAGGAGGGTATTTCAAAATCTCATAAACATATTTAAAAGAAACCTCGTGGCTTTTACCCGTCAGTCCTGATTAGGTGTAAAAAAGAGGATAACGAGTACGAGTTAAAGGTTCATTGATAAAATTATATTAACGATTCTAATAATAACCAGAGAAGGTAATGTTTACCTGTAAATCTATTATGACTAGGGGTTAGGGATGGTAGTGCAGTGTAAGTGGTTTATATATTGACCATATAATGAAAGCTTTATTGCAACCATAAAGGGAGATTTTAGTATTTCACCCTTTATAATAATATTACAATAAATATTTCATTTATTACTAAAATAATGTGGTCGTATAGATAAATATGCTGTGTTTAATAAAGCTAACAGTGCCTAACACTCTCATCAACTCATTATCTATAAAAGATTCTGATGTACAAGTATAGGTAAATTTATGGTGTCGGATAAAAAATATCTAAAATGTAAATGTTGACCTTAACTTTTAAAAATGGCACTGCGACTAGATCTGTTGTGACATCCTTTAATCTACATCTCAAGAACCACGTCAATCATATATCTCATGTTGGGTTTTCGTGCGAAAAGTCTTTTCACCTCGGAGTGCCAAATACAGAGGATAAATAAAAATGCACTTATTTTTTCAGATCAACTGGTCATACGTTTTCTGAAGAAGAGTTCAAAGATCACCGTGCTGTGATCCAAGAAATTATAAGTCCAAAACGAAAACCATATTTCGTAGTAAGCGCCGGCCTGCCACCCCCCAAGGATCCGCTGATGAGAGCACTGGTTGAAAGAGAGAAAGACAATCGACTGGGTCGTCTTAATGTAAGTAAAATACTAATTCATTTATTGTATTGTACTCGTACATGCTAACTACCTAATGGAATAAAGCAGAAAGATAAAACCGGAACCTAAGTGGAAAATGGCGTTATAAAGAAGTCGTTTTTCATTTTGATGTTTTGATCTCTAAACAATCTTGATATGCTGGTGCTGGTGTCGTATATCCTCATGACTGAGGGTCGCGACTCTCATTCCCGCAGTTGACGATCCTCCTCCACGAGTCTCTATCCATGGCCAGATGTGCGGCCTCGTGTAGAGTGGTGTTTGTGGCTGGCCTCACTTGGTCGCTCCAACGCATCGGCGATCTGCCTCTCGGTCTCCTGCCTTGTACACTGCCTAGCATTACCGTTCTTTCTAGGTTGGTCTCTTCGCGTCTTGATAGATGTTCGAAAAGACGAAGCATACGTTGTTGGCATATTGTGGAGAGCCGAGTATCTACGTGGAGCTCCCGTAATATGTAATAATCTTGATATATAATATTTTATATATTTATAGTTGCTTTTAATATCTAAATTAAAAACCTAGATATAAAAATAGAATAGTAGGTAAACAAGTCAAGTTAATTTCTTGAAAATTTCATTAATGAAGAAACATCAAATAAGACGTCTTCCTTAAATATTGACATAAGTATATTTACTTAGATTGTCCATATTGAGGTTGTCGAAAGTTGAGATTACAGTCCAGTTTTTCAAAACTGTACATGCTGCTTAAAAAGTCTGAACTTAAAAGCCAAGCTCGTAATTAAGAGCATTTCATAAATACAAACTTATCCTTGTTGGGTGTCTCATATTATCGAGGATGCAAAAAGTAATTTGAGAGCTTTTTAAAAGTTTTCAGCGAATAGTTTGAGATGGAGCTGTATAAAATCAACACGACTTACTTGAAACATACAAGTTGAGTAAGTAATTGTAAATAACTGTAGCTTAAAACGAATTAAATAAACTTTTAAAAAGATTTCTTAGACGCCCACGAGAGATCGTTATGCGGTATTTAGAAATGAAAACAGTATGTTGACATCTTCAACACACATAGCATTATCAGTTTTTCCTAAACATAATTTTTCACCAATAGTTCAGTCCTTTTTATTTTGATACAGTAAAAATACCACCACGATTGATTTGCCCCTGTATTTCACTACCCTTCATCTCCCTTCCTTTGTGCCAGTGCCATTTGATTCTAGCGCTCCATCTCATGGTATAGAACAATATTATTATAGAAAGTCACTATGTATTCAGATTTTTACAACAACAACTATAAATACTAAAGAAAATTAATCAATTCCACAATTTTCACGTCAGATTTAAGTGATTTTTTTTCTGAATTCGTTCCAATACCAATTTAAATGTCTTCTGATTTCCGGCGAAGCTTTCAAAGTATAATTAAAACCAAGGAACTAATTTGCTTTCATAATAATTATTAATTATTGTCATAATTATATTTCAAAGTTTCGCAGAGTGATTTGTTTTACAAGTTAATTATGTTATTGTCTCAAAAGGAAAATTATTAAACGACAGATTTCAAAGTTGGCTAATGGTTTGTCAACACAGTTGTATTATTATTCCTAGATTACAGTTTACAAATCAAGTTAAATATAGCAAAATTCTCTGGACTTATAAATTCTATACTTATATGATGATTGCGTGTGTTTACATTACCAGAAACAAAAAAATAGAAAATTAATTACCTATGTCTTCTGGTTAGCAGTAAAACAAAAAAAAAAGCGTTAGGCCAAAGATACCCATGGATAGGCGAAATAACCCCAAATGACGGTACTTTGACTTTTTGGGTATGACATTATCATAAAATTATTTTTTTAATAATAATAATAAACTTTATTGAAAATAAAACATTTATGCATTAGCATTAAAATTAGATTCACCTAACTAGGCAGAGCCCGTACTAAGGTAAATTAGTTTCAGCCTTTGGTTACATTTGACTTTAGTCTTTTAGAGAGAAAAAATAATAAGATAAAAAAGAAAAAACAATAGTATTAGAAGTAAAGTATTGAAATTAAAAATAATGACAATAGTAATATAATATAGTGGAACAGACAATCATATACAACCAAAATTTTCTGAAATTCTCGATTGGTGCTCAAAAAACTCGCAATTTTTTACATGTTATATCCGTAGGTTCAAATGACGCACGGCATACGAGTAGAATCATGTTTCTAACATTCTAATCCCAACAACTTTGTATGTGATTGCGATGATATCGCGATGGGATAATTTATCTGCGGTACTCATCCCCGTCCATTGTGGTTTTTCTCTAAAATCTAGATCCTTTCAACTTGTCTCTCGCTGCAGCACAGTTTGAGAATAAATTATGATGTTACTAAATCAGTGGTTGTTAAAGTGCGTCCATAATTTAGTAGAGCGGTTATTCTAGTAGCACTCTACAGTAGATGATACTTGGTTTTTAGAGGATTACAAGATTATTTTTGATTTACAATTTTTTATTCTTGTAAAGCGTTGGATTTTTTCTACAGCCGTAGTAAATACATTGAAGTATTCCCACAACAGTATAGAAGAATTAAGGATGAACATTGTCGGGCTTACGACCGACCTCGGCTGGCTTAAGTGATCACTTTACACTCGAGAAACATTCGCCATTTCAGTTCACCCCGGCTGGGATTCGAACCCATACCTTCGTTTCGCTTAGTAGGGATCATATCCACTACACCACGAAGAGCGACGGCTGTGTTGTCGAATTTCATGTACATTAAGTACCTGTGTATTGTTGCATTTCTTACTGTTGAAGGGAGAGGGTTCGAATCCCAGCCGGGGTGAACTGAAATGGCGAATGTTTCTCGAGTGTAAAGTGATCACTTAAGCCAGCCGAGGTCGGTCGTAAGCCCGACAATGTTCATCCTTCATTCTTCTATACTGTTGTGGGAATACTTCAATGGATTACAAGATTTCTATACCGAGTATTTTTGATTGCCTATTTTTTGATGCCTTTTAGAAAGTATTTTTAATTCACCAGTTATAACTTATTAGGTATCAATTAAATCTAGTTTCTGAGATCTTATTTACAGTTTGATAATTTATTTTTAAAAAAGAGACTGGATTCCAGGAATTCTTAATTTTATTTTAAACGTGTATTGATTAAAAAAAAACTGTGCGATAAAAGGGGAAGGAAACATTTAATGAAGCGACAAAAAAGTAATAAAAAAGTTTTAAATGTCTCATCCAAATATCAAAAAAATATTGTAAGTAATTGATATTTACGTGTTATATTTTCAATATTTTATTATTTACGTAATACTGTTTTTACTCCATGTATTTTTATTGAATATTTGGAGATGGTCGGTAGCCTGGTTGGTAACCCGCTCGACTGTTAATCCAGTGGGCGCGGGTTCAATCCCCGACTTAGTCCACTTCACAACACAAGCTTTTAAGCTTTCTGGGAAGTGTACAAAGATGTATTTGGGCTTATTTCGATAAACCCAGATTCATCTTTAAAAAAATCCTGACTAGGTAAAGAGTAGCTTTACGAGGTAAACGTCACATTTGGACACTTAATTGAAATCCTCATGAGCGCGTACCTGGATTTGACTTGCCCCGAAAACAGTAGTTCGCGCTTAATAGAATCAGAACAGGACACGGAAGTTTTCCCCGAGTCTAACAGAAATTCACGGGGTCACTGCTGACGCTGCCAATTGGGTAAGACTTATATATTATTTCATCGGGAAAATACAAAACGACCATGGATCCAATTATACGAAAGGTCGAAGGAATTCGTAGTGATATTTAAAAAGTAAGAGAGTTGTGTAATTGGTCTCATACGAGTATAAGGTAATCGTTCAATTCAGATTCACAGTAATAATATAAATTTTATATTAAGCTCTTGCAACTTTTATCCCATTCGTTAATTACTATTATACTGGAAAATTCATAATATTCCGTTTTCCTATGAATGATTGCAGCTCCTGCATACAGTAAACACAGCGCATTATTAATACAAGAAGTACATTATACAAATACACATCTCGGATTCTATTTCTAATAAAAGATTCATACCTACTTTAAAATTGTAATGTTATGACTGCGTTATAATTTCATATGTGTACTTCTCACCTGCAGACGTTTTTAGATTTTGAAATCCATTTCTGAACGCGATGTGCATATCGTATTTTCTTATCTGTATTTTATATCATACGTGATATGACTTTGTGTGTTTTTCCCTCAACACATACCGAGAAGTTCTAGTAAGTAATACTCGTATGATGTAGTTATTTTATGTACATTGAAGATTTAATTTTTCTAGAGATCACTCGTTCTTTATGGATGGAATGCCTAATAAAAAAAAAGATTTAATTAGGAAATCAAAGACCCTGACTAAATATAGGTCCTGTATTAATTCTTACATTGTTTTGGAAAAACTGAGTGAAAATCTATATAATCAAACACATTTTGCGTCGTATGTAATATGTTCAAATATCTGACTAGCAATATCGTTGTTTTTTTCATACAGAGTGATTCACTCGTACTAGGAATTTTTCTTGGAAACCAGACGTTTTTTTTCAAATCATGAAAATATTTTGTAACCTAAAACTCATGTGAAGGATCATTTGGTGATATTGCCGGTTCACTATAGACTATAATCGAAAGTATTTTACTGTGAAAGATGTTCCTTTCTTTAAATACCTATCCAACGATACCTCACGGGATCCCCTTCGCATTTCAAATTCCAAACCTGATTCCAGGCACGGCTGCTTCTTAGAGGATTAGAGAACCATATGATTCTTCACATTAGTTTTAAGTTATGAGTATTTGTTTCCCAACTTCGAAAAACAACTAATCTTCGGGACGAATTCCTGATAGTACGGTACGGGTGTTTTGAATCACTCTGTATAAGTACTAAGATAAACTTGTAAAACATCGTAAGTGGAAGTAAACGCGAGTCAATACATGCAAATTTTATTACCGAACATATTGTACGCCAGATGTACGCATGTAAGAAAAAAATTCGATAAAAATGGAAAAGAAAAATCTCGAATAAAATCCCCATTGTCGTGGAATGAAAGCAATTTTTATTCGATTCTTCAATAATAGGTACTTTACATTTGTATGTTGTTGTATATACACCGCAAAACTGAATTACACCTTTTTACGTTGGAAAATTTTTACGTTCTTCGAAGAGAAAATGTGATTAAATGGAAATATGTGTAGATGTATGGGAATTTCCTTTCACCAGTATAATAAAATCACACACACTCGAGGAAAAACGCGTTATCGCTGATATATTCTCAAATTGACAGAAATTGATAATATGTAAATATCTCGTGTGAATAGAGATGTAAATCTGTACTGAGAAACATTGAGGTCCTTAGTCTTATTCCACACTATGTTCGAGAAATTCGTTCGATCCACTTTTATGTAAGAATCATCAATTTGCGAATTTTATTGACCATGTTAATTGGATAATTAGCGAATACACTTTGATGAATTCTCATTTTTTATTACTTTTTTACAAAAGTCATTTTTCATACAAATAAACCAAACCACATAACGTCCTTTTTCACTGTCTCAAAAAAAAAATATTAGGCGCTATTTGAGCTTTTTTCATGATATGCCGAATTTCAAATTTTGCTGCCCCCCGCCCCCAAGCTCCGAGGCTGGCGACTCCCATGTATGTTACTAGTTGTTCATTTGACAAATGCTTGTTTCATTTTCCACATAAAGTCCCTTGGGCCATGTAACGCCAGAAGACTGAGAGATTTTGAATTTGAAAGACGACGTTTGTTTCAAATAGGAAGTGCTTTCCCCTTTTTCAATTTCTTAAGGAAGTGTTTCTGTCGCATTTAATTTAGAACATGTTATAATGAAAACTATATGCGTATGAGCATCAGCACTCGAAAATGTGTCGTGATTTTTATTATGGGCTTTTTGTTTCCCGAAATTTGCTCTAAATATGTAGAAAAGCATCTTTTAAAAGAATTAAGTGTCAATGTATGTACCATTGTACCTATTGTTTAACATATTCATAACCTAAAAAAAATTAAAATCATATATATCTACTGTTATAAAAATGATACATCTGAAGGCAGTAGACTACATACAAACTAGAAATATCAGGTGCAACCAGGTATTAATATTGTTTTTGTCTATTGTGTTTATTACAATAGCCTACATACAAATTGTACTTATGTATATTTGATTGATGTTTTCCATTTGACAAAAAGGCGAGCGACGTTCTGTACAAAATTTCCCACGCCATGACGTGTCGATCGAGAGATAGATGTCGCTAAAGGTATGGATGGTATTTTATTTTCTCGTTTGCCTTTCGTCGTCCATACGAACACCAAACACTCTATTTTATTGTTCTGAGACCCGTCGATAACAGATGACAACAAGCTGAAAAAATATAATTGCCTATACAGGAACATTAAATACTTTTTTACGTACCTATAGCTAACATAACAGTCCTATAATAATATCTTCTGCTGAATTTATCATACTATAGACGTATTTTTGTTATGATATATTATCAGCTATTTATTTAGACACTATAGTATACAATCGAAAATACTACAGTCAACTTATCAATATTCGAGTGCTGTGAATAAGACAGGTGAAAAGGAAACATCGTATAAACACATACTGTCTTAACTTTATCTCCCTTCTCACCTCTTCAGAAGTATTTACTCTGTGGAACTAAATCGTTGTGATTTTAGATTAATCCTCGCTACTAAAACAATACGCCATAATTGGTGTATTGTTTTCATATTATTAATTCTAAATGTATCTAAAAAGAATCGTCCAAAGCATTACATTTCATACAATGTGGATAATCAATGACAGGTGGAAGGTGTGAATTGCCTCATCAAAAATGCATGACGTATCCAAACTCGTTGCAGAATTTGACGATTTTTTTGTCTCTTATTTTTGATTTCTTTATTTTATGTTTGTACAAAGAATGGATCACGTTTTTTTCTTCAGTATCTAACTATTTCTAAAATTATTATTTTCTTTTTACAGACAATCATATTCCTTCGCCTTCTGGCTAATCCCGGCTACGGTGTATCCGCATATATCGACTATGCTCAGCGTTTAGCGACAGAAGAATGGCTCCCGTACTTCAAGGAAGAGAAGAAACTGAGCCCACAGCCCACGGACCTGAGTTACTTGAGTTGGAAAACTGGAGAAGTGATCGGAAACGAGACAAATAATTTTGAGGTAAAATATTTTGACTAATTAGAACGTAGTAATACAAAGAGATGCTAGTTGTGGATAGCAATTAAGCTGACGAGGAATACAACAATATATCAAGAAAGTATTTGAGTTTATACACACAAGCCCAGGAACGGTACAAAGTATTTATTCACTCACGTGAGTTTACATTCACTCTCATGCTCATCTCACCTTCGCTTGAAACTGGTAGTGCTTCCGCTCATGGTGCGAATAACAATTAAAAGAAGAAAGATGCGAGCCGTGAATGAGTAGAAAAATATCTAAAAGTATTTGAATTAAATAGCCTCATGTAGATATGAGTAACACAACCCTATTGTGTTGGTGGTTAATATTATAATATGACTGAATGTATCCAATGCCAGCAAAGAATACTTTGCACTTTACGACTGATCCTTTTGTTAGAATACCAATCAAGAGGTTGAATTAATTAAGGGAAATTCAACACAAACGAATTAACCTTAGTCAGAATAGAGTAATACAGTAAGACGTAGGTACGTTACAAGATATTTCGTGATTCCATCAACTCGGATTCGAATCACGTAATTCACCCACTACGGTTCGCAACCCTTAATGTATCTTTTATCTAGTTAGGTCTGGATGTGTTTGATGGACATAAAATACCTGCATAAGAAACTGAACTAGATAAGCTATTGATGGATTTCCAAATCCTTTACAACACCTACTCTTAATTAAAGACATCGCTTACGATGATGCAAAGACCGCTTATGACATGATGACCTATACCTCTCCATGTATGAGCGTAGTAAGTAAAACTCCAAAATAAGCGTTTTTCGACAAAGTTAGCTCCCGTTTCTTCTAAACCTATTTTCAATTGGAATCCGTGCTTTGAAACCACTCCGACAGTAATAAACAATACCTAATATTATTATCCCCTGTTAAAACGCAAGAATTCACGTTTTGATTCGGTAGGTATAACTACGTGTTGAATTCCAAATCAAGTGGGATTGCAATTAAAGAGTTTCCCTGTGAATTTATGGCCCTTAATCTGTTTTATTATCAGCGGTTCAACTCTATAGAACCTTGCTGTAATTTTGTGGAGAGAAATTTACGATATAACTTTACCAAGAGATTATATCGGTATCAAACAATTCTATATTGTATCTAGGTATATCATATAATGCATGACAAATACAATGCCTACCGTAGATACCTGAATTAATCATGTCGATTTACATAAAAAAGAGAGGCACCCATCTAAGACATGAAATAAATGACAAAAACAAGCAAAGCAGTGAATTATGAAAGCCAAAAAATAAAAAAAAACAACATTACGCACTCTTTCTGGCGAATCCCTCTTTCCTGATTCTCTCTGCATCTATATAGGTACTTTACCTAATTTGGATAAAAAAAATCCTAGCATAGAAATCCGATATGATTCACTAGTATATTTTACGTAAGAAACTAATGTAAAAATCATCCGACAATCCGGAATAAGTTACGATTAGCATATATCAATTAGTTATCCCAAAGATTTTCCTATCCAACCATCAAATTTTACGTTATGCTGTGTAATGGACCTCAACGATATGTCTTTCGACACTAATGTTCTACCATTTTCCATAAAATCTTGTAGATATAAACTGTCTTGACTATATTGTAAGTAGACTTACCCCCGTTTTCACCAACTTTTACCTAAGAAGGAGACCCCTAAGAAATTTCCATACAAAAACAGAGATAATATTCTATTTTTTGACAAGCAGGCCTACCAACCACACCCTAATTTCATACAAAATGCAACACGCAACTCACCTAGCCTGGGCAGAGATATTTGGGCACCTAACGTAGGTGAGTTGCGTGTTGCATTTTGTATGAAATAAGGGTGTGGTTGGTAGGCCTGCTTGTCAAAAAATAGAATATTATCTCTGTTTTTGTATGGAAATTTCTTAGGGGTCTCCTTCTTAGGTAAAAGTTGGTGAAAACGGGACTTACACATTTACAGTATATTACTATTACTAACTTACACGAAGGTATTCTGTAATAGTATAACGTAGCCAGATTTTTGACATTCAAAAGGGTTTGATTAGTTACGTACATAGTAATACGGAATAATTTTAGTCGAAATTCTTTCATTGAATATTTCGGCCAATCTATCAGTTCGACGAAAGATTTGTAAATATTTAGAGAATGCGAATAGAATTTACTATCAATTTAGATATTATAGTTATTTAGTAATTTACAAAACCATCATATTATTAATTTGTTAAAGGTAAGTCTTGGTAAGAAGTATTTAGTTCCACTTTATTAGCATTAACTGTAGGTACTAATAGTAATAAAATTGGACTATTTTTGGCACCGTTTAGCGATAAATACGCCCCAAGGGCACCTTACATTTTTCTATGTCACCATATAGGATCGCCACAAACAGTAAAAATGATCGATTAAATCACCACATATAGGATAACCATGTGACTATTTCTCCTTTCTAAGCAATGTATTTAAGTAACTATGAATTAACCTGTTTTCCAAAAGAAATATTTAATGTTGCATAAAAAATCTTGTATCTAATTTCTTAAATTTAATATAAATCAGTATTTTTCGAAATTTGATTCGTATTAGATATTTTGGTTCAACATATTCGAACTGGATATTTCGGTCAACCTTTAGATCCCTCGTGGGGTCACCGACTGATGGTGTAACCCCGATAACCGCGTAATTTAACGTTTATGACCGACATGAAGCATGTTATAGGTTACCAACTCTAAGTTACAGGTTCCAGGGATAAAATATGTCTTAAAATGTGTATTTTACAGTATGTAATAGATGGAGCTGACAGTAAACTTATATATTTTCTTACGTTCATCGCGTGTACCATAGTAGTATATATAACAATGTTTTGACTAAACGTACAAGCAGATAATATGCGCTGAAAAATAAAACAATAATCCAACAAAACCATATCTGTGAAATGTTTTTTTTATTTTACACTGAAATTACAATCAGCAGGCAACAGAAAAAAGTTGATAAAAGAGTTATTAAAAAGTGTGATGGGGCTGCCTTGGGAGTTCCAGGATATCTTCCCTAAACAAGCGTAAGTAGTAGTAGTTCTAAAAAGGGAAAAAGGAGCGGTCGCCTGCGAGATTCGATCGGCGAAAATATCTTGAATGTCCGATACTACCAAATGAGATCCTAAATGAACTGCTCTGTAAATGGCAAAGGTTCTATTTATTTATAATCTAAGAGTAGTTAGTAGTTTTATTATGAAACTATTTCGATCAAATTAAACTTCATAAACTTCATCAAAACAGAATTTGGGGAAGAGGAACAGATGTTAGTTTAATTAAGTTTAATTGGAATATGAGGTTGTTTGTTTGATCAACAAACACGATATAAAATTCTAATGAAATTATCCGTAAATAGCTGTAATTAGCATTTCCAAATATTGTGCGCACATGGAGAATTCGTACTCACACTGCAAGATCGTGTTTTAAATTTCTTAAAGTGCTAACAATGTTAATAAAATATTAAAATTATGTAGGCTTAAAATTTTATAACCATTCTCATTAGAAGATACATTATGTAATATGGTCTATATTTTTTATCCCAGCTAAAATTTAATTAGTATACAGTACTGTCTCTAATACTACCAATTCTAGTTTTTATTAAATCAACGCAGTGTTGGAAAATGAGTAAGCCTTTCGACGGAGAGTTTAATTTTTAGGTTGACTATTAATTGGACTGCAAAAATAAAAAAGCGAGGTAATAGGAAGTGAGTCAGGCTTTCGATCAGGAAACAACGTTCTGTGCATCGTTGAAATTTTTGAGATAAAATGAATATTTTCTCAGGGAAATTGTTTTTCAATAAACGCCACATTTCTGAAAAAAAATCTTTTCACTCTATTGTCTGTTAATTTTTATATTCTTAAATGAGTTTCTAATCATTGCAGTTAGACAACTCCGTTTAAAAGAGTATCCTGGTTCAAAAAGTAGTATTGATAACGTATTCAGAACCACACGATACGAGAAATTTCCTTTGTGTACTCGTGACTCTCACAAAATCTCTAACAATTTTCTAATCACACTCTTGATACAATATTTACTGTAGTACGCTACACTGAGACACATAATCAATACAAAATTATACTTTTTCAATGCCGCAAAACTTCGGAAAAACTTTTAATCATTGGTGATATTGTTAGTGACGATAATAAATAATATTTATATTCTTACTATTGCAAATCGAAACGTCATTATAAGTTTTGATCATACTCCATGAGAAACTACATTAAATAATCCGATATTTCATTATATGAAAAACATTCAATATTCGCATACAAAAGTTTCATGGTTTTGTAAGAGTTTTTGAAACTTTTTATAAGCGAAATTTAATTCCTGGTAACCAATAGATTTTTATTGACACATTATTCTATCAATCATGTATTTCAAGTAGGTAATGCGAATCATATTATTAATAAGTATAAATAAATTTAGTATTTAGCCAGCTGCCATCTGGCATTTTCAAATGACAACTCAACCACCACCAATTTGAGGTTGAGGTTGTCGGTAGCCTGGTTGGTAACGCGCTCGACTGCTAATCCGGCGGGCGCGGGTTCAATCCCCGACTTACTCCACTTCACAACACAAGCTTTTCAAGCTTTCTTGAAGTTTGCAAAGATGTATTTGGGTTTACTTCGATATACCCAGATTCATTTTTAAAAATAAAAAATTATGAAGATAAATCATGCTCCACAACATCGCTAACCCCAAAGAACAATGTCATTTAACAATTCATATCATATCCGTACTACATCTTACAAGACTTAAAATTTTGCAGGATTTATGTTTAGCTAATCGTATGGATTTAAATGTAAAGAAAATTATTATAATTGAGTATGAGAGCTTTAAACTTTTCATAGTGTTACAATACAACAGTTAAGTCAACTACACAAGAACACGTATTCTAATAATATAATGCAGGGACAGTAGTTGTAATTCTAGTAGACTTGTAAAGGCACGTACGGGCAACATCCCTTAACACCATCATGCTGAAGCTCTATTCGGAGTCTTGTGAAACTTGGGACTAGAAGAGGAGACACTATATTAATATGTACGCTAGAGTATGTAGGAGTTGTTGGTATAATAATAATATTTTAAACAACACACAACTTAAATCGTGTCTCGTGTATGTGAGATATTGTAATGTGTTCAAATCCACTTTGAAAACATGGTGGTATTGTTATATGTTTTATTATGAATCCATAATACTTTTTGAAGCGCTGCTCATGGCTATTACAGTGTATGGTGATACACAATACCCGTACAATAAATTCTCTTCGTATCCACACACACACACACACTCCCGATAAAGTTTTCCACGGGCTCGATTCTCTCTGTATGAAATCTCCCTTTGCTGTTGCATTTTCTCCACATCCTCTGAGCTGCAGGATGAATATTGAAGATTTCAGACGAAGATAAACATTACAAAATTTATACACACAATATACTCCATTATATTAAACTACGTACTTCCCTTTTTGCCGCACGCTGCAATATTCCAAACACATTCGCTTTATTATATAATATACTGTATAGTATAGACGTGATTCATCGCTCTGAGAAATTATTTCTATCTTATCTAAGGCTACGGAAGTTTTGGATTTTATGAACTTAGTTCTGAAAACTATGTGTGTATAATACATAACATAATAATTAGTATTATACTCTTTGAAACTTTGCGCGATTGTTTTATTGTCGAATTTATATCTCATTAAACAGGTAGAACACCTACAATCATATTAATAAGTACCGGTTAAAATATACCATAAATCATGGACCCATATCTACCAACCTCCATTGATCTCAATGAAAATTGATAAATTCGATCCCAGAGCACGTCACTTGCAACGAGCTTGCAACATTTTGAATCACTCAGCTTTATGTGCTATTTATTAATTTTTAGCTCTACAACTTGACTATAAAAAAGGCGTCTGTTTTTAATTTTTACACTTGTAAAGGGACATAATGAAGAAGCCATAAGAATATTAAATTAAATTATAATAATTCTTTTGTTATTAATTTTTTCATTAAGATTTTTTATGAGGGTTGGTAATTATAATTGCAGTGGTACATACGTCTTAAGAAAACAACAATCATTCTTGCTAACGATTCAGAACACGGAAATGTTTGTATACGAGTAGGTATAAAATGTTTTGGTATTGTATTGAAAACAATGCCATTTAAAGAAATCTGGGCAACCCTTTGCCAAATGATAAGCGTACAAAAGCCTCGCTTTTAAAAGTAATTTTATTAAAAGGGAAATATATCTACAGTTTTATTTACAGAAAATTGTTTTGTGTTGCCATAAACGCAGAGATTTCATCAGGATTGCCATTTGAATTAAAAATCTTCCTCACATTTTGGCAGTGTTATAATCTAATGGATTTTAATTTCCTATGAATGCATTGGTATTCATTGTTGAACAACGAACATTCATAGTTTCAACTAGAATTATTCCATTGTCAACAAGATATGGAAGATACGAAAAATATTTCTTTCTGTATACATAATACAAGTTAATTATTTTTCACACCTTGTTTAGTCTTCGAGACGAATGAAACGAACAAACGTCTCAAATAACGTCTCAAAATCTTGCCGCATCACCCCCCTAACCCCCCCCCCCCCGAATAGGCCCACTACGCGGTTTATTGCATTTTTTTAGGAATATGTTAAGATATAGGAAAAAGTTACCAAAGACTAGCATAATCCTTACTAAATTGTCTACAAAAAATATTCCATACATTTGTTTCACAGGACTAGCAGTTTACCCCTAATGGGCGGTTAAAATACTGAAATTATTTTTGAAACAAAATAATAAAGAAACTAATTTGGTTGAAAGTCCATTCAACAGCCATTACTTCCTCGTTAATCTTAAAATATCACACTGATTAATTCATAATTTAATTTGTATATTTCTATTTTTGTTTCAGCCTTTCTCTGACTTCTCCAAAGGTCATTTCTTCGAGAATAATCACGACCATATGATAATTCAGTTGGATCCTCGCATTCCTCCTGGAATAAACACAACTAGAACTGGAATTCTATCGCCTCTCTACGCTCAAGTCGTTCTCTACGATCATGTTCTTAGAAAGAAACTCTAACTAAAACAACAACATGATAATTTGATATAATGTATACTAAGTAAGGGCATATTTTTTATTAATTATTTGATGGACACCTTTGTAGAAGGGAAAAATAAGTTCAGCGGCAACTAACTGACCTGTTTTATTACCTTTCATCCAAAAAAAAATATCTACGCAATGAATAAACATATTTAACTGGTAAAAGAATATGAACAAGAATTGAAGTATAAAACAAAATAACGAGCATCAGTCACAAGGCTGATTAAAATTCATCCTTCACAGCTCATCTGCTGAATAAACTACTAGTGGTTACATAGAAATATGTAATAATCGGTTAACTAGGAAGCTGTGGATCAGATCTCACTTCTCAATTGGCTGAGCAATATATGTATAATAGGATTCTATGTAAGTAAACTAAACCGATTATCTAATCGATCGGTTCCCAGTTAAGCGATTGTTCTTGGAAATTATAAAAATGATATTTTTTTGTTTTATTTTGTAAGTCTAAAGATGTTTTCTTTTGTTACGGTTGAATAGCCGAACATAGAAAATATTCTCCTGTCGTATGGGATCGGAGAAATAGTTAAGTGATGTACGCACATGAGAATTAAGATATAAAAGTTTATAATCTGATCTTATTGAATACAAAGAAGGTAAGATTTCTCAGCGATTAAACAATGAAACAACTCAAGTGTGCAAAAATGAGATGTTTAAAGATGTTGTAAGTGTCGAGATATTAGGACCGAGTTGTAAACACGAGTACCTATGCGAACTTTTCAGAATAATGTGGGGGCTGTATTATACATATGTAGGTAAGTTATCTACCTACTATGAGAGGGTTAACAATGGCATACGTGGGTGTCTATATCATTATATAATACTCCATGTTCATCTCAGCGTGATTGATAATTTTATTAATTATAGATTATTCGTTGACATTTCCCTGCCTATATTTTTACTAATTAATAGGCATGGATGATGATTTCAAATGTCACGGATTATACATTCATTGCTACAACATATTCGTACTTAATTAATGAGTTATTTGAAAATAAATTGGCACATCACATAGCATAGATACCATAATGAAATCCATACCCTTTCCATACAGTTCGTTCGACTTTCATATTGAAATCATCTTTAAGGCTGTATGTAGTAATATGTATAAAGAATTTACTTCAGCGGCGTGAGCATGTTGTAGTTTGAGTGCATGCTTGGCACATGTAGTTGGTGTAAAGGGAATCTTCCAAGTCGAAGACGTAGGTCCAAAGCTCGGTACTGATGATGTAGGTATTCGCTACTTAACGATTCGAGCTTTACAGGAAGGTACATCAAGAAATTATTTTTGTTGTAGTGATATATGTAAGTACGAACAGGGATCCTTTAAATTAAAAATACGTTTGCAAAGTACTTTTGATGCTACGAACATATATATTCACGTTGTTTTATACAAGATTTCAGTGGGAGATTAGTCAATCAAAAAAGCTATTTCTATCTTCCTACACAATGCGAGACAATTATTACACAACAACATGAGGCGGGTTAACCACATCAGATAGCATCTGTCACTATGGGATATCAGAAACAAGCCATCTCTTTGCATAGTGCTTGATAACTTGGGACGTCAGCTAATCCAAATATAGCTACACATACATGCATATTAGATTTTATTATATCACATTCTTTTTTACGTTACGAATATCTCGAAAAAGATATACCTTCCACGTTGTAGTAGGTAAAATAGACAGAAATGAAAACTTTTTATCAATATGGAACTCAATTGTCAAACTGGTAGGACTTGGGTGCAAACAGAGCGTTCAGGACAGAGAATTATATATGAGAATCAAGAACAGGACAGTGGAGAGAAAGGGATTAAGGAGAGAAGGATGTTATTTAATATTACATGGTAAATTAAATATACATCAGCAATAATTTGTACAAGAAACATTATATTTATTCCATTTTAACACAATAAGATAGGCAAGCCTCGTACTTTTTTTGGAGTGTCTATAGAAGTAATGCAAAAAGCAACATGTAGGTATACAACATGATAAAAATATGCGAAAAAACTACAAAGGTAATATGGATAAAGGTGAATGGAAACGGAAATTGTAGTAGATGTGTACAGTAGAATTAAAATGCTAAGATCGGCTGTCAGAATGTTCCGCTTTACTGCATACCTGAAGAAGTAATTCGCGAAAATGAAGCAGAAACTAATAAGAATGTAAGAGGAATTCAGAAGCATGAAACGTATCCTTGTTTGAAAAATTCAATCGTTGCCAATATCGCCTCCTAGATACAAAACTGCAAACGATGTGTGAATTTATTGATTGAATCGTCAATCAAATCAACACTTCATACAATGCAAAATCTTACTCGTCGGAAAAGAGTAATGATATGTTCAAAGATGTTTAGTCAGTGTCTAGGTACGTGATTATATTTCTTCTATATATTGATGGGCATTATAATACAAATCTTAAATATTTACTTTTATATGAGGAAAACATGACAATAATATTTATTTGAATAGCGCAAACACCATCAGCTGTCTAGTTGTAAATTACCAGTTAGGTTACTTAGATATCACATGACAATAAATTTGTGAGATCACCTTACACACTAACCGAAGTATACATAGTGACATCTTTTTACCTACGAGATTTCCCAAGAGTTTTTCAATACTCATTTACCCAATTTTTACAACCGTGCTTACCTTGTCAACTCCCTGTACTCGTACTTAATTATCGTATATCACTCCGTAGGTGAATATTTTTGGACAATGCGTTGTATAAAAAAACAGGTACTTTAGTACTAAATAATATAACATCATAGTATATCCCAAAAATGGGGCAACTAGCGAATATCTTCCTCGTATTGCATTTTTTTTTTCGTATCTTTCACAATACGCAACAATTAAGGAGTGATATATGTACCTACATAATATATCAATGTTTTAAAACCGCTTTGGGACATTATAGTAACCCACACGTTCATTTATCCTTATTCTAAAATTGTCCTGCAAAGATATTCTCAATGTAAATGATCAGAAATATCACATATTTTAATTCTTAGCGGATGTAACTTTCCGCATAACTCAAGTAGAAAATTAATCCCTCTTTCCATCCTTTGTTTCTCCCCAAATACCACTTCAATTTTTTCTCTTATTTTTAAAACAATCCTTTCTTTTGTACGCTCCAGTATTATAATTTATAATATCTGCTACGGACGAGCAGGTCTACGCTGGCATACGGTCGATCATTCAGTGATCAAATATTTGTCGAGCAATTGAACTTACTGGTCATAATAATGGTTAAATATATAAGCTCCTAGAAATGCATGTCATATCAAATATCTATACCTACATTTATATATCGTTATATTATCTTTGAAGGGCATTTGAATGTCGTCCGATTAACATTGTACTTGAATAATTAATTAATTCATAATGTGGAAGAAAATGGAATTTATAATCATCATTCTAATTTTAGATTAGCGATCAATTAAGTCAATATAATTTTATAAGGTGATGAGAATCTTTAAGATATGAGGGACGAACAAAATTATATTACATCAAGGTTCACTACGACACCTGAAGAAATTAAATTATAAAAGTAATATTACTTATCTTGAATTAACATTTCGCTAAAACATCAATTCCAAATCTTAAGTCATTAATAATTCAATTCATGTAGCTATTTACATACTGACTTCTATTACAATAATTTACAATTTGATTGAATTAATACAGGAATTTTTAACATTCTGTCCATTTCGGAAGAAATTGAACTATTATAATATACTCAAAATTTCATGTTCAAAACAGGGTTGGTAAGTAGTTTTGAAAGTGTGCTTGCCCGTATTGAGGTATTGAACGGAAAAAACGTATAAACAACATTTTTAGAATCAATACACATTTTATGAAATTTGCCGTAGGGTTACAAAAGTTTATTCTGCAATTGCGAATATAGAAACTATAACAGAACTTTCTCTTCAAATTATTTTCCAATGTCACGATAACAGAAAATTTTGTAAGTAATGGCGGTTATCCACAATCTTTCTTTGAAATTTAGTTTATAAATTGGAATACTCACGTTTTTGATATTCTTGCTGTGAAGCAAATCATCTTGAATTTCACCCGATTCAATGTTTCTCAATCTTGTTCTCGTCACTGGACATCTCGGCTGCGGTTTGTTTTCAATCGCTTTACGTTTTCCATCGCCGTATTGAATATTGAGAATATCTTTATTCCCCATCAGATTGTCGACATTGATTTCGGAACACTTGAGGATTATAATCCCGTTCACGGAATTTTTCGAATCCGTTTCGTCACCATTCTCCTTCGCGTGGCCATTCATGGCATTCTTCTTCGCAACTTCCATATTGGCGGTTTTTCAAACAACAATAAAAGAAATGATACTCGTACACCTATCCAAAGAGTTCAAAAATTATCACAAGCCAGTTCCAACACAGTTTAAATACACTTTACGTTAAATCTTTAAGGTTTGAAACCTGAAATGAAAACCCATTTGTTTATCAAATAAGAGAATTGAATCCCTTTCCCATTTATAATTAGAAATCTCATTTACAAACAAACCGCGGTACGACCGCAGTATACCGGTGCAATCAATTTATTGGCAGCTAAATTATTATTGAATGTTCTATGTCAGGTGAATACGACTATTTCCTATTTCCTGGATTAATATTTAATAAAACAAAAAGCTTCTAATTTTAATTGTCTGACTATTTTATTTGTGCTAAATTTAACTGCACTGAAAGAAAGGAAACCCAAATATCTATATTAAAACCTTAGGTAGTTATTCCGAAATGAATTTACCGAAAACTTGCGAAAATAATGATCTACATATTTAAGAGAAATTATTTAATTGGCAATACATTTTGAATAAGAGAAATATTAACTAAGGGATAAATCGGACGACCAATAGTTTTTTGATTTTTTTTTTAATCCCACAATGCGATTTTGGAAGAAGCCCTCAGTAAATAACCTTTTTTAAAAAGTCACTTTTATCGGCATCTAGGTACTTATTTTAGAAAGTTAAAATGTGCAATATTGCTAATTATACCGTTTATGCGATGCACGCTAATCGGCGAATCGGCGTGAAGTAAAAGGTTTTGTCAGCTTTAATGAAAATTTTCATTAAGACTGAAGGTGGCTCCACGTATGATTGGGTTTTTATATTTCAAGATTTAATAACACTATAAAGTTTGACGCAAATGCGACGACATTCGCGGGTTGTTTGAAAAACCATAATAAATACCAGTTTTCTTATGGGGACTCACGCCGCCCACTGACTATCGTTTTGTACCAAGTGACGATATGAACACCGCGGTTAATGGTAATAATAATATTTTTTATAAGTAATAATAACGGAAATAAAGCCCATCGCACACTCACAACTTTTTGTCGCATAGCTGTTTTGTTACGTGATCGCGTCAAGATCCTATTTATGCCGCCATACGGCTTCGGCACCCTGAATTGTTCTCAGCCAATACTGAGAGAATCGTCTTGAAACCGAAGACAGTGATAGATGAAAGTATGGACTACAGATTGACTGTTTTAGAATTACAATATTTAGGGATTCCTTTAATAAAAGAATATTCCTAAAGTACTCCTAAAATTTACGGGATCTCAAGATTTTCCATTCAGTTTTTCAGATATAAAAGTATGATTTAACCAAAATACTGGTAATTATAATCTTAACAAATTGGCTGTTTTAGATTTATAATTTGTACCCAGGCTCTTCTTAAAAAGGTAACATTCACATTGTCGCTTACGTTATTCTTATTTCGCGCTAACATTCTCATACAAAATTTGAAAAAGCTGTAGCAAAAATAGAACGGTTTTTACTCAGCGCATATAGGCCGTTGAGGAAATCGCAGTGTAGCACAACGGTCGTACAATTTCTACATTTGAATATGCCTCTGCCTGCAAACAAGAATATAATAGATCCGATTCCACAACTTTTTGAACTAGAATAAGGGTGTTTATAATTTATTTTACTATGAAATAGTTGAAAAAAGAACGTCTTTTTTTAGTTATTACGCAGTTAATTAGTTATGGAAATGACCCGTCACGTCTTGTACCTAGTTGTCGAAGAGCCTAAAAATTAATTTAAAAAACGTTTTTTAAAATGTTCGTCGTGCGTTGACGATAGAGTTTCATACGACACAAGAGACCAGTGGGCGAAAAATCAACGTAGGTACTTCTTATACTTAATCTTTAATTGTCTTATGATACCTTCCATGATCAGATGATCAGGTACGCGAATAATTTTACGCGTTTTTGAAAGAAGTTAATCAACTTATAGAATGTTAAAAACTCTTGTACGGTCGGTTCAGATAACAACATATCAGTTTTAATTTTAAAATATACAATTAAGTAAAACTAATTGTATATTTTTAATATGGTTAAAATAGATGGCCTATACACTTACTTAAGTAATTAGTAATTTATGCTTTGATATTTTAAATTATTCATTAATAAAATTACAATAATGTGAAATATGTGAAACACTAATTGATGTTGAGGAAAAATATGTATGAAAATTATAATATAATTAATTAGTAGTTATATTTAGCGATAGCAGTTAAATAGGTACATCATAATTTATTATACCTACCAGCTATCAAACCTGAGTATTATTCAGATGTGTCTGTCAACACATGATTAGGTACCTTCCCTTTTTGAAACCGGTAATGTTTTTTTGTTTAAATTGAGGAAGGACTATTTAGATAGGTAGGTAGATGTTCATATATTTTTTTTAAAGGATCTGGACTTGCATACACAAACCCAAATACTTTCTTGTACACCTTGCACTAGGCTGAAAGCCTGTATCGCAAAATGTGGAATACATCGCCAGCGCCGGAGTTTGAACCTGGCATCTCCCGCTCGAGAGACTCAACCAACTGCGTCAACCATGTACTTGAAAAGTACCAATGTCTGGTATGAATAATATATAGGTGTAGATATTCTTTTTATCGTGATTTCCGCCCTCATACCTAATTCGTTTGTGATTTGCATGCTCAGCTTTTTTCATAGGCGAGACATAGGCGAAGGTACTATAGAGAGCATACTATGGATAGGATGGACTTTCGTTCCAAAGACTACCACACCTTGCCCTATATGTGAAACCAGAAAGAAGTAGGATACCTAAAAGACCCCCCAAAAGATGGAAAGACAGTTGGGAGTCAAGATCAGACAAGCAGGTCCTAAAAACCTTCGACCAATAAGAAAAATAAAAAGAAGTTTTATATACAAATCTGTAAAATATTTGGATTTTACTTATAAAGAACTCTTTATCTCACATTACCCCAGCGTAGACCCTGATCCACTATCAGACTGTACAACGCTGAACTTTGATAAATATCATATCAATTCGAAGATTCAAACCCTTAATTTATTGCTTTGCCTTTTTGAGTTTTATCATAATTCATTTCACAGCAATAAATTATAAACAATTGTGTTAAGTTTTCCATTCTTCATTTACCCCTTGCCCTGTGGGGTAGTATGAATAACGAATTGGTAAAATGCCCTTTTGAAAATGAAACTCCTACACAAATATTGTCTCCATAAAAATATTAAGAAAATTTGAATGGGTCCTTTGAATGGCGACCTTAAAACCAGAGACGTTTTTCGTATTTTTAACATTTCATGCATTTATTGGGAAAAAAACAATTTTTTTAGTAATAAGCCACCTTATAAACCAATAAAAAATGAAACCTTAAAATGTATGTATAAGATACCTACCAATACAACATTATATTCAAATTAATATGCTATTTAAGGGATTGACACCAAGAATGACGTCACAACCTTTTCCCACGGCATTAAGGTTCAAAATCGCGTGACAATCGCATGATAAAATGGTAAAAATATCGTTTTTTTTTTTTAATTTTTTGGGGTTAATTTTGCGTCTATCAAAAAATTTTTACGGTTATTCCCTGGATAAAGGTACAATGCATCTACCCTATTTTGTTCCGAAGCATATTTAGTAACGGTTGTCGAGATATAAGGTCTACCGTTTTTAGAAATTTATGAAATGTCGGTATGCATACTCTTAAATGAAGAAGCAAAATGAACAAGTTACCTATGTGAGTTTAGTATTTCGGGGTTCCCGGTACTCCCATGCCTATAAAATATTCTAAAAATTGCGGTATATTTCGGTAAGGTAAAAAATATTAATTTCCGCTTCCTAAGAATACTCGTACCACAGGAAGATTCTGTGGTAAAATATTTGGTAAGACGCCTACTAATTTATGTCAGCAAAAATATCATGTGTTTTGGTCGGTACTATCATCATCGTAAAATATCATGGATCGGTCGAATTCGACAGTAATATTTTTACCAAAAAATTGACGTATTTTTCCTTACCCTTGGTGTTAATTTTATTATAAGGCAAGGTGCTCGAGACAAAGTCGTCTCTGACATTCGAATCTGGACCTCGCACTTCAAAGCTTAGGTACGCCACACTTAATTAAAATGGTTTTCTAAGTGCTTTTTATCACTTTTGTAAATATGTGAAACAATTTGAAGGCCAAAAACTTTGATGTATGAAAATTATTGATAAGAAAAATAATGTAAATCGACAGCAGCATCAATAGAAAAGTGTTTAAACTTCATTGTTTAAAACATTGACTTCATATCTAACGATTTTTTTTTTTGTTTGTTATCAGTTTCTGGACGGCCAATATAAGCGAAACCTGACAGGCACTTCAACTGAGCTAAATATTCATCGTACTGTGTAGTGCAAGTACTTCTCGCAACAATGTTCAATGCAAACAACTTGTACAGGGGAAAAGTGCTTTGTTGGAAAGCTTATTACATACGCTGATAGAACCAAACAAACCGGGATGCATCTATTGATAAATTTTCAGCATCAATGTAAAGATATTTGTAATGGAAATTAATATTTTGTGAAATTGTTTTCCATCAGAAACTACAATACAAGTGCTGTCGATATTGTGTTAAAGGTATGGACTGAAAGACGTCCGAAGTTTGTTTTTTATATAATATCGATACTACTTTATCAATCACCTGTTCAGATTACACCTCAATATTTTTAACAAAGGTACTGCTACATACGAGTATAAGGATATGACCTTTTTTGTCTGTCATGGTCACAGATCCTGTATGTAATCAGCGTTGAGTAAATCGGGTTGATTTTCTACATGAAATAATAATTCTGGTAACTTAGGGTTTTGAGGATGAGTTTTACTTCGTGGTTTTCTTGGGCACTCCTGTGTATCGCTGCGTTAAACAACAAATTTAAGCATTTAGCCAATATGCAAAACATTTCATGCTCTTAAAACATCACTTATGTAATGAGTATGATTTGAATTATAAGAAGATTGCTAATGACTAGGACGGTAACGTGAGCAGATAGCTGAGCATATTAAGCGACAATATCGTAAGAGCTGATGACATAAAGATTGAAGGGGATTGCGCGAGTAGTGAAGAAGTCTTTATCCACCAATGGACGGAGACGGGCTGACTTATAAAAATTAAATTAAACATACCATCTATTTTTATTATGTATGACCTTTTGACATTCTTGCAAATTGAATCGTTTAGAAATGTGATAAAACATAATGAACTAGTTGGTTGTAAGACGCCTAAGACACCCGTTGAGAGATGTGAATATAACAATTTCCCTATGGAATTATGGTTGGTTGGTAGACATTCTTTATTTATATTGCCAAGAATATAATTATTATTTCGTATCTTATACGAAAGTCACATACTTACTATAGTTATTATAACCAGATACCTGCCTAGTGTATTTGTGTAGTACCATTGTATTAGGAATATCAGTATTTAGACACAAATACAGTGGTACTATTTCAGGCACAATGCTTGTATTTTAGGCCCCGGGTTGAGCCTAATCCTGTGATATCCGTGATATCTGGATAGGTGAATTTTTCCCAGTACTAGGCTAATGAGTTTATATGTGAATCATGAATGATAATATGTAGACTCTTCTGGCTGATAACACTGAGAAGTGTGTTGGCAAAGTCATGCCTCCGCGTAAAAAAAAGTACCATTGTATTAGTAATGCTGTATTTAAATATGAGTTGTTTCCTAACTTTATGCATCAAAACACCACCCTTGAACCATTTTGAAAAGTTTAAAATCTAACGAATTTCTGAGCGTCTACAGATTGATTGATTGAGTTAATCAGTGATCTGCGTCACTATATTATTTATATTAATAGAACAATCAGTGCATTGTGGTATTTAGATAATATTATAAACACCTAACAAACTAAACCATAAACATCCTCGTACTAATTACCTGTTAGTGTAGTTGCTAAGTGAGTTGAAAAAATCATAAATATGAAGGAAAACCAATAATTAAACTATGCATTAATGTGTCACCTAACAATTGGTTTACCTTTACTTATTTGCATTGCATTGCAAGTACATAAATAATAATTTATAAAAATATCTACCTACGCAATTATTACCACAAAACATTTAAATAAATTGATATTGCGTTGTGTGATAATTAGTAAAAAGTAATATTAATTTATTTATTGAATCTTCAAGTGAACAAGAAATACATAAAAACATTAAAAAATGGACATAGTACAGATTATAAATCGTTGTTCACTAGGGCGAACTTATCGCAGACCTGCGATTTCTCCCAGTTAAACCCCAAGGAGAAAAAAAGAAATTGAATAAAAAATTGTAGAAAATATATACATATGTACATACCTATGTAAGAAAAAATAAAAACAGAATAAAAATAATAATCAGAATGCATACATGCATAAAAACATATATAGTTATAGTTAACATTTTAGCTGACCTAACGGTATCTGGGGTATTTAACTGGCGCTAGATTTATACCTCCTTGGGAGTTTTTCAAGTAGGTAGGTACTTGATGCTTTTTCACTGAAACGTAGGAATTAAAATATGTGTCCTAATTGATAATAAGTCTGAGGATTTGAGATCTCTTTCAATCATTTCCATGTACTTCACTCGCTCCTGTTTTTAACATGAATGCTTTTTTTAAGATATTATATTATTTAAAAGTTTTTTTAAGATATCGAAGTCCAATCAATCTTTTTTCACAACCTCTGCAACTTAGATCAATCACTTCTTGATATAGGCCCCCTGCGCCCTTATTCATACTCCTCTGGTTTTGATTAAAATTGTAATGGAGCTTCCAGTTTTTTTTATATATAAGCTACCTAAACTGGTTATTTTCATAAACATTGTTCTTCTAAATCCTCTTTATTATTTTAGGACTATATTGTTTTCGGTTGTAATTTTAAAAAAGCAAAATAATATACTTACCAAACATCTATTAAATGAAAAATTTCAACCTAAAAATGAAAAAAATCATGAACCGTAGCGGGCGCTGAAGGAGATTCTGTTTTTTGGGTGAGTATATATTTTGGCACTTACTTATTTTTTAAAAACGCCGGTCGTTAAATGTAGGTAGACGAAAGAAAGATTAAATGTTCAGGGATTTATTTTACTTAAAACAAAAGCTCTTAGTAAGATGATAGTAGGTAATAATATAAGACATAAAGAATAAATGATGCTGCTAAGCGCAGATGAAAAGTCTCTATAAAGTATATTGAAATGAAAACGTCAATTAGAAGATTTTAAGGAATATGAAATGTTTATTAATAATACTATTTGGAAATAAAAATAATTTTCATACAGGCTTTTAGCCTAGGCGATTTGTACCCACAGTAAATATTCGGGTTGTGGTTTTGTGGATGTTTTTTTTTTATTAATAAATGTTTTACAAAGGGAAATAGGACATGAATATTTAAATAATTACGTAAAAACGTTTCCCTCAATATATTTTTATCATGATACCAAAATGTGACTTGGCATTATCAAAAAAAGTGTATTTATTTTTCCTTTTAATTGCGAAAGCTATTCTTTGAAGAAAAAGACCATTTTAGAGCTTTTCCTTATGCACACTTTATATTAATATACAAAATTTAAGCTCTCCGAAATTACGAGTAAGTACGAAAGTACCTCAGTATAATAAAATATAAACTTAATACATATTTGTGATATATTGTTCATTTGTAATTTATTTCAGTTGTACTAAACTTAGTTGTATTTAAATCGTTTTAATTTACGACTGGATTATTACACATTAGGTACTTTGTTTTACTTATTTAGGTACATTGTAGGAAGAAAACAGGGTAATAACGTCTCTTTTAAAAAGCAATAAGTACTTTAATTTACTGATTACATGGTTTCTCGGTGTCAACAAAATTTTGTCAGTAAGTAAATTCTTCTTCTTCTGTGTCGATGTCCTCACTGCTGAGGGTCGTGACCATCCTCTCTCCTTGTCCTATTACGTTCTGGATTGTTGTCCTCCACCTCTCCCGACGCACCGCCGTACGCATTGCTCCAACCACTGATGTACCTGTGGCAGCCTTGATCTGGTCAGTCCATCTAGTTGGGGATCTTCCTCCACCTCTTCTGCCTTCTACTCCTCACACGACCATTAGTTTTACAAGGCTACTGTTATCTCTTCTGGCAATGTGTCCGAAAAACTGAAGGACTCGCTTTAGACAGATGGAGGACAGTCTGTCGACTTTTAGCTCCTTTAGAATGGAGATATTGGTCCTTCTCGCTGTCCAGAGGATTCTCAACATTCGTCTCCAGCACCACATCTCGAAGGCATTAATCCTTTGCCTTTCTCGGGCTTTTTTTGTTCATGATTCTCTTCCATATAGAGATATCGGGAAAATTAGTGCCCTAGCTAAACGAGTTTTTGTGGCATTGAAGTAAATTAAATGTGATAAAATGGCAAATTACTGACAACTAAACGTATGCTAAGTATTTTACTTATATTCACATGAACATTGATCTGCCTACAGATTATTATCATTTTATTTAACAATGTAAACTTGAAATTTAGTCGTGGTGTGAAAATGTCATGTTAACCACAATGTCAATTCGACAACCTGTTGTCAACCACATTTTGAATGTGTACTTTGTTGCAAGCGCAGAGAGAGTGTTTTTATTTTATGGGACACAGTATTTGCCAATTGCCATTCATTATATGTAGTATACCGTGATGTTGTAGTACCTAGTAGTAAAGTCTGTGTATTTACAAAGTTTTTCACAAATCCTCGATTTTTCTCCGAATTGAGATATGACATCCACAACAATCCTAGACCGAAACCCGCTTGTAGTGTTAGGCTTTTGACCAACGAATCAAATGTGATCTGAATAAGAATACGTACATAAGGTAATTCCCCCCTGAATTTTAAAATCCAAAGCGGCCCACCGCAAACCATCTTTGTTGTGAGCAGCCCACAAGCAGCCCCGAAGGGCACGGGCCCACCGGGATTTCTCCCCAATTCCATATGGACAGTAATAATTGACCGAATTAAGTGCATTCCAAAAATATGCGTATATAGTTTTGTGCCTGTAGTAACTTTTTACACTATTTTTGTAACAACCAACGTACATATAAATAAGATGAATGGATTGAAATATTTTGTGTGAAACGCGAAGTATGTACAAAAATAATTATTTACAAAGCAAATTAATTCCGCCAGAAACTGAAATATTTTATCATCCCTTTTCAGAAAATAAAAGCACCAGCATTTTCAAGCTTAATGAATATTTGAAAAATTCCCCCATGAAATTAAAAGAGATTTGATTTTGATAAATGATGAGGCAATTGGGATAAAACCTGGCAAATTTTTATAAAACCGAGAAGAATTTAGGAGTCCTCTGTAAATGAAATATAAAAAATTACAAGTAATATTTTTGTATTAAATCCACATATATTTAAGCCGGTTTTTTCTATACGCATTACTAAATTCACGCAACCAGTATCTATTTTTAAAATGTCAATAGTGAAATATAAGTTAGGCACGTAAACTTTTTTCGATAAAGGAAAGGAAAAGCTATTAATTGCGTATTTCGGAGTATCATTGTTATATATATTTATCCATCATTAACTAAATAAATTTACATAACTATTTTTTCAGTATAGAGGATAAAGAAAATCAAATTTCAGATATGTTTTTTTATCATCTTCTAGTAGGCAATAAATGATGTTTCGTTAAAGAAGAAGTATTTTTCGATGACCTAGTAAAAATAATATTGAAAACGAAAAAGAGTAATTTAGGAAAATTTCATTACCAAAATTGCAATGACTCTATGGATGAAAATTCTGTGAAGGTATCTTGTGCCATGAAGAATTGCAAAAACAAATTATAAATATTTATCTATACATTTGCTATTCATATAAGATAGGAATATTATTAAAATTATTCAGTGATATTTTATTCATGCATACACGTGTTCCAATTTATGAGATATTTATGTGCAAACTATTTTTAGTAAAAAGTTCACCAGAAGTCATAAAACTAATATTTTTTACCAATATGAGACTAATTTATTAATCTGAAATTTAGATTAATACTTTAAAACTACAAGTGTTCATACTCTATGTAGAATCTTAATGACTTCAGTATTATACCTGGCATCAAATTGAATTCATGCAAAGATTACGAAGAAAATACTAGGTCTAGGATGGGTCTAGGTATACGCGTATTGTCATGTGATCATAATCTATACATTCGACTAACGAAAATATGTACGCTGACTATATTGGTAAGTAAAAGTTTCAGTCGTCTTCTGACTTTGACACGACATAAACTTATAAAGGAAAATGGAATAAAATATTCAAAAAGTAGTCCACTGTCACTGGGGATGATAATGCATACCTAATAATTGTGGCAAAGGTTTAAGACCTGTACAAATAACGAATATGAAAATGTCGAACCAAAAACAACGATGGGAAAGGAACGATGGACCTCGCAAATGTATGGCAAGTTTACTACTACTAGCTTTTACTTTAAAAATGCTCGTGTCGTTAAAGCTCGGACTCCAACGATAGCGTCACGGTCATTTCCCGCGGCACTAAGGTTCAGAGTCGCATAAATAATTACATGAAAGAATGTAAAAAATAGCGTTTTTTTTTCATTTTGGGAATAATTTCTCTCCATTTAAAAAACTTATACGACCATTTACTAGATTTTAAGCATTTTATCAATACAATAAAAATACTACGCGACTTTCGAAAAGAGGTGTTTTACACTTTTTTTTTTGAAAAAGCTTATATACAAGATATAAAAAGTCTTTTACGGTACTTTACTAGATAAAGGTTCAATGTATCTTCCATATTTTTCGCAAAGCATATTTAGTAAGGTTGTCGAGATCTAAAGTCTCTCGTTTTGTCTCCCTTAAGTTTGGAACGCATTATCATCATCATTTGATTTAAAGAACATCATATCACGCACTGTGCAATTTCTTTAATGATTTAGGCACCAATTGCCGATACTGGAAATGGCGTGAAGGATTCATCTGGAGATGGAAGACAATTTCCATAAGAAAACAAATAATAATCCGCTTATTCCAGTACAAAAATATAAAAACCATCAGAAACGTCAGTATTACGTCTTTGATTTAAAGACAAATCTGTCAAATAAGGCAAAATAATGAATAGATATTCTGTCAATTGCTTTTCTCCAATTTATGTGGAAATGTAAATGAAGTGGAAATAAATGCCTGAAAGAAAAATGATAAATCAAAGGTATACACAATAAAAATACTTATGCATCCAATAAAAATGTGTCACTGCATTCCTTTAACTTTATTTATGCTGAATTTCACCAACATCATAGGTGTGGAATAGCAGATATAGGAGCCACTTAACATTATTTTTCGTACAAAATTTGTGCTAGCTGGCTCCCATCTCCACCATTCTTCACCTAATATGTTGGTGAAATCCAGTATAACACTTTCTCCTGGGAATCCAAGGATATTAGAAGGCTTCTGCTTTTCAGAGTGTGCAGGCTTCCAAAAATACTCATCTCTCAAAAATTTACACGAGAAATTATATAAGTATTTATCTATCACGCTGACATTTTAAGTATGACCATGTATAAGTGGAAAAAGATGATATCAAAATAATCGCGAAAAACATCTCGAGTCGCCCATAATTCGTGCATACGTACTTGAAACATGGAATAGGAAAATAGGAATACCTGTGGAAATTCGGCTGTTTACAATTGAAATAGATGTATCTGAGGTTGAAATACTCATTTCGGAAAACTTGAAATACCTAAAGTTGGCATATACGCGGTTCTTGCTTACTATGTAAAGTAACATATCAACAAGTTATATTTTTTATACTCTAGAAGAGAGAAATATAATTCATATTTCTCGTGAGGTTGTGAATATTTAATGAATTCATATGAATCCATTAGTGGACCATGTAGGAATATGATGGACACTCTGATTTTAATACTCTGTAAATGTGTAATATTAATGTTTGATCCCGTACCTAAATAAAAGTATCAAATGCCATCAATATTAATCAAAAAGTCATAAAAGGTAATGAAATAATAATCTAATAAGAAATATTGTGACAATATCTTCCCACTCTCTTCTCCCCGGCTGAAATTCTAATATTGGTCCTCAGCAAGCACTCAATCCCCTACACTTATTGGCATACCATTTCATTCAAACTGACCTGATTGATTAGGTACCTGAAACGGATTTAAGGTAATATGTTAACTAAAAAATTCATTTTCCAACCATTCATAGTGAGTATGGTCATTATTAATCCTACGTGTCTGACAAAATAGACAGATGCATTCTCGGAAAGTAAAGGTAATTCCAATTCATCAATTATTGCTAATAAATCATGATTTAGAGGACTGTTTAGAGGTACTGAAACTACATATTTTACCCACGAATTTCTCACTAAGTTACTCGTAACAATAGTCACTCTAAATATCTAACCAGATATTCTATTATTATTATAATAGACCGCAGCTGTTTGAAGCGATCATAAATCTTAGAACTCTTTGAAATCAGACAATATTGATAGAATAATCCGTTTAGATTGACATGAATGATACGTCGCTTTCAGGTACTCCATTGTGTAGCACCTATTTATATAACAAACTGAATAATCAAAATATTAACACCTTTCCTAAATCAGTTACAATACAATACTCGACATTTTTTTGGAATGACGACTTTCGCTGCTTTTTCATATGAAAAAACATCGTACTTTCCTTTCTGAACGTATCATACACATTCATACCATTGGTGTTAGCTTGCAGAGACCACAGCAATGCGATAAGCTTGCTACTATACTATACTCTCACGCCACCTCCCTTGCGGGGTAGGCAGAGAGAACGGATCGCCAGACTTTCCTATCCTGACACACACTTCGGGCCTCCGTCACATTCGTGCAATTCCTGATACACATTCTACGATTACTGTTACTTAAAACACGTCTGTCCTTGAGTATCTGGTTAACATGGTCCAGCCATGTGGTTCTTGGACGGTCTCGTTTCCTTACACCTCTTCTTTCACCCAGGTAAATTTTCTTTGTTATCCTTTCGTTGTTCATTCTCTCTACATGTCCCAGCCATCTCACCTTGTTCACTTTCATTTTAGTCACAACATCCTTTTTACATTCACTCAACTCTCTAATCACTTCGTTTCTTATTCTATCTCTCAACGTTTTTCCACACATTCTTCTCAACGATCTCATCTCGACAGCATTTATACTTGATTCATCCTTCTTCAGCCATGTCCATGTGAACAATTAATGCTTGCCAAGTGAACAATTAATGTTATAGCATCAATTTCCGTATTTCATTCACTTGAAGCGTAAATAAGTATAAATAAATCGATGAACAAAAGTTGACAATGATAATTTATTTAAATCGTCACAAAATCTCCTCATTCATTTAGCCGTCATACCCAAAACTGCTCGTACTTGGTTTGTGCTTTTTTAACTGTGTACAAGTATTCGGGTTGACTGTAAGATATTGCTTCTGCAATAAGTGCGCCCTTTAGCATACAACTATTGTCTGATTTAGTAACACCTTAATTTCTGGCTAATAACAATTTATTTATTTATTTACAATACTTAGCATTCAAATGTACAGAAACATAGAAACGATTACGATAAAAACTTTTTCATGGTTCGTTTAAAACGTCGTCGAAATTAAGATTCTATAGCAAGCAAACCCTTGCAGTACAATCTTAGTGTTAGTCGTAATCTGATAATACAATGTTTTCTATTCTATTCTATACCCTCACGCCACCTCCCTTGCGGGGTAGGCAGAGAGAACGGATCGCCAGACTTTCCTATCCTGACACACCCTTCGGGCTTCCATCGCATTCATGCAGTTCCTCATACATACTCTCCGGTTACTTTTACTCAAAACACGTCCGTCCTTGAGTATCTGGTCGACATGGTCCAGCCAGGTGGTTCTCGGACGGCCGCGTTTCCTTACACCTCCTCTTTCACCCAGGTAAACTTTCTTCGTTATTCTTTCATCGTTCATTCTTTCCACATGACCCAACCATCTCAACTTGTTCACTTTCATTTTATTCACAACATCCTTTTTACAGTCACTCAACTCTCTAATCATTTCGTTCCTTATTCTATCTCTCAATGTTTTTCCACACATTCTTCTTAACGATCTCATCTCGACCGCATTTATACTTGATTCATCCTTCTTCAGCCATGTCCATGTCTCACTTGCATACATCAGTGTTGGTACTAGGATGGCGTTGTGCACCAACAACTTTGCCTTTGTCGATACGTTGCGACTTTTCATTATTGGCCTAATTGCCCCATTTACCCTGGTACCTGCTAACTTTCTTCTTTCGATGTCACTTTCACATCGACCATCTTTTGTAAACAAGCTTCCCAGATACACATACTCATCAACTTGCTCCAAGCATTCATTACCAACTTTAATCGCACAGTTCGTCCTTATCTCATCTCTTTCAAATACCATTACTTTCGTCTTGTTGACATTCATCCTCATCCCGTTTCTTTCGCAGCTACCATGCACACAGGATATAATTTCCTGTAACTCACTTTCGTTTTCAGCCATTAGTACTAAATCGTCCGCAAACATCAACGCACATACCCTTACTCCATTCAGGTCCACACCAACATCCATTCCTTTCAACGGACGCATACAGTTGTCGAAGAACAGATTGAACAACCAAGGAGACATGACACAGCCTTGTTTTACTCCTTTTGTGAGGGTAAACCACTGTGAGAACGCACCGTTCACCCTGACACACGCAGAGCTCTCCGTATACAGCGATGCAAGTGCACGAACCAATTGGCTCCCCACCCCGTAGTCCGACAATACACGCCACATTCTTTCACGATCCACGCGATCATATGCTTTCTCCAGATCTACGAACGCACAGAACAACTTCTGGTGTTTATCCAAAAATTTCTCCGCGACCATTCGCAGGGAGAAGATCTGATCGGCGCACCCTCTTCCACTTAGAAATGCACCTTGAGCATCCCATACCTTACATTCCGTAATCTTTCTCACTCTTTCAATCAATATTTTCGCGTACAGTTTGCCCACAGAACTCAACAGGCTGATGGCCCGGTAACTACCACATTCCAGCTTTGGGCCTTTCCCTTTATATAGAGGACATATGACAGCCCTCCTCCAGTCTTCCGGAGTGTAGCCATCCCTCCAACACAGGTTGAAAAGCTCCCAGCACCACCTGAGAGCACTCGGACCACCATGCCTGATAAATTCCGTAGCTACACAGTCATATCCTGCAGCCTTACCATTCTTTGCTTTTTTAGCGCATTCCCAATCTCGCTCATACTAATTTCATCGCTACCATTCTCACTTACAACTAAATTCGCTGCTCCGCTAGTCTGGTTCATACCGGCATTACTTTCAAACAACTCTTCAAAGTATTCCTTCCATCTTTCAACCACCTCTTCACTTTTCATCACTACGTTGCCGCTCTTGTCTTTAATACAGTTCATACCATTCGTCTCGCATCCAGCCCTTTTCTTTTTCACTTCCTTCCAAAATAACTTCAAATTTCCTTCCGCACTCGCCGACAATTTCTCACATTCTTGCTCTTCGAGCATAACTTTTTTCCTACGTACGATATCTCTTACCTCCCTCTTACAATCCTTGTATATTTCAACCATCCTTCCTCTTCGTATGTCATCCGTACCCTTCGCACTCAAGACATTCTTCCATGCATTCTTCTTTTTTAACACAACATCTTTCACCTCATCATCCCACCAGGCATCACCTTTCTTTTTCCCTATCACCGCCTCACCGCATGATTCTTTTGCACTCTCTACCAACACCCCTTTCAGCATACTCCACCGCTCATCTACTGTCTTCTCCCTTTCATTGTACACTTTTAACCTATCATCCACCCTCCTTTCAAACTCATCTCTCACATTCGCATCACTCAGTTTTTCGACTCTGATTCTCCTGGAGGGCTCACTCTTTTGTGTCCTCGATCGCCAGCCAGAAAACAGATCAATCCTTGACACTACAAGGAAGTGATCAGTCTCCAGCTCGGCGCCTCGAAACACCCGAGTATCTATGGTAGCCTTCCGGAGCCACGAGTCCACACACACAAAATCTATCATCGACCGTTCAATCCTTCGACCTTTCCTCTTTCTTTCCCACGTGTACAGGAGGATCTTCTTATGTGCAAAGAACGTGTTCGATACAAAGAGATCCAACTCCGAACATACTTCTAACAACCGCTTGCCATTGTCATTCACTCTTGCGTCACCATGCGCTCCCAGCACCCTCTCAAAGTTTAATCTCCTAACACCTACCCAGCCATTCAAATCACCTGCCAGAATAATCCTTTCATTTTCTGTCTTTTCATTGGCTACCTCTCTCACAGCATCCCAGAACTCATCCTTTTCCGTGTCTAAGGCATTGTTCCCGGGCCCGTACCCCACAATAAGGAACAGCCTAGTTAGGCCCACCTTGAAACGTATCCAGAGGAGTCTGGGACTTACACACTTATACGTCTTCATACATTCTCTCATTCTTTCCGACATCACTGCCCCCACACCCTGGCACGCCTGCTGTGATTCCGGCACTCCTGACCACAGCACAAGCTTTCCGTTAATCTCTTTATCTCCATGATTTTTCATCTTTGTTTCACTCAAGCATACCACATCTAAACATTTTTCCTTCATCACATCCGTCACCTCATTCATTTTTTCTATCATCCTTCCCCTTACATTCCACACACCTATCCGGCACTCCGTTTTCCTCTTCGCGCCACAATTCCTCTTCGCAATACAATGTTTACTGCCATATACATACGTATGTATGTAGGAACATACATAGAGCTCCAAAATGTGGATAACGACAAATTACTTTACCCATCCTACATATATATCACGAATGTGAACAAATTTTAAACAATGGTTCATATTTTTTCATTTTGTGTTTTGAATATGTACTTACAATATTTGGTACAATGAGTAGTTCTCTAGTATGGTGAGTATTGTGATCCAAGAGTACAACAGAAGTATCCATCGTGAGTTGTGATATTTTCGGTCCAGTTTTTTTGTAAATGTGACACACTAAAATAAGTTCACAATGAAGTAAAGATCAGCGAATATTTTGGGACCACAATTTTGGCGCTATTTTTTTTTTACAGAACTTATCTTTGAAAAGAACAAATGAAAAACTAGTAGTTTCGTCATAAAATATTTATTAAAAAAATGTGTAGGTACCTACCAGTGGCGAAGGGTGGATTTCTGCAGAAGGAAAGCCGGGCTAACATTTCTTATGGGATTATGTCAAATTAGACACTATTAAGTAGAATTAGACTAATTAGACTAATTAGACACTACACTACAAATTGAAATGTACTCAACGAGCAATGGAGAGACGAATGATAGGTGTATCCTTGAGAGACCGTATAAGAAATGAAGACATAAGACGACGGTCAAGGGTCTCAGACGTTGCGGAGAGAGTAGGGACACTAAAATGGCAGTGGGCGGGTCATGTGGCGAGGCAGAAGGACGGCAGATGGACCCCCAGAATACTAAGCTGGAGACCCTACGAAAGTAAACGAAGTGTAGGGAGACCACAAAGGAGATGGGCCGATGATATCATCGAGTCGGTAGGACATGGGTGGAGACAAAGAGCCCAAAACAGAGAATGGTGGAAGACAAAGGAAGAGGCCTATATCCAGCAGTGGAGGGAAAGAGGCTGATAAAGAAGAAGAAGAAGAAGACACTATTAAGTATACCTATCGTTTTATCCAAAAGGTAACTCGATGGGAATCGTGTTCTTAGGTAGCTTCGCGCCTGGTACCTACATAAATGAACTACAAAAAAGGTCCGTCTATGAAGAAGCAACAGAAAAAGTGTAAGAAACACACACAGTTATTGAATGAAGGTTTCTCAAGAGTGCATGGAGTGACCGCGTAATCCAATCGATGACGGGGCGTTAGTCCATCAGATGCCCATCTTATACTGCACATCAGTTAAGAGATCTACATCGTCGTTAAAAAGATTTGATTCAAACCAATTCTCACAATTAAACTTAAATAAATTTTGGACAACACCAACGTATTCAAAAGCGTACAAAGTATGTTCCTAAATTTATCTCCTATACGCACTAAGCATCAACCCCAAAAATGTTTTTTTTTTAATATTCCTATATTTCCGGTGTCCGGTAAGTTCGTCTAAAATCAATTTGCCTAAAATAAATTCTCCTAAAGTCGAGGAATTGATCGTTAGGCAAATTGATTTTGGCCGAAATGATTTTAGACGAATTGATAATTAGACGAATTAATAATTAGACGAATATGAATGTGACGGAAGCTACGAGTGTGTGTAAGGATAGGGCTGTCTGGCGCTATGTCCTCTCTGCCTACCCTGCAAGGGATGTGGCGTGAGGGTAGATAGATGGTTTTAGACGAACTTACCGTAAACCATATTTCCATAAGAATTCGTGTTACATATCACCACGTGTAGTAATGGTTAGTTTTATCTCAGTGTACGTTGTGGCCATACATTATTATTAGTTCATAATATGTAGAAAATGGTAGTTACCTACTCTCCAGTCTCCACCCATAGAGTGAAAATTTCCCATTCATTGTAGTTAAAAAAACATTTACGGCTACAGAAATATAAGCTTTTTTGGGATACTAAGCATTCTTTTGTAAGTAGTATTGAGCATTGGTAACCAACAAAAATTATATCGTAAAATTCAACAAAGCAATCATAATCAAAGCAAATCAAAATACTCTTTTTTTATCAATATCTACTAAGGCGTGTATATCGTAATTTCTCCTACCTAAGAATCCTGAGAGAATGTTAAAAAAATATTAACTATACTATACTATACCCTCACGCCACCTCCCTTGCGGGGTAGGCAGAGAGAACGGATCGCCAGACTTTCCTATCCTGACACACACTTCGGGCTTCCGTCACATTCATGCAATTCCTCATACACATTCTACGATTACTTTTACTCAAAGCACGTCCGTCCTTGAGTATCTGGTCAACATGGTCCAGCCATGTGGTTCTTGGACGGCCGCGTTTTCTTAGACCCAGGTAAATTTTCTTTGTTATCCTTTCATCGTTCATTCTCCCCACATGTCCCAACCATCTAATTCAAAATTATTAACAACAGCCCTAATTTGACTTTTACAGAGGAAAAGTCATTAAAATGCGGTGAGATATACGCCACTAATGATTTATATTCAAGTTCATATAGAATCAGAATATCTCTCTAAACATTTTCGGAAAATACATTCGCAAATACATTCCTCAGCCGAAACTTTATTAACAATAAGATAATCGGGATTCCTCTAAAAAGTGTTCACCATCGCTTACAAAATAATAGAAATTTTCATACATATTATTGAAATACGTACCGATGTAATGCCACTGTTTTTTTCCATTTACGTACTGTGGTGAATACAGTAATTATTAGGTATAAGCCACTGTATTATTGTGTACTGTGTTGTTCTCGCAGAGATAATATTTGTTAAAAAATATTTTTTTCATCAGTTTTTTTCTCTTTTTCATAATATCTGGAATAATAAACATAATATCTGGAATAATAATAAAGTAAATTATATAAAATAATACACGTTTTTATATTTTTTATAGCATAAACAATGCTACACAATCTGAGTTCTACGCGTGGAGCACTTTCACGAGATAGCAAACACGGCGGTATGCGGTGACTGGATCCCATCGATCTACCGGTGTCTCCCTCGATATAATCTGACATTAGATCTGAATTTCTCTTCCAACGGCTTTTCATAAGACACTACATATGACCCCACAAACCCCTTAGTTAGATCGTCTCAAACGCTCCACATTTTTTGTACCTCTGGAGATGGCTGATTTCAGAGCACTCAAAGGCCTTGGTTTGCTACCAAATTAAGCATCTATTGTTGCTGACCGAAGGACCACTTCACTGACCTGTCAAAAAAATGTGTTTTGCATACAGTAGTTCTATTATTCTGGTAATAGATTGTTTTTTTCGACAGCACGGTTGTCTATTGTTCACCCCTTTTTATTATTCGACCTTTCCTCGATCATATTTAGCAACACGTTAGTCGTTATATCGATAATGTTCATTTTCAGCAAGTCAGTCTCTTTATTAAGCGGTAATAAAATCGTTGAGATATTATTATTTCATAAAATTATGTAAATTTAGTAATATATGTGATATACTTATGTTACGTCTCGGTATGCGTTCTGGTAATTTCATACAAAAGCTACATATTATTAATAAACTCCATATACCCACCGTATTTATAGCCTGGAATGTTGATTCAATAATCTTTTTGGAAATGCCATCAAGATGTTTTTTGGAATAAGTATGTATGCTAATTCGCACTCGGAAAATAAATTTTGTATAATCCTGCGTTTTGTATAGATAGTAGAACAACCCAACAAATCTTATTGTCCCCATTGATTGATCGGATCCACAATCTGCATCTACTACTGGTCTAGTGTTCGAAAGTGATTTCTTTACTGTATTGTATCTACGTTTTTAGATACAATCATTTTTCAGTTGTGTCAAACATTGTCTAAGAAGTCCAAATTGTAAAGATGGATTGAATAAAACCTAAATAAGAACGGACAAATCGATGAGGTCCAGCACCATTCGGAATGTAATCAATGCATATCCACACACCTATCGCTTGTTACCTTGTATTGCAAGATATTTTTTTTTATATATGATCTGGGCTTGCATGCACAAATCCAAATACTTTCCTACACACCTTGCACTAGGTAGATACCGCAAAGTGTGGAATACATGGCCAGCGCCGAGGTTTGAACCTGGCATCTCCCGCTTGAGAGACTGCCGCCTCAACCAACTGCACCAACCATGTACTCGAATTGTATTGATGGTTTGTTTTTTTTTTCTAAATAATTATGTATACGGGCCTTTTGAAATATACTCAAATATACCGTTGTTATTTTCAGACTATATAGAAAAACTTTTGAAGTAAGACTGGAGTTGATCGACAGAGAGAGAGTCAATCATATTCTATAGAATTTAGTAATAAGAGTATGAAAACAAGTATACAAATACCTATGTCTATAACTTATCTCTGCGCTCTGTATGGCTGATGTATAATAATCTTATTATCATTATGTATGGGTGATGATGTTGTCCCTGTGGCAGTAGGTAAGTAAACAAATTATTACGACCGTCCCTGGTAGTGAAGCTTGGTGTGAAATGAAGAAGTAATCAAGCGTGAATGAGGCAGGGAAGTAAACGTGCTAATTATATTATACACCCTACATTGTACAGGTGACACACATATTAAGGGCTTGGCACCAAGTAAGGAACCTATATAAAGGTGGGAAGAACTATTGAACATTGAGCCCCTTCTATATCTATGACAAATCTATGGTGGACGCCATTTTCATTCCGAACATATTGCGTGTCATATTGGTTGTCCAGAATTGCATTGAACCTGGTGATATTTCAGTGATTTTTGCGACTCATTATGTATAATCAGTGTGGAAATTACCTTTGTAATATAACCTATGTAATCAAATGGTAAATTAGCGTACTTTACACCGAGAAAAAATTGCGTCTACCTAGCGGAAATGCTGGCGGCGGTCAATTTTTGTCTATGGCTATATCCGTTAGGACTTCCTACATTTATACAGGTTCCCTAGAACCAAGAATGACGTCACAGTCATTTCCCACGGCATTAAGGTTCAAAATTGCGTGAACTATCGCATGATAAAATGGTAAAAATGGCGTTTTTTTCAATTTTTTGGGGTTAATTTTGCGTCTATCAAAAAACTTTTACGGTTATTCCCTAGATTTTTATGCACATTATCAGTACAAAAAAAAAATACTCAGCGACTTTCAGGAAACAAGTTTCCGTCATTCGGAAAAAAGACCAGAGCGGTTTTTAAAAAAAAATTTTGGGAAATCGATACAAGATATAAAAAATCTTTTACGGTTATTCCCTTGATACATTTTCAATGCATCTACCCTATTTTGTTGCAAAGCATATTTAGTAACGGTTGTCGTGATATAAGGTCTTCCGGTTTTAGAAATTTTTGAAATGTCGGTATTCATACTCTATGTATATAATGTCGTCACACAAAATACTTGGAAAAATGTTTCGAGATGTAACAGGAAAATAAGTTTGACAAACGTGTTACACTGAAGACGTTTAGAAGCAGAACACTAGGCATGAAACTAGTAAGTGCAAGACTATGGCATATGACAAGAATAAATTAACAAAGTCCCCGTATGCTAAAATTGAGTCCACATTTTGTGATATTTTTAGAGTGTTCTGTAAAAATCAGATCTTCACAAAACTCCCATAGAAAATTTCACATCTTTTAAGCAATTATGTTCGCCACCCATTCTGAATAGCATATAAATATAAATGTGTGTTCTTATCAGCGGCGAATGGTCCTAAGAATACGATCTCCATCGAGTTACCTTTTTGTTTTATGATGATAATATAGTAGGTCAATCTGAATATTATTAGTACCGGCTTCCCATTTACAAAAATCCACTCTTCATCACTGGTCTTTACATACACACGGTATTCAGTGGTTACTATGTTTTCGGGATATCCCGCGAAAAACTTGTATTATATTTCCAATCCCTACATATTATTATGTTTTCTGCACTCGTATTCTAGTCCATATATATAAAACAGAGTCGTTTTTTTTTGTAAGTGTTCGCATAACTCCCGCATTTTACGATGGATTGCTGTGAAAATTCACAAGAACTTTCGTACCGATCTGCTTTAGGATTTAACGTCGCCAATTTTGAAAAAAATATGTATATACAAGGAGGTGCCGTGATGATGAGAGGATCCAAGGGTTGTGTGGGGTCATGTGAGGTATCGTATAAAAGCGCGTTGGAAACGGAGTTCAAAGCTTAAGTCACATTTTTACCAGCTCAAGCCATTGGGAGACACCGTACCGTTGGGAAGCACGGGTTTTGTATAAAGAAAATTCAGAGAAAACAGAAAAATTAAGAGTATATCGAACCTACCTATATTCTCGTAACATATCCAACCCACGCATTCTCACGAATCACGATAAATCCTTTATGTACTGATTGTACTTCACCACATGCTGACGAACGATGTTTTCATCGAAACACCCACCGTGAACTTTATTGCCAATCGTTTTATTATGTCTATGGCATCAAAGACAAAGATTTTTTTTACAAACCTTTGCAATTTATATCATCTAAGTATCACCATTTAGTTCGACGTTGAAAATACAGACAAAAACGCAACGACGCATAGCTGCGGTGATTAGGAGAAAATTATTTCAAATTTCTCGTAGACGGAAATCAATCTTTATCTTCAAAAGATTATTTTAAGCATGACGAAAAACAACGTTATATAAATTGTATGCAAAATTTGTCATACAGTTAAAATAAACAGTATGAAATGGATAGACTGGAATTGGCAATGTTTCTCAAGTGTAAAGTGATCACATTAAGCCAGCCGACGATCATTCAAAAGCCTGATGGAAAGTCCACCCTTTAGTAAGATACATGAGGTTGAGAACTTTGGGCAAGCACCAGATAGAGGTGGAATAATTTCCCACCCTTGACCCCCTCCGAGTGCTGAACTTCGTAAGACGTCTAGGACCGGAGGGGCTGCTCTAACTGGGTAGTCACCAGATGGGCAAAGTAGGAGGAGTACAATAGATCGGTAGCAGTACATAATACACCCCATCTAATAAATAATAAAAAAAGTCCACCCTTTGCTGTATATCTGTTGAGATAACTACTTAAATGTAGTCTCAAATATGAAGACGACCGGTACAGGTTTTTTAAAATGTATCTTTATTGGATTTTATTGTACATATTTTGTTAATAATTTTAGTTTTTTTTTTTTTGTGTTTTGCACACGCAGATTTGCTTAATTCTCATATTTTCGCGAAACAAAATTTCGTGTCGAAATAATTTACCAACAGTATTCAATATTTTAAACTGCATCGATCGCTGTTGGTTGAAGTTTGTTCTGGTACAAAAAATACTACTTCAATTCTACATTGTTATAGGAATACTGCATTATATTATTACTAGTAATAGTTTTGATATACCTACATAGTTTTTATAGCTTGGCATATCGACACTTACTAACTTTCAAAAAGGGGAGACCTTAGATCTTGACACTAAATATGCGCTTCGGAAAAAAAAGGATAAATACCTTTACCTAGTAAATGAAAAGAAAAAATATGAAAAACACGTCTGATCTTTTTTCCGAAAGACAGAAACTCTTTTCCCGAATGTCGCGGAGATTTTTTTTTTGTATTGATAAATTGCATTAAAATCTAGTAAATGACCGTAGTTTTTTTAATGGGGCGAATTTAACCCCGAAAAGTAAAAAAAACTATTATCATCATGTTTTCACGCGATTGTTCATGCGATTTTGAACCTTAATGCCGCGGGAAATGACCGTGACGTCATAGTTATTGTCCGAATCTTAAAATGGATAAATCGTGAGCTGTGAGTTTAGCTTGTCATCGAATTTCACACAAATTAAAAACAAAGATTGTAAAAAAAGCCGCAGATATTTCTCAATATTGCAAACGTCATCCTAATGCAATAAATTAAACAAATTGTACAATATTCATATCAATATAGTTTGTTGATTTGTTTAAAAATTATACAGAATGTAAAATTGGCGCATTGCTCTTGACATTTTTCAAGATCAAGGCCACAAGTTTCACCTTGAGAACAAATGCATTTTTCACCACTGATCTAATTCTGTGAACCGTGACTAATAGTGAGAGCCTCAACTAAAAATAAGGACGTTCTAATTTCACTTATTTGATATCATATAAAATAAAATAAATTGAGCACGCACTTATTTTAATTCGAAGTTGATGCAACGTGTGACATGTATGCAAGTGTGCAATTGTCTATTTATATTTTTCCACCAATCCATAACTAAGCACTCCAAATATTATCCTATCAAACCAGACTTAATCTACATATGTTATTATACTATAAAGGCAAAGCATTTCGACTCTCTTGCACACCTGAAATTTATTTCTAATAGCTTAGTTTACGAGTTATTTAAGCAATTAAATCAAAACCTTGGTAAAATTACATTTTGTTAAATAAAAAACGAATTTATAGAGCCCACATCTCAGTAACTGAGTCTAATAATTATCTAAGAGCTCGTTCAGTGGCTAATTTAATGTAGATTAAATTTCTAACGTATGATTTTTTCTGTAAAACCAACCGTTTGGGAGTTATTTAGAAAATAGAAACGGATGGCAGAAAATAAATTGGTTTATGTGCTACCAATTGGAGCGCGGCAGTCCTAGAAGGTTACATTTTTTAACTTAACATTACAATCTTACAAGACCGGCACTAATCTTCTTCTCCTGGGCATTATTAATCCCACATGGTGGTGGGGTCTGCCTTTCGGGTCTTTCGCCGCCACTTCGCTCGATCTTGCGCATCTTCCGGTGTCACGTCGCTCTCGCTCATATCCTGCCTCACCACCTCATGCCACCTACGCTTGGGTCTTCCTCGGGACCTCCTACCAGGGACACGTAGTGTTTGTGCCCTGTTGCCAATATACTCTGGCGGTCTTCTGCTGACATGTCCGTACCAACGCAGCCTGTTTTCCTGGATCTTGTCAGAGATGTCGCGTACACCTAGACTCCCACGAATGTAGGAGTTTCGGATTCTGTCAAGCCTTGTGACACCGCACATCCATCTCAACATTTTCATCTCTGCTGTCTGTACGGCACGGACATGCCTTAGCGAGGTATTCCATGTTTCTGAGCCATATGTAAGCACGGGTCTGATGACGCTCTTGTATATTAGCCCTTTGAGTTTAACTGGCATCCTGTTATCACATGTCACGCCGGTGACCTCCCGCCATTTCAACCAGGCCGAGGATATTCGGTGCTGAATATTTGTGTCTAGGTCTCCAGAAGAGTGGATCATGGTCCCCAAGTACTTATATTCCTGACACTTTTCTATCTGTTGACCAGTGATGTTAATTGGCGTTGTGTCTGTGCCAGGGTCGTTTAGGATCATGTACATGGTTTTTGATACACTTAATTTCAGTCCACCGCACCTCAGCTGGTCTCTCCAGGCCTGCAGTGCACTCTCCAGCTGCGCTCTATTATCGGCGCATATTGCCACATCGTCTGCGTAAATAAATGTCCATTGTGCCTGTTTCTGTGCCTCCTCCGTCAGTGCATCCATAACAATACCAAAAAGATATGGACTCAATGCTGAGCCCTGATGGACTCCTTCGGTGACGTAAATGGAATTTGTCGTACCCACTGTGGTTCTGATGGTGGATTTTGCATCTTGGTACATATCAATTATGGCACGTATATAAGTTTCTAGGATGTGTTTCCTGCGCAGGCTCCACCAGATGGTATTACGTGGAACCCTGTCGAAGGCTTTTTCCATGTCAAGGAATGCAATGTACAAAGGATGGTTTTTGGCACGATATTCCTCAGCGATAGTATTCAGGGCAAATACAGGATCAGTGGTAGAGTAGCCAGCTACAAAACCATATTGGTTTGTGGAGAGGGGGCATTCTTGCCTCAGTCTGTTTTCTATTAATCTCTCATACAGCTTCATAGTATGGCTCATCAATTTTATGGCTCGGTAGTTGTTGCACTCGTATCTGCTACCCTTTCCTTTATACAATGGTACTATTGTACTGAGCCTCCAGGCGTCTGGTATCGTGTTTGTTATCAATATTCTGTTGCAGAAGGTGGTTAGAATTTTGGCACCGTGTTCGCCAAGGCACTTCCATGCTTCAATGGGTATTTCGTCTGGGCCCACTGCTTTTTTGTTTGACATTTTATGGAGTGCTTTTGCAACTTCTTTTTCCTCGAAAGGTGCTACAAGGCCAGCGTTATTGGGCATGGATGGAAGTTCTTTAGGTGTGTCTGCCTTGGTGTTTAGCAGTTTATCATAATATTTGCACCATGTGGTCCTGACTTCGCTATCTTTATATTGCAGGTGTCCATTCTCATCCTTTACAACTCTGGCCTTGATATTGTCATTTGTAGCCTTGTTTCGGGCTTTGGCTAATTTGTAAATCGTTTTATGCCCTTCTTTGGTGTTCAGGTCATCGTACATTGGTTGCAAGGCCTTTGCTCTTTCAATGGCGATCGTTTTCTTTGCAGCTTTCTTCGCAACGTTATAGCTGCTTTTGTCTTCCTCTGTTTTTGTGGTTTGCCATTTTTTGTACGCACGTTATTTGTTTGAAAGAGCTACCTTTGTGTTTTCGTTCCACCACCACGTTTCCTTTTCCATTCTGGTTCCACCTTTCGTACATCCAAGTGTCTCCTTAGCAGCATCTATAATACAGGTATGTAAATTGGCCCAGATATCGTTGGGGCTATCATGAGGATTGATTTTAATACTAGATAGTTTATCTTTAAATGCCGTTTCTTTCTCGCCTTTTAGGAGCCACCATTTAACAGTTGCATGTGCTTTCTCTTTTCGTTTCTTTGGCGGTGGTGGTTTAAAACCCATATCCATTAGTACTATTCTATGTTGCGTTGTAACAGATTCACCAGGTACGACCTTACAGTTCTTAATACGGCTAATGTTACTCCTGTTTGTAAGCATGTAGTCGATCTGGGAATGGTTATTGCCACTTTTATATGTGATTAAGTGTTCTGGTTTCTTGCAGAAGAATGAATTTGCGATGGCCAGGTCATATGCCGCAGCAGTGGCAAGTATTGTTTCGCCTGCTTCATTCAAATTTCCATAACCGTTTCCTCCGTGAACTCTGTTATACGCATCACTTTTTTCACCTATATGTCCATACAAGTCTCCCCCCAGCACAATAGTCTCCCCTGCAGGCACCTGCTGTAGTACACCATCAAGGTCGCTCCAGAAATTTACTTTTTCGGTATCGGAACACCCTACTTGTGGTGCGTAGGCCGATATGATAGTCACCATCTCCCCTTCAATTAGTACTCTCACATGCATGAGTCTGTCATTTAGCCGTTGTACATCAACAACATTGTCGAGATGTTTGCTATGGATGACTATCGCAACTCCATTTTTACCGCTACTCGATCCAGTGTACATTAACTTATAGCCTTCGCCTATATTTCTTGCTTTCGAGCCTTTCCACCTAGTCTCTTGCAGGCATGCAACATCAACTCTTCTACGAATAAACAGGTCAGCAAGCTCTCTCGTTCTTCCCGTCAGAGAGCCAACATTCAAAGTGGCAAAGCGAAATTTAAGATTTGTTGGGACTAACGTCTTTGGCCGGGCCCGTCCTTGGCCCGGTAGCCCATGCTCATTTATCACAGATTTAGGGCGATGTATCTGCGCGTTGTTATGCGGCAACGCCCTATCCTTAAGTACAAATCTTTGGTGTCTTCTATTCATTTTTGGTTTATTTGGCTAGTTTTGAATTTATTATTCCAGTGCCGACTGCCATCAGACGCACAAAAACCTGTCATATTGACATGGAAAATTCTAGGGCACAGATGTTCGTCCTGAACAGAGTATTTAGTTCTGTTTTGCGTACTATGGTTATACCGCCACTAAGACCGGCACTAATAACATACCAAAAATTCAGGACTACCGGAACTTTTGCATAGCTCCCATAGAACGGTATTCCGCTTTTCCTGTACCTACTGCTAATATTTCGAGTTAGAACATTAACGACCGACTACATGTTATCTAGGAATATACTCGTACCTACAAACAAAAGTAATAAATAAACAGTTAAATCCAGAGGTGTCCAGACTTATATCACAATGGGGATTCCCCACAGCAAGTAACACACTAGTGATTATTCTCAGAATTTATTACTTTTATTAAATTTTCCATTTGGCAAATAACCGATGGTCGGTAAGTAAACGTGTGATATATTACGTTATATCTCCGCTGGCGTAATTAGCAATAATTTCACGGATTCAACGTATGAAAATAAAGAGGGCCGGCTCTGGAAACACTTAGAAGTATTTATCACTGTCATCATTTACTTAAGACTAATCTTAGAAGGTGTGGTTTTTGTTACAATGGTAACACGGTGGTAAACGTTTTTTCAGGTCCCAAGGAACCCTTTTAAGAGAGTTTTTCGACATCAAAACTATCTAAAAACATGAGTCGCGCGTATATTTTTACAGACACTAAAATGTTTCGATATCTCTCCCCTTTTCAATGAAGCTAACTTCTCCTATGCCCGAATACCATCTAGATTATTCCAAGTCTCCTGGATTTGATCTTGTTACCAAAATAGATACAAAAATAGATTTTTAAAACTTTAGAGTAAATAATAAAAAACTTAAACTTGGTTTTGACGATCTATTCTACACAAGCACTTGCTTGCTGAAAATATTCCAGCTTATAATGGTTTTTCAGTTGTTGACATTAATCAATAATTAAAGAGGGAAATCATTTTACTGTAGTTTTTTGCAGAAAATACGAATAATTAAATAAGTTAGAAAGTCTACTAAAAACCATTTGGACTCTAAAATATTTTTAAAATCTAATTACATTATTCTATTCTATACCCTCACGCCACCTCCCTTGCGGGGTAGGCAGAGAGAACGGATCGCCAGACTTTCCTATCCTGACACACACTTCGGGCTTCCGTCACATTCATGCAATTCCTCATACATACTCTCCGGTTACTTTTACTCAAAACACGTCCGTCCTTGAGTATCTGGTCAACATGGTCCAGCCATGTGGTTCTTGGACGGCCGCGTTTCCTTACACCTCCTCTTTCACCCAGGTAAATTTTCTTCGTCATTCTTTCATCGTTCATTCTCTCCACATGACCCAACCATCTCAACTTGTTCACTTTCATTTTATTCACAACATCCTTTTTACATTCACTCAACTCTCTAATCATTTCGTTCCTTACTCTATCTCTCAATGTTTTTCCACACATTCTTCTCAACGATCTCATCTCGACCGCATTTATACTTGATTCATCCTTCTTCAGCCATGTCCATGTCTCACTTGCATACATCAGTGTTGGTACCAGGATGGCGTTGTGCACCAACAACTTTGCCTTTGTCGATACGTTGCGACTTTTCATTATTGGCCCAATTGCCCCATTCACCCTGGTACCTGCTAACTTTCTTCTTTCAATGTCACTTTCACACCGACCATCTTTTGTAAACAAGCTTCCCAGATACACATACTCATCGACTTGCTCCAAGCATTCATTACCAACTTTAATCGCACAGTTCGTCCTTATCTCATCTCTTTCAAATACCATTACTTTCGTCTTGTTGACATTCATCCTCATCCCATTTCTTTCGCAGCTACCATGCACACAGGATATAATTTCCTGTAACTCACTTTCGCTTTCAGCCATTAGTACCAAATCGTCCGCAAACATCAACGCACATACCCTCACTCCATTCAGGTCCACACCAACATCAAAATTACATTATTCAGATGACAATATTAAATTAGTCCATGTTATGACATTACGTGCAATATTTATAGAATTTATTTTACTTAGGTATTCCTTAAAATTTGTTGATTCTGTTCAGTAAGATAGAAAAAATCATAACGCTTGTCTCTTTGTATTAAATTCAGATGGCTTCATACATTTTCTTACAAGTTAAATATCGTCAAATAAAAAAATATTTGAGATTCACAATTCGTAGGTTCTTGTTAACAATATTTATTACCTGGAAATCCCATGTGGTCAAGATGTAACCACTTATTCTGCCTCTACGCCGTTGGTGGTTGAACGAGGTGGCTTTTCCAGAAGAACAAAGAAATATTGCGAAAGGGATGAAACAGAGAGGAAGAAAATTATTTGTGTTTCATAAAAACGTTATTCAAATATTTTTATTCACAACACAATTGTAAATCATTTTTGAATAACGTGCATTAAGTTTCTTTTCTACACAATTAAGAAATTATTGATAATTCATATTAAAAGCTATGCCCGATATAAATCAAAAATCTTAAAACAGGATATATATACCCACAGCGGAATCGGAATTTTTTATTTATTTTTAGTTTTCTCGACATGTTTTGAAATACAATGTTGAGTTTTTTGAACGAGAATAAAAGTCATCCACTTTAAAATAATTGGCGTAGGAAATAATTGACATTTCTCTTCAAAATAGCCGTCAATGATTAAAAATATTTTTTTTGTAATTTTCTTCCGCGAACTTCATGAATAATTATATTATTATTAGGCAATATAAAGCGTAACAAAATCAAGACTGTCAATATTTGACGTTTATCTAATATTTCTACAGTCTTTCATAAAAATAAAAAAGAAATAATACGAAATATTTAAGGATATTTTTAATCTACAAAAGAATCTTCGGCTTCTCTCGTCGTAATTCTACGGGAGTCGAAAAACAAATTAATGGTACAAAGTTATTAGCAATACTCATAAAATGTTCATTTTATCGTTTGACATTGTTTTGACTTTGTATACCTGAACTCGCATGTGATAAGTATCAAGAGACAGATATTACAACTGGTATGGAGATCTCACGAAAGTGTGAGACTTAATTACAATTTCGAATGAAGTTTAAGTAAAATGATATTAATTATTATAATTGAAACATTCAGAAACTTGAGTTAATGTTAACCATTCACGATTATGTGTGCGTTCTCCTTTGCAATTCTAAAATAGTTATTACTATTAAATGCAATTAACCCTAAAGTTTTGCAGTACTTCTAATGAATTCATTTAAACGGTATTATAAATACTGATTTTGATAAAGGAGTCGGGATTTGTATAAATACTGTGCTGTAAATAAGTTATACTTAATTATTTTTCTCTCCCTATGAGAATGTGACAATGGCATCAAAGCTTCAGGAAAGCATGGGAAGAAGTAATAATCAGGCCAATGCAAATTAAAAATTTATTGGAAAATCAACAACCTTTTTATTTAATCAATCCTCAGGAATATCTGCTAAATGATTGAGTTTAAATACATTTAGTTCTATCCATCAGTTCTTCATTTAAGTGTGGGTACACATAAAAAAGTCGCACCCTTCGAGCATCCTTTGATAAGGCGATGCACATCTTCAAACCTGTTTCTGATTATCTCACACTTTGTGAGAAATACCTTGACGGAATATTCTGGCGGATTTAATTTTCAACTTCTCCGCAGAACTTTCAGTGAAAATACTTTGCATAGTTAATCATTTATCTCATTGGGATTCATTAAAAAAGGATCTAAAACAAGCTGTACTTTGCATCCATTAAAGTTCTCTCCTACAAACGAAAATGATGGATTCGAACCACGTCTTATTGTTCGGACGCGCTTTCGTGGTTCCTGAAGTAAAACTATGGAAGTTACAAATTAAATAAAAAAATGTGTCATCCTAGCTATGAGCAGAAAATAAAATCCTTAAAATAGTCCTATTTTTTTAGTATATAATTCTATCGTTAATTAAGCCATATTCTATGTAATTCTCTTCAACAACGTTCTCATGAAGTTTCCCAAATCGACGTTTTGTGCATTTGAACCGAACGGACGCCTTTTTCTCTGAAAAAAAGTAGAAAGAAAAAGGCTGTAATGAGTTTACAGTAGATAGTAGGTATCCAATAGGTACTTATCTTCCACCAATAGACAAGAGTGAACTGGAGAAAATCGTTGAAATAAAAACATACAATTTAATCGATTAGGGGAAATGAAAAAACGAGTTTTCTATCAAAATTACCACTAATCCGCTTCCTAATTTCTCTCTGAATTGATTTATTTATACATAATTTATTTTTAGCAGCTAAATACGTCTCTTTTTATGTCAAATATTTTCCTTAAATTTTGAAGCAAAATACAAAACCCCTATATTTTTTAATGTGGTTTTTATTCCTACTTTTCTATGTTCTATTTCTATAGTCCAGTAATGTGGTGTTTTAGCAGAGAAAAAAATACAGAAGTACTTTTTCCCATCGTCCTGTATGCTTTCTGAATTTCAACTTTGCCACCGCGTAAATATGGTCGTTATCGAATCAGTATTAGTCGAATTTACTGTAAATCCCTATATTGATAGTAGTTCTTCAAACAAATCTATTTTTTCACACAACTCCGTAGTAAAGAAATACAACATTATAGTAAAATATATTTAACAACATCCGTACGAACTTGATACAATAGAGCGATCGCCAAATAACTTAATATTAATACCTATTGATGATAATGTTTGTCTTCCTTGTTAATTAATTAGATACAAGCCCCTGGGGATCCTGAGTGATAGACAAATAACTGACAACGCTTAATTATTAACTCTGATGGCCATCTCTTATTAGAAAAAAAAACAACAATTGACAAAATATATCCGGTTGTAAACATACTCGTAATATTACTAATCTTCTCTATCCTTTTTCCCTTGAGAAAATGTAAAAAATAACAATGTTACTAAACGTATTCTTTGTGCAAATTGAAACAGTAGAAACAGTGGCGGATCCAGGATTCAAATTTGGGGGGGCTGAAGGTCATCGCATGCAAATGTGACCTTGTGATACCCAATGTGAATAGCGCCGCAGGCGACTTTTTGAGACTGAGTGACTCGGTCATGATACCAATACCTTTCGTTTGATTTATTTTCTTTAAATAAAAAATGTATCAAGGAATAGCGCTGCAGGAGAATTTTTTTTAAAGAAAGTGTGTGAAATAATGAACGAACTTGTCTTTCTATTGCAGACCTTGGTCAACTTTTTGGATGAAGGGCCATTTGAAATTATAAATGAGCGATGGATCGCAAGTAAAATACAAATTTAGATTACATGTCAAGGCTGAAAAAACGCGCCGCAGGGGAATTTTTTTTACCAAATAATATAGTAGTTTCTAAAAATTTTTGACATGATGATAAAACGATGTGGATCAATAACGAAACTTGGGTTTTTAACTAAAAAAATTGTACGTTATTAAGAGAGAGCCCCAAAATTAAGTCTATCTTACCTTTCACATACCGAAATCTATCATTTAAAAAAATTCTCTATTTCACTCGTCTGTCTTTAAATACCTCTACATCCTAAACAATTTAATATAGAGGTAAAATTTTAATGCCAGTTTATAGAGAATTAACCGGCCATTGAATCATATGCACTAAAATTTGCTGTAAGTAGCTTGGATTAGAAGATATTCAACAACGATTCAAGAAAAATAAGAAAATTGTCATATGTTGAGAAAAACATTACAATTTTAAATCGCTGTTTCTCAGTGATTTTTCAAAGTAGAGAGTAGTATTTGTTCTCAGTAGACGAAGAATTTTATCTACTTTAATTCACAGGAGAACATAATTTGTCTAGAATGCTTTCTTTAGGAGTTATTAATCTAAAACTGAAAATAGTTAATTTTTTTTTTGTTTTTGGGACACCCTGTACTTAGCACAAGCGTAAAATTGGTGCAAACTTCAGGATACCTTCTTTGCTTGTTAATGAAGAGATTAAAACAGTTTCCAGCTTTCCGACAATTATCTACGCTACAAAGCTAAATTTCCTGGGCTATAATGACAAATAATGCAAATGGATAAGTAAATGGTCTATGATACCTATATTTGTCTATTTTTTAATCAATTTTCTTTACCTTGATTATATAACCGAGTTGAAACGACATCAAACGGGGACATGAATATAGCTAGTGCTACTCCACTAATGTTACTAGCAACAAACGCACAGGCTATGGGAGAATCCACAAAGAAACCATTACTCGTTAGAATATCTTTTGACCTGAAATAAATAAAAACAAAAAATTACCTATACCTATTCATGTCTAAAAAGCTTTTATGTAGGAGATGTATGTCGCGGAACCCATTATGGTCCCGCGACATAATGTCCACAGACAAAATGTCTCGCGACAGAATGTCTCCGGACAAAATGTTTACAGACAAAATGTTTACCCGACAAAATGTTCACACGACAAAATGTTTACAGACAAAATGTTTACGCGACAAAATGTTTACGGACAAAATGTCTCCCGACAAAATGTTGCCGCAAGAAAATGTCTCCACGACAAAATGTTTACTGGAATATTTTTTTTAGGAAAATTATGTTTTTCGGTGCATTGTTTTGTGGCTAATATTGTAACTACCCACTCTACTACTCCGTTGAGTATTTTACCAAGAAAAAGGGAATTGAAGATTGAAGGATTTGAATTTACAAGTTTCAATTAAGTCTTTCATTTTTATTATTATTTTGTTCTCTATAGGTAGGTACCTATATTCGAATGAACAAATAACCAATGATTTTCATACTAATACGTTTTCTTTAAATACACTTTTTTTTTAAAGAATGTTTAATTGAACTTATTTGTCTTTTTATTTGTTTTGAGTAAGAGAAATCGGAGAGCGCGTATTACAAACTGCATGAATGTAATGGAAGCAAGGAGTGTGCTTAACCAGAAGGTGGTCTGGCGTTCTGTTCTCTCTGCCTACCCGTAAGAGACGCGGCGTGAGAGTATATTTATTTATTTATTTAAACTTAAAGTAAACAACAAACACATATAAATATACAAAATAGACATAGTACAGATTATAAAACGTTGTTCACTAGGGCGAACTTATCGCAGAACTGCGATTTCTTCCAGATATTTATTTATTGCATATATTTTATTAGTTTGTTTAATTTCAGATATTTGTTATGTTCAATACAGACCTACATATTGACTACGAATGAACAAGTATAAATATAATAAATAAATAAATCTTAATTAGCCTTGAATAATCAAGAGTTACATATAAAACAAGACCATTGTAGCGTGCTAAAAGGCGTACTTATTCCAAAAGTAATATCTTACAGTCAACTATTATAGACTGATAAGTGCTTTTTGCAGGACACTCGAAATTTCGCATCTACTACGTAAATTTTGACCCTTATTTACTAAATAGTTGATTACAAAATATATTGTACTACTTATTAAAAAGGTATGCGAATCCTTGATAGGAGAAGAATCTGATCTATCGAAAATCTAGTATCATTGTAACACATCGAACATCGCAATCATTATTACCTTTAATGAAATCGAGTATCGGAAAACGTAATTTCTCTAAAAATACATTTTAGTCAATATTATGTCTGTAAACATTTTGTCGTGGGGACATTTTGTCGTAGGGACATTTTGTCGGGAGACATTTTGTCTGTAAACATTTTGTCTTGTAAACATTTTGTCGGGTAAACATTTTGTCGGGAGACATTTTGTCTGTGGACATTTTGTCGTGTGAACATTTTGTCCGGAGACATTCTGTCGGGAGACATTTTGTCTGTAGACCATATGTCGTGTCACCGAAGGGCCATTTGAAATTATAATTAATGAGCGATGGATCGCAAGTAAAATACAAATTTAGATTACATGTCAAGGCTGAAAAAACGCGCCGCAGGGGAATTTTTTTTACCAAATAATATAGTAGTTTCTAAAAATTTTTGACATGATGATAAAACGATGTGGTAATAATGTAATTCTTCGCAAAATAGTTGTATTTAAGTTACTGTCACTCCTGGATCCGCTAGTGAGTAGAAAATATATCAGTCTTGAATAATGTGCACTGTGCAGCGCTAAAGTAGAAAGTACACTCACCTTCACTGTAATATACACAATGCTACATTCTTCTTGCATTGTTAATCTTATCGAAATTTGCAATTCTTGTGTTGCAGTTCTTTGAAATGAACATTTCTTATCTCAGAAAGAGCTAGCATTTCGTTCAAACTCATGATGAATGTCTTATAGTATTTTCATATTTCTACCTTAAAAAGTCTTTCGCTGTTATCATTTAGTGTTTTTGAGACTTGTCGGAGTTTCTCAACCTTCATAATACTCAATTTAGTTAAGATTGTTTAGTTGTACAATGTAGTTGTTAGTGTATAATACTCTTTTTTCACTTCTGTGAAGAGTTTGAATTCTCTATGCGGTGAAAAGAGAGATCAAAATCTTTATTATTGTATATAGAGAGTTTTTAATTCAATGACGAATTAATCTCTCTCTTGGGTCGTATTCCTCACTGCTGAGGGTCGCGATCCCCAAACATTCATTTGGAGATTCTCTTGGGAAAATAGTGCAGTGGATTCCCCTTCCCTTCCGCACCGCAGTTTTGATCATTGGTAGTAAGAATTAATATCCTTCCAATATTCCAATGCACTTCGCACTGTTTGCTTAAATATATTTTTTTTCTAACCAACTGCCAGCGGACATTTTTGTTGTTTACCCTGCAGAAAGCTCTAAGCTCTATTATTATATACTTTAATATATATATTTTTTATTAATTTACATTGTTAGTATTTGAGTACAAGTATTGGTTTGTTATTATATACACTATACAGTATGATATTATTATATTATAAGTAGTATTGTATAGCACAATAAGTATATTGATTTGTATATCTTTTAAAAGGCTTTAAAGCCGTTTATTGAATAAATAAATAAATAAATAAATAAAGCTCCCTTATCAAAAAAGAGTATTTTGTAAGCATCTGGATAGTATCTAAGATTTTCTTTCAGGCGCACCTAAGGGTATGTTATATGAAAAACATTAATAACAATAAAATTATCATAGTACAAAAACACAAAGAAAAACAACATCACATTTTATTGCTTCCATAATATTTTTTTCTGTAAAAAGAAAGATGGACGAAACCGCGGCTTATAAAATAATACAACAGTTTAGCCTCATTAATTGTCATTTAATTCCGAAAGTTTGTAAATAATAAATTACCTTTTTTGATTCCACGTAAGCCACAATAATTTATTATCTCGGGAAGCTTTTTCAGATTTTTTCATTCCGATAAAAAACGATTTACATTTGATAATATTTGTGTAATTCATTTTAACATTCGGACAAACTCATTAGACGAATTGATTATCCTCACTTAAATATGAGTATTTCTAGTGAATCTACCATATTTAATAGAATTTTGGCAGCGTGATTTATTTCTTTAGTAAGAACTAATTTCTTAATCGTAGGCAAATTCGTTTCAAGATATAATTACATATAAGGACACTACCCGGAAAAAAAATGCACGTGGAAAAAAAATACACATGACCAAAATTACACATCCATTGAGAAGACACTGTTTATTATTTCATGATTACCGATCATTCGAGAAAACGTTTATTTAATTAATTAATAAATAATAAATTCTACCTTTAGCTAATCAAACTGAGTAATTCCTTCGAGTGAAATTTTTTCCTGTGCAATTTCGTCAAGTAGTAATAAAAAATGAGGCACACTAAAAAGAACTACGTTTATACCATATATGTAAATTAAAATCTGTGCATAAAAAATATAGGATGGAAGAGAGTGTAGCATTTACAGACTCGTTTAACATTTAATCCTTCTTAGGAAACACTTTTAATTTTGAGAATAGGATCCCAGGAGGATATTTAGGTAGAATATTATATCGCGTCTCAAAATGATACGTAGAAATGGTGTGGAGTATATTTATACTATATATCCTCACGCCACCTCCCTTGCGGGGTGGGCAGAGAGAACGGATCGCCAGACTTTCCTATCCTTACACACACTTCGGGCTTCCGTCACATTCATGCAATTCCTCATACACATTCTACGATTACTTTAACTCAAAACACGTCCGTCCTGGTCCTCTGGTCTACATGGTCCAGCCATGTGGTTCTTGGACGGCCGCGTTTCCTTACACCTCTTCTTTCATCCAGGTAAATTTTCCTTGTTATCCTTTCATCGTTCATTCTCTCCACATGTCCCAACATATTTATACCCTCTTTTTTTATTAAATCATATTACTTGAATTCATCAGTTGAGTCTGTTGAGTCATATTCAAGGTAACTACATACGTAGGTATTGAAACGGACTAAGGAAAATTAGAGATACGATCGAGTATCAAATGAAGGATTTAATTGGCCTGATTGTAACATTATCGTTGTGAAAATTGAAGCATATGATGAAGGGCTTCGTCTTCGTCAACCACCCTACCACTCCTTCCGGCACTCATGGATTCGAAATAGACTTATTTATTTCTATTTTATTTATTCTTCAAGTAAAGAATACATACTTGCATATTATTTTTTATTCTTATTTAAATCACTTTATTACAAAATAACATAACATTTACAATATCACTTGAATTATACAATCACATACTCTGTATAATTTTAGATACTGCCCTCCTTAAGCAACCGAATGCTTTTGTGGGGGGCAGGACTCAATCAAACACAACAAATGAATACTTAACAACTACCTACAATATAACTACCTACAACTAATATACCTACAATAAAATTATCCTATACGAAGTCAACAAAAATTATCATATTTTACGGGGCTATCGGATAACTGAGTTTGATATGTTCCAATTAATAACGATTAAATTCTCCGTACCTAAAATTGAGAACAGCATTGAGTGTTCTGTGTTTTTAAAAACATTGACGATGCTACAATAGTGGGTATATAAATTCAATATACTTACATGCATTATAATTATATTAACTTAGTTTTAGATCTAACCTAACTTACAAACTTCAGTATTTCATCCAACCGTATAACTTTTAAGATAATATATGATATTATGTTACAAGAAATGTGTTAATTTAGTCCTTATTTGAACAAACTAGAGAATTCAAAACATTAAATGAAATGTGTACGATGGAGTGCGCCAAATCATTCGCACAGTAAATAAAAATGAATGAAGTATTCAGTGTAATGTATCTCCGTGGGTAATATTTCTTGAAAACTATATCAAATTTACCAACTCATTAAAAATGTCGCCTCTATTTCAATGAACAATAAATACTCTGATAAATATAAAAAGATGGCGGAATCATAAACATGTTATTGAAAATAGAATGCATTTAAAACACATTTCTAATAGTTTTAGGGAATTGTGTTTACGTTGTGAAAATTCACGACAAAGTGTGGGCGATAACGTCAGAGATTAAACCACAGTGAAAATAAAATATTTTTTTAAGTAGGTACATAATGACCGTCAGTATGACAAAGTTGCATTGAAGGTGTCAGTAGCGCTGATTTAAAATTAATACGTAGGGTTATTTCAGTTTATTAACTCATTTTCCAATATATAGTTTATAGAAAATGATAAATAGTCAATGCTTAAATAATAAGTAACATTATTAATCGCTCATGTTTTCAGCAGAAAAGTAAAAATGTCGGACCCTACACTCATATGGGAATAATAAATGCCCAGGGAGAGAGAGAGCAGAAAAATATATGGATTTTTCAAACGTTTAGAGTTAGACAATTCATTAAAAGTCTATATTTTCTACTTCTCCACTAACATACTTTACACCTACCCTTGATTCATGACTAATTTATTTAAATCTCACTTTGCAAATTTATTACTTCATGCGAAAGTATGTAAATTTAAGTGAGTTTACTTGCGACACGAGAATTTTGTAAGCTGTATTATAATAATCTCAAAAAAATATCAGCTGTAATACGTAATTCATAGATGGGGAAACTCAAACCGTCTGTGACACAATTAGGTCTAGGCATTTCAGAATAATACCTCTTATACCGTCCCTTGCTAACAATATATTTTAATAATCACTTAATAGGGTTTTCTTTTAAATATGAAGTGATGAAATATAAGAATACATTTGAATTTTAGGAAGGCAGTCAGCGAATTTCAAGGCACGGATGATTAACGTATCATCAAGTTATGACCGCAAAATATGACGTTCGTCGTTCATTTCCGTTTTGTTTGAATTAATGATATAAAATGACAGACCTTAATAATTAAGAGTATGCATACCGACATTTAAAAAAAATCAAGAAACGGGAAACCTTATATCTCGACAACCATTACTAAATATGCTTTGGAACAAAATAGGGTAGATACATTGAACCTTTATCTAGGGAATAACCGTAAAAGATTTTTTATATCTTGTATAGATTTCTCAAAAAAAAAATAAAAACACCTCTGATCTTTTTTCCTAACCCCCAAAAAATGGAAAAAACGCTATTTTTACCATTTTATCATACGATTGTTCACGCGATTTTGAACCTTAATGCCGTGGGAAATTATTGTGACGTCATTCTTGGTGCCAAGCCCTTAAGCAACGCATATTATACCTAGTTCATTACCTACCTTCTCGTATTTTATGACAAAGTGTAATATTTATGTTTTTTCGGATGCAAATGCTGGGTTTCCGGGCGAAAGAATAATTATTTCCGTTACAGCTTCCCTCTCATTGTTGAAGCACTTATTTTGCAATAATTCCATTTTTAAAATACTTTCACCATAGACAAAAAAGTATATTTCTGGCGTGCTCTGTTTTAATGTATTTAAACAACCAAATTATCTGAACTGAATTTACCTTTACAAAGTAAAGAATAATATTGCTGGATTTCACCAACTTTTAAGGTGAGGAATAGGGTCCTTGCATGTTTTTTTTTATTTTGGTTTTCAGTACATTAACTATAAATTAAGGTTTTCCGAAAATTTAATATTTTAATTCTGTGTCTTTGTGGATATATTTATAAAATAAAGTCTCATATTAGATTCTAGGCCAAAAACAGTTTTTGAGTGGCCGCCATATTGTGACGTCACTTTCCCCAATTCCTCCATACATAACTCACAAACAATCCAATTTCTGACTATACATTTTATGGCGTCGTGACGTCACAATCACGTTAAACAATGGCCGCTCGTTTCAGAGCACCTGAGAAAAACTCGTCAAATTAACATTTTCAATTAATTATTATAAATTAACGGTGAATTAAAATTACATTTCATAATTTTATTCGTAATTCTAGTATGTAGAACTATCGATTTAATATATTTCTCGATCGATAAAAAAATGAAGGTACCCTATAGCGGAGATAGGAGACACTTTTCATTATTTTTCATACAAAATTTGTGCTAGATGGCTCCTATATCTCCACTATTCCTCACCTAAGAAGTTTGTAAAATTGGGATTTAAATGTCAAGATGTTTTGTTGTGTACTCACCTGAGTGGCTGAAGCATGGCTCACACTGGACTGTTGAGTGTTGAAGCAATCAGCGAAGAATTTTGAATAGTGAAACAGACATGGAAGAAAAGAATATTAGGATGCATTATTCCACAAATCTCACCTTAAAAAATATACATAAATTATTAGCCAATTATCATATATTTTCGTCACAGTGTAGCCATCAATTTCGTTATAGGTAAATGGATTATAAATTAATCAAACAATCCAAGTCTAATTTGCCTACGTCAGGAAATAAGGAAAAATTGGATGAGGATAATTTTTGTTAATTTAATATTCAGTGTGTAGGAGGAATTAGGTACTGCACAAAAAGATTATAAATATTCTTCTCCTTCGTTTTTCCATTTATTTATCCACAATAATTTTATACCGACATTCTGTTATACTTATTTAAAATGATCAAACTTGTGGTTTCGGCGGTTTTTTCGTTAGGTTGAGTAAATCGTACTAACGCGATAAGTTCACCTTAGCCAAAAAGATGTATCGCATTATCGAGTTCTCTTGACAATGCTGACCTAAGCAGTCAACGAAAGCGCTCGAGGCTTAAGTACCTAATTTTGTAAAAATTGTAACTGTGTTTTTAAGCATATTTCTACAATGTGATATTAAATCCGAACTTAATTTCCGTAGTATAACATCCTGAACACCTGAACGCCCACATACTAACTATAATTTTACATTTTTTGCGCAAAAGCTAGTCAAATCAACAGTAGATTATATTTAATTCATAAAGAGCCGCTAAATAATCCCAAAATCAACAATCAATTTAAGTTGTTATATAAGGCTTCCAGCTTTGAGGGATTTTGTTAGTCTGTTAGCTTTTCTACTTACGGACTTACTTTTTAAGCAGTGATATGACTGTGCTTCACTCAATTAAAATATTAAGTAGAAATTTTAAAATTGAGTATACCTACGCCGTCTTTAAAAAGGTTTTTGCTTTGAAAAAATACCTATTGTCCATAAAAAATTAAAAGAAAACATACACTTTTCAACACCATTCTGACATTTTGTCATAGTATAATAAATTTCCATTTGTTTTTGTCATTTTAATATTCAATTTGATCTGCTAGAAATTCTTGTATAATTCCTAAAGAATATCATCGCAGAAATTTTATGTTTTTTTTTTCAGGTATAATCTTTTCCTCTATTACAAGTTACTTGTGAGGTGATTGACCTTAGTAGAGAAAATAATTTTACTATAGTATAGTACTATTAAATTTGTCTAGTCCTAAGTATATTATAACTTTTATGAATGACATCTGGACATCCTCATTCCAGAACAGCCCGTACGACCTAAAACAAGAATAATTGAAAAAGAAAAGATGATTTTTCATGTCATTAAATACTATTGAACATCGAAATCTTTCCATATTATGCTTGAAATTCCACAATATTCTTGTTGAGGTCAACTTATCATGTGATCGGTAAATATAATTTTTCTGGTGGTTCTGCTGGGGCACAATTAAAAAAAACCTTTAAGATGGTCGATCTACTCGTAAGAAATGTGTAGAGAATTATTAACAAAGAAAATAAGAGTTTTGAGAGGAAATACCTGATCACAAATAATTCGCCAGGATAGCAAATGGTTGACTGAAGTTACAGATCACGAGATATGGCACGTTTTGTCGACCTCAATCTAGATAAGGAAGAATATCGATATTAATATTATATAAACATTATAAAAACTAAGGAAAATGATTATTAAATTGGAGACTTTTTGATAGCTCATTGTATATACTCGTCACCTGTTGTTTAATGGTTCAATATCTAGTCTTGATCAGCACCAAAAGAGGTTTGTTTCATGTCCGTTATATGTTTTGGTTAGTTTTTGGATTTTGACACCATCATAGTGGCAGTAGTTGTTATTTTTTTCTCGTTGAACTAACTCTTTTCAAGAAAGTAAAAAAGAAAATGTATAATCCAATCTAATCGGAGGGTAAATCAAATAAAAATGTTTATATCCAAAGACATCTTTAGGCATCTTGTAAATTTATTTCAAAGCGAAACCGCGACAAATTACGTAACGTGTCCCTCGTGCCTTGTTTAAAATATTTCGATTCCCTGAGGAACAATCATTATAGAGATTACGGGAATAAAATTTCCATTTTATTTGCTTCTTTTTTCGCCTTACATTCTTCGCCTACCCCTAAACAGGTTGTCTTGTTTTGCAGAAGGAAATGTAGGTAGGTACATTGTATTTCTTAATTACTGACAATCTCCGGTTTCTGAGCTTGGCGAAGGTACTAACGAAATAGGTTTCAGGATGCAAGAATCTTTCTGGTAGAGTAACTCGGATTACAAAATGTACCTAAAGAATAATATTATTAAAAAATGGTAGATGGTTATATTAAAACGTGTCACGGTTTCAAATAACTATTTAAGACAATACATTTATGTACCTATATGAAAATATGATGTTCATTTCATTACATTTCAAAATTTAATAATTTGAAGTTTATTTATTTTTGCAATACTACATCGTATCTCTTATACAATACACCAGAAGGATCATTCTATAGATAGAGTATCTGGAATAAGTTTATAAATAGTAATGTGCTTCAAATACCTATATGAAGATCTAGCTGAATTAAGACATATTGAATTGCTGCAAACCGATCCACAGGGTTGAAATAGATGAAGAACACACATTTGTGTAATGGTTTTGAGTGTTTTATTTCGATGTTATACTTCAAAGTAAATTATATTATCATAGAAATACAATAATTATTACATTTTAACTTTTTTCATGAACGCTACAATTCTAGACCATCTTTCTTGTCCTTACTTATTCACTCAATGTAACAAATTGTACATATATACTCCAATGTAATCCATATATTCAATTTATCTTATTATAAATATTTTAATGAGAAGGTTTCGAGAAAGACAGACCTTTTTTGGTAGGTTATAAGCGGGATTTGGCAATAATAAGCCCATTTTTTTAATATTTTCTCGAAAACACCGAAAAGGGTTCCAATAATGAAAAAACAAACTATCCTATACGCATCAGTCGAACCTGAGATGTTCAATATAATGTGAGAGCTCTTTAATTATTTTTTTTTTGTATCTACTTGAGATTATAAACAATAAACATATTATAAGAAGATTTTCTTAGTAGTACTAAATCATCGGGCGTCGATAGAGAGAACCATCTTGCAAAATACATATAAAATTTATATTCCCCTGGGGGTAAATGAAGAGGATAAATTCGAGGCATGTGACGCTAAGTGCGATTTTCAATTGTGAAAAATTGCTGCTTTTAACCAATAAGGACAGTAGATAGTTTACTTCAGATCTTTAGAAGGTTCCACAGAAGGAATGTATGTATTTTCAGTCTACTTACATATTCTTACACAGATCTCATGAAACTCTACATTTCAACACTCATTTCTTTGGTTCTATTACAGAGTGATAAAAAGTCAGATACCTTCGAACTACCTGCCGTTATTAGCAGCTGGGTACCGGGTATAATTCCCATATTTCAAAGTACAATTATTTTACTATTTCGTTGTAAATTATTGTTAAATGAAATATTTTATAGTAATAGTCACGCTGCGCTGTATGTATAGTATGGGAGAGACGCCAGCAGTTTCATTTGCTAATTAAATTAATTTTATAATTAATTGTTGCTCTACGTATTCAGCTGAAAAATTTTCAGGCAAATAAACACACAGGTCAGTGATATTATTAACAATTAATATTGTTGGTTTATTGATTCATTGTTTTAAACTGCAGCGTGAATTAATTGAAATAAACAATTATAATAAATTTCATTTCGTAATATTTATTGACAAAAATATCGATCGATCAATGATTGTTACAGAATTAGCAGGTGAAATAAAAAATATTTAGCATTCTAGGTCGGTATATATAATCCCATTAGTATCATCAGCTACAGGTATAATACCGAAATCGCTAGTAAATAATTAAAAAAAAAATAAGATTTACCGGAAAATTTATAGATAAAAATGCAAAACTCGGTAATTATTAATACTTGCAATATTGAAAGACGATTTCTAAATACAGATACTCGTATTTCAGGCACAATGCTTGTATTTTAAGTCCGCGTTGAGCCTAATCCTGTGATATCCGTGATATCTGGATAGGTGAATTTTTCCCAGTTAGGCTGATGAGTTTGTATGTGAATCATGAATGATAATATGTAGACTCTTCTGGCTGATAATACTGAGAAAGGTGTTGGCAAAGTCATGCCTCCGCGCATAAAAAAATATAAATGTCAATCAATATCATGTAAGTATGAGAGACAGTAACTGATGCCGAAGAATCACAACATACTCGTATGTTTTATTATATATTTTATATTTATATTAAATTATGAACTTTACAATTATCTGGATTATTTCACTCCAACAAAAAAATGTATTAAAACACATGTTTTGTAAAATAAATTGTAATACGTTGGTACATAGCATGGGCGTCGTCTCGGCAGAGGGGCAGAGATTGGAATAGGTACGTACATACTTTTTAGTACTAAATGATAAAACCTCACAAAAATCACATTATTATCATACATTTCCTCATCAAAAATCACAATATTCATATATCATGAATTTTCAAAAATTTCAATGAATTTCCATTAAAATGTAATTGTTTCATAAAAAATATCACATAGCCATATATGGATCACCTACTATATAAAGACACCAAGTTCATCACTTCACACATTTTTCTTTAAAAATTTTCGCTTTCGGCAACTATTTACGCGTTTTTCGTTCTGGATCAAATTTTTGTTGTCCCCCTCTCCTAGCTCGTAGGCTAGCGACGCCCATGGGACATAGTATGTAGATAATTTCGTTAATATTATGTGAATATCAAATAGTTTTGTATCAATACGACGCCATTAAAATTACATGAAATTATAATTCTGAATAATACTTAATTATATTAATGTGAACACACACTGTCAATTTATCATATTATCCTATGCTACATATTTTGTTATCGGCAATTTTACAAACCATTCACTCTATGTAATACCTACATAGGTGGACTGTGGAATAACTTATTATTAAGGTTCTTTATTTCTTGAGTGAACAATTATTACATTTAATGGATTACGGCTGAAAATTTGGATTTGTCCAAATCTATTTTTTCTTACATGTCATGGACGAAATGTCAGCTGTCACAGCTGTCTAAATTGTGATTCTTTTGTCTGTTGTTGCTGTGTATTGTTTGGCTGTGTACTTTTATTGTATTGATATGTTTAACTTTTTGTATTGTAACTTTCCAAAGGCCTTGTGGCCGTCATAATAATTTAACACAATCTGCCCTTTTGTCACCCTAACAGTTGCCTACCCTAACTGATGTTAAAAAATGTAATGCTGACAAAAATGTATACCTATATAATATATAGAAAAATATTTTATATTTTGTTGTTTATTCACATTATACCTAACATATTTTATGACTCAGTCCTCAAAGAACTCAAAATAACGGAACGCATATCTGTAGTATGCAGTCGTAGAGTACTGGGTTTCTTTGGTCACACAACTAGAAGAGAGTCCGGAAAACTGGAAAAAAATATAATCATGGGAAGTGTTCCAGGCAAAAGAAGTAGAGGTAGATCTCCTGCAAGGTGGTGCGACCAGATTAAGGAAATGACTGGGAGAGACTTGTGCTCGGCGATGCGGACTGCGGAGAACAGAGGGGACTGGAGGCGCCTTGTTTTGTCCTTGGGTAGCTCCACAAACCACGACCCTCAGCAATGAGGAAACGATAAATGAAAAAAAACATATTTTATAGTTTGCCTGTTACATATCGATAAATCTTTTCCCCCATCGCATATAGGTAAATAATATTAATTTTATTATCATAATCATATTACAACCAACAATCGCTTCAGAGCAAATGTTATAAGTCTATTAACTGTTATATCAAAACCGCAATAACTAACCACTCCTTTCAAACCGTAATTACTATAATAGTAATAATGTTAACTATTCCAATCTTATCTTTTCTCATACACAGGGAATGGTAATTAAACGCGTAATATAATTAATTAGATACGATAAATAATCACAACGTGCAGATCAATAGGTTAATTCATTTATGTTTTCGATCTTGCTCATGTTTTACTAACTAAATTATTGTTTGCCAATGAAAGGAAAAGATGTATTGTACGATATACATAATAATTTTGAAAAGTAATGGAATACGTGCATACAGGGCAATGCCGTTTAATTGGAGGCCTTGGACACTTAAGGATACAAATCGGTTATTTGTTGGTGATCTAGCAAGAACTATGGGGCTCTGAGCAATGGAAAAGAGGGGCCTGCTACAGGGTAATTGAGAAATTGATAAAAATACAGTTATTGGAGAAAGATTCAAAGGCTGTGGGTATCCAAATAGAAAACCTTTGTACAACTACTTGCAGCGCCCAATTTATGTAGTGATAGAATACGTACCTCTATTTAAATACCTACTTTACTAAATTTATCAAAGTTTTGTTAATCTCGGGTATGAAATCAACGTTTGCTAACGAATTACTGTGGCCATATTTGTTACTAAATGGTGACAAAATGGCCCAATTAATTGGCATTGTTAAACGGTACTTCCTTCTATACTGCACAATAAAGTATATATTCACTCTTCAACAAGGAAATCAAAGTACATCAATTGGTCATTCAAATAAATTCAGTTATGTAAATATTGATTTCTAATTTGAAATTTCTTACCTGTGTTGTATTGAAGTGCAGAGAATCGAAGGCTTCCGCTTTGGTGCTGAGATTCCTCAACTTCAGAGGCTTCCTCAGTGGCGTAATATGATGCTGGGACACGTGCCTATGTGAAGGGTGCAAGGGTTGGCCAGGAGGGTTGTTTATCACGTGATTAGACTCCCCGATGTGATTCGACGACTTGCAATTATTGTGACTTAGATTATTTTTATCATCTTGTTTCTTACTGTTGCCACAAGTCAGGTTGTTCTTTGTGAAGTTTCCGATTTGCTCGAATACACTACTCAAATGTTGCGCCATCATTATAGATGATAATTTTCACTTTACACTGACGCACTTGTGATATTTATTTATACCTTCAATGACATCTAAAGAATAATTTAATTCGTAAGTACACATTATTATCTTCCCCAATATCAATTGCAAATTCGTATTTTACAACATATTATCATATTCTATAAAATTCCCCTTCATATATTCAGATACATTGTACCAGTTTGTAAATACCTGTCTACAATTTCCAATCCATTTGATCTCCAAAAATATGCCAATTAGTGACGAGTCAATGCATTGCCTATCAGAAAAAATTACCTTGTTTATTACCACAGTATACTGTGTGTATATTTAGAAGAGGGTTTTATAAGAGTATACGTTTATTATTAGGTATGATTTCTTTATCTTTGGGAAGAGTTTTAGAATTCAGAAGATTTTAGACCCCGATTCTGATGTTAAGAATTTGGAATGAAATGCAATCAACACAAGATGTTCATAGAATGAAGGTACATCTCCATACATAACAGCACATATCTATGTAGATATTACATGTACGCAAGTAGGTATATCTTAGGTTTCTCCATTAGAACTTTTTCTAACGCAATATCGAACTATTTTATCATGATTATCACATAATTTTATAGAGAAAACCACTGCACGTTAATTTACTCCACGAACACTTATAGGTTAGTGTTTTCGTCAATACTTATTGACATTATCGAGAGAACTGATCCAAAGTAAAAATAATGTAAGTATAGATAGAAAAGGGATACCTGACGAGTTTAGGTGAGAGGTTTATAACACAATATACTTAGCAACATAGTTCGAATTCCACTGTCATTACTGACTCACTCAAGTCCATACTTATATAGATAACCATTCCAAGTTACCTAATATTGGGTATATTATTATCTTTGATTATTGAAGTACCTAATTAAACACATTATTATAAACACATATTCATTAATGACCTATCGCCCTCACTTGCAAAAATCAAAACACAATTTACATAAAAACTTGATAACTTAACCGCTAACTTTTTTGTATAATTGAAACATCACTACCTTCTAAATTAAGTATATTTTATTAGTATACACAATAAAAACTCGTATCATCTTTCATTGTTTTGATTTCTAGTATTATTTTCGAGAATATGTGATGTATTTCGGTATACATTCACTACACGATACCCGCCACTATCATTATTATTGTTGCTTGAAGGTAATATTTAGCAACTTCTTTATTATTATTTACGAATTACGATCATTAGCCCCACATAAATTTTCGCATGGGTACAAAATTAGGATGCTACATTATTGCTTACATAGTAATTATTATTAATTCGTATGGCTTCTTGCCACCGTTCGGTGACAACGTCAGGAGATAAGAGAATTATGCTATTTGTTACATACAGGAGACATGTATTCTACATAGCAACATCCAGGCTTCCAAGCCATTCAAGGGCATTGGTTGTGGCTTTGTGGATATCTGCACATAGTCCAGGAAATGCTCTCAGCTAGAGGACAGTCTTCGACAATGTGCTTGATAGGTTGCACTGGCTCTCCGCAGTCACAGGCAGGAGAATCCCTGTTGAAGACATGAATTGTTCCACCTATGTATTGTATAGAATATTGTATGAAATCATTGATATTATTGATGTAAATTCAGTATCTGGATAAACCTCATTAAAGTCACCCGCGTAGCGGGTTAAAAATAAACCATGTTTCATTATTTTCAACATGCATGCAGCATTTGAGCACATCATCCATGCCCCGGTTACCGATTGACGCCATAGTAATAAAAAAATCATATAATTGTTTCCGATCTTTAAATACCTATGTCGAAAATAATTTACAATATAAAAATATCACGAAATATCCTATGTTTTATTTTCACAATAAAATAATATATAAATTGTCTGTATATAATAATACCTACCTTCACAATAATTTTCTTGTTTTGAACCTGTTATCAATAAAACTGCATTTAATGCATTTGCAATCCTAATACGAGAGGATCTGATACGAGATGCATCAGGTTTATATTTGTATTGGATTTAAATGTTATTTTTATTTTCACTTACGCATTCCTTTGATATGATAATGATATGCCCGGTATGGTTCATAATGTAATCGATACATGTAGATACAACGTCCTATCTACCATGTGAAGGAAAATCATTTATATATTTTTAATGAACCTGTTTATTTTATGGCGTTGGGATAATAGTAATTACAAGATGGGTAGAAGAAATCTAAGCACTAGCAAAATAATTTTATTTAAGTAAGTTTTTTTAAAGATACAATGCATTTTTAACTAAGGTGTTTTGTTTATATATCATCTGTAGATGCATCCGGACGCTTAGACTTTATTTTAATTTTCAAAATATTGAACATAACACGTGCGGAGTAATTAGCAAACGCAAAAAATTGTAAGTAGTTATTTCGCCTTGAGTACCCTGTTATAAAAACCCAGGAATTGTGCCAGTATTGACGCCTGATGTTTAGTGCCAACAGATTTGACGTGTGTGATGTGCAGGTTCCTGCACTGAAGCGAGGAATGAATGCTTTTTTATGGGGCTGAGAGAACATTATACCTAGCATTTTGTTTTTGTTCTTATTATCTTCTTTAACTTTTTTCTGCATGTGTGTGTGCATATTTAATGTACAAATATGTAATGTTTGTTTTCTTTTTTTTTTATTCTTTCATAACTTGGTTATATTGTTAATTTTAATTAATTTGAAATATCGTTAACTTGTGTATTGTATCATAAATTGTGTAAAAGGCTCACGCCGTTGATGTGAATAAATAAATAGTGGGCTTTTTGGTTCTAGTATTAATAATGATTTCATACCACAATAAGTAGTAGGTACTAATTGAGTGTAAGTACAGGCATTCATCTATTTTATTTTATTTCAATTAAATTGTTATATGTATAATGTATATGATAAAATATTCGACTAAACGTTATTAATATATCTAAGATATTGGATTCTATGGTTAGAAAATTACCAACCGAATCTATGTATATATTAATTTGTAGCAAGCAACTAAGTCTATCGGTTTTCATCCCTTAATGTATTATTCATTCAATGAGATGAATAGTTTTGGATATTGGAATTCATATTATACAGAATATTATTCTATAAATAAATAATACTATGTCATTCCAACTACCTGCGTCAAGTATCTATATCTCCCTTCGCCAATTCATCATGTTGACAATTTTCTTATTTTGTTTTACAATCTCATCACATACGTCATCCTAATCTCATACAAAAATAATAGAAGATAAATACGGATCCGAGAAAATGGACCAAAATATATTAAATTATGATATAAGTGTATGAAATATCAAAATTATTTCGGACGATTTCTTTCATATAGCCTTGATGATTTTTCGGTTGGGAGACTTTTCGTACCCGACAAAATTCATCCCTTCGACAGTGCTTCCTGTTCAGTCCATTTTTTCAAGTTGCAGGTACATGTCATTTTTTATCGAACTCGCCCAAGTGAACTATTAATTTCAATTTCAAGTTACCTCTAATCTTACCTTACATCACTGTACTTACTTGCACATTTTTTATGCCCCTTACTACTACGAGATAAAATTTTCCTTTCCGTCGTCAAGAAAACTTTCTCTTGTTCATATTATCGTAATATGAATTACTTACGATAAAAATGTCAAAGTCGATGATAATATTTCGATGCGCGTACAAAAGAATACTGGATAGTAGTACAAGGAACAAAGCGAATAGTAATATATTGGGTTATATAGCCAGAAGGAAGAATATAAGAGAGGAAGTCGCTGGCTGCAGTCCCACAGGATAAAATCCCAAAGGATATGAAAGGAAACAGGATAACTTGGAGACAATTGAAATGCAATCTTTTAGTTGTCCCTTGTGGTACACTGGGAAATGTTTGAAAAGACAAGTAGATTAAGATAGGTAGATACTGAGCTCGTTAACTGCCGGTCCGCAAACCTCATTCAAGAGTCAAAAACATTATTTAACGCTAGGGTCAAAAGCCCGTTAAGTCGACGTCAATATTGGTATGGTATATTATTTATTTATTTAATTATTTAAAAAAAACAGGGACTTACACATAATGCAATTAGAAACCACCCTGCGTAAGCAAATAAATGCTTGTGCGTAGAGCCCATAGCTTGGGAACGGCCTGTCTGTTATTAACTACTTAATTAATTGAAGGCTAAATAAAATTAAAAAACAAATAAAACACCATCTGAAATTATTCAAAACCACTACACTTATAGGTTTGAAACTACGACTCTATATGTGAGGAGCCACAAGGCAGAAGAGGTTTCACTAACATTATTTTGTGACCAACCAACATCCAAAAATTGAGGACCTCTGTTAGAAGAGGATACGGGCATAGGGACATTCTAATAATTGTTTTCCATAAAGATTTCCTTGTGATATTTTAACCGAATATATAAATACTAGCAGTCTCCCCAACATAGCCCGAAGATATTTTAACATCTCGAAGAAAATTATCATTATTTTTAAAATCTATTTTAATCTCCCACTCAGCAAATCTTCAAACACAGTATGTCTATGGGAGGGGAAAATCAACACCTGAATTCCATCCTTATCCTCTCCATAGAGGAGACCCTATCCAATTACCTTCTCTGAATTCTGTACAGACATATTTGTAGATATAGGTACATCGTTGATTTGGTGATTGTGTAGTGTGCGTATGTCTTATTTGTGTGAATAAATGATCTTTTATATATGGTTTATCTATGTGCTTACGATTGTTAGGTGATGGATAAATGAAATATGTTATATTAATTCACTGTATATTTATATCTGTCACCTGTATGAGCACCATAAATAAATAGATTTAGTAAATTATTTTCAGAAGACTTTTTTTACAATCGTATATATAGAGTCATCGAAAATCAAAAACGCGCATGCGCCAAAGAGTTTCGTCCTACATCAAACGAAACATGGGTTAACCAGTTACATTACGCTGAAAGAATAACTCATGTAACGTAAATAGTTCAAATTTTATACCTTCTCAAAATTATTGCAGTCATTATTTTTCGATGACACTGGATATTATAGAAGATGTGTAGGAACGCCTACCCAAACTACATACATGTTCCCTATACAAATTTTCTGTAAAGATATCTACGTGTACGTGTACGTACATAGGCAGTTGATAAGTCGTTTGACAAAAACACTTTTCAAAGTTATTATTCACTCCATTAGGTTAGTAAGTTTACTTACACAGAGACGGCAAACTCGCAAAATACTCGTAATATCAAAACTATAGTATACACTTTGTATACTTACTAGATTCAAGTTTAAAATAATTTAGGTAGCCTACGTCTGATTCCCGGAGAAAACCCCATAAGAGTATTGCTCAACATGAATAAATCTCAAAAAAGACAAAAGCTCTTTAGAAATATCCTCAACGGAACTTATTTCAGTATCAAATAAACAGCCCTACCGATAACATGTGTTTTTACGTAAGGCACCTGGAACACGATGTAAGTGAAAAGTTAAATTAATATAATAATTAATCATGGTTTCTTTCCAATTGGTTTTCAGTAAATGAACTATTTATAAAATTTTGCCTATTTTATTACCTATTCTATTTTAGACCCGCTTATTGTTTTGTTTATTTTGTAGTCTATGTAGTTTTTAAGACACTGAAAGAAATCGAGTACTAATAGGTACAATTAATTTTATTTTCAAAATCCAATTACATAGATTTGAGCTATTATTGTCCCTTGAGCAAATTTCTAAATGGCTTCTGCCTTTTTGGTATTTATTTATGTTGAGCAATATTCTTATGGGTTTTTCTCCGGTCGTGGCCTACGTCTACGTAAATACTTGTTTTATATAAGTACTCAATACAACAAGATTCTTTATATTATAAGATAGTATCCATTCTTGATTTCTCTATTCAGAATGCGTCGAGGACTAGCTACTCGACTAACTAAGGTAAAAATGTAAGTCTATTGTACAGGCACCCATGTATAAATGACGTTTATTACACAAGACTAGTGTTCGAGGATTATCGCCATTAGGCGTTTAAATATAAACTGTAAAGAACTCTGTTTTCAAACGCCTGATGAAGCGACTGAATTTTTTTAACACTAGTTTCGTGTACCTAACAAAACTCATAACGTGGATTTTAAACTACATGTTAGTCATTCATTTTTACCTTTAAACATTGACCATGACGAAAGTTCTTCTGCATAATAAGTAACTCATACTTTGGTACATAATAATGATACATTTTTTTTCGAATGTCCAGTTAGGCGTAAAATCGAGAAATTTGTACTTTTTATTTGACCGATCAGATCATAAAATAACACGTTTTAAAATCCTACTGTTGTTAGTCTATGATGGGTCGATATTTCGTTGCCGTTGAAAAATTCTACGGCCTCTGGTGTTTGTCCTTTTCATTGCAGATTCATCAAAAGAAAGTTGATAAGTATAATTTATAAAAATATATCAAATGAAAAAAGGAAAAACGTAATAAAGATTTAAGAATTAGAATCGTGACGAGTAATTCATTTGAAGGACTATCCTTAATCCAATGGGAGTTGAGAGTAAAATTTCTTTAGAATTGCTACATTTTTTAAAAGGCTCTCTTTATAAAAAATAGTGTATTATTACAAATCCTTCTTTAGAAATAAATTGCTTAGGTTAGGGTAATACATTGGTACATTATGAACTTTCTACTTTTTTTCTACTTGTCCAAATAACTGGGGTCATCTCCTTATCGTTAGTGAAAGTTAAAAATATATTTCACTTTAGACCGATGTTAAGATAAATTTGTGATGTATAAGCGTGGGTTATATTGAGCTTTTTACAAATCACTTTTAGTTTCTTCAAATTAGTGGACTTAAAACTAAAGGCATTTACAGTAGTTAAGTGTATAGAATAATTATGGAAGAGTTTAGGGGTAAATTATATTTCAAATGCATCCACTTACGAAATGTAGATTGACTCGTAAAGAAATATGAATTCTCGAGTATTACGACTGGTAAACACGAATACAATTCAAAACTTTAGAAAGTTTTGACGTCGGTCATCGTTTTGGTAAGAAGACAACGAATGAGTTAGACATCATACCTACTAAAATATTATTAGATTCCGACACTTTATCGGTCACGTTTGATTGTTTTTCGGTCCTCATTTTCTTGTCACGCTAGCATTTCTATCCACAGCTTATTTGAGTGCAGCAAGTTCAGTTAGTCTGCCAGAAATTACGAGTATCCAGACAGTTGTAGATATAAGGAATAACCCTGATTTAGTGGAATCAATGTATTTGAAGAAATATCCATGTAAGAAATTGTGATTGTGAAATCAGCTACGTATTTACGTTTCGATATTCAAAGTTTTAACCCACACGAAGCTATAAAAAGGTTTAAAGATAATACTCCAATGTGAATGATTCTAACAAATTCCCAAGATATTTTAGATTCAATGGTATCAAACTGTCTTACTGATATTGCTTGAGGATGTAAAAGAATTTACGATAGAAAATATATCTTGGGTCTATTATTAGTAAAAGAAAAAGAAAACCCCAACAAAAAAAGTAAAGCAAATATATTCATTTATACGGTCGATAATCTGGTTTACGACTGTAACTGTGCCTTACAATTACATGCTGACATTAATATATTTGGCATGACAAATCAGATATTTGACACATACCTACAAAAATAGTTAATAAGTAATGAGAAACTACACATAAGTTAATTAAATTATAATTTCTACATTTCTTCAAAATAAAGAAATATCTGAGGATAGCAATAGCTAAAAAAAGATCTAATGCCGTTCCTAATGAATTATAATTCGATGATCAAATCGAGTAGATGTTTGACGCAGTTTATTGGAGCACAGACTGCCATTCTGGCTTCTGGAGGGACCGGGTTAAAAACAAGGTAATGACGTTGTATTCTGCTCCTTAGTATTAAGTATTCGGGTTTATGGCCACAAGTCCAGACCTTTTTTAAAGACAAATTGACACAGAAAAGCATTTCAACTGATCCCCACCCTCTAGAATCCAGATTTCTTAGCCAAGACATGTGCCGTCTTCTCACACCGCGACTAACCTAAATTTTCCTTCCATTATAAGATGCAGTAGACCGTATTTTTCGTTGCGGAGAATGTGTCCCAAATTATCTTCTCTATGTAAATATGTACTTAAAAGTAGGCATACTGACATTTCAAAAATTTCTGAAAATGGTAGACCTTAGATCTCAACATCCTTACGAAGTATGTTTTAGAAAAAAATAGAGTATATACAATAAACCTTTATCTAGGGAATTGCCGTAAAAGATTTTTTATATCTCTTCAATAGATTTATTAAAAAAAAAGTAATAAACACCTCTGATCTTTTTTTCGAAAGACAGTTCTAACACTCTCAGACAGACAACTCGTTTTTGAAATTTAATGCCGCGGGAAATGACCGTGACGTCATAGTTAGGTCCCCAGTCTTAAACAAAAACAATTTTATGTTTTAAGTAGGTAGTTAGGTATAAGGTACGTAACCCAAGATAAATAAACAATCATGACACAGTCTGCTTACAATCCTCTCAGGAAATGTATGGAATGAATTTAATTACGGTATATGTGACTTATACAAAACTTTTTTGTCTACGCACTAAATGCTTTCATTTCGTAAGCTACATTTTTGCTGAAAGTTTTGAAAGCTCCATTTTCATAAAATAAGTCACCACACGTGTACTACGAGTATAATAGCTAGAGTCCGGATTATATGCAACTTAAAATGGTTGAAATATGCATGCAAATATGCATCATACATGCTCAAAATATGCAACAAAATCACCAAAAAGTACCAAAATATGCAACATAACTTTCAAATAAATACGACAAATTAACGCTACTACAAGATTTTATTTAATTTGTGTTTGGTATCGTTTGGTAGACCGCGAAAAACAGTTCTACGATGTGAAGTCATAAAACATGTTTTTTTTTTAAATTAGGCAAATATTTTTTTATTAAATTACTTTATTTACCTACTACATTTTCAACTAGACACCAAAATTTTTGTTTGAAAAGCCTTTAAATTTTACAAATACAGATAAAATTTACGAAAATATACCCAAATATGCATGATCAGTATATGTTGATCGAAATATGCGAAATCCTGAATAAATTGCCAAAATATTTTTTTTTTTAAAAAGGATCTGGGCTCGCATACACAAACCCAAATACTTTCCTGCACATTTTGCACTAGGTTAAAAGCCTGTATCACAAAGTGTGAAATACATCGCTAGCGCCGGGATTTGAACCTGGCACCTCCCGCTCGAGAGACTGCCGCCTCAACCAACTGCGCCAACCATGTACCTATTCATATTTTTTATTTATTTGAACTTGAAATTACACCGAGCAACATTACAGCTTTAGCCTTTGCGTCGCTCGGTGTAACAATTACAATACATCATGACATTTCACATTACAAATAGATTCAAAAATACACTTATACTACACTTACAAATAATGTCAAATCAGATGCTGTTCGACACATGGTAAACTCATTGTTCAAATACATATGCAAATATGCAAATGCATATAATCCAGTCTCTAATAATAACAATATAAGTACCTACATTGGTCATTTAGGAACAACAGCTCCTCTAACTTTTACTGCACTGCAGATGAGTCCGCTAAAATATTTATCATCAACTTGGGACTCGAAGGGACAAACATAGAAACATTTGGAAAAGAAAATATAAAATTACTAGCTGTGAGGCGTCATAAAATACGCTCTTTGCGGGGTGAACAGAACAGATCGCCAGACACTATCCTCCTTACACGTATAATTATTGCACGTTTATTCTTACGGTATTTTTTTTATTTGGCCCAGTGTTTTTTCTTCTACTTATTAACACTTGACCCCCTTATACCAGTAAACTCATACTGCTCGGGGGCACAAACATTTTTCCCATGTTATATAATATTATTTGATTTCTTTTGAGATCACTCGCAGATGAGTGGATAGCCGTAAAGTATAATAATAATAATATGTATATGTCGTGGTCCCATCGTAGAATTGGTCACATCATGATGTGCCCAGTCATTTCATGAAATGACCAACCGATATCGGGCATATCGTCCAACACACAACGTTTGACGATTTGACAGCTCACGTTTGGCCACATCGTTGTGTAGGGTCTCCATAATAGGTATAATAAAAATTTAATTTGAAATACTCAGGTTTTTTTTCATTGTCTTTTTATTTAAAAAATAAAACATGTAATTAAATTTAACTGTATTTTCTTCTTCAACTGACTGATTATTCGTTTGTAAAACCGAAATATTGATATTGTTTTCGACCGCCATTGAAACGAGATGTAAACAAAAACAAAGCGAAGCGCTGCCAGCGCCACAGCGGTAATTACTGCAACTATGCTTATACGATATGGCCAGTCGAATTTTGGTCATATCATGAAGTGACCAAGCGTTTAGTTAGGAATATCGACAAACGATAACTATTCATTGATCTGCCCAGGGGACATCTGGGCACATCACGATGTGGCCAACCAACAATATTACATTTCATGAAATGCCACCATTTCATGAAATGACTGGGCACATCATGATGTGACCAATTCTACGATGGGACCACGACATATATATTATTTTGTATTTCATAATTCATTGAATAAAATTGAAAATTGAAAAAATTGAAACATTTTGTGCTACAATATTTATCAATTAAATTTATTAATCAAAATGTACAAATTTAATTTAAAGAAGCTCGACATCTATCGGTGACTGATCACAACATTTTGTAAACTCGTATAATTTCAATAAACACCAAGGGTTATGAATAACGATATATGTATTATATGTATTAACGCAATATTATGACATAAAAATGTGGTATTTGCTGAAAAATTCTTTACCACAATCATATTTATGACCAATCCACAACTGAGAGTGCTGCGATAGCGAGACATTTTAAATTCCGTATTTATACCAACAACTTCCAAAAGTTGCCACGGTCCTGCGTTGCATTGTTCGCCGATTTCCACCAGAATTATGTAAGTTGATATTCCTCTCTGTATATAAACTTTTACCTGCGTATATTTTACGTCATCTTCAACAATTCGTGTTTAAACGTTTCTTACTAATAAAAACTAGAGCTAAGCTTGTCTAGAATTCTAGAAAAAAAATGTAAATAAAATATGCACAGGCGACTTGGAAGTTAGGTTAAATATCACGTTGGGAAAATAACAAAACTTTCGCCTTTTTTTCAAACGTAAATTATATTAGTATAATACATAAGTATTACGTAAAATAAACGTAAACTTTACCGTTGTTTTTAGATACATAAAATAATGTCTCTTTGTTCGTTTCTCAGTGCAATTTTTATTTATTTATATGCACAAAGATTCACCTACAGGCAAGGTGTATATGTACAACATTTTATATCTCTTAACAATTGTGTATAGTTCACACCTTTCCCTATTAATGGTAAATACAAATTAGTTGATAAGCATAGCGCAATTTCTACTAGATGACCATAGCTTCTTTCCTGCTCAAATAGACCACTCTACAAATATGAGTACGTCTAATTCTCTAACGTTTCGTAAAAAAGAATACAGATATCTAATATTTTATACTTTGTATCTATTTTAAAATTCAGGAGAGCAGACTGCGATGGTACGGGCATGTCAGCAGAAGACCGCCAGAGTACGTTGGCAACAGGACACAAACACTTAATATTCCCGGTAGGAGATCCAGAGGAAGACCCAAGCGCAGGTGGAGGGAAATGGTGAGGCAGGACATATGTAAGAGAGAGTGACGTTTTACCGGAGGATGCGCAAGATAGAGCAAAGTGGCGGCGAAACACAAGAAAAGCAGACCCCATTGGGATTCATAATTGCTAAGGAGAAGAAGAAGATATCTATTTTTAGAAATGTTCCACAATATAGTCAGATAACGCATTGTTTTGGAAAGTTGTTGGGTAGTTTGGGTAGTTATCTATTCTCTTGAAAGGGTTCGACACCCGTTGTTATAATATACCTTTAGGCATTTCCTCACTATAAAGAAGCCCACGCACGGTCCTCTCTCCTTGTTCTCATGATGGACAGTCACCTGCCGAAGACATGTACATGTTTTAACTAAAAATATTTGACAGATTTCTACCTACACATTACTATTCAAATTATAAATGTGACGTTCGTTTGCCTGCTTAAAAATTGAATACCCATTCATTTGAGCCGGACGCAAATTTTCCTGGAAAAGCTCAACCATGGTATATGAGAACACTATTACACGGGTGACAAATATCAATTTTAAAGTTACAAATTAATACTAATAAAAAGGAATTATTATGTTTAGTCTGAAAGTAACACGACGCATGGGTTGTCATTTCAGCATATTAGTCTGTCCAAATTTTATTCCACGGTCCTGGATTTTTCAAGCACGTACCAGGTCATATATACTGTAAGCAAACTCAAGAGACAGCAACCACATCTAACTGGACATAATAATGGAGTTCATTGAATGCGGGTGCCCTGTGTAAATATATGAATGACAAATTAAAATTGCATCATACGTACGAGTATTACCTACTTATGCTACTTCGTCCCTCCATATACATAAATTCAGCAAAAAACCTCTCTATTAGAGGTGCACTACCTTTTTTGTTTTATTTTGATAACTAAAAAAAATCTGCACTTTTGACGCAAACCCAAATACTTTCCTCCACACATCACAATAAGTTAAAAGCTCGAGTCTTGAGGTGATTAGATGTCAGTAGGGCTCTAACCAACTGCGCCAACTATATACTTTTTATGGCTTTAGAAAGTTACTAACAATAATTGAAATATCCTTATAAAACCATCACAGAACAAAATGTACTGAAACTGTTATCTTTTATCCCTGCAGAGTCCCCCTATACCCTCGTACGTACCTATTAAGTTTAAGTACGCATCAACCCTTAAATCTTAGTTAAGTGCGTTGCACTTAAGTACACCAAAAAGAAAAACAATTTAATGGGTCTGTGTCTAAAGACATTCATATGTACCAGTTGGAATATATCTTTATGAGGCTAATATATTATTTTACATCCTGTTCATTTCACTCCAGTATTAAATACGGAAGGTGTTTATTGAACGAAGTGAAGGGATGCTGATATTTTCATACTCGAAACATCGATATACCATTCGGATCGAAAATTATAGACGCGTATGTGAACACATTATTCGATGGAACGGTGAATATACCTACAACGCTGAAAACAGTGAAAACATTATCTAGATCTAGCCTAACATGTGTATTTGAACAATTTTGTAGCAAACTTAGACAAAACCAATTGGAAAGGTATGGCTATCTGTGTATGTGGCAGAGAGCAGTGCCCAAACAGACTGACCGAGTAATTAAGCTATCATTCGTCTCTGTTCAAAGATAAACAAAATGGGGCTTACTTTACTTAATGGGCTTAAATATGAAAGGTTTAATCAAATGTTTTCATTAGCTTTCCCAGTGTGACGAATCCATTGGTTGTATATTTCCTAAGGGTTTTTCACTAAGTCGGTTTCTACGCATTCTTCGACCTTTGGGCGTCGGTAAGATGGTGTCGGCACCGACACGGAAAGCTCGAAGAATTCGAAAAGGCACACGCAGTTATAAAATGTAGTACAAGCAATAAATAAAAGTTTGCTCATAAGACTACCTATTTATAGCCAATGTGCGGGATATAGTACATTAATATACACAAACATACGTTAATATACCCTAAAATACGCTAATACACATTAATATACTAATCAATCCCCATCGGCATCGGATTAGTTTGTTACCAAAACGACGAAAATAGTTCATCGAAGAAGAGAAATGTTCATCCTTCCTGAATATAATATTCAATGGGAGCGGGGGCGTATATTAAGCAGCTATGAAATTAATTAACAATAAAATCCTTTATTAGGAAGCTCTTGCTGAGAAATTATTCCTGAAATTCAGTACGGAGTTTCTAATAGGACACTATTGTATTATTGCTTCAAGTTTACGACTGAAACAATCCTTTTAAAGCGTAATTCAACCTGAGATTGATAAAATTTCCACAATAATATTATATCTGTTGAGTTAAATTTTGTAGACAAAATGTGAGTCATACGGTAAATCACGAAGTAATTTTTATATTTGATTAATTAAATTGGTGCTTATAAACCTAATTAACCAAAGGAAATATTTGTAGGTTTTGTAGGTATATTATAAGTAGTACAGGTTGACAAGATGCCGCATAAAATTTCACTTAATTCTAGTGCTATAGAAAAAAGCACGTGGAAAAAAAAATAAGTGTTTCTTTTTGATTATTAAGTAATTTTTAATATAGGTAGGTACGAAGTACGTACACCCTCTTAACAAATAAGATTTACTCGTAGATTACTTATTATATGAATAGTTAAGCGTCAGCCTAAAGGAATATTCAATGGTATTCAATATTCAATGGTAACATGTCGTAAGCAACCGCTAAATTATGTAAGCACTTTGAAAACTTATTTAGTTATTAAGATATGTAATTAATTAAAATCAACTTCGTCAGCTAAATGTTATCTTCTCAATCAACTAATAAATGGAATTCACGCAAGTCTCAAATCCTGATTAAGAATGTGGGTGGATCTTACATATTAATTTTACTAGGCTTAAACCTAATCTATTTCAACTGAATTATATTTTTACTGTTACGAACCTCGTTAAATATATATTTTATAAAGATGTACATACGTTTGGACTGGTTGGAAGATATTTCTATACAGTTCTAGAAACGAACGAGTACCTCACTCACTCAAATCAGTAAAAAGAAACATTTAAATACTCAAAATGTCGATTATGGAGATTTTATGTTCCATAATAGTATCGAAAAAAACGTTATAATTTAAGATCTATACATCTAATCAATTGCAATTAATGTATAAATTGTCAACCTTTTGTAAATATGTCAAATAAATAAATAAAAATAAAATACAAGAAAGTTTGGTAAAATAAATAGAGTGGTAAATAGTTAAACCAAAACACATACTGAAGCCTTGAACCCTATTGGATTTTTTTAATCCATTTCAGAACATTTATATAATAATTTATTTATTGATGGAAGATTAACTTTATGGAAGGCCATTGTAAATTATTTGTAAAAATAAAACACTGTTTTTTACTTCCACTATTTATTTGGAGTACATATACCAAAGATCTTTCGAAGCTAATGCTTCATCATCAGTGGTTATCTAGATAACCACTGATGATGAAGCATTAGCTTCGAAAGATCTTTGGTATATGTACTCCAAATAAATAGTGGAAGTAAAAAACAGTGTTTTATTTTTACAAATAATTTATATAATAATTCCACAATGTCGTTATTCTACAATTCCATTTATATTTTAAATATTTCCACCAAGAAGGTTTATGTAGAATAAGAAATTTTAACGTAAGGAAATTCAGACATTGAAAAGATTTGGACAAAAAAATTACGAGTAAGATAAATTTACAACACGGAATATATTTTATACGTGTGTAAATATAAAACATTGTACTTATTTTTGGTGTTTTCGTTTGACAAAGAGGTTGCGAGTGTTATATTCGTAAGAATAAAATACAAATTACCTAAATAGATTGCGCAACTGAAAACACTCGCAAACATGAGGGGCTTATTAAAAAAAATGAATGTGATGTAACATGTATATTGTATACAGACAGGGTGAAATAAATGTTATAGTGTGAATATTTTAAATGCTAACATCTATTAAGGACCAACCACTGTGACTCTTGATTTTTTAGGACATAGGAATTTTATCGTGAGCGGTTTATAAATGTATCATGATTACTGGCCCTTGTCTTAGAAAAGAATTTAAGTATTATTAATAAGTTCTTAGATATGGTTTTATTATACCTAATCCCTTGCTGTATTTGCAAGAGCAACATTAAAGGGAAATTGTATTAATTAAGAAATAAAGTAGGGAGTTGAAAGTTTGGTTGATTGAAAACTATGGAAAAAACCTTTATAAGTTAAATTTCTCTATAGTATCTTTATGCCTTAATGAATTATGCAGTCAATGTATGTTGTATGGAGCTTTGCATGAAAAACTATTAGTGTTCAATCAGATATATGCATATGTTTATCATCAATTATATTGTAGGTAGAAAAGCGTTAATCCATTAATCGTTAATTAACGAAATAAACTTTCGAGTTAACGGATTGTTGATTAACGAAATTAAGTTTTTGATTAACGGTGCCCAGTTCTGTAGGTAGGTATATGTAGGAGGGAATATTATCTGTTAAATAAATTGAAATCTAATATTCAGCGACTTGTTTGATTGTTTATAGATAGCCACAGACGGTAAATAAGTTAAATTTAAACTAGATATAAGGTTTGAAAATTAGGTTAGCAGAAATAAGGAGAAGAACGTTCATAAAGAGTATCTTTTTTACTTGAATGAAAATTCCTTAATTAAAATTCCAAAATTCCCACTAGTTATTTACTATTTTCGGGCCTTTAAAAGGATGAAAATTTGATAACAAAACTGTGTGAAATCCAAGTAAAATTATTCATTATAGAATAATCGTTAGTACCTACCTATTTCAATCCATGCATCATTCATATCTACTCGTAATATTGTCTAATATGATATTCCATACACCATTCATCCCTCACATAAAAATCGTGATAAAAAAATAATTGAGATAAGTTTTCAAGATTTCCTATCGAAGAAGATCAATGTTATCACACGATTATATGTCTATTGCCTGCGTGTCCAAGTTTTCCCAAACTTTATTATTTTTAGCGCCCTCTCAAAATATGGACATTTAATAAATAAACAGTAAATTCTAATTCACTGAGAATATTTTGGGGAAGAACCTATCCGGAGGTTTGGGTTATCTGAGGTTTTTTGTTTTTATTAAACAGCAGAATTTTATTATTAACTCATATTTGGATAGGAATATGACTACTATATATTATTACATTTGATATAGCATGCATTTAAAAAAAAAACAAATTAACAATTCTGTAATAAATAATAATAAAATATACAAGAGAAACGGCCAATTGAGGTCAAGGACTTATCATTATTCATATTTTGTATTTATTATTGTTATTCTTATTGTTTCCATTTCTTTCATGCTTTACTTCTACAATTTTTTCGGTTTGAATGTTATGCCTCTATCACATGCTCGGCGATCCTCCACGTTTTTTGTGTGAATGAGTAAAAAGACGTTAACCCTCGATTACGTATACAATCCATCACAATCACCCAGTCCGCACGTCTTTTCACTCATTCACACAAAAAAATGTGGAGGGTCGGCGAGCATGTGGATGAGGCATTACAAAACATGGCCTACGGCAATAAACCCCCTAGAATTATGTATAATATGTACAATAAAGATTTTATATATTTATTTATTTTTGATATAAAATGAAATAAAATATATCAAATTAACTTCAAATTTCAATAGCATACTTCTGTAAATATTTGGCCAAATATTGTAGACAGTATAGCAAATGATTTAAAAGCGTGTTTTGATTTTCGACTTTTTAAGAAGCTCTGCTCTCATGTGAGATAACACTATTACTGTTAAATAACGCGGCTATAATCTTACAATTATCAATAAAAAATAATAGCGTCGATCTGTTCACTTAATATCGAGATGGAATACAATAAAATAAACGTGAAGTCTAGGAATATGGATATTATAGAAAGACCATCATCACGTATAACGGATATGAATAGTAATATTACAAATCTATTCGCAGCTCTATTACAGGATACATGGAAGTAAGAATACAGATTTCTAGGAAAATATTATTTCTTTAGCTATTTCGCAAGTATGAATAATAATATTATAATGATAATTAAATTATTGGTTTGAAGTAGATAATAGTAATATTAATGGACCATTTATATAGCGCCGTTTTGTGGGTACTCGCGCCTCAAGGGGTTCTGTATTCCCAAGATGCATTTGTTGTTGGGAAGAATTTCTTAAATTAATGTGTTTTTAATAGGCCTTTGAACCCGGGTAACGTTTTTCCTGTCTGATGTTTGCAGGAAGTCCATTCCAGCTTGAAGGACCTGCTGCCGTGATATCATGATGTATTTTTCCCTACTTTTGGTTACCTACCTAATTGAACAATAAAATCTGTTTTCTCTGTGGTGAAGATTTTTATAAATAAATTAAAATTCAATAGTATTATTGTAGGTAGTTTTTCGATGCTATTCTAACTCCTCGTTTTTTTGTAATAAAAGAACCACATCCCGTACTTAAAGCTATGCGTATAGGAAACGAGTTGCTGTCTTTCGGAAAAAGATCAGAAGCGTTTATCACATTTTTTTTTTGATAAATCTGTATTAGATATAAAAAATCTTTTACTGTCATTCCCTAGATAAAGGTTCAATGTATCTACTCTATTTTTTCCAAAGCATATTTAGTAAGTTTGTCGAGATCTAAGGTCTCCCGTTTATTTTAATTTTTTAAATGTCAATAGTAACCTCTCTTCGTTCCCTTGAAGGATGCTAGCATACGAAGTATTGCAATTAATAATTAGGTAAGTACTTTGTGCTAAACTAAACTAATTAGTGAGAAAGAACATAATCACTTAGCTGTTTACACGTTTTGACAGTCACTTTTCTGCGAAAACTTCATAATTACTCTCTTTAAACAAACTATTTGACTTATCCCACCACCACTACACCTTTAATTTATAGAAATCTACCTAAGATGAAGAATATAAATAGAAATTGAGCGACCTCAGAAATTATAGTTTAACGTCATTATCCTATCTGTTGAAACAAAAAGGGGGCCATATCTTGCAGTGAAAACATGACTAAAAAGAAAAAATTTTCTTTGAAGATTTGTAGATACTATTATAAGTGAGGATAAAATAATTTCTAATATTTTTATCTAGGCAGCATATTTCTTTAATAATTCTTTGAGAATATTGTTTTTAGAGCGAAAACAACGTCAAAAATACATTTCATAAATTATTTTCAACCTTAAAAATTTTCGCCATTAATCTATCAAGGAAGGGTTTCTTCTTTGTAAAAAAACATGAAATAATATTTCAGTATCACATGAAGCCTCTCTCTGAGGCTGGACATACGAGAAGCAAAATTCATTATTTAGCCATTGATACTGTTCCTTGTATATTTTAAAATGTCTATCTTCAATTTGCAAATTTTCGTTTTTTTAAAACACCATAAACATGAACAATCTTCGCGGGGTTCGTTTCAGAATTCAGTCTCTAAAATTAAAGTAAAATAATTACCCGAAATATCTTAAACCTAACACCTAGTAATGTTAACCCGAATTATTGAAAAGTGGGTTTCTTCTATCTGGAGCCGTGGTAGAGATAAACTCAAAAAACAACAAAAATGAAAAAAATAATTTAGAATACCTGCAATATGTGTTCTTTTTCTGTAACCAGAGTTATACAAGTATTTTTTTTATGTCATTTCTATTCGCAAAAAATTCAGTAGTTTTTTTCTCATATTTCAAATTTACCTATCGTTTTCCAAAGGACAGGCTATGACGTCATAATGAGGCCAAGAACTGACGCTTTAGAAAACACTAAAAGGTAGAGAACATGACACTGTGATCATGTCCCCAGGCCTGTAGGATCAAAAAGAGAAATAAAATACATTTTTAATTTCAATTTCACCAAATTCTAGATATATTTTATTTCTAAATTACAAATACTAAATAGAAATTATGAGAGCAGATGAATTTATTTGTGTATCCTCATGACACTTTGCCTCCAGCAAGTTGAAAGTACTATTAGCATTATGTATTTTGATAATGCAGAGTTCACGGACCACTAACCTTATTTATTTTTTCGCGATAATGATACATCTTGATTTATTGCAATCGATACAACCCTGTGTTTCCAATGTTACAGTAAACGATATGATTTAAGACTTTTTAAAAAATTCTATCATGTAGCACGTAATGGAGAATACGCTGTTATTTTAAATTTATTATAATGAAGCTGCTATATAATATTATCAAAATATCTCTCCCCTGTAATAATGAAAAATACGAGTATCTTGTATAAAATTATATAAAACAATAGATACCGACTTATTAGACAATATTTTATATATTTATAATATTTTTTGTATACTTTTGTGATAATAAAATAGATTTGAAATAATAATAATAATTGGACAACTTTAGGCGCCGTTTAGCGATAAAATCGCCCCAAGGGCACCTTACATTTTTCTTTTCACCATATAAAAAATGATAATTAAATCACCACATAGGATCGTCACAAAACAAAATAATAAAAATGAATGAATCTAATCAGTTTCGGCTAACTTGACCTATCATTGGCTAACCAGTGACTGACCCGTTTATATGTTTAATACTTGAATGATGGGATGCAAGGTTTTTTAACTTCATCATAACAATTATTACGTTAGATATTTTTCAAATAAACAATGTTGTTTTGCAATTTCAGAAGTTTATTGACCGTTTTAAGTCTTAACATTCAGATAAGTAGAACATCCAAGTTATTAAGAGAAATTGATTGATGAGTCAATAGGTTATAGGTATATCTAATTATAGATTTTATTAATTGATGCAATTAATAGTTTCATAATATTTAATGAATCTTCCACGCACATTTAATGTTATGAAATTGATTAGATCAATTAATGTTATGAAATACGATGTTTATGATGCGACGAATTTTTACGAAACATTATTCTTGAGATACCATCAATATTTTCCTTAAAATATTTAGTTACTTATAATACGTAAGATGAACTCAATATAATCAAACAAAAATGTGTTTAGTACTCAGATTAAAACAATGTTTTCCACCTAGGTTCTTCTGTCTACACATATTCGGAGATAACACAAATAAAGGATGTATAGTGCGGAACTATATACAGAGTCTTTTTAATTTTTACTTTATTTTAAATGGACTTCCATGTACCGTCGGCCTGAAATCTTAATATTAAACATATATAGGTCTACAAGTATATTATCATTAAAATGATTGATACAGAACATAATATCTTCATAATGGTCCTCTGTGTAACATCATTTTGAAGATTGTGATTTTTAATTTTCTCTCAAATTACAAAAGATCCTTAACTGGATTTTGACGCTTGCACAGAAATTAGCAACATTTTACATATTTCACAGCTATTTTTTAAATAATTCAAAGGCATTCAAAGTTAACAGATTTTCTCACATTTTGAAAAGTTAGAGAAAAATAACCCTAAAATATTTCTTACTGTTATTTAAAAAACGCCTACAGTAATGCGATCATATACGAACATAAATCTAATTATATACCTATCAAATAAAATATTTTCCATTTCTTCTGATACTCTTCCATAAGAAATCTGATCGGGGTCCCGAGTAGTAAGAATTTCTTTGACAAGTGATTTGAGTTTGACGTTATTACATTCTTCGCAAGGATCGGAATTTTTAAATAATGTATTTTGATCTCGGCAAACACTATATAATATATTAAAGATATCCAGATATACGTTTTTATATTATTTTCTTATTTTTTTATTCACATATAAATTCACCTACAGGTGTCTATATACAACATTATAAATTTCTAAACAATTCGGCATAGTTCACACCTTGCCCAATTAACGGTAAAATCAAATTAGCTATACCTACCTGATATATTATTAGACAGTATTTCACCATTACTAAAAATAAAAGGACAAACAAATAACACCCACACACACACTCTCACATACACATTCAAACACAAACTCTCGCATTGACAATACCAACGTAATGCAATAGATGAATAGACAATGTATCGGAGGATGGAGGAGAATGGAGAGGAAGGGAAGAGAGAAGAAAGGATTTAGTTGCCGGCAAGTGCCTCATCTATGGACCTCCTAAAAGCATGCAGAGATGAGCCAAATTTGTCAATGTTATCAAACTTATTATCAAAATTGTAGGTGATTCTATGCAAAGAATTGGCGTTAGTAGATGGTGCATTCATGTAAAATTGCCTGTGGTTACGAGTAAAATGTTCCAGGTATATTTCATAAACCTGGCTAGGTCAGGTCAAAGAAACAATATTGTTCTCAATAAATTCAAATGGAATCTCCAATAAGTATATACCTATGGACTCTCTCCAGGTCAAATGGATTTTCAGAATTTCAAAGGGAGCATCTACGTGAAAACCCCAGGAGAATTCCTGACAGAGTAATCTTAATTGTGACATTTTACGTTGGCACCAAAATACATATGTTACAAAAATGACTTTGTACTTAAAATTAAATAGAAAGATGGCCTGTACACATAAAAAACAGTTCGCCTTTTTTTTATTTTTGTCTTCTTTTAAACGTACTTTTTTTATATTAAAATGATCTGGGCTGGCATACACAATCCCAAATACTTTCCTGCACATCTTGCACTAGACTAAAAACCTGTATCGCATAGTGTGGAATACATCGCCAGCGCCGGGGCTTAAACCTGGTACCTCCTGCTCGAGAGACTGCCGCCTCAACCAACTGCGCCAACCATGTACTCTTTTACATTCTACGGAGTCAATTTCATAAAACGCTTCCTACTTGAACATTTCATTGTTGCCTTCGGTTCTTTACCAATATTTATAATATTTTGATACTGAAATCTACCTAGACTTGCAGTCATAAGAATATAATATGATATTTTTTCGTACTTAAAATGTAAAAGACCACTGCAGATATAAACAAGTAGATATGTAAAAAAAATATTATTACCGATGCGATTGCATATCAACAACAGCAAATAGATTCCTTTGAGAATATGAATGCAATACTCTAAAAACCATATTTGTCTATTGAATATTATGCAATACGAAGATGAAACTTTATACTTCATTTAGATTAAAATATCCATCCAATGTTTTGTTTAGTTTTCCCGTATGACAAAAAAGAAATCTAATGCACGATCGGCAATACAAACGAGCATTACTTTAAACAAAATAGATCTGTTATACTTTTATAAGCTTGAGACTTTGTTAGATCCATCTACATTTTATAAATGAATCATGCGGGCTCATAATACGGGGATATTGTGAAATATCTAGGTATTCAATTTATATTTTAAAACCGTCCTTTGAAAAATTTTACCTTTGCATTTCATATAGGTTAAAATATGCATTTTTCCAAATAACTTCTTTGTTGCCCATATATTCTAGAAATGCCTATACCTCTAGTATACAAGTTTCCACAACGGTGCTAAAAATGGCAAGCAGTTTGGCGACATTTTTTAAAAGCATGTTATCTTCTTCTTCGTCAGCCTTGGTCCCTCCACTGCTGGATGTAGGCCTCTTCCATTCGTTTCCAGTCCTTTCGATCCCTCGCCTTTCTGACCCACTGTCTACCCGCTACCGAGGTCACGTCGTCCGCCCATCTTTTCTGGGGCCTTCCGACACCTCTTCTGTTTTCCCATGGCCTCCACTTTACGAGTCTGGGAGTCCATCTATTCTCGTCTTGTCTTGCTATGTGCCCTGCCCATTGCCATTTGAGTCTTGCTGTACGATCCATGACGTCGACAACTTGGGTTCTTCGTCTGATTTCCTCATTTCTTATCCTATCTCTGAGGCTCACACCCAGCAACTGTCTCTCCATGGATCGTTATCTTATACGTTCCTTATTAATTATCAACAACAACACAAAAAAGAAAAAACTTATGCCCAATACTAAAACATAAAATATGATAATTTAACGACCCAGAAATCAATGGTGTGAAAAAGACGAATGGTAAACACACTTTTGTAAGAAGTTAATATTATTTAAGAAGCTTGAACTTCTGAAAGTTCATTTATTAATCTACTAAAAATTCTATAAAGCTCCTACTGTAAATACATAATACTGTAATAAATTTACATAAATTTTCTTATTGACTCTATTATTAATAATAAACAAAACAATCTACATTTAAATTAGTGGAATAATCACACAAATCATTTCCCAAAGCTGCGTCTTCCATCGTAGATGATTTGCATTTAGGTCGTATGATAATTATACTGTACAAAATCTTCTACACATACCTACATGGGTTTAGAAATAGGGGAATCCAATATTACATGTTTCTCTGAGAGAAACAGTACTTGTTGAGCTTTAAGGGCTTGGCACCAAGAATGACGTCACAGTCTTTTCCCACGGCATTAAGGTTCAAAATCGCGTGACAATCGCATGATAAAATGGTAAAAATATCCTTTTTTTGCATTTTTTGGGATTAATTTTACGTCTACCAAAAAACTTTTACGGTATTCCCAAGATTTTAATGCATATTATCAGTACAAAAAAAAAAATACTCCGCGACTTTCGGGAAACGAGTTTCCGTCTTTCGGAAAAAAGATCAGAGTTGTTTTTAATTTATTTTTTTGAGAAATCTATACAAGATATAAAAAATCTTTTACGGTTATTCCCTAGATAAAGGTTCAATGCATCTACCTTATTTTGTTCCAAAGCATATTTAGTAACGGTTGTCGAGATAGAAGGTCTCCCGTTTTTAGAAATTTTTGGTATGCGAAATTCCGTAATGGATGATATATGTATCTCTGATGGGCTAAATGCTCCTTTGTTATAAAACAATTGAATTTAAAACACTACACCCTAGGTACAATAAGTTTTCGAATCACGTCTACGTGTATCGAATTTGGATTGTGTGCATCTAAATTGAAATGAAGATTCGAATTCGTATTGAAATGCCGTAGGAAAATCTCCTCTAAATTGAAATAGTGAAAATGATTGTAGGTAAAGAATAAATCAAATTTGAGTTTAACAAACTCTATGTATATAATTTTATCTCAGCATTTTGAATCCCTCCAGGAATGTGATGAACAGTGGTTGCGTTGTGTTAGCATAGGACGGTGTTATACATTATAGAGATACGTATCCAAAGTGAATAGGGTATTTTGCTTTTTTGAAATCGTTTTCGCCAAAATGAGAATATCGAGTTGTTATTCTCGAAAAATGTATATTTAAAAGTAATATTTTGCTTTATTTTTATACATAATATAAACCCAAATACCTACTTACTGCGCACTTGAAACTAAGTAAAAAGCTTGTGCCTGAAACGAAGGATACATTGATGTATGAATCGATATTTGAAACCGACACCCCAACTCACATAGATATTTAATCCATGCTCACGGATTAGGTATAACATTTATTCTGTAGAAATTCTGCAAGTGTTGCTAAACTGTTACATGGGTAGCCAAAAAGCTACAAATAGCGCACTCATCAAAAAACATCTCTTTCTGAGAGACTGTATCTACTTATGTTTTTGCACTTCACGACGTAAAATATTTAAATTACATAGGTACGGGGTGTGTCTTTTGCATGTCTTTACACGCATGAAGAAAAATTTGAACGTAGACATACTGTGCAATATTATTTGAATACACAAATAAATAAATAAATAAAATCTTTTTTGGATATAAAACAATATTCCAAATGCCGAGTTTATTGCCGTGTAAGTAAGGAAAATAAAGAATACTTTCTTTATCCGTTGTAAATTTTTTAGTTAAAATATTACCTTCCTTATTATTAGATGCCTCGTTTTCTTGGATAGCTTGCATTTCTCGACTTCCCGACATAAGTACAAAAATGTTTTATTATGTCGATGACTTGATAAATAAATGTCGAGAATTTCACGATACAAACGCTTCACTGTGAGGAGGTGTGAAAATAACACAATACTGAAGAATACCATTAGATTGCAAATAAGCCAGCACGACTGCGTACATACGTAGTTTGTGAAAAGCAATTTTACCAATATTTGATAATACTTGTATTGTGTGTATTCCGCACTTTACCACTACACAATATGTAGGTAAAGATTACGTATGTCGATAATAACACAATATATGTGGGAGACGGTAATTGTGTGAATGCTGAGTATTGGTAATAACATTTACAATTCAGTGATTGAATTTTATGGGAATACATAATACTGCTGCCTTGCCTTTCTATACAACAATAATACACATAAATTTAAGGAATGAATTTGGGGTTAGTACCTATAAACGTGAATGTAGCTACGTACTGATCGCTGATATGCAACTCAATAATTTATATACCTACGTACGTAGAGGGTAATGAAGGTCAATCGGTCGAATCAAAGAAGCGCAAACAGGTTATGGACGATCTTGACTTGGCTTTACCAAACATTGTAATTCAAAACAAATATTCTGGGTAAAAAATACAAAAAAAAAACAGATATCTGTTGAAATAAGTACTTTATTGAACTACGAGATGTAGAAAATACGATGTTCTTGAAAAGACCTTTGTGTAGTAGTATATAGAAACATGAGTAGGGGCAGAAAAAAGGACCCAACTATGACAACACGGTCATTTCCCGCGGCGCAATGATTCAAAATCGCATGAACAATCGCACTCAATGTTAAAAAAAGCGTTTTATAAACTATTTGAGGTTAATTTCGCTTCATTAAAAAAAACTTTTACGGTTATTCCCTAGATTTTAATGCATATTATCCATACAAAATAAAAATGTCTCCGACTTTCGGGAAACGAATAGCTGTCTTTCGGAAAAAGGTTAAAGGTGTTTTTCATTCTTTTCTTTTGAGAAATGTGTTCAAGATATAAAAAATCTTTCACCGGTTTTGCCTAGATAAAGGTTCAATGTATCTACCATATGTTTTTCCAAAGCATATTTAGAAAGATTGTCGACACTTATGTAAAGTCTCTCGTTTTTTCAAATTTTGTGAAATGTCAACATATGTATACCTACCTCCACTATTTACGTATTTAGGTCTAACCGTCTATCGCATGAGGCATTTTGTGTAATTCTGACGTCATTTTCTTGAAAGCGACGATAAATGATTTTTTAAAAAAGGATCTGGACTTCCATAACCCAAATACTTTTCTGCACACTTTGCACTAGGCTAAAAGCCTGTATCGCAAAGTGTGTAATACATCGTCATCGCCGGGGTTTGAACCTGGCACCTCCCGCTTGAGAGACTGCCGCCTCAACCAACTGCACCAACCATGTACTACGCTAAACAAATTAATACTACACGCAGAAGAAAGCCCGAAAACCACACAACGGAATTGAGTTCTCCAAGAATGACTACAATGATATGACTTGAATCGCATGTTTGTTCGACTTATTCCTCTAGATAACAAGACGACCAAAACCTCGTATATATCTACAATATTTAGTAAATATGACGTGTAGATACTTAATAAAATTATAACTTTATAACTAGATAAGGAGCGTCGGAAGGCCGCCAAAGAGATGGACCGACGACATTGTCCAAATCGCTGGAAGAACCTAGATGCGGAAGGGTCAGAACAGAGACGAGTGGAAACGGATGGAAGAGAATATCCACCAGTGGAGGGAAGAAGGCTGAGGTAGAAGAAGTAGAAGTAGATACTTTAATCATAAACATATTATGAAATTATTCATAACATGTAGGTATACGGTGAAGTCAAAAAATAGTATCTATGAATTCTAAGTATGTAATAATTTTTGTAATTTAGCATGCTAATAATAATAATAATTTTCTTTATTCATCTCATCAATAAAGTACATATTATAACATAATTGAAAAAAAAAAAAATAACAAATATAATTAAAATCACCCCTCAAAATTGAGCAATGCTCGTGCTTTGAGGGAGAACACACACACACATGAAGCAATAAAAAATAATAAAGAAGATAGATATTAGTTAGTTAGTAAAGATAGTAAAGAAATACAAAGAGTAAAATATAATAATAATAGAATAAAAAAATAATAATAATAAATAAAATAAAGTGAGATTAAAACAGAATCAAAAGATAGACCAAAAATAATAAATTACAATATAAAATAAAAAAGCAAGAACAGTAGAAAAACAAAGAATAAAAGTGTAACAACAAAACACAAAAATAAAAATTGTAAAAAATAAAAAAAATAAAGTAAATAAATAAAGTAAATAATGTGAGACTGAATCAGAAACAACGATACAATTGAAACAACTATATACATACATATACACATTCATACATGTTTACATAATATATGTACACACACACACACACACACACACACACACACGCACCTATATAATAAAGCATTCTTCTATAGTTTGTTCTTAATTTTCAATTTGAATAACTTATAGTTCAGCGTTGGATCACATCTCAGTTTCCTATCTAATGAGTTGTACCACTTTACCCCCAAATACCCGTAATGATGTTGTCCATTTGTTGTTCGCCTCAGTGGGACTTTAATCAGCCCAATCCCGCGTAATCTAGTTACCATAGTTTCTCGAGGATGAATTTTGGTTACAAAATATTCTTTATAGATTTGGCATACCGCAACTTTCTTATATATTTTTTCGACTGAGAGAACCTGAAATTCCCTAAAAAGGTCATCAGTGGGATAATCTAAGGGTTTCTTCAAGATGATTTTAATTATGCTACGTTGAATGACTTTAAGGGTTGACAGGGTGACCTCATAGGCGACCCCAAGCAATTATTCCATACTGCAATACAGACTGCGCAAGCGCGTAATAAACCATTTTCATTGACTTTACATCCAGTATGTCCCTAAGTCTATAGAAGATGTAGTAAATCTTTCTAAGCCTATCCGATGTAATTTCAATATGTTTTTTCCACTTGACGTTTTCATCGATAGTGACTCCCAGATACTTGACACAGTCACTGCGTGATAACCTTGAACAACCCGTTCCCACACAATCCAGATGCGCCCCGCAAGAATGGCCATGGATTTTTATAACCTCATCCACCGGAGCACCCCGTCTGTACAGTGTGAATGGTACGTAATTAGTTTTTTCAGCATTCAAAGATAGCAGATTATCATCCATCCATTTCTTAAGCATAGTAACCTCACCATTAGCCCTGTTTGCAACCTCCCTCCATGAGTCTCTACTCACCAGCATCACAGTGTCATCAGCAAAGGACAAAATTGTTGACTCCAGGGGCAGGGAAAAAATCTCATTGACATATATTATGAATAACACCGGACCCAGGACAGTACCCTGAGGGATGCCAAATGATGCAATTTTAGGATCGCTCCTATGTCTACCAATCCTAACCCGCTGTGAGCGCCCCTGCAAGTAGCTCCCGAACCATCTTCGCACATTTCCACAAATTCCTATTTTATTTAATTTGTTTACCAGCTTCGAGTGACTCACGCTGTCAAATGCCTTTCTCAGATCTACAAATATACCCATACATTTTTTGCCCTCGTCTAAGGACTGGAAAACAACAGATGTCAATCTAGCGATTGCATCATCCGTTCCCATTCCCTCTCTAAAGCCATACTGATTATTGTGTATAATTTTCTCTGTTGACAAGTAGCTGGTCAACTGTTCCTTTACTACCTTTTTAAATATTTTGGCAACATTAGACACGAGTGAGATGGGTCTGTAATTACTTACCTCCTTCTTATCACCAGTTTTATACACAGGAGTAACGATGCTTGCTTTATAGGTTTCCGGAAACGTACCATTGTTCAGGCTGACGTTGACAATATGTGCAATAGGATGGGACAGAGCTAAACAGTTCTGTTTCAATATCTCCACTGAAACACCATCAAAACCTGGCGCCGCTCCCCCTTTAAGTCCATTGATTATCTTTGCAATTGCTTCGTGGTCAGTCGGCTTGAACATAGTAAAGCTCTTATCCGTCAGTTCATCCCGTTTAATTTCCTCTTCCTCATACGATTTGCTAATCTCTTCGGCTAGGCTGCTACCCACACTCGCAAAATAGTTGTTGAAGTGATTTGCCACGTCAGCGGACTCCTTTTTAACATTAACTATCCTATCACCGATACTTATCTCTTTTATGTTGGAGGTCTTCTTTCTCTTACTTATGATCTCATTGATTGCATTCCAGACTTTTCTGTTCTCAGATCCTGCTCGTAGAACTCTGTCAGAATAAAACTCTATCTTGGACCTCCTTATAAGTATAGTGAGCATATTTCTATACTGTTTGTATTTTATTTTCAGTCGTGAGTCATCAGGAAATTTTTTGGTCCTTATGTATAACCTTTCCTTTTCGCGAATCGATTTAACCAAACCAGCAGTAATCCACGGTTTGATTGCCCTAAACCTAGAATTTGTACCAGCAATACGCCTGCTTCTGGGCCTCTGTGTGGCTTCTTGAATATGGTCATTCAATGTCTTATGGAAATTCAATGCACACACGTTTGCATCATACGATTCATAAGTAGTTAACCATTTTTCATTCTTAAGAAGTTCATTCAGTCTTTCATAGTCAACCATCAGTCAAATAATGCAATAAAAATTTAATTGCACCGTAGATATATGCTATTAGATTTTATGATAATTAATCACTAGTTTGCATTGATAGTAATTAGGTACTTACCTAATTAAAGAAATCAGGTGATGTTGTTTATAATTGGCTACCAAATCCAACAAAATGCAGATAGCGAAAGAGACAGTGATCGAGAGAGATGGGATATTTTGTTCTTACTTTTGCTCAATTTAGGAATACGTTAAAACGAACAATAAAATTAACACAATTATTTAGTAACATCTTCACAGACTCTTAAATGCTACAAAAAATGGGAGAAGCCAATCGATGGTAGAAATGTTTGTTGTATTGCTGTGGTGATTTTATAGACTGCATTCAAAAAGTATTTTTTTTTCAGTAAGAGGTCAGAAGAGAAATTATTGAAACTTGCCAGAGGTTTTGTAAAATACGAGGACTTCTTTCAGTTGCTTGACTCACAGTTAGATACCTAATGTATCTTCAATAGGTTTGTTTTAGTTAAGTATCTACTAACCTGCTAAAACAGAATCATCCTTCTCTTCACATAACTCATCTCACTTGAATATACCTAATCGGACATTCGCAAAACTCTTCGAGAATGAATGGAGAAAGTCACCCACGCATCAGGAAGAACCCTGCTGATCGGTGTGCGCACTAAAGTAGCGTAGTCAAATACCTACCTATACGTCAATAATTGTATAAATCATACGTATTAAGGGCATGGCACCAGGAATGACGTCACAGTCTTTTACCACGGCATTAAGGTTCAAAATTGCGTGACAATCGCATGATAAAATGGTAAAAATAGCGTTTTTTTCCATTTTTTGGGGTTAATTTTGCGTCTATCAAAAAACTTTTACGGTTATTCCCTAGATTTTAATGCATATTATCAGTACAAGAAAAAAATTTACTCCGCGACTTTCGGGAAACGAGTTTCCGTCTTTCGGAAAAAAGGTCAGAGGTGTTTTTAAATATTTTTTTTGCGAAATCTATACAAAATATAAAAAATCTATTACGGTTATTCCCTAGATAAAGGTTCAATGCATCTACCCTATTTTGTTCCATAGCATATTTAGTAACGGTTGTCGAGATAGAAGGTCTCCCGTTTTTAGAAATTTTTGAAATGTCGGTATGCACACTCTTAATGGGATGTTTAAAATGTAGGAGAAACTATTGTAATGAAAGTGATTAAAATTTAGTAAAACTCCGTGTTGGATGTTGATATCTTTGATGTCATATACCCTAACTAACTAATTTAACACATGTGAGAAATACGGTCTTATATTAAAAAATAAAAATTATGACGTATATTTTTTTTACCTAACTGCATTACAATTTCAGAATTAATCTAGAAAATATTTCTCAATCTTACGGCCCTATTTTAACTATTTTACTAAAAATTGGATAGTTTTAAAAAATTGTAATAAATCGGTATTCTACAGAATTATTTCTATCCTTTATACCTAATATTTTGAAGAATATGTCATACGTCAAAGAATCTGTATATTTATGTAATATGCTTTAACAAAAATACAAGAACTTCAGGACTATACTTTATGAAGTAGTAGATTAATAAGACCTATACAATATATAAAACTATAATTATTTATTTTAATAATGCATATTAATACCTACCTGCCAATGCTTAGGAAGAGCCTGAAGAAGCCAAGCCGAAGGCTTGACTAAACGTCGGAGAGAATTTAGTTTAATTGGGAAATTATGCAGTAGGTAACTTATTTTTAAATCATTTATATAATTATCATCTTTGTGTCGTATTTATTGTTAATATTACACACCTACAGAGGAATTACCTAGTGGTAAAGTACATTCCTATATTACGTATTTGCATTTACTTGCAAATTATCTTTTTTTATAAAGCATGTAAATAACTTACCCTTTTATATTCACACCTAAAAACCTTCTAATTAATCGATTATGTCGTGCACAAAAACTCTATTTAAAAATGTTGATACTTTATAAAAGTGTAGTTGTAGGTGTAATCAAATATAATGTTGTCTAATCATTAACTAATTAATATAGTAATGAACTATAAACGAGAAAAGTTATTGTAACTAGTGTAATGAAGTTAGTTAATTATTAATATATTTCTCAATAATATTGTGGTTGCAAATAAATGCTACAAAGCTTTAGAGGTAATTTTTTTTTCTAGGTTATATTGGGTAGTGAATAATATGTACTTATTGCGATGTCAAAGGTATAAGAATAATTTGTTGGTAAAGTTTTCCGAAGTTTTCCTTTTGAATAAAGTTGCATCGATGATTGAGGGAATATACGCGTCGCGGCGCTTTTCAGATGGCGTCGCGTGCCATTACAAGGGCAGTCGAACTGCCACTAACATTTTGAAGAATCTCTTGGGTCAAACGTACGGGAAAACTTTAGCATGCGCATGCGGTGTACCCTTGCAAGCAAACACCTGTCAGAAGAAGAATCTCCTTCCGATACTCAGCAAGGACACTAAGTGTAATACCTCACTCGAGTGTCGTTCTGATGACTCCAATGACTTCTTGAGACGAACTTAAGCACCTCTTATGATTGTGCAATCTATCGTGCAGATTTGAACGCGTTGTTGCATCGAATCCATAAACGCGTTGCACATTTGCATACAATAAATTGCATTTCTTTACTACTCATCATATCTCCGTTCCTTTTGTAAGCAAAGATGTAAGAAGTAGGCAGTTATCAGTATCCTGTTTCAAATATTATAAAATATTTCACATTCTTGCGGTGTTTGTTTTTTAACAGAATTTTCCTCGTCTAGATAAAAATAACTCTGCACTTGTTTTGGATTTATTATACTGCGTAAATATATTCATGCATATACATTTTTTATGAGATTAAATTGTACGAAATTTACATCTGTTGTTATTTTTCACGTGTATTATTGAAGTATAAAATAAAAAAAAATAGATATTTATTGGCCAACAAAAATTTTAAAATCCCATGCAAGTAAGTAGAAAGCAAAGAAAGTTAAATTAACTAATTACAAAATAATAATTACTTTTGACATTCAAGGAACATTGATCAAAAATAAAACTACATAGATTATAACGTAGAAAAAAACGTTCCTAGGTATATAACGATCTCCAGAATGAAATTTATCGTTGTTGCCACAATTTCCAAGTGTAATAAAGAAAGAATAATCGTCATTTTGTTGGTACATTATTGCCAAATTAAGCTGAGCCTATTTTTATGGTGAATTCTCTACTACTACTTATATTTAGGAAATTGTGGGAATGATTTATAGACTCTTTAAAAAAATTAAGGAAAGATTGGGAGATACTTCATAGAGGACGGTGATATTCTGAAAGACGAACAAAAATAATTGTTTTAGCTAAATTATTTACTAGATAGTTTGTGCATAAGACATAAGTGCATCAGTGAATGTAGCTTAATATCCACAAAAGCTCCTAAAGCTACTTATTTCCGCCGATCGTTAAAAAAAAGCTGTTTACGAGAAGTCTCATAGCATAGTTGACCTTCAGGTCAACCTCCAAAGTACTTGATATACAAAAATATACCTACGCGTATACATTTCTGGTTTAGCACGGTGTTTTTTTTTTAGTAATGTTATCCCAAATTAATAAAGCTAATTATGAATACGAGATTTTTTAAGAAATTGCAACAAGAACCATTAAACCAACGTGCATTACGATTTTGCAGGTGTTCTGCCTTCTAATAAAGAATAAAATTGATTGCCTCTCGCTTATATACTTACTGTCTTTATCGGCAAAATACATTAGTTATCAAACATCCAATCGACTCTCGTACAAAATAATCATAAATTCTCTGATTATTAGTGGAAATATAGTAATTACCCATGTCACAAAACCTGTCGTGTAATGCGCTAATGAAAGTCAAAAAATTAATGTCAATAATTTTAATAAAAAAATACCTACATATGTATATTTATATTATTGATGTATTTTATATCCTCTACTAATACTAATTCCCTGTACATAGGTATGAGTCTTTAATTTTAATTAATTAATTTTTCCGTCTCTAAAACAGATTAATTAATAGATATTATAATTTGATTCTCATAATTATTGATGATTATGTTAATCAATTAATTACAGTGTTAATTATTATTTATTGGCACATATCTATGTTTTTTTTAATTTATTTATGAAATGAGAAGTGTCCCTACATGAGACCTTTTCACTTTTAATAAAGTATTTATTTACTTATTTCTCAAGTTAAACTAACATAAGATACTGTGCGGAAAATTAAAATTAGATATAATCTCGAATGAGTTCAAAATTTATTTAACCTAATAATATGTAATGAGAAAATTTTGATACAATTACACATTATATGAATCGTTTAGTAAGGTTCTGTTTTACGAGTCATAATAATATTTATGAGTTTTCAAATAATAATGCTTTTAGCCAAGCCTTCAAATTATTGAACAAAATTAAAAATCAAACACCCGTAGGTACTCTTAGTCCAATATCCCAAATGTCATATAGGACATTCCTATGCGTTTCAAATTAAGAAAAATCCTGTTTTACCAGAATTGTTATTAGACAATTACAGGTATATGTGTATGCATTGATATTGTATTTTATATCCTACAGTATTTAATGAACTAAGTGTGTATGATTTGAGATAATACCTAAATTATTTAGGTATGGAAATCTGTACCTATGAACGGACAGAATTACATTAAGTTTTTTCTCACTCCTCAACAGATGGCGTTAGCCTCGAAAATTAGGTTAATTGTGAAATCGTTTCCAATAAAACTTTCAAAAATTACACGATTGACAGAAGGATGTGGTGTAATGGGTTAACGTTGCCCTGGGCATAAAGTGATCACTTAAGCCAGCCAAAGCCGACTCGTAAGTGTCGGAACACCTATCCTGCTTCCTCCCAAAGGAAGTTCGCATAACGCTGCATTATGTGAATGAAGATGCCTCTCGTCTCTGTTGAGAAAAAACTTAAGTGTGTATGCTGAAAGATTATTTGTCATAAAGGATACTGCTTGACTAAATCAGTGGACTGTAATACCTAATAATATATCTGGATATTACATTTGATATAACAACATGATAGAGAAGGCTTCACACTCGTGTTATTGTGCTGTGATAGGATTAATATTAATTGGTATCTGAAGATGATTCTGCATTAGCAGACATATTATTATTAAATTATTATAATTCACTTCTTGATTAGCTCAATTCAAGCTACGTTGATGTACCTACACTCCTACAGTATTAACATTCACTTGCAATTCACCTTTCTGTACCTTTACCGACACCCGCTGAGACAGAAAATTCTAAGTACAATCGTGAAGTCTGAAATTCTTTACGAATGCCTGACAAGTAGTTATTTCGTAGGATCTATGAACATCAGATATGCGCAATAATTTCATGTATATGTTTCAAAAAGGGAAGTAAGTAGTGATAAAACTAGGTATTACAGGCGCAAACCTACCTAAGAACACGATTCCCATCGAGTTACCTGTTGGATGAAATGATAGGTATAATAGAGTCTAATTTGACGTAATCCAATAAGCAATGTTAGCCTCGGCTTCCCTTCTGAAGAAATCCACCCTTCGCCACTGCTAGGTAAGACGCGGACGTAAGCTGGAAGAGATCGCGGTGGATGAGTATTATCTTGTTTACTTTTTTTTTTCATATAATATTCACTTAGAGAATAAATAAATAAATAAGAATTATTATACTTCTCATAATAATATTTCTGATGTGGGTAAATTTATATTAACAAACGGGCAATTTCATTAAAATAAAAATCAGTCATTGATTGAGTTGAAAAATTAACAACAGTCAGATAATAAAAAGATAATTTGTGGTTATGACCTGAATATATTCAGTATGTTACAAAGGGTAGCACGTAATAATTATTTCAATATAATTTATATGCGAAGTGCATTGCTATTCAATCAGATTAATTGCTATATAGCAAACACAATACAGAGAGCATGAATAACTCTAAACCATATACATAGTTTTCAGGTATATCATAAAAATATATATCACAATTAGTAGTCAGGTACGCAGTCTACGCACTCATGTCTTGCAGTAAGTGTGAGTTTACAATAAATAAAAATTATAGAGCAGAGAATTTCAAATCATATGGATATCTCTTCAGTCAGAAAACCTGGATGTTCACTTTCCAGCTGCTGTGCATCAAAGTAAAATGTGGTACATTATCCTGCGATTTGAGTCTATTAAAAGAATCGATCAACAACTTCGTTTCATAGTTATTAATTGAATTTTTCTAAATACAATTTAAGAGTATGCATACGACATTTCAAAAATTTCTAAAAAAGGGAGACCTCATATCTCAACAACCGTTACTTTATATGCTTTAATACAAAGTAGGGTAGATGCATTGAACATTTATCTAGGGGATAACCGTAAAAGTTCTTTGATAGACGCAAAATTAACCCCCTAAAAATGGAAAAAAACGCTATTTTTACCATTTTATCATGCGATTATTCACGCGATTTCGAACCTTAATGCCGTGGGATATGATTGTGACGTTATTCTTGGTACCAAGCTCTTAAATACAATGTGTAAGCAGTCAGCTGATCTCAAATAATCTGAATCTTGCCGTAAAAGTCTTGTGAGAATTTTGCAATTTTCTTTACAGATAAGAAGTAAATCATTCCTTAGGTTTATATCGCTAGTTTTAGCATTACTATTTTAGGAGAAATATCTTATTATATCTTCTTACCGTTATTTATTGAATTAGATCTCTAAATAATTTGATCCATACAAAAAAGCAAAATCCTTGTAAACCCACTATACATAGGGTTCGACATATCAAAATAACTTTAATATACTCGCAAAATGTACCTGAAAAATAAAAATAAGGAGATTTTTTTATTAAATTCTCAAAATTTAATTATCCCCTGTTGTTTGAAAAAATAATACCTTGATTTGTAAGAAACGCTAACTAGAGAGAGCATATCATTGCTATACTAAAGAAAAGATTTCTCATAATCTACACTACACAGTGAAAGTAAATGTGAGTGCTTTGTTCTTGTGATCTTGATGTTATGTTATCACGTTACAAAGTGGTTGATATTAAGATAGGAGTTTGACAAAAACAAAGGATTACTTAAATTCTTTACAACAGAGATATGGAACTCATTTCTCCAGCAGTCGCGGCTTAACAGTTAACCCAACAAAATAATGGATTAAATATACTATAAAATTATGAATACCTAATGCAAATGTTAGAGATAAAATTAGAAATGAAGAAATCAGACGCCGAACAAAAATCACCGACATAGCAGACCGTATCGATAAATTAAAATGGTAATGGGCAGGTCATCTTGGGAGACAGGTAAACGGGAGATAGTGCAGGAGCTATGAGAGGGCTTTCGTTTGCATAATATGAGGACCGAATCGAATGTTAATCCAGTGGGCGCGGGTTCAATCCCCGACCTACTCCACTTCACAACACAAGCTTTTAAAGCTTTCTGTGAAGTGTACAAAGATGTATCTGGGTTTATTTCGATAAACCCAGATTCATTTTATAAAAAAAAAAAAAAAAAACATCAATTCATTATTGTTGGGGATAGATCAAATATTAAGGAACCGGTTCTTGCCTTCCATTTTCTGGTCAATTTTTTTTACACCCCTCAAAGGCAGTAGATGGGGTCTATGCTATGTCATTTTAATGATTATTTAAGTCTTCAATTAATAGTTTATTATAATGAGAAAATGAAGCTGGGTTGTTAAGTAAAATAAAAAAATAAGAATAATAAAAAGACTTTGCTCAAGATCTGAGACCGGCAACTATGATCGGATTCTTATTCCTGAGACCCCAATCAATGAGAAAACTCATCTTGCCGACAACTGCGGTGGTCCCCTCTAATTCCTTCCCCTCCCCTCTCCATGATGTATGGTAAAAATAAACACATTCTAGTATGGAGACCCAACAGTCAAGTGGACCTTAAATTTTGGTATGTCGTATTCCTGTACCGTTTGTTTTTGTTTTCTATTAGCGATATTAAATTTCAGGTGCGAAGAATTCGCACGTGACAGTGTTTGAAAGTCAAATATAATTTTTCCCCAAGGTTATGAATTTGAAGAATGCGTAAGATATATAGTATAGTTTATAGTTAAACTCTGTGAATAAACTGAATATTTCAAGACTTCTTGGTATACGAATAGTATTCACTTTGTCGAGATATTTCAGCTCGTATTAACTAACAATCCGTGGGTGATATTGTAGTCATTAATCGTGTGAGACATCAGATCCATAATACTTAGATGGGACTTGTATAACTGGATTGGATTGGTAAACCTGTGGGTAAAATGTGTCCGTTAAGACTTAAACAGGAAGCAGGCTAATTAATGAAATCCGGACATTTTGAATCTCACTATTTGCTTGTGATGGGAATATGTTACTTCGGGCAAAAAGTGTTTAGACTGCTTTTTATACAATACATTACTAAGATGTCGTAAGAATGAATTAGTAAATGGCATATTTATATTAAATTACAATTTCTAATGAAGATTTTTGTCAGTGTAGTTCCAATGTATAGTTGTAGATATCTCTACGGAGTTGAACTGCATATAATGGACGGAGATTGTCGAAAATTGTCATAGATTGAAAGGAAGATGGATTCAAGTGTATGTCAGTTCTATTGATGTAATCTGTCGATATGAGATTCGATATTAATTAATGCCCTTAGTTTAGGATGTCTGATGGAGACCTACTACCTACCTAATGTAAATTGACAATTCAGGAACGTGAACACTGTGCAGTATGCACCCACTAGGTAGTTCAAAAATACTTCTTCGTCTAAAATAGTTACACGGGATCATGTTAGGTTGATAAAGTAATAATGTTTTGCTATTTATTGCTGTTATTTTGAGGTGATCAGTAGTCGGGTTGTTAACGCGCTCGACTGTTAACCTGGCGGACGCGGGTTCGGTCCCCGATGCCGACTTTTTGCCGACAAGCTTTTCAAGCTTTCTGTGAAATGTACAAAATTATATTTTGGTCTATTTCGATAAGCCCAGATTCACTTTTCTTAATTATTTTTTTTTCTATCTATATATCTTATTAAAAGTTTAATAAAAAGAAATTAGCATGAAAATATCATACTCACTATGCAGATGGACGTATCCCAAAAAACTTATAATTGGAGGAAACCTTTTTGAAAAAGTCAGTCATTAAATTTAACAACAGTCATGAATCTCTGAAAAACCCCTTTTTAAATATCCAAAATATAATTTACGTAATCTACGGCTCTACTGATGCAGGACGGACAAGTAAAACCCCATTTTGACAAACCCCGTTTCAGTAATGTTTTCAAATCAATATCAATAAATAAAATATTACTAGAGGTTCAGGTATCATTTGCCTGGTCGATGCTAAGTCCTCCCTACAATACGACCGACGTGACATAATTTGAAATGAAATAATGAAATTATTACAATTGACCAAATCCTGTCTGTAATTTGAATTGTCACGCATCACTGCAGCATTCTGATTTGATGACAGACCTTCTGTAATAACAGAATCAGCTTACACATTCAATCTCACTTCGGGGTATATTTCCATAACCCAATTAGGAGTACTGTCTACACGAAAATTATTTAATTAATACCTAACGAAATGCTAACTGCCCTCTCTACATTCTGTTGACACAAAATCTCTTAATATTTATGTATATTATTATTTTATAATATTATCTTCTTTGATTCCAGTCTTCGTAACCTTGTAGAGTCCAAGTGCCATCACTAAGCTGCCTTCAAAAGAAAGAATCAGAACTTTAGGTATTTTGAGTTTCTTATCGAAATGGGTATTGAGTATGAGTCCGTTCGTAACGCCTATGTTCCAACCCCCTGTTCCATGCATATGTATGCAATTATATGTGATATTGAAACTACGTGTTTTTCGCGATTACCTGTGTCAGTACCTTTTTTGCTTATATGCAGCGCTTGACTATTATGCAAAAGAACGATTTCCACAAACTAATCAATGTCTTGCGGAATATATTTTCTACGAGTGTGGTATTTATTTCTCACTAAGTCTACCCTTTCCCTTTATAGAGACAAATAGACCTCTCACCTAAATTCAGATTCTTGTAATAATAATAATACAAGTTCAAATTTCCTATAATTATTGTGTTTCTAAGTGAGTGATCAAATAGACTATTTTATACATACATACGTACGTATATAAATATATGATACTAGCTGAGTTACCCGTGCTTCGCAACGGCAAACATGGATGGTGAAGTATGTCGACAGTATGACCAAAAACGCGTTCATCCATGTGTTAGCCAATATAGTGAGTTTTAGGGGCTCTATAAAGTATACACATGACCCCACACAACGCTTGGATTCCCTAATCATCATGGAACCTCTCCGTGTCTCTAATAGCTTGAGCTGGACAAAATGTGGCTTAAGATCTGAACTCCTTTTCCAACGCCCTTTCATACGATACCACACATGACCCCACCAACCCTTGAATTCTCTCATCATCATGGCACCTCCTAGTGAAAGCTTTTTATCAAAAATAGCGACGTTAAAACCTAAAGCAGATCGGTACAAAAGTTTTTGTGAATTTTCACAGCAATCCATCATAAATTGCGGGAGTTGTGCGAACACTTACAAAAAACTGACTTATTTTTATATATAAAGATCTAATTAGTTATACTCCACTGCATTGCTTGTTTTATCCCAATGTTGGCTACATATAAGCGCTAGTAGAATGAAGGAATAGATAGAATTCGTTATGATGCCTTGTAAACATTGTTGTTTTTTTTTTACATAAGTCGTAGGTCCGTGGTAGGTCCTTTTGAAATTATGTAGCATCATTGCGAAAGGTGTTCACTAACTTTTAAAATAAAGAAGCTTATTTGTAGAGTAAGATCATAAAATCCACATTACAAGTCTGTCAAGCGAATTAATTTAAAACTTTCATTTATTTATTTTTTAATTAAAATTTTATATGCTGGCAACAGTGACTTTTTTATATAACTTTTCAATAATAACATTGGGAATACATCAGACTTCCTAACCCTTAGCGACGAAGCTATACAATACATAAGAAATCTAGATTTAAGTCTCTGACAAGCAGTTCACTCTGCGCTTCTAACATGTTTTACACTTTGACATAACGAATGTAATATGATATAGAGGTGTGATGTTGGCCATACGAAAAATTAAATTAAATAATAACATTACGAAAATACTTAATAACAGAAAGTTATAGAAACTTTAATAACCTATAATTCTTACATATTTTTTTATTTCTCTAGGGTGCATCTGTAAAAAGTTATAATCATTTTAAACTGAAAAACGGCCGGAATTTTGTCGGTTTTTGGCTCGCCCTAGTGAACGTTTGTACGTGGTGGGGAGGTCGCTGAATTACAACACATTCTGAACCACAAGACCGAATTAACTACAAATATATCCACAAATCAGAAATACTTCTCGACTTGCAAGGTAAAATTCTTAATTAGACGGACTAAAATGAAAAATAGACGGAAATATTCCGTGAGTCATGACGATGTGAAGAAGCACAAAGTGCCAGTGGGAAAGTTAATTTCATAATGTAGTATTCAGTATTAGTTCTCGGATGTAATTAGTATTAAACAAACACTAATTAGTTACCATAGTATCAAGTACAAGTTTTAATCATTATAAATATTAAACATTCATTAAAAAATATCCAACAGCGTTAAATGATCTTATTCCCATTCCCACAAATGTAACGCAATTTTTGTAGCGATTATGGGCTTGGTACCAAGAATGAAGTCACAGTCATTTCCCACGGCATTAAGGTTCAAAATCGCGTGAACAATCGCATGATAAAATGGTAAAAATAACGTTTATTTTTTAATTATTTCGTGTTAATTTAGCGTCTATCAAAAAACTTTTACGGTTATTCCCTATTTTGTTCCAAAGCATATTTAGTAACGGTTGTCGTGATATAGGGTCTCCCGTTTTTAGAAATTTTTGAAATGTCGGTATGCGTACTCTTAAGCGTTATCCAAGATTTTCAATTTATTGTTATAATAAGGGGTGCAAAGTTAGTTCGCCTCCTCGTGGTGCACACCCTGGGTAACGCAAAATGAACTAACACAACGGTCGCCAGACAATAACTTCATCAATCTCCTGGAGTGTACATCACATAACAAAGAAGATCAAAGCACCATGCGATAAATAAATTTATTGTTAAATAAATGCCAGGATAAATTGGGAGCCAATTGTTGTTAGTAAAATAACATGACGGATGAAAGATTCATCATTCCATTTATTTATTTATTTACCCCGTAAGTCTTTACTCAAATTATAAACCGTACAGGGGTCGTTAAGCATTAGGAATTAAATTGAAATTGTACTAATCCATAATTCTGAACTTCGACATTATATTAAAAAAATGGACAGTCTTATAACACGAAATAAGAATAAAACTTAATAGAATTTCTCTTCTGAATAAACTGAGTCAATAATCATGAATACCTAATCATAAAACAAACTAAAAGTTAATATTGACCCAATACAAATTTCAATTATAAAGAAAAAGTAAAAATAACAATCCGATTCAGAATGAAATCCTTTTTAAAGAAGTACAAAGGATATTTCATACAGGGTATACGTAAAACCTGAACCACCAGGAAAAAGCAAAGCATTGTTCCTATACTAAATGAGCCTAAAATAAAGTACCTAGGTTCAGCACATGTGAAAACAATGTTTGAATTGTGTCCCTCAAATAAAACATATAGTCACATTTCCATGCGGGCTTGCTGGAAAAACCATTATCGTCTCGATTATAATCTATTGATGTTATTTTTGGCATCTCGTGCATTAAGAGTATGCATATTGACATTTCAAAAATTTCTAAAAACGGGAGACCTTATATCTCGACAACCGTTACTAAACATGCTTTGGAACAAAATAGCGTAGATGCATTGAACATTTATCTAGGGGATAACCGTAAAAGATTTTTTATATCTTGTATAGATTTCTCAAAAAAAAATTAAAAACACCTCTATTCTTTTTTCCGAAAGACGGAAACTCGTTTCCCGAAAGTCGCGAGTAAAAAAAATTTTTTGTACTGATAATATGCTTTGAAATCTAGAGAATAACCGTAAGAGTTTTTTGATAAACGCAAAATAACCCCTAAAAATGGAAAAAACGCTATTTTTACCATTTTTTCGTGCGATTGTTCACGCGATTTTGAACCTTAATGCCGTGGGAAATTACTGTGACGTCATTCTTGGTGCCAAGGAATCCTTTATGAGGAACAACTGAGAGGAAAAATTATTATTATGAACCTGTTTTATTTAATACGATACTCCCTGTGTAATAGAATTTACTTCCATTAAATTTAATCCAGTACAAATTTGTTTTACGAGATTGTTAAGTGTCTTCGATATAATTTAATAAATTTACCGCTTTTCTCTTCACCCGTCAGATATGTACTTTGTTTCTTTATATCCCATCAAATCCGTATTTTTCTTCATCCGAATCGGCCTCTGGGTGATGACGATAGTCACCCTCATACTTAGCCCCATAACCTTATTGGCGTCATAATCTATCCATCGGGTCAATATTTATCCGCAGCCACTCCTTGAACTCCACCAAACAGTACCTAATAGAGTCAACTATATTCGCAAGACACATGCCCAATCCCACCAACTACCACCTAGGAAGGAGAGCCCTAAGAAATTTCCATACAAAAACAGAGATAATATTCTATTTATTGAATAAGGAACATCCGCTTGCAGCACCATCACAGCCTAAATCCATATGAAATGCAACATGCAGCTCACCTACGTTAGGTGCCCAAATATCTCCGCCCAGAGTAGCCTAAATCCATATGAAATGCAACATGCAGCTCACCTACGTTAGGTGCCCAAATATCTCCGCCCAGAGTAGCCTAACAGCCTAAATCCATATGAAATGCAACATGCAGCTCACCTACGTTAGGTGCCCAAATATCTCCGCCCAGAGTAGCCTAACAGCCTAAATCCATATGAAATGCAACATGCAGCTCACCTACGGTAGGTGCCCAAATATCTCCGCCCGGAGTAGATTACCTTTGATTTCAATCTGATAAACTTTTACTTTATTCTACTTAGATGTTTCTGATTGGATGTTCAACGGTAATCATAGGCTATACACAAATTCCTTATTTTTAGTTGAATTAAATTAAGGTCTTCTGTTCACTAGAGCCTTAAAATCCTGATTATTTCAAAAAACATGAGAAAAGATGCTACTCATCACCCAACGGATTTGAACCACTTACTCAATTATAAAAGTAATATATAAAGGGAATCCATATTTATTTTTTATAATATTTTTTTATCGCAAATAAATATATACAGTATACACAGCATACAACAAATTTACATAACACAGTATCTCGCTCGTATGGTTTATAAATAATATCAATTTATATCAAAATGCCTAAATAAAATTAGTTAATATGCCTATTAAATAAATAAATAAATCAACGAATAAATAACATCAATTAATAAATGATGTTATTTAATAAATAACATCACCGAATATCAATAACAAAACGAATAAATAACATAAATTTATATCAAAATGCCTAAGTTAGTTAATATGCCGACTGTATTTGTGCACTTCTCTTCTATTCATGGAGCCTTCTGAGTTCTGCTCGTAATCTTCTATTCTGTTCTCGTATTCTTCTGTCCGCATTTCGAGCTCTACTTAACCGTTGTGCTTCTCTTTCAGCAAAATTTATTTTACGTACCACTCTGCCTCCGATTTCCTTCCTTACAGATATGGAGGTGAATTTCTTTCGATCTAATGGACAAGATTTCTTGACTTTGGACCATTCCATTATACAATCTATGCAAAAGTTGTGCAAACATATAGTCGGCGTTCCTATCACCTGACCTGTGAAGGGAGCAAAGCATATGGCGCACTCACTACTTCCGTGCTAGAAAGAATGGTAACCCATCTATTAATTACACACTAATACAACATGACAAAATGAATGTCAAAATAAGGTAAATTAATTTAATTCCATCCGTCAATGCAGGGGAAAACAGATATTTACAAAATCGCTAAACCTCACAAAAATAACAGTATTGCTCCTTTTGGTCATACAGGTATTAAAATAGGTGTCAGAAGTAACCTTGAGAGACCACACAAAGAATGATTACGTCGAAGAAGCTCTCGGGGTAGAACCGACACTACTTCTAGCTTCCAATAAATACATAAAGCTGCCTTCCAGGGTAAGGGAAAGAAGATCTATGAATGTGAAATAACACGATGTTGAATAACACACAATCTACCAGACAAACTTACAATTATTTTTGGCTTCTTGCGTTTTGCAATGGTTTTGTTCCGTGTTGGTCTTTTCCTGCCAACTTCCGTTTTACTCACTCGAGTATTTGTAGACTGGGAGGGTGCTTCTCCTTCGGGAGTAGTGTCTCGTGATGGTGCAAGGTTGCTGGTAGGGTTAACTGGAGAGAGATCATTTGTATTTTCCATTATTTGGTTATCGCTTTCTTATTAATTTTAACAATTTGCGTCTTACGAATTTTACAAAATTTACATGAAGAAAATTTTAAAACAATATGTGCCTATGATGTGTTCCTATAGAAAATAATTGAAATATTTTTGATGTTCCTAACAGAAAAAACAATTGCTTACAATTTGTCATATTTGTTCTTATTCGTAAATAAAATATGAAAAAATAATAATTAGCTCCCTACTGATACATAGGTACCTATTTGCCCAAGGTGCTCAGAGAAATTGGCCTATACAAGAGGTAGCAGCAGGTAGTAAAATAACAGCACTTTTTTATGATTCGTTTGGGTATGATTACATATATCTATTATAGACCGATATTGATGTTAGAATTCACTTTTAGGACTAGACTTTACCGATTTGCTTTTTATTGTAAAGGAGGATACATATCTGGATATCAGGATATATGAGAACATGGTTGTCGCAGTTGGTTGAGGCGGCAGTCTCTCGAGCGGGAGGTGCCAGGTTCAAACCCCGGCGCTGGCGATGTATTCCACACTTTGCGATACAGGCTTTTAGCCTAGTGCAAGGTGTCAGGAAAGTATTTGGGTTTGTGTATGCGAGCCCAGATCCTTTTTTTATAGAATAAAATATATATTAAATTTATTTTTACTAATTTTTAGCGATTTTTCAAACGGGAATTATCGTTGGACCAGCGACTTTTCCACAATGTATAGGTATTTGCATGGTATTTGCATAATCTTCTTGAGAAAAGACGTTTGTAATGGCTTTACAATTCCCCAGAGCGAGATAAACCTAATGCAATATTTATGCAAAGACATTCTTTCAACGAGGGACATTTATTCAATAGGTACTCGAAGATAATTCCTTGTGAATATTTTTTCATCGCAACAATTATTGAAAAAATACTTTTTCCTAACAAGAAACTAAAGAATTTCTTACTTCATATATAATTTATTGTGGATAAGGATAGGGCAGTGTAGTGTTCCGTTCTCTCTGCCTACCCCGCAAGGGATGCGGCGATAGGGTGTAGTTTAGCAGGTGTATTCATGACATTGGGGAGACCAGGGTCAAAGATTAAGATCCTGGGAGCCGCATGTACTGAAGTGCTTCATGAAACAAGTTATATGAATTATTTTCTGTACCGCCTGAACGTATTAGATAGACAATAATAATTATTTATTGTGAAAACGTGTAGTGTACATTAATATCTAGTAATAAACAAAGTCCATCTATTGACTGTCGTGTGAATCAACTGGCAACTGGCAGGCAATATCTTTCACTTGACACTCAAATCAAAGCTACTGAATGCAAAGGAGTGAGAGGAACCCACATACGTACTACACCAAACCATCAACAGATGGCTCTAACTGAGAAATTATCAAAATTTTCTTGTAGTTTTCTTTCAGTTATCCATTGAACGTATTTATTAATTGAATATGGATCAAATATCAAACATCAAATAATATGATGACATATTTTGTTCCTTGATAGAAAAAATCACACGTTTAAATTAAATCTGCTCTCCTTCACTTTTTGGAAAAACGATCAAAATAAAAACACTGCAGAATTCACTTTTGAACTTTCTGTCCTCAGAGGTCTTTTGGAGTTACGAGTTCAATTTCAATTCAATTCGATTTATTTCTCAAAATACACGGTAATGCATTTGAGTAATTAATAAAAATATAATATTGATTCAAATCACAAATGGTTAATTATACAATTACTTACCTCCATCTTTTGGAGTTACGAGTTACCGCCATCGTCAGGAAACAAGGAAATAAAATTAAAAGTGAAAATTACAGTGTTTTTATTTTGTGTATTATTTCAAAATTGTTTGCTAGTTCAGTTAACTCCAACAGTTCACCTACATAATTTCTTTGAATTTACTGTCTTCTCAAATGATATTAAAAATACATCACTCGTGACCGGGTGCCTTGCCGATAGAGAAAAAATAGTATTTGGAAGAATCTCAATAATCACTGTTTTCCAGAAGCAGACTATATTTTATTTATTTATTTTCACTTTTGGTGAACAAGATACAGAGACATGCAAACATTTCAAATACAAATCACATTGGTTCACTAGGGCAAGCTTATCAAAGTGCTCTGATGTCTCCCAGCTAACCTAAAAAAATGCGTTATGTATATATATATATATATATATGTTAGAAAAGTTTTTTCCGCAGAGATTAAAATGATCGGGAATGATACAATCAAGAAATTGCTTTTGGGTACTCTGCGTACCTTGGCCTTGAAAAAGGCCGTTGGTAGCCCGACGTTTCGGCTCGGTTGGACAAGCCATCGGCAGGGGCGGTAGGCGAGAGGTAGCGGCGTTGGGGTTAAACAGCGCAGAGACCTCTAGCGGGACTCGAGAGAACGGGAATAGAACTACCTCGGTTCACGGCCGCAGCGTGTGCAGGTCGAATGAAACCGGGAGCGAAAAGCGATTACATTCATCTACTTTAAACACTGTTATACGCTATATAACACGTTGTTATGTCGCTCACCACCTGACAAATGGAAGAAGTGGATGAAATAAAAACATGCAAACGATATTACAACACCGATAACACATAACATCAATCTTGTATCGCGCTATGTAACAAAATCCTTGTATCATACCATGTTTCATGAACATATGAATGAGACAAAAAACACGTTAGCGACCCTACAACAGTAATAATACGTATAATCGGCATTGTATCACGTTGTGTAGCAGTAATTACATCATTCACCACTTCAAAAATAAAGAAAGTGAGCGAGACAAGCACATGTTAGCGGTGTACAATGATAAAAGGAAAACAACGCGTTACGCATTATATATATATATATATATATATATATATATATATATATATATCGTATGGTGTCAAGAAGGCAGAGTCAGAGTTTAAGATCGTGGGAGCTCAGGTATTGAAGAGCCTCAGGAGACAGGTTGTGCATGTCCTCGATGGTACCGCTGAACCTGGTGAGTGGACACTCCCTGGTGATGTGGGTGACAGACTCCACCCCTCCACAGGGGCAATATGGGTGCTCCCTTTTGCCCCATCTATGGAGGAGAAGGCCGCACCTTCCGTGTCCCGTTCTGATCCTGTTCAGGTTACACCACAAGCGGCGTGGCAGGTGGCTACCAGGTGGCATTGTCGAAGGGTCCCCCACAAGTCCATCAGTGTCTACGCCGCTTTCCCTCCATACACGTCCCCATTCCGTTTTTGTGTTATAATCATTCGCCAAGAGCTCCCTCCCAAGTTTCCAGGAGGGGTGGCGGGACTCGAGGCGGAGTGAGTCCTCATTGGGAATGTCCTGGTGTATTGGAAGGGCCGCATTGTCGGAGCACTGTATTATGTGTCCATAAGCGACGATTTTATTTCTGTAACCTTTTATTTTGTTTGTCCAAACCTCACAAACCTGACAAAAAAAATTACTCACTGCTAAATAAATAATTCTCATAGAGTTCAGTCACATGACAATGTCTGGTATTTTTATTACGACATTTACGAAACATTGACATCTTCCCCTCGAACTTGTCACAATATTCTTATGATAATTTCACGACAAAAGTCAAGGCGGCAGAAGCAGTAAGTGGTTGCTACTCACTCCACTCAGGCTACTGGCTACGCAATGAGAATCATTAATTGAGTAATGACGTCACAATCGATGCGTGCTTCATAAATTAATTTTAGTAAATTAATATTCTTCGTGAGTAAAAACTTTGTCTATATATATATATGAAGTAAAGTCTGATTTTTGTAAGTGTTCGCATAACTCCCGCAATTTACGAGGGATTGCTGTGAAAAATCACAAAATCGTAGTTTTAACGTCGCCATTTTTGAAAAAAAAAAAGCTTTTAAGCCACATTTTGTACAGCTCAAGCTATTGGGAGACACTGAGAGGTGCCATGATGATGAGGGGGTCCAAGCGTTGTGTGGGGTCATGTGTATATTGTATAGAGCTGCTAATTATTTTGGTAAACAAATGGATGAACGCGTTTCGGGTCGTACTGTCGATATGCTTCACCATCCATGTTTGCCGTTGCGAAGCACGGGTAACTCAGCTAGTAATTCCATAATAATGCTCTCACGTGGGTGAATTAATCTTAGACTATCCAGGAAAATAATAAAAATAAACATTATTACCTCTATTGGTTAAACTACCGCATCGGCGCAAGTGCAATGTGCATTAAGGGGCGATATGCTCTGATTGAAAATTGTTCTATTGTCGCTTCAGTTTTTCAAATTTTTTATTTAAGGTTTTTGTAAAAGTTTGAGGACAAATAAGAATAACGTAAACGACAAAATATACCTACCTTATTGTATAATAAGGCGACCGAAACATTTCCCAACCAAATAACATCCGTAGGTAGTACTTAGATGTACCTAATACCTATATCTAACAAATTACGGGAATAATCTCAAGTTTCAGTATTTTTTTAGTCATAATATTGAAATCATCCTTTTCGAGACGTAAATGTTACTATGACCTATGAAAATCTATTATTATATTTTATCTAATTTAATCATAACACTATAGTACGTGATCGGGTTGACTGTAAGATATTGCGTTAGCAATAAGTCCGCCTTTTGGCACACTACGATTGTCTTATTTTTTGTAATTAGTATGCATTTTTGTTTTGGCCAATAAAGATTTATTTATTTATTTATTTACGTGTCTATTACTAATACGTACAATTTATCTAATTATATTTATTTATCGTTGGATCATCTGCAAGGTAGACAGAGAGAATGTATCATTAGTTTGCGAGTCTTCGTATAATAAATTTGTGAAGCAAGTGGAGTTTCGACGTGATACGAATTTATTATCTGAATCTGAATGTTTATACAGCGAGGTGTAATGCGAAGTTTTCTGCTTGTGAGGAATAAAATTATTACAAAATATTGAATAAATAAAATAATAGTTGTAATTACATTATTAAGCTGTCAAGGCGTCGCGCCATTCCAGTTTAAAATAATTATACTACTTAGATACATGGGCGTCGTCAGGGACAAGGGGAGGCAGCGGCCCCCTCTAGAGATTTGGAATAGGTATATGTTTTTTCATACTTAATGATAAAACTTTACAAAAAATCACAATACTACCACTCATTTTCTCATCATATCATACATTTTCTAAAATTGGTATGAAAATCTATTAAAATGCAATAGTTTCACAAAAAATTGCCTGCAGCGCTATTTTGCAGCACTTTTTTTTATTTATTTATTTATTACACATGGAACAGATACAGTCACAAAAACAAACATTGACAGGTACATTAGTACAAAAATATCAATACACAAGACCAATAACCTTATCATTAATAATCTTATAAAAAAAAATCGAACTACCTACATGACGACCTTCTGCACTTCATCTCACAAAAAAAAATTCGCCTGAGGCGCTATTTACGCATTTTTATACTATATCAAAGTTTTGAATTTTGGTTGCCCCTCCTAGCTCCAAAGCTGGCGACGCCCACGCGCTACATATTTCTTTTGCCTGTCCTGATCCTATGTACGAGTATATCGTTGTCTGAGCAGACCCGTAGCGTTGAGCAAACATTTGATCCTTTAGGATCCATCTGAGACCTGAACGCCTCCACACCAAACTCTCTGCCTGTCGTACACCACGCGCTACACGTAAGATAAGGCCGCCGCGCCGTAAAGACGTCAAAAAGAAACTGTATTCCAGCATGCTATCAGGAAATTGAGTCAAGTTCACCTGAGAACATTTCAAATCATATGATGGCATATGTATTGTTATGGATAGTGTACCTACACTACGTATTAAGTTAAGTTAAGAGCCACGTAACGCATTTAAATTAAGTAGAAAACTATGCGCAATATCGTAGTGGGAAAAACTAAATACTTCTGGTCAATTCACCCCCAGTCTGGGATAGACAGAACAAAGGTGGTTGTAACCAGAGCTGGGCAGAAAAGTGTTAATCCGTTAATCGTTAATTAACGAAGTTAACATTTTGGTTAACGATTTAACGCTTTACTCACCTCCAAAAATTGTTAACGAATTATTTAACTTCCGTTACATTTTACTTCCGTTAATAAGGTCCGTTAATATTTGATTGATTGCATAGACATCATCCACTGGCGGCGCTGGCATTATATAATCCAAGGGTTGTATGGCGTTATGTGTGGTAGTGTGGTATCGTATGTGGGTTTGGAGTTGGAAAAGAAATTTCACTTTGTTGGGATACATCGCGATAGTGTAAATGTGACAGTAGTTGTACTTATGTAGTTATATGTCATGCCATTTAACCGCGATTTTTTACAATAACGCTTTAACGTATTAACGTTAACATCCGTTACGTTTTTTTTTTAAAGTAACGCTTTAAGAATTAACGAAGTTAACCTTTTAGTTAACGGAACTTCGATTAACGAAGTTAACTTTTTGATTAACGATGCCCACCTCTGGTTATAACTGAATATTTTCTCTAAAAAACTCGTAGGACATTTCTAGAGATAGGCATATACTTCATTCTTCTGACCAAAAAAATGAAGATAAGGGGATTACTAGATACTCTGTTAGAAAAACCGTCATGGATCTACCTACGTACCTCATAAGAGAACAGAAAAAGAATACTTTATTTTTTATCGATAAACGTTCAATGAATCTCTAATGTGTCGACAATAATAATACAAATAATAATTAATGCAGGTGCATAAACTTGTATTAATAATTATTATAAACAATTACTTAATTTATTTTATGTTTGTCCCTTGAATTATAATTAAATTTTATGATTGTATGAATCACAATTAATTAATTCAGTTTTTTCCTTTGTTATTATTTGTTCACTATATAATACTCGTGTTATAAAGAAAGATTACTTTTTTTCTCTACATATACCATAACAGGTATTGAAGAAAACATATTTTTTCACCATTGAAAATTTTTACCATAAAATGCTTTTTCCAAAAAAAAATACAAGCATCCATGTGCAAAAACACTATATGTAGGTATTTAGTTAGTAAGGGTCCCGACCCACCTATGACGTCACGTTAATTTCCCACAGCATTAAGGTTCAAAATCGCATGATAAAATGGTAAAAATAGCGTTTTTTTTTCCGTTTTTTGGGGTTAATTTCGCTTGAATCAAAAATTTTACAGTTATTTCCTAGATTTTAATGCATATTACCAATACAAAAAAATTATTCCCCGCCACTATCAATTAATTTTATTTACAAAATCCAGTTAGATTTGAGCTTTTGCCCTTGAGCAAATTTCTAAAGAACTTTTGACTTTGAGCAATTTTCTTATGGGTTTTTATCCGGTCACGTGTACAAAGTACATATAGATGCCTTATCTGGTGAATAATATAGGTGGAATATTTTTCGCGTATTTTTTATGATTTTGCGGTTAAACTCTTCATCACGATTTTGTATATTTATATATAGTATATAGGAAACCGCAAGAGTTTTATTTCGCCATCCTGTTGATAAATTTACTTAGGTATTTTTACGATTCAGCAAACGACCTTCTAAATTTATCTGACCAATGTTTTGTAGGGATTTTCCCAGTTAAAAATATCTACATGGTATTTTTAATTTCCATTCTAGAGCATACGTTTGCGATCGATCAAGAATATCAGCAAACTGGTGGAACAGATTTTTTTTTAAAGGATCTGGGCTTGCATGCACAAACCCAAATACTTTCCTGCACACCTTGCACTAGGCTAAAAGCCTGTATCGCAACCATACTTTAAACCATACTTTTTTATTACAACTTTTTGGGAATCTAGATACGCGGAAAATATTTAGATATTTGCAAGGAAACTGTTTAAAAAAATACAAAATCAATCTACTATCTAATACTTTTATAGAAAAATTGATAGAAATGATCTGTGCAAATTTGTCGCGCAGTGCGCACTAAACCCGACGAAATAATAAACCCACGACTTAGGCTGGCCACACACGTCCCGAAGTTCAGTTCCGGAATCGACCGTTTTGCAAAAAAGTTCCGATCAAAACCTCTCTCTGAATTCAGCGTCACCCCGATTTTAAATTCAGAAAGAGGTTTTGGTCGGAACCTTTTTGCAAAACGGTCGATTCCGGAACTGAACTTCGCGACGTTTGTGGCCAGCCTTAATCTATTCCTATGTTCCCTTAAAAAAGATGAAGAACCAACTAGATAGATAGAAGCATAGAAGCCAATACACATAATATCTAGGGCTGCCACCTTTGTAAGAGGAGCGTAGACCCGGAGATTCGGAAAATACGACCAAAGTTGACCCTTTTTTTTTTTTGGTCCACACCATAATTCCAAACCTGGAGATTTACTATGCTGACCCGGAGACCCATCTTTTCTATGGGGGGGGACCGGGACCCCGAGTATTTTCCTTTTTTTTGTAGTCCTGACAAAAATTTCAGACCTGGAGATACACTATGCTAACCCGGAGCCCGGAGAACACCACTCAAACCCGTAGACTCCGGGTCAAACCCGGAGAGGTGGCAGCCCTAATAATATCTAACATTTTATGAGAAGGTTGCACAGAGAAATATAAATTTTATATATATTCCGTAGCAAGTTTTTGAATAGGTAGGTACTAAACATAGCCATTCAGTCACATTGGGAAATGCTTATGGCTAACCATTTGCCATAATTTGCCATAAATTTAGTCTATTTATAGAATTCTGTCTAAGGTATTGCAAGTGCAGTAGATTTAATGTTTCTGGTTGGTTAAGTTGGTACCTACCTATTCAACTGTAAACAATTGCACAATTATTTTATCTGATCTTTTGAATGTTTGCAGTTTTGCTTCTAGTATAAATACTTCTACGAACATTTCTTCCGCATAATACTTACAAAGAAAGATTACTCTGCCAGTTCATACAATTGAAAATACATCTGACCCTCAAACATCAGCCTTCAAAAATGTTCACCTAGATTCTCATTACGTATTAAGTAAGTATCTATACCTAGATTACAGTCCATACAATATCATCCTAGCCGGCCGGTGCACAACAGAACTGCAGAATGTCAAGGTAAGGTGAGTACCTATGTGATGTTAAAAAATATCAATACTCGTAGATAATACACATCCAGTCAATTATTAATTTTCATTCCATTATTTTCGCTAGGTCAATGACGTTGAAAAAAGTGTAAGTTTTTAATTACCTTATAAAATATGTAGATATGGTATATTTAGAGATAATTTCAGTTTTCGACCAACAAATAACTATTGGATTTATTTAAACAATTTTGTAATCATTGCACGAAAGAAACATAAATTAATTTTTATCATAAACAGTGTCGTTGTCAGACAGTTCTAATAATTTATTCATGCATCATTTTTTTCTTCTTTCTTCTTTTCTCCGGCAATTATTCAGCAATTCTTTCGCTGTAGGGTAACTCCAGTTGGTCTACACAAATTTTCTCACTGTATATATGTACTATCATCTTGTTTTAAAAAATGTAGGTAGATACACAGGACACAGGTAATAAATAAACAAAAAAATACGTAAATTAATACAATTTCTGTAATTACATGCTAATTATAATTTACTTCAATTTAATAAAAAAATGTACATAATCTCAAAAGATGAATTTCTGGTTGAATACAAAATTTAAATAAATGTACCTATTGGTACATGCTCTATATAAAAATACTCTTACAAACTAAATATCACAATAATACGCTATAACTTTCAAATTAATTCTCTAATATGGACATATGGGTCCAGCGGGGAATGGAGATTTCCCCGGAAAAGCATAAGGATTAGGATTCACAGTCCTGCAAATTTCTTTGTATGATCTTCCGCCAGATGGTCTGGATCCTCCTCTCCTCCTGTGTGCTTTCCTTTCACCAGAATACGTAGAAAACAATTCTTCGAGAAAAGGATTAGGTGCAGCTTGGACAGAAATCAGCAGCATGCCCAGAACCACGAATAAAGCAGTCAGTACTTTGAAATACAACATCTTGATTGTTAGTCTTATCTCCGGGTTTTTCTTCCACTTTCATGCACAATTTTCTTCTCAATACTTTTAGTTTACTTTATGAAGTAGGTATCATTTATCATTCAGTAAGAAACTAGAAAGCATGACCAAATGTTAAATGAGATTCTTTTCAGATAGAAACGACACAACGACAAAGATTTCAATAACTCTCGATATGATATTATCGAATTATTATTATCTAATTGATTTCCGTATCGACTATTATATTATTTACGTGAACTACCGCAGGCTCGCAATACTACACTACTGTGAGAAGTGTCTAGTGAATTGTATTCATTTATAAAGAACAGAGATATAAACAATACATCGGAATACAAGCACTCCCTGGAGAAACGAAAGACAAAAAAAACTATTAAAATCGCAAGACACCTTGGGTTTTAAGGTAACCAATAATAAAAAGAATCTCCCCACGTACCGACCGGAAAATAACCTTAATAATAAGGAGGAAAAAAGGGAAAGGCCACAAGAAATTGGATTTTGGGGAATTTATTATTTATTTTGCATTTAAATAACAGCAATATATGTTTTTCTAGAACTGAATTGTTAATTATTACCTAATATGCAAAATAAATAATTTCCCAAAGTCTAATTAGAAAGAAATTATTGTTAAATATTATACTTATCGAATTATATTCACTCAGACAGATCAGATTACAAAATAAGAAAGCGAATATGTTATGCGATAGCCGATGAATGATAAATTTCATTTTTATACAATTTTCTACTGCAACTAGAGAATTGGACGCTTTTTTGGTTTTATTCATTATGATTCATGAGTAATATTCTACTTTTTTTCGGAAACCACCGACGTAATCCAAGACGTAAATTTAATTTGTCACCATATTTAATAAACCGTTTAGCCGCCTAATTTTTCATTAGCAAGTATTTCATGAACTGCCTGTACGTGCGTGAATAAGTTTATGAGACTGTAAGAATATCCACTGTAAATATGGAAGTGTCAATAAGTTCAATATCAGACATTGTGATAATTGATAATATTAAATATTTGCCTACGTGTTAATGTGGAAGTCCTGTGTATCAGTAACAGTATCACTATGTGACCGTGACTCCGCATTATCATCAGGTTGATGCTGTGGTCGTGAATCTTTCATTGATTTCCACATTGCATCAAATGAAATATACCTACGTCCTACCTAATGATAGCTAGGTCCTATTTTATAACTTTTAGAACCAAAATAATTGTGTTTTAAATTTATTTTTGTAGAGAATAAATTTAAAATCAGAACGTCTTATTTCAGTCAGTACATTAGCCCTTTAGTACAAAAGCCCTTTAGAAGTGACAAAAGCTCAAAATTATTTCGATTTTTTTAAATAAAATTAATTGTATCTATTAGTATGCGATTTCTTTCAGTGTGTTAGAAACTATCATAGATTAGAAAATAAATAAGCGGATCTAAAATGGGATAGACAATAAAATAGTTAACATTTTGGTAAATGTTGAAGGTTTTCATGGTTGCGATTGACAAAGTTAACATTTTATAAATTTCATCTACTGAAATCCATCAACTAGAAAGTTTGGGCTTTTATCCGTTGAAGATATTTCTGAAGGGCATTCTTATTTTTTGGGTTTTATTCATGTTGAGCAATATTCTTATGGGTTTTTGACCGGGAACCGTCAATTAATTAGTTATGATTTACGCATTATTATTATTATTTATTATTATCACGACAACCTTATATCGACCTTGTTCAACTTCCAGTGCAATGCAGTGGTCAACAAGTCGGAGAAATTGCGCAAGGACGTTTAATTAATTTAATAATAATACCAACTATGTATAATAATATATGTATTAACATGTAGGTATAATAATCACATCAAAATAAACACAGTAGGTAGGTATCTACATTAAATTTAATTAAGATTAAAATATGAACAACAAAATGACAATTACGAGTATGTTGAAATATATAAAGATATGACTATTTGCCATACTTTTTAATGATGTTAAAGCGAAATACGACTTTGCAACCTTATCTACAACTTTCTTAGAACTCTGTTTGAAATGTTTTTATTAAATGATATTAGTTTATTTGTTTATTTTATGAAAAAAAAAAGAAATTGGAAAATATATATGATATCACGGGCTTTTAGCGGGTACAGAAAAGTATTTGGATTTGCGTAATCAAAACTAATACACACTCCTGAATTTATACTATATAAATATTTACATAATTATAAATCAGTAAATATATAAAATTCCCATGATGAAAACATCCACTGAACCACATTCACCATTTTCCAAAACGACTATAAACTTTTTAATATCAGGAGTAATATTTTTGATATTTGCTTTGACCCTTTCTAAACTCATTCTTGGACGACAACCATGACACTCTTGTGACCTCCCTGTATTCTCCTGAAGAAATTTATACAACGAAGCAATAGCAGTATATTATGAGGTAATGAAAAGTGTGAAGAAAATTACAAAAAATGTTTAGAAAAGTCTTTTATTTATAATATACAAAACACAAGCAATAAAAAACAAGAAAGCAAAGAATATAACAATCTTATCTGTGAACTCTCTCCTTCCATACTTCTTCAGTAGTTTTCCTGATTGAGATATAGTGCCAGCAGTATTCTCAAGTTCTTCTTTAGTTCTCTGTGGAGAATTAAAGGAGAAGAATATTAACAAAGATAAAGTCAAATATCCAGTTTACACCAAGTCCAGTTATCAATTTCAAGTGATGGTTGTGACTCCTATGATAATGCAAACTTGTACATGTATCACTAGTTATTTCGCATTAGGGAAAAGGAACTATGGTACCGAATTGATTGCATGACGATATTTATACCTTTAAAAGGCAGTCGACTGTGTATATAAGAAGATAACTTGGTGGACAATATTCTATTTTAAAACATATATTTTTGTGAATACTGTAGTGTGATGAGCGTACAACTAGGGTTGACTGGAAGAAATCGCAGTGTTCCAGTAAGTTTGTCCTAGTGAACAATTGTGTATGATTTAGTATAGGTGTGTGCTTATTTTGTTAGCTTGAAGAATATATTACACAAATAATATGAAATGATAAACATTTGAAATAAAATATGTAGGTACTATAATACTATTTAAATCTGATTAGATCAAAAACACAACTTGGGGGTTAATTTTACAAATGAAGAGACAAACCTGAACCCCAGAACTAGAAGTAGTTAGAGTGTCTAAAGTGTCTGCACTCCGTTGTGTTGTATCTGCCAACTGTCTGCTTATAGAGAGAAGCTGATCTGTCACATCTGGAACAATTATACATTTGCTATAATCAAATATAAGAATTTTATGACCATTGGGGCTCGTTTGCTCAACGAATAGTATTGTCGGCTAGTAGTATTCCTATTTCATTTGCGCGCGTAACAAAAAGCGAAAGGGCAAACTAATTAGCAATATTACTAGTAGACAATACTATTTGTCGAGCAACCGGGCCTGAAACTCGAAAATATGTATGCCTCCTGTGACTCGAATAACAACAAAATAAGACCTTTATATTTGCACCCTTACTATATTGCTGTTATGTCTTGAGTAGACTGGTAGAAATTACCATTAGGCCATAAGCCCCTAATGACATAATATTATTTGTTCAATAAAGAGTATTTTAACAAATAGTTTACTCAACAGATGTACAGCAAAGGATGGACCTTCTATCAGGCTTATGACTGATCATCGGCTGGCTTAATGTGATCACTTTACACTTAAGTAACATTCACCAATTCCAGTCCATAAGCCTGGTGGAAGGAAAACCAACATTCCTCCCGTCAACAAAATCGCACTCCCTAGTTACGTCTGGCAACCCTAAATATCCTCTAGGAGGCCTATGCAAAACTTCATTACTTCGAAACATAGCATATCATTTTTGCACAATTCAGGAAAAATATGGCCATCCTTGTGCTGTCACGATTTTTATGAAATGTACATCTTTATTGGAATATAAACATAAGTGAAATTCAACAGTGCGCACATAATATTTAACAATTGTGCAATTCATCTTATAGTTTACGCAATAGAAGTATCGAATAGATTTACCCGAAGACATTTTTAATAATCCAGATTTATCTGTCTTCTTTCTATTTCTCGCGTCGCCGCCTCCCGTCCTACACCTGAGGAGTTCTTCTTTCTGAGCATTCTCAATCGCAAACGAACTTTTGATGCTGGCGTTTTTAAATGCAGTGAGCGAACTAAAAACAAAAATTAGGATACATAATATGTTATTTGTGGACGAAAAATTTCAAATAAAACTTTTTCATATTCAAGATTAATTTAAAAATTATTACTAAATTCTTCATGCAACATATTGTGATCAATGCTGTAACTAATTAAGTGCACACTAACTAAAATAAGACAGTCTTCTTTCAATTATTTCGTAGTAAAATAAATTTAAAACATGCAACTGATTTTAGTTGAAAAAGTTATGGAATAGGATTATTGTAATGGTATGTGTAGCTATTTAAATAGTACTAATATCAACATTTTTTTATGAATCTGATATAATGAAAAATAATTATGCCCAATCCCACCAACTTTTACCTAGGAAGGAGAGCCCTAAGAAATTTCCATACAAAAACAGAGATAATATTCTATTTATTGAATAAAGAACATCAGCTCCCAGCACCACCACAGCCTAAATCCATATGAAATGCAACATGCAGCCCACCTACGTTAGGTGCCCAAATATCTCCGCCCAGAGGTGAGCTGCATGTTGCAATTCGTATGGAATTAGGCTGTGGTGGTGATGGAAGCTGATGTTCTTTTATCAATAAATAGAATATTATCTCTGTTTTTGTATGGAAATTTCTTAGGGCTCTCCCTCCTAGGTTAAAGTTGGTGGGATTGGGCATTAATTATACAAGCAATTAGCAGGAATGTATTTTTGGTCAGTAATATTGTTTAACAAACCTTGTTAGTTGCTGTCTGTATGACTCAACTTCAATGGACAATTTTTTATCAAAATGGTCTTTAGCATATTGATCCAATGTCTCTATATCCTTCCTAAAGCTCTCTAGCCTCATCCTGCCGAGTCTATTTAAATTATTCAATTCATCCAACGATTCTTTACAATTGATGATATCCTACAAGAAATAAATTGTGAGTAACATATTGTGTTGAGAAAAAGTAGAACAGCCTGGCTCATAGAGCAACTCTACATAAAGATAAAAATAATAGTCAAATAGAACTAAATACATTGTGGAATATAGGTAGATGATCCACTTGAAACAATATGCACTTTGGCACCTACGAATTACCCTAATCATCAATCTCTGCCGAAGCACGAAAAATATTTTTACCTGAATTAGGGCTTTGATCTGTAGATTATTTTGAACTGCATTTTGTTTCACAAAGTCAATTGCAACTCCCGAATAATTATTCATGTTTGAGCGATCTGTTTTCTGTCAATATTTAATTATATTCCTAATTTATACAATTATGCACCAACCAAAAATCGACACGACAAACAAACATAAACAGCTGAGCTGTCAAATGTCAAACAGCTTTGGTAATTTTCTATGGCAGGGTGACAATGAAAAAAAAAATTATACTTGGACATTTTTATGATGGCAATCAATGAACTTTTTGACGTTAAAAACAGCTGCAGCTGCTCCAAGCTTCACAAAAGATTCAAATTTTCTAACCTTGTTTTGGTTCGTTTTAGCCGATTTCTCGAACTCAAAACGGTAAAAAATAGCAGCGAATCTAGTTGAATTATTTTTTCGATTATGTGATAGTGGTGTAATAAAATCAAATTTGCTTGTCGCTGGTATTTATTTTGTTCAGAAGTTTTATTATATTATTTAGCATGACAGACACTCCGAAGCCTCATATCACCAGCTCTCCAGTTTGGAAGAAACCCGACGAAGTGATGCAATTGCACAGACTAAAACGGAAGAAAAAAGCTTTACAGGTATCATTACTGTTCAGGTTATTAGTTATGCTTAAATTCCCACACATCTACAGGCATTTGCTCTAATTTTTCTGAGGAACTAGAAGACCACACTCCATGTCAATGTCTGTTTCTCTTTATTTTATACATTTCCTTAAATCCTGTCGAGATTGTGCAATTCAACAACAGTCCACATGCCTTATAATATATTTTCATAGCTTAGCTTTAGGTAGCTGAATTCAAAAAAACCTTTCCGTATGCTTAATTTCTTATACTTAATAGCAAAAAAATGTAAATAAAACTAGGTGTTTTGCTAGTTAATATCTGTTTTAGGAAACCATGTAAATTGAGCAATTAAATTTTATTTTTCAGGAACGAATGAAACAGCCACCACAGAATACTTCGGACATTTCTAAAGTATTCTCTAACCACAATGCAGATCCACTAAATTTCAGTAAACTTTTAGGGAGTGAAAAAAGGAAAAACCCTTTTTTAAAGTAAGTAAACTCTTCGATAAATAAACATCCACCTTCTACCATCGGAGAAAGTAAATATATCTTATTTTACATTTTTGTAGGAATGCTGTAAATGATCCAAAGAAATTCTGTGACAAATTGGAGAATGTCAACCCAGTTTTAGATGAATCATCAGACAGCACTCTCTTCCAGTTATTGGGCTTATCAAATACTAAACCCAATAGTGGGCTTTCCTTAGGAAACAGCGATGAGAAGTTGTCTTCTTTTACAAACCTCTTAAATAAATTTACCAAAGAACAAAATACAGTCGAAGAAAAAAGAGTAAGTGCCAATTTATATTATACTTAGCGAAGGAATAACTAGCAGTAGCATAATGAAAATAATATGATGAAAATAGCATTATGAGTTGCTATTTGTAAATGCTATTTTTGATGATTGTGATTTTCCATAGCATATTGAAAATAGCAGTCGTCAAATATAGCAACCACAAATGCCAACTCATAATGCTACTTCTCAAATATGATTTTCCGAAATATTATTATAGGCATGTGTTGCTATCTGGTGTAGCAGATACGCGAGATGTGAGAGTACACCTGCTATAACAATAGCAGATTGCTCAGCAATAGCAAATAGCATGCTACGCAGTGCAATAGCACGTGCTATTCATATTATATCACTAATTATATGAATATTGTAGTCTTGTAATTATTGACCATTCTCATAATAAGAAATCATATTTACAGGAAGCTCCTAGTTCTTGTGGGAAAAGATACGTCCCCATCGATTGGTCCCTCAAGACAAAAGTTAGATTCATGTCTCCACGACCATTCGCATGGACAACAAAATTAAAAGCCAGTGAAGAAGCATCAGGGATAACTGGGTACATATTTAACTGTGATTTAAACTCTTATAAATTCATTAAATAATATCATTTGATTGTAAGTTAATCTATTTGCCATGTTGTAGATTTGTTCGATGTTTAGACACATCAAAGTCTTGCACACTAGACACGTCTCACCATTCCCGTTTTCACCAGCATTGTCTATACTGGCAACATCCTAATCTACCATGGGTAAATCTCTTCCCTCGCACTACAGGGAAAGTTTCTAACAAGAGTTTCATTGCTGCTAACGAAGAAATCAAAGATGCACTTCATAAAGAATGGACAGAGAGTTTTAGATCTCTATTTCAGGTAAGTCTGAGTTAATAAAAACTATGATATTGATAACATAAACAAATTGTATCATATTTCTTCATTACTGTATTACAGTTGGTGCGAGCTAGACAATGTCCTTTCTTTTATGTGTGTGCCAACACCTTTACTTGTCTGTTCCATGCGGCTGGAATTGGTGGCATAGTGGAGACCTGTGCATACCTGGGACCAACTACCAGAGGATTGAGGCAAATACTCAAACAGGAAGGTAAAAATATATACTTTTAGTTCATTACAATTATTACATATTTGGTTCATTCAATAAAGAAATAAAAAACTTTATACATATTTCAGATATTGAATTCACAATGCCACTTAGAAAAAACTATGCAAAGAGAAAATCAGAAGAAATGAATAAGGAAGATAAAGGGGATTGTGAGACGCCAAAGAATTCTTCATTTGATAGTTGTTACGATACAATGGATGGTAATTCTCCCAACAATCCACAAGAAGCCAAGTCCAAGGATGATGAAGACAATGATTCTGCGGATGAAGATGATATGGAATCTGAACAGTGGCTGCAGAGTTTGGGAGTTGCCGAGGATGAAATTAAGAAAATTAATTATTCACAGGTAAACTTGTCACACTGATGCAAGATATTCTTCTCTCATTAGACTGATATATTCATTTTAAAGAGTCATACAATTTACTCAAAAACTGTTCAAATTGTTGATTTACAGCTTCGTGTAACGCAAGTGTCTGAGAGTGTGGTAGACAGTGGAGTGGAGTCATTAATTCATGTGAAAGGTGTGGATGCTCAAGCTCTCTTCAACTTTCTACTAAACTGTAAATCTTCCATTCCTTCCACCGGACCTTTTGGAGGAATACCACCAACTCTATTAGCACCAACGGCATTTCAAGGAGGAACTTTACAACCTTTAAAGGTAAAACATTTAATATTGGAGGATAACCAATGATGTTTGGTATAATACTTTCTCACCTCTGCAACAGATGGCAGTGGATAAAAAATGGTTGGCCTTTATAATTTGGTTTCTTCGCAGTCAACCTGAGACACTTGTGGATTAGTGGGTAGAATCCTTGCTTCACAGCCGTGGGGTGTAGGTTCGAATCCCACCCAAGGTGCGAATTTTTCAGAGTATGATATACTATGAAAAAGGTGTAAGAATTACACACACAGGTGTTAAGAGCTGAATAGTGGACGTTTCTTAAGAGTAAAGCGATCACTTAACCCAACCGTTGGCTGGTCATAATGCCCATCTCACACTGTTTGTTAGTTGAAAGTCTCCATAATTGTTAAAATATAATATTCCTTTAATTGTAACTTCTTTATTTGTAAACATTGTCTTTGTATTTTTTTTTTATCGTAACACTTTGCTTTTAAGGTTCGTGAAAGTATAGTCCACTCAGACGGTGGGAAATATTACTCAGTGGAGTTAAGAGGACCCATTCTTCCCACCACAGTCCAGTCAATGTGTTCCTTACTTCACAGCAACACCAATTCATTCAGTGGAACTTTTGCCAATTTACAGCAAACTGTTGGATTTACAAGAGCAGCAAAAGTCATATCTGAAGGTATGCATTGCATTAAGTGTATTTTAATACTTGATTCATGATTTTAAAAAAAACCAACAGTTTTACAAATAAAATGTTTCTGATTTCAAACATTGGCTAAAGAAAAATGATTATTTTTATTCCAGTTGATAAATCCCAAACCAACCCATTAAATGTGATGCCCAGCGCCTTTGGGAAAGAGAATTTATCAGATTGTGGACTCAATGAAGACATGCTGGACCACTTCTGTTCTTCGGATCCTCAACACATGGAAACCATAGACTGTCTCACATACTCGGAAGAAAAAGACTCCTACACTTGGTCATGATATTATTTGCAGATTGCCAATTTTGAAGAAGTCTCAATCGCAGATCAGCTAATTTTTCTACAACTCTTTAGTTTCTTATGCGGCAAGACTGAAGTACCGTCTAGTTATAGTAGTCTGTTTTTACTGCCAGTCTACAAGATGACAGATAAAATATTCCCAATGTACTGAAATGTTAATATTTGTGTGTAAATATTTTGATTTTAAGTGTATTTATGTTGTAAATAAATAAATGAATGAATTATGAGAATACAATTAATATTTTTTAAATCATTGTCTTTGCATTCACTCCATGTTCCATGCATGAGAACTCATGTGTCCTGCGCCATTTTAAAAAGTCTCAAAGTATTTCATAGCCCCAATAAACTTCTTAGAATTGCTTTCCAAAGCGTAGTGTTAGAACAGTGTCTCATCCACCTCCATAGAGATATGTATGTAACAATGTGTGGGTAAATAAAAACCAATATGACGAATAAATAATGCTTTAATGTTCCACATTCCAAGGGGAGTGTGATTCATACATTACTTGTACGTAACATTATCATCAAATCCTTAAAGACAAATAAAAGAGACGCATTTAACACAATAAATTATCTTCCAAAATATCTCTGAACTGAAGAAAATTTACTCTTAAATATAAAATGTTGATGGAAATACAATAATCTTCACACTAGAGAAATAATATTAATTATACATAATAATATATAGTCACTGCTTAAAATCTATCACAATATAAACCAAAATATCAGTAGTGGATTTTACTAAATTTCACTAAGTCCTGGCCGTTCTCAAGTCCTTCAAGTATTCATTTACTGAAACAAACAAAATATAGGCAGTTTAATGCAACCTCCTACATTTCATACTATTCTCACATACTCGTATTACACTGTAGTAGACTTACACTTTGTGCACTTGATGAAGTTGGTTGCCCTGGAACAGAATACTGTGGCCTGAAGTTAGTAAAGTTGGATGCCGTCGCTGCGGAGGGGGAGAAGCCTGGGAGGGAGCCGCCCTGGAAGCCTGGAGGGAACTGAGACATCTGCTGGGCTGCAAGTATCAAACAATCAACTCATTATTATCTGATGTTACTACGACTTATTCACAAATAAACATGATTAGTTAACGTAGTGAAATGATTACCTTGTGTGGATGCATTGCCTGCAGTGGCTGCAAGCCTGCTGAGGATAGATCTCTCAGACATCTGAAGACGCTGTGCCACGGGTGGGATGCGGGCCAATGTGGCTGGGAGACGCGACACATCAGACTTCATATCAGACAGTAACTCCTCCAACTGATTTAGCACCTGCAAGTATAAATTAACAAACATAAATAAACACTCTTCAGTAATAAATTAATGAGGCTTATGATTGCTAACTCCTAGGCTGGCTACCTTATGTAATACTGCATTAGCGGGCTTGTTCCCAGCGAGGGATTCCTTGCTGAGGTGCTGATGAGATTCAGCCAGACACTCCACCTCTGCAAAGCGTGCATTGAGAGACATTGCAGGATGATTAGGATCCTGAGTGAGATTGAGGTAGGCTGCCCGTCTCAGCTGCTCTTCAATCACCAATGCTTGTTCCAAAAGCTGAAAATAATCCAATATTAATTAACACATTAACCTGATGCGAGTAATTTGATGCACATCAAAATAAACGTAAAAAATATTTTCAAACATACCTTGAATCTTCTGGCCAAGAATTTGTTCTTAATCTCGAGGAAATTTCCTTTTCCAACATCCATCTTAAAGGGTTCATTGATGATAGCGAACCTGATATCATTCTGAATATCCTGCCATCTGCCATAACCATGTGTCACAATACCAGCCAAGAGCCAGTAGTCGTGTCTCCTGTGCCATATTTCATATTCCCTGCCTGGAGCTGCGGCCCGCTCCTCATTCAGCCATAGGGTGTGTAACTCAGTGAAGCCACCATCAGCAATATTAAACATAAACTTGCGTTTCTTAATCTCCAGTTTCAACGCATCTTCTTCTTCTTGTTTAGAATCTGTCTTCTTAGCTTCTGAATCATCATCCTTCACCAACACCACATCATCGTCATCACTATCTTTCTTCTCATCCTTAGGTTTATCACTCTTCACATCGACCACTTCAGTTTTCTCAGCTGGTTTCTCTTCTGATTTCACATCAGCAGGTTTCTCCTGCTCATCTGTCTTCTCCTTCTCCTCTGCCTTCACCACAGCTTCCTCTGGTTTCTCACCACTCTCCTCTGTTTTTTCCTGTTCCAATTCTCCTGTCTCTTCATCCACAGACATCTTCCTCTCTTTGGTCTCTTCTTCCTTCTTAACTTCAGCCTCAGGGACATCCTTCTTCTCATCAGATGAGTCTGCCTCTGGTTTATCATCGCTTTCGCTCTTCACTGTGACATCCTTAGTTTCAGGTTTGTCATTGGTACTGTCAGGAAGTACATCTTTATTTTCCGACTCTTTCTCCTTGTCGGTTTCCTTGTCTGCAGCGAGCGGATCAGCTGCTATAGTAGATGGTGTAGGTGTAGGTGCTGGAGATGGTGCTGCACTAGTGGTGGGTGTAGCGGAGGATGCCGCAGGACTAGGAGCTCCACTTTCTGAAGCTCCTCCAGTGACTGACGTGGCACTGCTGCCGGGTGGTTTGACTGGCTCACAAGGTTTACGAATCAACTCCGGCATACTATAATAACCATTTATATGTTCAAACTCTTGTACTTTCTTTCTAATGAGTGACATCACACCTATTCTAGTGAGCACATGCTGCCTGGATAAACCTTCTCTTGGAACTCCATCAGCAAATGTGTCGGCATTATCAGCTCCTGGTTCACACAAATGTCTCATGAAGAGAGACACATAAGCCTTGAAGTTGCGTTCACTCTTACCTCTGAGATCACGGACCAACCACTGCGAGTTGAATGCATCTTGAGGAGGCATACCATAGCGCATGATTGCATTGAGGAAGGACTTTCTCTGCCTTGCATTGAATCCCAGAACTTCCATATTTCCTCCAACACGAGCCAGCAATGGAGGTAAAGGTTTGTCTCGCTCTTCTTTGCGCTCCATCCTCCTCTTGCTCCTCCTGCTCAAGTCACCATTATCATTCTTCTCATCAAAGTCATCATCTTCTTTGTCATCATCAGACCCTTGCGAGAAGTCAGAGTTATTATAATCAGAAGCATTCTCCTGCCATGTGGAGTCTTCTCTGGACTCTGTCTGTACAACACCACCATCATTATAGTTAACCTGTTTACGAACTCTTTTACCCTTTCCGAGAGTGCGAGCAATATCCTCTTGATGTTGTTCATAATGGTGACGCAACAATTTAATCCAGTAGGCAGGATCAGTGTTCTCAGCCTCCTGTTTAATAATCTCTGTGTCCACTTCTTCTTCTCCGTCACCTTCCTTGGTGGCATACGAAGCCACTTTGAAGGAGCTCAGGTACTCATTAGCCCACGATTCTTTCTGTTCTATGCCTAAATTAGATCTATCAAGCAATTCACTTACAGCCTTATCGTCATAATGAATCGCTTCTTCCTCCTTACCTTCATCTTCTTTGAACAGTTCTTCTGTACCAAAACGAAGGATATCATCCAACTCTTGCTTGGTGAAGTTAGCTCCCTTTCCTCCCATCCCAGGCCTCACAACTAAATGTGTCAACATCATCTTTCTCTTGGCCACCTGAGTGACCCTTTCTTCAACACTGTTACGTGTTACAAATCTATATATCATTACCTTGTTGGCCTGACCAATTCTGTGGGCACGTGAGAAAGCCTGAATATCATTATGAGGATTCCAATCTGAATCGTAAATGATAACAGTGTCTGCAGTAGCCAAGTTAATACCTAAACCACCAGCTCTTGTAGAGAGCAAAAATACAAACTGCGGAGCACCTGGAGCGTTGAAACGATCTATGGCTTCTTGTCTGATGGTTCCTGTAATACCACCATCAATACGCTCATACTTATACCCTTCACCCTCCAAATAATCTTCCAATATATCCAACATCTTTGTCATCTGTGAGAAGATTAGTACTCTGTGTCCTTGTTCTTTGAGTATTTTCAACATTTTAGAGAGCAAAACAAGTTTGCCAGCCGCCTTAATCAGTGCCTGAGTCTCGTAGTTACCATGAGGAGTAAGAGGAGCTTCTTCTGAGGCAGCAGGGAACAAGTACGGATGATTACAACACTTCTTCAAGTCCATCATAACGTTCAACAGTGATACCTGCTGGCCACCACTCTTTGGATTCAGAGCTTCAAAATTCCTTGTAAGAATATATTTGTAATACTTCTTCTGCATTGGTGACAACTCTACTCGGACAATAAATTCTGATTTGGATGGCATATTCTTCAATACATCAGCCTTTAACCGACGCAACATGTGTGGTCCTAACATTTCATGTAAACGTTTCACTTGTTCTTCCTTAGAGACATCAGCAAACTCATTCTGGAAAGCAGCAAGATCATTGAACTTGTCTTTGCTTAAGAAATTCAATAAATGGAACAATTCTTCAAGATTATTTTGCAACGGTGTACCAGTTAACAAAAGTTTATAATTGATATTATATCCAGCTAGGAGTCTGAAGAATTTGGACTGGTTACTTTTTAGTCTGTGAGCTTCATCCACTACTAGAACAGCCCATTCAATGGATCCCAAGCATGCTGCATCTATAGAAATCAACTCGTACGATGTCAGTAATACGTTGAATTTGATAGAGCTGGCTTTAATCCTCGATGGTCTACCTCCACGATTGGCTCCTTCTTCAAATGAGAGTTCATTTTCTCTTATCACAGCTCTGGAGTCCTTGTCTCCAACATACGTAATGCAATAAAAATCAGGAGCCCATAGTTCAAATTCACGTTCCCAGTTAATAATTGTAGAGAGTGGCACCGACACAAGGAATGGGCCTTTGCAGTGTCCCTCTTTATACAGGGAATACAGGAATGTCACAGTTTGGATGGTTTTCCCAAGACCCATCTCATCAGCTAATATAGTGTCTGTACCATGCATCCATGAGTAACGAAGCCAGTTAATGCCCTCCAATTGATATGGATGGAGCTGCATTCCAGTCTCATTGAGGTATGGTGGTTGATCTTCATACTTCTTCTTGAGATCCGTGAGAGGTTTATCTGGAGGAGCATTGTATCGCCTCGATCCCCTCTCCAAGGCAGCTTCTTCATCAGCCAGTTCTTTCTTTCCTTTACGACCTGGTTTACCTCTTTTGGCTTTCTTTCCATCAGCACTGCACGCAGCACGTAAATCCTACAAGAACAATTACTTCTTTTATATAGCAGCACCACATTGAGGACATCACATTGAGTTCAATATTGAAAAAACACTACACTTACCATATAATATTCAATAGATAGTTTTAGTCCAGGGATATTATCAGTCTCCGACTCCCAGGTGGCTTGATCATATGAGAGTTCTCTCCACTTCACTAAGTACAACACTGAGCCATCGCGATTAGTCCTGTGGTTAATCACACGGTGCACTATCAACCACTCGGGTTTCACTCCATATCTGAAATAATTATATGACAACCAATGAAATAAAAAGTAAAATAAAAACTAATATCGCCTAGACTAGAATTAATTTGTAAGTTGTATAGGTACCTGTAGAATTTCTCTTCCAGCTTTTTCTCTTCCTTGTCATGCTCTGATGTTCTGTTATTCTTGATCCTCTTGTACCTCGAGTCTCCCTCGTCCAAAGGTTCTTCCAGCTTGGGCGGTTCTTCCATATCGTACTTCCTACTGTACACACGGAACATCAGGGGATGGAACACATCCAACTGCAGCTCAGAGATCCAATCGCAGTGCCAATAAGACAAATCAAAGAACTTAACAAAGAATTCCCTTCTCCTTTGAACACCCTTTTTGGCATCCTTGAACTCCTTCCACCTCCAAGTGAGAATCTTGGCCACCTTTCCTTTAATTGGTGGACAGCCACAACGTGGGCATTTCCACTCTCCATCGGGAATGTCATCCAAAGGAGGATTCAAACAGAATGTATGATAAGCTGATGGACAAGAGTCACAACACAACAGCTGACCACCATCTTTACAAACTCTGGAAAATTCAAATAGAATGTCGTAAGTATTACAAGGATGGATATTATATTATATGAGTTGACAGACAGACAGAACATACCTGCAGAACTCTTGATGCTCATCATCATCATCTTCCTCTTTATTGCCCTCAGCCTCACAATGAGGACAGGACCAGCGACCTTCAGGAATATCCTCCAACTCAGGTTCCAGGCATACAGAGTGGTAGGCGCGGGGACATGTGTCACACAGCATTATCTCACCACCTTGTTGGCAGACCTACCAACATATGCAATATGCATCATGTGAATAAGGGAATATAATAATGTATTACACTAACTGCAAAGTGAATGATCCATACATACCTCACAATAGTCCTGATGCTCTTGTTCTCCATCGGGTCCCTCAGGGAATTTGCTAGTGGTCTTCAACTTCTTCTTCTTCTTAGACTTATTTCCTATCTTAGTCTTAGCCTTGCGCCTCGGCTGCTCGGGATCACCTCCATCAGCTCCTCCACCCGTATTAGATTCCTCTCCAGCTGGAGTCACATCCGAAGGTCCAGCTCTGGAACTCCTTCCTGAGTTGGATGGTGCCTCAGGTTTGGAATCTTCAGCCTCAGCGAGCATTTGTTCAAATTCTGCGTCGGAATCAGAGTTTCCACCACTTCCTTCGGGATCCTCTTCCTGAAAGATGATTTTAAGGAATTTGAATACAAGATCAAACTTTACTACAATTTCCTTTATTGATATCAATATAGTAAGAAAGTGAACTTACACTGCTGGCCCTCTTCCTTTTTCCAAACTTAATCTTGAGTGTGGGCACTTTGGGTTTCCTCCCAGGCTTCCTACCTGGCCCACTCTTACTTCTTCTGCCCCTTCTCTTGACACTATCACTACCCTCTTCATCATCATCATCCTCTATCTCTTCTACATCGTCATTCTGAAAGATGACATCACAATATATTGTACAATCCATAAATAAAACTTTATTACTAAATACAGGCATAAATTGTGACATTTGTACCTTATTATCCTTCTCCCTGCGACTGCGAGGAGTCTTAGTGTACTCTGATGAAACAGATGTATTGGTGTTTTCTTCAGAACCTCCACCAACTGTGGACCCACCACCTAGATGTGGATTAGTATCGCTGAAGTGACGCCACTTTGCTGCGACCAACATCATCAATTTGGACATAGGGACCTAAGAAACATAACATAGTAATTTAATATTATAGTAACAATGTATGGTCACAAATGTTCACTGAGTATAACTAGGTTGAAAATGCCCACCTTAGGATTTTCTTTAACGAGCAGTGGACGAACATGTTGTTGGAAGAGTTTGTAAGTTGTTAGATTCTCAAGATCTGTATCAGAGTACTGAATGTCCACATCAGATAGACCGAATGATGAGCAAACTTCTTCAATTGTTGGCATACCTGAAACAATGCATTAAGTAATACCCAGTCTACATTATTACTATTTACATAATGTATGTTTAGCCATCAATCCACAACAAGAATACAGCATGGATAAGTTACATTTGCTTTCAACTACTGTTTACTGCCATACTGTGAGTGGGAGATAATTAAATAGTATTGATATTTTACCTGATCCAGAGTCGGACGGGGTGGCCGGTGGTCTTCCTACACTTGGTCTCCCCTTTCCCCTCTTCTTCACATTACTCAGAGCGTAATCACTATCTCCGCCCTCACCACCTTCCTCGCCACCAAACTCACTCTCCTAAAACACGTGCATGTCATTACCAACATAACCATAATGTAAACAAGATATTGTATAGAAATATATAATTACAACGGCAGCATTACCTCTTCGCTGTCATTCTTTCTCTTCTTCTTTTTCTTCCTTCCCTTCTTATCATCACCCTTGGCCTTCCTTTTCTTTCCTTTCTTCTTCTTGCGACCGTCTTCGGGTGAGAAATCATCTTCCTCCTTTACAAAATTCAAAATACATTGTATTATAAGCGTATTCCAATCCACAGACACCAAACACTCCGATAAGAATTTTCTATTTCATTAATAAAAAAACAAATTTCACAAAATAACAATGACTAGTGGGATACGTCCTACAATGTAAAGTTGAGACATAAATCTATAATTCCAGATTCTGTAGAATGGGACTCCAGCTTGACAACTAAGTTTGTTCCAACAATGGATTCATTATCTCAAAATACAAAATGTCCCCATACATACAAATTACAGAGATTGCACAATTTATTATATTGGGTGTTGTTTGTATTATAAGTTCTCTATGTTCTAAAAATAATTTTCAGGAGGACATGTTTTTGCACAAAATGAACAAAGTATTAATAATAATAGGTAATTGCTAGTAGATGATATAAAACAATGGGTTATATGAAGTACATAGTGTTGTGTCTGCAAGTGAAAGGAAGGTTATGAGGCAAGGTCAATAAACCCTAAAAACATTGCTATTTCATTCATCTGCCATCACAACACAACACAACATACTAGACACAGACACTCAACATACATATATGCCTACCTAATATAGTATTATATATTCAAACTTTCAAACCATCATCTATTGGAATCATATTTAAAAAAAAACTGCTTAGAATAAAAATACATCAATTATCTCTCCCGGATCGTGAAATAGCAATCTCAGGGAACTATCTACAAGAAATCTGTCGCCATGGGTCCCTTAATCAGACTTCGCAATTTTCCCCATAGGATATTGAAATTTAAAACTATGGGAAACTTCTTTTTTTTAATATACGTAATGCAAAATCAGAGCTGCAGATAATTTTCTTAAGACTTATAAGAAAGATGTTTTCCACAGGAAAATTATCATTAAAAAAATATTACTTATTGATTTGACAAATCCCATTCACACATCAGTCACCCCATTTATTTCAGCAAATTTCATAGGCATTAGTTATTTATGTTGGGATCCACCGTGATAGTACAGCAGTACTAGCAGCACTTGCACATTTTGTTTCATCTGTTTTGTCACACTTTTTGTATAGAATTACTATGTAAGCCAAGTTATATGAAACAAGGAGTATAACTGAATTCATGACAATGATCACGATGTCATAATTAAAAAACGTTGACGCAAATGAATTGTTAGGTAGAGAATGAAACAACCCGGCAGGTATAATTAGTACGCAGGTAACTGCACTCAGTAATTAAAATAATTACACTACTTACTCTCTGGCGTGCCACGTCATGTAAAACTATTCTGCATAATATTTCAACATTAACAATGCGTAATACAACTACCTATCTACTTATTCACTAAAGTTATTGATGAATGTAGACAGGCAAATAACAAACAATACAACTGTTGATCAATCAAACTTGCATGTAATTACCAAGAAATTTTCAATTTATCAACAGAAATTTATGAATTATTTATTAGAAACTACTTTATTTTCTTAATTGAAATTTTTATTTTCATCGTCAGCTGGCGTTACAGTCAAAAATGCCTAATGCACCAGTCAATATGGGAAAACAAATATACTAGTAGGTAGTGGCTGGAAATGTAATTCCAACAATAATACAGCTTGACAGAGTGCAAAAAACCACTCATCTATTTCATCAATTTTTATATTTTTATTCGTGAATGTTTTTTTATTTAAATTGTTTGAATCTTTGCATTTCCTGGTTTTTATCACATCATTTCATTGAGTTTGTAATTATTTGTAGTATTTATATTGACCAAATTGATTCTATGTATATGTCGAAGGCTTCTGGCCATTTACGATTGAATAAATAAGTAAATAAATCAAGACGAAACACTTGTACTTATTTTCTAGAATTAAAGATAATGGGGATATTTGTCCTATTGCAATACGCAGTCACTTATATTGCTTGTGGTTACAGAGAAAACAATAATCTGAATCGTTATCTAAAAATCAATTTTCGCAAAGCCACAAAGTTAACAATCAATTGTTATTTTTTGACTGAGAATGTACAAAATATTGAGTATATAAGACTGATAATTTTCAGTGTTCTTGAAGAGGGAGAATAACCACAGACTGTTTTCATTTTATTTGTGTTTGACGAGCCTGTTTGGTTATTTCATTTTTCTACTTTTATTGTTCTTGTGACCAACCTGTATAGTGATATTACAATGTAAGGTGCGGGAATATACGAATCAAAAAATCGACCGATAATTATTTTTTATTTATGCTAGGCAAGTACCGCTTTCAGAAAATTTATCTAACAACTTCAAAATAATATATAACAGTCGCTGAAATGCTGTTATATCAATATATGTACATCTATAAAAAAATAAGCAATGCCGACTATCTGTATATGTAATTTCCTGGCATCTCTCCAGTATTTTAGAAGGAATTTAAAATACACATATAATTTTGCACAAATCAAATCAGCTGTTAGTAATTTCAGAAACATTACAGGTGCATTTTACTTTCATAGTGAAAATCTTATGTTTAATATGAATCATTAAGAAGTAAACACTTACATAACAAATTACTCCAGTATCAAAACATATCCGAATAAACATACTTTAGGAAACCGATATACCTGTAGCCTTACAAAAGTGTGAAACTCCCCAAGTTTATGGGGAAATATATGCAATTGAATCAAATACAACAGGTAGATGTAGAAATAATTATGAATGATGAATTATATTTACTTTCTGCTGTCCATCTTCAGAGTCTCCAGAGTTATCCTGATTCTGATCACCATCCTCCACTTCCTCTTCCCCTGAAACATACAAAATACCATTTCCTCACAATGTGCCCACTAATGTAACTTTTAGGTTAGGGAGCGACATTTATCAAGTAATTGATATTCGCGGGTATTATCATTGCTAATCTCTTTGTTTGTCGGCGTCCATCTTGTCAAGGAAATAATGAAGGGTGCATGCTCCATTCTGTCAAAACATCATTAGGTGTAATAAACTACAAGTGCAATTAAAAATAGTACCAAATAATGCACTTCGCATACAAGATGCATCTGTAACAAGGCGCGAAGGAATCTAAACCGGCGGTAGAACGTTCAAAAAAGTATATAAGTAAAATTAGTAAAAGTTAATTGGCGATATCGGAAGTAAACACATGATACCGCTATTCGGCTTGGCCTATGACATGCAGTGATTTTTTATTCGACTATTTACCTGCGAAGGACTCATCAACGTCTTCATCGGACGCCATCCTATTAATCGTCGGCCCCTCGGTAATGGAAGTAACTTATTGTTTTCACTTAACTAACACTATTTTAGATTGTAGTACAAAATCAAAATATAAAAGCCATGGAGACTCGCCGACACGAGCAGCTTCGCGCACAAATGGAGTCACCAGGGCCGCCAACTTCACCCTCAAAACTTTTCTAGTTTTTTTGAGGCTTTTCATATTAAAATTTCTATTTAGATTGTCTGATTGGTTGATTTCATGGCCGGTGTGATGGTATTGGTGAGAAACAATCTACGTACATTACACCTTTTTGTCTTGTGTTGGAGAGAATAAGAGAAAACTCCTCAACTATGCAAATGTCAAAGAGAGATAGAAATATCATAACAATTTTTCCAATCAAAGATCTAGTAAAAGGCGGGATATTTAAAAAAATATGTTTCTTTTTCTTACACCGTATTGTTCTTATTGCATTGCATTTTATAACGATTTTATAAAATACTAGCTGTACCTTGCGCGTCTTACTACACCACTTCTTCTTCTTCTTCTGCAGCCTCTCAGGTCCATTGTTGGACATAGGCCTCCCCTTTGGTCCTCCACAGCTTCCTGTCTTGGGCACACTGCATCCATCCACCACCGGCACATCTCCTAATATCATCAGACCACCTTGCCTGGGGTCTCCCTGGGGTACTACACCACAGACATCGGTAAATCTGTGAAAAGGTATAAATTACATTTACCTGTTTACTTACTGCATAAGGAGGACAGTATCCAAAATGATGCAGAATATGTGATTATAATTTAAGTGATGTTATAAATATTGTGTTGTTTTGTAATAAAAAAATGCCCCCCCCCCCCTTCCTACACTCTTGCTGGTGTAAGAAGTGTTAAGGTGTGGATATACGGGGTCTCAGGAGACGCGCCTCCAGGCACTGACAAAATGGCGTCAGTCTCTTCAGTGAAATACACGACGGGAGATTTTCGTCTCTAGAGACGGCATCTCTAGTAAAAATGGCCGACAATCGCCTCCTGTCATCAAATTCTAAAATACACGGGACTATCTCGAGACGCGAGACTTTGGTCTGTTGCTGCATTCATTCTATTAGTATTTTTGGCGCCATAATGGCGTTTCGTTTTATGTACATACTCTAGTGTCATGTATTTACGAGTATTGTGATTAAAAAATATAATTATATACCGCTTTGAAATTATTTATCGATTCAGTAATGTACATATGTCGGTCGGTACTTTACTTACATGCGTATGTGTATGTTTCCTTTTCTGCGATGGTAAATGAAATAGAATACTTAATTAGACCTTCTTTTAATGTACACCATTCCTATGACATCAGTGACATAAGCCAAAGCAAGTATCGGTATGCACTACATACCCGAAACCGTTGTGAGTAGCGAAATTTTGTTTCCTCCTTATGTTCCTTCGATGAATATATTAAAGGGTGAATTAATGGTAACCACATAGTTTGCTATAAATGTTGTAGGACATGAAGGGAATAACAAAACACGTAATGTTAATGTATTTTTCACAACTGTATTCATATTTCAAATGCAAATGCAACTCTGTTATTAATCCGCCATTATTTAAAAATAATATTATAATTATAATCAACTAACAATTTCATTATTAACAATGTACTAATATCGTCACAATCGCAGGAATGTTTAAAATTATATATCAATACAAAAACCAAGTGCCCACGCGCGCCAATCCAATTCAGTTGCAAACATCTCCAAGAGACCTCAGATTAAAATTGAACATGTCAAAAGACCGGAGACGCGTCCCCTGAGACGAAAATATGTAAAATACACGACGCGAGACTTGCGTGCGCAGACCGTCTCAGGAGGCGCGCGGTATCGAGAGATATCTCGCGTCTCCGATGTGTTTACACACAAGAGACCTGTCATTTTGGTATCCGGGAGGCCAAAATCTCTCGTGTGTATCTTCGCCTTTACTATTCATCTTATCGACACGAAAAACTATGGGCTGGACACTAATATCTCTCATTGCATACCACCCCCTCCTACCCCTCCCACTCCCCCCGAATCCATACGGGTGCCGGGAGCATTACTATATTTTTTCGATACCCAAAACTACGGATTCGACACTAATATCGTTTTTTTGCTTTCCACCCCTCTCCTACTCAACTGTCCCCAACCTCCTCTTTGACTCCTGCGGGTGTCGGAAGGGTTAAGTCCTAACCATGATCCACGTCCTAACCATGATCCTCAACGCCAAATTTTACTCCCCCCCCCCTCCCCGCCCTGGCCCTTTTACCTTCGAAGCTGGTGATACCCCTGGTACTAAAGGATTACCCTGCACATCGCAAGCTTTTAAACCATCATGTATTTAACTTGCACATGTACGCATACTTCTTTAATTAAGTAACACAAATTCAGCATTTGCTCGTAACAGTTAATTATTTGTAATTTTAAATGTAATACTATAGTCATCAATGATCGACATTTTGAGAAACTCTTTTTATAAGTTTTATACAGTCGTGTTGCAAAATAGGAAAAGCTGTCTACGATGAATAAATATTGAAATATTTTCTTTACATTGGTTGTAATGGATTTCTTATTTGTCGCTAACTTCAATTAGTTGCTAACCATAGACACAGCACATTTCCACCCATAGTGATGTAAAATATATATTTTATATTATTATTTTATTTTATTTTGCAACACAACAGCTTGTGACATTTATAATATACAAAGATAATAAAATACTTAAAGCCTATTACAGTACGTAAGTAAACGCAAGTAAATGTAAGTAAATGCAAAATTCATTGTGTAAAATCAACACGTAAATAGCAGGAAAAATTTGGAAAAATATTCACCAAAAATCATAGTTATTGTCACTTATATTCCTATATTTATTTATAGTTAATATACGTTTGACATTGAAATTATGTAGCAGAAAAAATACCTAGGTACCTATATTCTTTGGGGGATCCGGACAAACGGCCGACAAGACATACGGCCGACAGGACAAATGGCCGACACGGACAAATAGCCGACACGACCAATGGCCGACTGGCACAAATGGCCGAAAGACGAAAGGCCGAAATCCAAACGGCCGACATGGACATATGGCCGACAAGTACAATTGGCCGACATCCAATAGGCCGACACGGACAACTGGCCGACAAGGACGAATGGCCGACAGGACGAATGGCCGACACAAAAAAAAGATTGAAATAATGATCACATCACAAGTTTGAAAAACAAAATTGCCAGTTTATTCTAACAATCCAAAATTTGGCTAGTTTTTTAAACAACAGTTCCGAAATATAATTTGAAAGTAGCGAAAAAATGTTACCATATCTTATTATCACATCAAGCAACACTAAACCAAGTTTGCTCCGTGAGACTTCTGAAAAAAAGACAACGGTAACACTGTTTTTGCCAATAGCACCCAAGGTTAAATAGGATCTGCTCCTGAATTTATGTAACCACTGTATACTTAATAAGTATTACCTACTACTAGCGCCGCGCGTGGTCAATTTTGAACTAGGAGCATTTTGCATTTTAAAATCTCGCTTTTACCATAGAGTAGCCGCTACACGAATTAGATCAAAAACTTTACATTACTTTTTCAACTTTCCAGCGAACATGCAGGTTCACAATTTTTAGGCGTTAAAAAGGGTTTTTCATTTGTTTCGGCTGCAGGTGCCTTTTAGCGCTTAATTAAACCTTACTAGTATAAATAAAAAAACAACCCAAGCGGTCAACATTATTTTTTTACAGTAATGTCCCATGTCTGCTGGGCGATGCTTGTTAACTATTATTTTGATTGAAAACGTCATTGTCGGCCATTCGTCATTGTCGGCCATTCGTCATTGTCGGCCATTCGTCATTGTCGGCCATTCGTCATTGTCGGCCATTCGTCATTGTCGGCCATTCGTCCTTGTCGGCCAGTTGTCCGTGTCGGCCTATTGGATGTCGGCCTATTGTACTTGTCGGCCATATGTCCATGTCGGCCGTTTGGATTTCGGCCTTTCGTCTTTCGGCCATTTGTACCAGTCGGCCAGTTGGTCGTGTCGGCCATTTGTTTCTGTCGGCCGTTTGTCCATGTCGGCCGTTTGGCATTCGGCCATTTGTAGTAGATTCATTCTTTGGTGCTTTTTAAATATTAAAAAATATGTTAAAGGAGCATCCCTAAATATATTTGACAGATGACAGATAGTTAAAAAAGGATAGGAAAGGGATTGCGGAGGGGGATTCATTTGATTTATTTGTCGAATTGTCGCCATTAAATGTGCATCAGATTGTACATATATACTTATGTGTATTAAACATGTGAATTGCGACAACTTACTGTCAAGTGATTATTCCCATTCAATTAAATTGAATGCTTCTTTTGTTCCTACTTGTTTGACAACAAGAAAATCCATTTAATATACCTACTGTAGTATTATTAAATTTGTAATTTTATGTTAAGTATGGCATCATTAGTGGCAGATTATGGAACTTCCAGTGATTCTGAGTCAGATAATCACGAAACGGAGGATACTTCTTCCAGTGAAATGTAGGTATTCTTCAATAAGTAGTAAATTCCGACAGTTTTGAGTCCAGTTGATAATTTTTGTTTATCCTTTCAGTAAAAATGAAACGCCTCAAACTAAGCTGCCGCTTCCAAAACCAGATTTTGCAGGATCCTCCACAAAGAATTCGGTTTTCTCCAATCCATTTGTAGAAGCTGAGAATGCTAAGAAGGCTATTTTAGAAAAACATGTTAAAATGGTACAGGTTGACTTTACATTATCAATTACTATCATTTGACAGATACTGTTTTATGAAAATAAGTCAAAATTGTTAGTGTTTTTATTATTGTTTGCCAATTTTGCATGTCTGTTGCCTGTCACATTAACTTCTTCAGCAATAAGTTTGTTAATCTCCTTTGCCCCACAATGATTGCCAATGGTTTATACATGAGGGGGTCAATCACCTTTTGTCTGCCATCATATTTGCGACCTTTCTGTACTAATGGTTTAATTTACATCATTTTTATTACCCTGTTTCTTGTTTTTGATTCAGAATGAAAAACCTAGTATTTAATTCTGTCCATAAAAACCACTCAAATACATAAATATGCACAGTACAAAATAAATAAACTCTTATAGGTACCATAATTTCATTTTGCACCACTTAACAAGTCACCAGTGTTAGATGCGCACTGTGTTATTAAAGAATGCACAACACATGTGTTTTGTGGCAGTTCGTTTGCATAGGTTTTATTTTTGTCATAGTGTGATGCATGATTTTGTTTTGTGGCTTTCTGTCTAATATTTTATTGTTTTTACTATGCACTATGCAGAACTCTCTTGTACCATATTATCGTGAAGTACATAGGCTTTGAATGTTTAGGTACCAACCAAAGATAAAGTGGAGATGATAAATGGGAAGAAAATCTGTTGGAATTATAGAAAAGGAAGATGTCACTTTGGACACAACTGCACCTTCGCACATGACACAGATCTGCAGACCAATCAGAAAGACAAGGAGAGTGAGGGACAGGTGAGCTATGAGTTTACAATATCGTTCCCCGATTTTGGATATTTGATAATACGATCTATTGCATAGATCATTTATGACAAAATTGCAATTGTTACTAGAGAAATCAATTTCTTGATTTTTATTTGCTGGTCACTATGACATTTCTATTAAAGTGTGCAACTATGGTTGCCAATAAAGTACATGTGGCACCCTCATCAAAATAAATACTGACGAACTCTATATTGAGCTTTCTAACACCCTGTCCTTCACATTGATGTAATTTTTATTTATAAGAGACATAATTCCTTGTAAGACAGATGTAGTGACTGGAATGAAAGTAAATAAGCACAGATGGTTTGGGCATGTTGAGAGAATGAAGGATGAATATAAAAGAGATACTCTATTATCAGTTACCCTGTCATTCTCGGATGGCAACCTTATTTTTTGTTTAAAATAAAATAATCTTTATTGTACAGAAAACATACATCGGGCGGGCTTATAGCCAAATGGCAATTTCTGCCAGCCAACCCATGTAATGAATGATGTGTTTCCCAGGTTCCAGTAAGTTCAGATAGTTCTACAAGTAAAGTATTACAAGTGACGGGATCCATTACAAGTGAGAGGATAGAAGAGACTCCTCCTGGAGACACGGAGAGCAAGTGGGAGAATCAAACCGTAACAAGAAAGAAACGACCAGGATTGACTCAAGGAATAGTGCCTAGTAAGAAAGCTATGAAATTTTATAAGAAGACCAAAGATACGAAATGATTTGATATTTTAATGTTACGTGGAGCTGTGTTATGTTTAATAAAACTTTAAATAATGAATTTATGTATTTCGGTATTTTTTTTATTAACCTGGCCACCATAATTTTTTAAATATTCACAGATTTAACCACATATTATTCTTACGATTTTCTCGAGGGTAAATTTGTAGAGCCCATTTTCATTATTAGGCAGAAAAAAAAACACAACTTTAATCTATATTTATAACATTTTCGAGATTTCACCCACTTATGACGAATCCGGGTGCTCCATTGGAGCCTATGGATGATGACACACAATGAAGTAAAAGCTATATGTACTTATTTTTCATTTTCTATCTAAAAATACAAATTATATTCTTTACACTTCTCTACCCAGCTTTACCAATACCACCTATAGTATAGCTACGCTAGAATACTATTTGACTGCACTTACCAACGTCCACTACTGGATATTACAAGAACATCAGTTCCTATGTCATCCAAACTTCTCTAGTACTAGTGCTTAGAGTTCACACCAACAAACCCTTCGCAATAACTGCATTACTTGTAACGCCCCTTGGATGAGATCAGTTTTTATTGCATACATATTTGCCGGCAAAACAAATTGTTACAACTTGTCAATAGTGGATGTCCATTTAGACATTTTCTTAAAATAATTAGCTGTCCATATCTGCTATTGGTTTGTGCTTCAATGTAAAAAGGTAAAGAAATAAAAACGCAAAATGTTTCACTACAGTATGTTTATTCTCAATCATCAGAATAAAAATAATATTTTCTTTGAAATATTTCGACTGGTCGGCAAACTCTTCATTTATAATATCTACAATACATACAGACAATTTTATTAATCTTTCACAAATCATTTTCTAATTCTTCTAAAATATCTATTTCATAAATCATAATGATATAGCTACAATATAATAATAAAATATTATAGTGAATTTATGCTAAATATTATGTACCTCTACACAATAAAGAAAACTTTTGAAAATATGTAACCACGTAGTAGGAATTCCACATATTGACTCAGCAGTCAATTACAAGTAGACTAGCGTTGTTCTCTACATTGTATTACATATTACTAACAAGGATAGTGAACTCTTGAACATCATGCATGTAAATAAACAAAGAGAATTAAAACCAACAAAGTAACACTTCAAATTCTGTAATACTGTAGTCCACATGCATCAATGGATTAAAAATATAAGCTTGGACAACATCTGAACAATTTGGATTTATTGTTTTCCCTATCTCAATAGCATTGATTACCAGAAAACAGGTTCCAGAGAATACCTAATATAGTATCTAGTTTCATATAGATATAAGTAATGACTGTGTGTTTTTCTAAGCAAATATCGGTGTGATAAATAGATAAATTGCAAAATAAACATCAGATCGCAGGGATATTTAATTAACAGCATACACACAAACGTGCAAGATGTGAAAACAATCAAATATAAAGTATGTTATAAAGATAATCTAAAACATTTTATAACATTACAAATACATAGATTTCTATAAAAATATACACATCTCTTTTATTTGAGGTACGTGGTAATAACATTGTAATGTGTATTACAGCACTTAACAAATCTCTCAAGACATTTCAACAGATGTTCCTTTTTTTTATATATTATACAATACTTTTCAAATAGTTCACATTTAATGATAATATAAATTAAGTACTAATTGTTAACTAGGTGATGCACAACTGCTCTCAAAGCCTTGTGATCTTTTAATGTTCCCATCAGGGTCAATGGGGAGCCACAGTAAGTATTAACATCATACATCTATGGATGTGAAAAGCTTAATGAAGTTTTCATATTGAAAATGTTATGTAGTTGTATAATATGTTTAACATTATGAACTATACAAGATGGAACTATATTACATTAGTGGTTTGGATAGAAAAGGTAAAAAGATATTCAATTGTACAAAACATGAAGTGATTCCCTTGAAAAAGTGTAAAATTAATTTACTTTGATGATTTCTCAGCAAAAAAATTGTGAATAAAATTAAGTACAGAATTATAACGTACATCTGATTTAAGTAACTCCCTGGCGCAAAAGTGCCCAATCCATTTTTGGTTTATAGATATCATGACTTTAATGAAAAAATCTTGAGTAAAGAAAACAGGATACAAAACAATATTACTGATAAAATCTTGTAGCTTTTTTTCTCTTATGAATTGGCTACAAGACACGTTTATATTGCGTATAGCAGAGAAAAAACTGTTATCATTGCCAAGAACAATCAACATGAAATATGTTTTATGAATGTTGTTTACTCAAAATATATTTTTTAATATCCTCTAGGAATCGTTTCATAAGTACAAATAGTGCCATTCATATCTTCAATGTGATATTTTAGTCTAGGCAATAAAAAACATAAGGCAAACATTTTTACAATTAAAAAAACATTGGTGATAAGAAACACAACATGGAAAACAATCATAAACAATATTTTCTTTAAGACTCTCTCTCTCTCTCCCCTCTTGTACCTTACGTCCGAGGATAACAGTTGTTCCAATGACTCTGTAGATGGTAGATAGTCACATTTATTCTTCTTGTATAAGTTTCCAATCCTCAATGTGTGAGTACTACACATTGTTCTAAATGTATCTGCTATCCCAGACATATCTAAATGAAGCAAATCCCGATAATTTTAGGGCTACGGAACAAGCCAGTTTAAATAAGTTTCTGCTGGAGGAAAAATCTAATTTTTATACGTAATGCAAGCGATGTTGCTTGATGAAGAATACTTAGTTTACGAGATGTGTTGTAAGTAATACATGCATATAAAACGTTACAGTAGAATGCATCCTCTTTACAATTTATTTACAAATCAGTTGATAAAAATTCATATCATAATAATATAGTAACTCATATTTTCATTTACAATACAATATCAATACTTTACAGAGTGGATTGATAAATAATATTTATGGTGTTTCATTCATAACTCCGATTTAGTAATTTCCTACAGATTAGTATTAAAAAAACAATACAATATTCGTGTGGCTTACGTAGGATAAATTAATATAATTTAACACATTTTGCACAATAGTAATGCAAATAATTTAGTCATTTTTATCTTTTCTCATTTCAGCATCTTGAAAGATAGACAGGAAACCAAACAAATTTGAAAACTGTAGTTAAACCAAAATATCATTTGGCAGAGAGAATAAATACAATAGTTTTTGAGACAATCAAACAATGCACATAACACAAATCAAACTTTTCCATTAATGGGCCTCCTCTCGTGATGAATTCCATTTGATTGTTTCTTAGGTGACAAGTCACATTTAGTAATGGTGTGATGTGACGTACCATTGGTTTTACTCTCTGCGTATTGATGATGTCCATTACTTGTTTCACTTGGCTTGTTATGATGTTCGGGCGATGAACCGTTGGTTAGTTTTTTGGGTGAAGTCTGTCGGGAACTGTTTTGTCCGTTTGGCAACATGGGAAGTGCTGTAGGTGTGCTGTCATCATTTACTGTAATTCATAACCGCAAAATAAATATTTTAAAATTACTACAATAAATTATCATATGAAAATGAAAAGGTACCTGTAGTCATGAGTTCCCGACAGAATTTCTTTGAAGTCTTCCAATCTTCTTTAAGAGAAAGGTTAAACATGGAGTAGTCGGGATTCCCCGTGACTTCTTTCTCAATATTTAGGAACTGTGGGAGGAGACCAAAGAGGTAGCTCTTCTCGTGAGCACTGTATGTCTCTAGTAACATTAAACCTTTGCAACTGTAACCATATAAATATTATATTATATAGATAACAATATAATACAAATAATAATTGATTATTGTAAAAATGAAACATTAATGAGAAGTTTACCGAGGGTGTCCAGGTTCTTTGTATATATCCAACTGGTAATATTGATTGTTGATAATGAAACATCTTCGTTTCTTGTATATTGTGAAATGAGAATCATCTTTCTGTGACAACATATTATTATAATCCCTGTGTGTGAGTTGTGTCTTTACTTCCACAGATTGTCCATACAGCTGTGGCTTACGAATTGTATAAATATATGACCAGTGATCTTTCTGCCCCCTCTTCCTGAGACGCGCCTGGTTTCTATGAACATTGCTTTGCAAATAGTCGTGAACGACATCGAAATCTTGGAAAGGTGGAAACACGTCATCCGGTGGCAGGGGACCTTTCACCAGGAACTTTAGTTTTCTGGAATTGCACAACAATCTGTCTCCAATATCTAATCCTATCTTTTGGCATACACTAGCAATCATGCGTTTAATTTTAGAGTCAAAGTCTGTGGAATTATCAATGACGTCAAAGTAGGGGTGGCCAATCCACGCTGCTGCGGCTTTCTCATCTAATTCTCTGGCAAGCTCTACACCTTCATCTCTACAGGCGTGATCTTCCGTAGAGTAGAAATGCTCAGCACCATTGGCAGCAGACACCATGTGTACAATGTGATTATATCTATTGTCTCTCAGCTCCACATTATTCCACTTATTGGCTGCTATTAGTTGTTCCCACTTCTCTTTGGATATGACTGAAAGATTACAAAGATATTGGCTAAATTAATTTCCAAGGTATTCAATATATGATTTGTTAATGTTACAGTGATGAGTGATGAGTATCACTTACAAGCACTTGCATCCATAGCTCCTCTATCACAGATTATTAGACAGTTTCTCTCGCACGTGTTCCCCAACTCACTGAATGTGTTCTCTATCTGAATCATAGTCCTTAGAAGATTCTCCTGGAACTTGAAAGCTGTAACAAAACAAAACCTCAATGAGTAAACCTGTACAATAAGAACATTACAGTATGGAAAAACAATCATCACAGAACTATTGACAGGAGAGTGTTTGAAACAAGGAATAATATTAAGCGACCAATTATTTATTGCATGAATAAAATGAAGAGTTTGTTTCATTCAAAGTTGGAAATTTTTAGTGGCAGGTTAGTGTATTAAAATAAATGGGATAAACCTTCACGTTAATTTAATTTATATAAAATACATACATAAGTAAAGCAACCAAACTGCATTATTAAATTTTATATAGAAGAGTGAATATTTTGGAAAAACTAATCATCACAATACAAGATGTAAATATTCCTACTCCTCCCAATACAACAACTTCCAATCTACTTTACTCCAACTATTCAATACAACACTAAGATATCTATTGAAGAACTCATATACAGCCACACCGTGACACAATCTACCTACTTAAGAATCCCTATGTATTCATTTCCTATATTTTATTTCCATCAATTATTTTAAAAAATAACGAAAATGGCTTTTAGTGGCCCTTCTCCACATAACAACATACATTTTAAAGCGATTGTATTTATTTAATTATGTTTTTAATAAATAAAGTTTTTAATAAGTTATAATTAAATAGGTATGTGATCAGAGTGCTTTGATTATGAGGAATCGGATAGCCAGTATGAGAAATTGAATTAGTGTAATGCACAGAACACATATACTCTCTAACGAGAGTGTAATGAAAGCAAGGAGTGTGTGTGGGAATAGGGCAGTCTAGAGGAATGCCAGGGATATTCCATTCGGGACTCATATTGCAAAAAATTCTAATCTCACAACATGGTGGTTATTACAATAATTAGTTAATTGTTGGTACAGCATTATACCAGATCTCTCCATTTTGTAACTAAACTATAGCTGATAATAATGTAGGGAGATATGAATAACAATGAGACGCCACAATCGAGGGGCGCGCGGGAAATCTTACAACAAAAATAGAATGATGGACAGACAGGCCGAAACACATTATACGAGTAAGTATACCTATGTATGTATGATAACAACATTATATTGTATCTGGTATCTGCTAGTCTAGTATGATAAATTAACAAACACAACAAAACACTATCTATCTCACTGTCTAATTAGTTGAAAACAGATTTACTATGAAGTACCTAGTTGCTTACATAAAGTGCGAAAATATTTTGTTTTCAAGATGAGGGTATCTTACAGTAGTGAGTAGACAATACATAGTAATCATTAATGCTCCCAATCCATTTGGAACGCAATTATTCTACTATGTACTTACTATTTTCCGAGACAGACACAGCCGGTGTACTGATAAGGCAAAAGAATGTTTATTTACATCGATACGATGTATTTTAAACAATATACTCACTTATCGCGACCGGGCAATGATCTCACATAATTAGGATAATACTTAAATAACACCAACATCGATCTATAATTGAAAATCGAAGGCATGTTTAAGTATATAAAAAGCGATGTAGGTATTACTGAAAAGTCTAAAGTCTGAAGACTCGAATGTTGACTCGTGAGTCGAGTAGACATTTGACGTATGTTTTGAAATAATATTAAGATGGTCAGTGATCAATCATCAGTAGGTATGTTATGTATTCACCTGCTGACAATAAAAACTGTATTTTCTTTCACACTAAATATAATAAAAATGCGACGAAATAGAACTAATGCCAGGAGTTCACCGATAATTCATCACCACCGCCGGCCGTTGCGCAACGTGCAATAAAAATATTTACAATTTATCGTAAATGATATAAAAATATCAGATTATTAAATATAAATTTTATTATAGTCACAAACATCTAATGCTGGCGCTACATGCTTGCCAAGTTTCCACGACTGTTCACAACCTCCGAGCGTGTGGATGGGCGTTTGCCTTGTCTCGTGAAGGAACGTGAACACTTCGACTGAGTGTTCACGGTACTTCAAAGATCAAAGGAAGCTTGCGGCAAAAAACTTGCGAAGCGTCCACACGTTCGTGCGAACTTAGTAGCGTTTGTGCATTAGCAGGGGAAAGACGGACGTCTCGTATTATTGTTGTAATAGAAATAGCTGCATTTTACCTCGCTGTTATCAGTAAATATGAAGAGAGTTTTCAGGGTAAATTTTATTTAAAAATATAGGTAGTGAAATGTTTAAACAAAAAAGGTGTAACCATTTTCAGCCTAAACAATTCACTACATTTTAAATAAAGTTATTTAAACATTTCTAGCTTAAATACTTCACGGTGTTTTTAAATGTTTTTTTTTTTGTTGAAAACATTCGTTATGTTTACTGATTCCAGCAAGGTAGAGTGTGACTCATAAATTTAAAGAATAATTGTTTAAATTTGGTTGTGAATGAAACAAGGTGAACTTTCTCAATGCATTTTCGATTCTCATAATGTACGAGTAAAACAACACAAAAATATGTTTTTTGGACTTTGACAGCTCCGTTCCCATTTATTTTAGAGAAAAATTTAATATGCCTTTGTAGGAAATTTTATGTACTTTCATTCTGCTAAAAAGATAACCTACAAAAAGTTGATAGTTGTCAAGTTCATATGCAGAATTCGCCAGAATATGGAAATTTTCGCCATTTTTCCCATTATTAATGCCACGTTCCGTCAAGAAATTTTGTTGGCATTCAGCACCCCAAAAAACGTATAGCATGAAAGAAATCCAGACTACCCCACAACTCTCCATCGAGAAACTGCATTGAGTTTATTTGACTGGATTAAAAGTATACAATTAGCGTCATAGTAAAAGAATAAAAAAGTATATATGTAAGTATAAGTACCTACATAAAGCATTTACACAATGCATATCACACACGCAGAGAGAAAATAACAGAACAAAAGTAAAAATATATAGGTATATAAAGGTAAGAAGGTATTTTATGATTATTATCGAATTTTAATTATAAAACGAAAAAATAATAAAAATATTAAATACACACATGAAACTACATAAAAATCATATTACATGAATGAAGTTATAATAATATAATAATTAAATATTAAACTGGTACGGTTTCTATGAATTTTTAACATCCACCATCTCTTTCGCCGTATTTTTCGTTTTCTTTTCATTTTATTTTTATTTTTACAATAAAGATACGCTATGCTGAAAGTTATAGCCGACACAATCCAGACGTCCGTCATGCTCGCTTATCCATAATATACAAGCGCGGTCGGGAGCGTGTGGATGGTTTTCCAAATTTACCGAGCATCCGTGAATGATTGGTGCTCGTGAACAGACGCTGAGACTCGTCGAACATGTGGCGCCAGCATAATAGCAAAGATAATTCCAGGACCATGTATAATACGCCATTTGCTGACACTTTCAACGATTTGTTCCTAAAATCCCGTGTTTTGGAAACACGTTTACCGATTCGTACCATTTTCGCATTCCGAGAACAAAATACAAGTGGCGTAAGATAGGTGTGAAAAGAGCTTTATTTGATCCTTATGCGACCATTCCACCAAATTATTATATTTCCTTTAGGTGCTCGTAAGTGCTAAAACAACCCTACTACTTGTGCTAAATAATTACATGTGGGTTACACCAGTTATACACTGTGACTACTAAAAAAACAATAGCAAAATATTTGAGAATCTTAGGTGAGCTAAGTACCGTACCAACGCATTTACAGATTATGAGTGGCATAGCCATAGGTACATACATAATTTGTGGAAGTATTTTTAACCAGCTAGACAATAATAATAACAACTAATGTTTCACATAAATACCTAGAGTACATCTAGTGTTGAATTCTTAATATAAACCACCGAACTAGAGTCAACTGGAAGGAAAATTTTCAGTGTGAAACAGGGTCGATGTGAGCGCTTAATAATAGACTTTGAAAGAGCTGGCCTGTAGATTGTTTGTAAGTACATATTTTTATGTATATTTTGTCAATCGTCTCTACATAATAATGTGACTAAATTTAGTAAATGAATAGTTATGCAATATATACATTTAAATAAAACGAAGCAAAGCTCTTTCAAAAAAGGTGGTCTGATGACCTAGTCCAACAAGCCGGAAGAACCTGAATGCGGAGGGGGAGAAACAGAGATGAGTGGAAGGAAATGGAAGAGGCCTACGTCCAGCAGTGGAGGGCGGAAGGCTGAGGAAGAAGAAGAAGAAGAAAGCTCTTTCAAGTACGATGGAAGAGCAACGCTAATATATCATTTTAAATGACTAGCTTAGTTGGTAATTATTATGCTATAAGTTTAAAGAATTGTAAAAATTTATTGATTCTAAAATAAATAATTAGAGTAACATGAACTTTTTTGCTAATGCTAATCATAATGAATACAATAGGTAATAATCACGGCAGCCACGTAACACACCCACCCGCCTACACGGTGTACTATATTATACGATACATTGTGTTATGTCGGGAAATATGGGAAATCTTGGCAGAGCAACCAACAAGTCAACAGAGTAGAACTTGCATGCACAATACATTCAACATTATTCTACAATTTTATTATTGCTTTAATATCCCTAAGCAAACTGCGGTGCCAAGCGTACAAAAATATTCAATTTAATCTTTGGCACGTAACAATATAATAGGTGTGTGCAAACTACCAACATGTGAATGTGACATTTTAAAGTTTATTCCCCTAAATCTCAAGCAAATAGTCTTAAAATGTTGCAGTTGATAAGATGGCAAATGAGACAAACTAAATTAAGAATCACATGATGACCTTACGATGCGTTTTGGAATTTGATAAAATTTGCATTTCTACAACGCTATTCTTTAAAGAAAAACAAGATCACAAGGCTTTGCCATTCTGAAGGATTTATTTTACGCGGACTGAAGTGATCCTGTCATAGATTTGATAAGCATTTTAATACATATTACTTACACAAACTATCCCGTTATTCTTTCGCATTCTCTCTCTTTTTCGTTAGACCAAACACATGCTATATTGAAATTATCGAAGATAAAGTTAGTTCGCTCGAAAGGAAAAATTGTTATTGTATTCGTCCAACTTCTCGCCTCTGTCTATGAATGATTGGCGAAATGATTATAATAATAACATTGTTGGCTAAACACCAGACATTGCAAGGTGTCTCCCTGATCCACCCACAATGCTCAGCACAGGGGAAGTAAATATTATTGTAATATGATGGCATGCTGGAGGAAACAACAATCCACTGTGGTCAATACATTATCTACTATACTGTACTCCTATATTTATTAGAGCACGTATATCTAATTCAATTTATTTTCCACATTGCATCTTGACTTAACCATTCACTGGCGCCAAAACTACTACCACTACGTCAATATTTATATTCTGTCACTAATTAATTAGTAGATAATTGATATACACATACCTCCTGTTCTGCTGAAGACGTTTAATTGTCACAAACGTTTTCAATCAAGAGTTAATAGATAAAAAAATCTTAAAAAGGAAATACGTTCTGTAAGTCTAAAATAATCGGACGTTAGTTATATCTTAACGAAGTTCTAAAACAGATAAAATATATCTACGTAAAAACCAGATTCAGACGAAAATTAAATTCCTAAATACTCGAGTATTTTGTTTCAATGTTTCCAATTAGCCATCACTCATCTCGAAGAGACAATATTAAATTGTATATGGAAATGTGCTGAGAACTACATATAATAAAGGAATCCGCCAGCTTCTGCAGACAGAATCATTTTACTAGGTAATGCGACAGTACTGGAAAACTAAACCAACCTAAAGCCTTTCTTTATGAAACTGCCGTATGTATAGATTGCCTAACACCACACACCAACTGTTTTAATAAAATAGATTAGTAGGCACATATTATAGCATACGATATTCCTGTCTTCCGTGTGACTGATCTTCAAAGAAATGGGAACGCTTTTTGTAACATTAATTATTTTGGTAAAAATAGATTCGCCTGGTGTCTACTAACAGTAAGTATTTATATCGAGTTACTGATATTTCTACAGATTTTGTGACCGTGCAATATCCTCCTATGGAAACTTATACAATTAATGAACTTTCAGAGTTACTGATGACCAGAATACTAAATTATTAGACACGCCGAAAGCTCAAATCTAAAAATATAGGATTCCCATTATTTTCTAGTTTTTCAAAGGAAATTGCTTATTATACATAAGCTCGATTAATTCCGTGCAATGTTATAAACTGTAATGATTTATTGACGGAATTGCACATTGGTATTGCACAATGATAAGAGAAGTTTAATACACGTGGTATTATGTAATAGGAATATGCACAGCAATAAATAACAACGGAACAGAGTAAACATTATCTATTAATATTACTAAATACTAAATACCGATTTGCAGATTACCCAAAATATAAATACAAACTGTTAACGCACCAAGTAATCATATTTTGGTACGAATAATGCTAATCAGAGAAAGTGTTTCAGGGACAATGCAGAATCAAAATGATCTCCGGTCTATACGTGAAGACAGTGACGTAGCGTGGGTTTCGCCGTCCGGGGCTGAAGTCAAATCTGCCCCCCCCCCCCCGTAATAGGCATATAAATACAAAAATCTCAAAAATTTATAGGAATTTTCTAGGCTGGAGTGGGAAACTAGAATTTTGATATCAACATGGCATAAAAGAAAATCGCCGCAGGCGAAGTTTTTTCGAGTTTTTAATTAAACCAATGTGATTTAATGGACCGCCCCTCCCCCCCCCCGCCCACGCAACGCTTCTGCATTCCAACTGAACTGTTTAACAAAATGTTTCATCTGAAGCTTAATATTTGCCGGAATAAAAAACGTGGCTGAAAAATAATTACGCGTAGCTATAGTATGACAAATATACTCGTAGGTATGTAGTATGTACGTACATGTACAATACACACAGTTAATATTATTAACTTTACAGTATTATTACACTACGTATGACGCACAAAGCATTCATCATAAAGTACAATACTATTATGTTTGCCTAGGTATCATAATGTAATTTAAGTTTACTTTAACTATTTCTGAGAATGACTCCAATATCTGTAAGTTAGAGTACGTCTTTTGAATGAAAAATAAGTATTATTTTAATGATAAAAATAACTCCAAACAAACAAATGAAATTCTTTATCTACTACAAAAATCATAAATCTACGTTCTTGATTACGATATGAATAATTTCATTATAATGATACATAGTAACTTCACGGGAACTATTCTGTGGCTTTATTTTTGACACAGAAAAAAAAACTTCGGGCATCGGAATGTCGTTAAAAAAAACAGTTTTTAATTTTAAGAATATCTCTTCTGATGTTTCCCCCGATTCAAAGCAATTCAAATGCTCATCAAGCACAAATCCGCATTGATAATTTTTTAATTTGTCTAATATGAGGAAATTCACAACGCATTTCAAAAGACACACTTGTAACATAATGTTTATCTATTTATTCCAATGTCAAAACTGTATCATATAATTGATAACCTAAATTTCCACGTTACTTAGTGTATAGGTAGAAACACATTATAGTTGACAACACTACCTACTTGTCTGAATTACCCTAGGTATGATTTACTTAGTACGAATTTGTAAAGTTAAATTTATCTGTAAAATTGATACCTACCACAAACTGGCTCAAAGTGGAAAAAAACGTAACTCGATAAAAAATAGATATGTATACAATAAACAGTTCCGACAATAATTATTTTCTCGGTTTATAAATTAATAATAGTTTTATACATATGTACTATCACTCCAGAATAAATTATTCGTATACTTACTGTGCAAATTAATAGCTGAAAGAAGGAGTAACAATATCACAGTATCAATATATTTTGAGACATTAGAGTCTGATTGAAATTGCAATGGGGATATACTCGCAGTATCTAATGGAAAGGATCAACACAAAACATGCGTTAATCTGCAGCCAAAACCTATATAATATAAAAAATCCTACTTTCTATACGTGAAAATTTCCAGACAGCCGATTATTAGAAACAGATAAGTATAATATCAGTAACTCACTTCGTATTATATTACGCGCACGAGACAGACAGGAATGAAACCCGATATCTTGAGATAAGAACCGTCAGACCATCATAATTACCCTATCACGATCACCAACCCTTAGCCGTTTCACCTCCCCACAGATCGTTGAAACTCGATTCCAACTTGCGAAAAGGCAAAAAGACGATGACACAGCTGAGAAATGTTCATCGCAACACTTTGGTTTACTTCCCGTGACTAAAGCTGAAGAAAAATGAACGATTTAAAGCGTACAGTTTATGGAAATTTACATTCGATGAAAACTGCATGAAAACCCTTACATAAATGTTACATAAGTATGATCCAAATCTTATACAGATATAATATACCTGCGAATTATGACTATTTAACCATTATAAAACTAATATTGTAATGTGTATAGATATGTACTGACGTAGGTACATAAATAATGTATATGTAATACAATTACAGATGATTAATGGTGTTTGGCATTGTGCAAATGATTGTTTAATAGTTTTGCATATAATTCAATTAATATCAATATACTCTAAGTGTACATACACAGCACCACGTGATATAATGATAAACAATAACATTTTATAATAATGTAATTCAATACAACAGCTTGTCAATGTCTGCCGCCTTATTATGCCATCAGTTGTGATATAATTGTACCCGCAAGTTCCCGTACTATTTGAAAAGCATTAGGTACAAACAACTTCCTATTTAGTTCCATTGATCTCTAAGGGGTATACAGATAAGTTTCGTGCTTTACAAATTACAATATTTTATTTTATTTGAGGGAATGAATGATGACAGGATGACCAAAAAATAAATGTCGTATGCGATTAACCTGAAGCCATCATGTCGACCATATCCTCGAGGACTGATGATTTTTGACTAAGATAAACCGGAGAGCCTGTATGAGAAATTCTTTGAGGGTGACGCAAATTAGACGTGTATGTAAGGATAGGGCGCCCTGGCTTTCTATCTACTTCGCAAGGGACGGCGTGGGGGAATAGACAGTAGATGTATTTTTCCTAAACCGAGCCCGGAAAACAACACCTACGGCTAGGAAATGACAGTGTTTAGATCATTAATAACAACGGCAACAATGCATATGAAACTCAATTAAAATTATTTATGGTTTGGCAATGTTAATATCGGGATAGCAAACAACAGCGTGATAAATCATTTTATACAACTGCGTTCTGAAATTTAACATTACAATAATATGTAAAAAGCACTACTCTTTTTAGCCAGAATGCAAAAGAATTGTTTGAAAACAACGTTGTACATCAATCTCATGATTATTCATAAATCTATAAAGAAGACAATATGAACATATTTTTATAATATAGGTAACATGCAGTCATACTGGCTTAAAAATGGTTTTGAATTCACATTAAAGTGGTTATTGGTTTTATGCGGAGGCTTTGTAGATATCCCAATGCTGGTAGTCGCTGGCTTTTACGGCCAGGCCGCAAAATTGCTCTTGCATCCTGCAGTTCGAATACACCCGAAACATCAAGCAGCCAAGAGTCTTTCTCAGGACTACCTAGAGTACCTAGATTTATTTACAATTTCCCACCAAACGAGAGTATATTATGTGTTCTGTGCACCAAACACAACATTGTTGACCGAGGACATAATTAGGAATTTGAATCAATAAATTGTATCCTACCTATAATCAAATTATGAACTTTTCGTAATAGACGCATGACTGCAAAATATAACGTGTTAAACAGTGCGATTACAGCCTTTTGAATTAGATAATTAAAACATATCATAAACTTGATATGTACCTAGCGGTAGTAGATGCCAAAAAAAATATTTAAGTTGAATTTTAAAATATTATTGCTTTCGAAAAAATCAATGTTTGTGAAGCCAGGTACCTGTACACATTCCACATCTATTGTTTAAGTAGGCAGACGGGTAGAGGTATTGTTTTAGTGGTATTATTGTCTGACAACTTTCTAAGAATTTTCCATTAGGCTAACAACACGGTCAGGTACATATAACGGTATAGGGGTCTATTGTAATATTTGGGGTTCATTGTTTAAATAATTGGTTTCAGGGTAGATATGTAAGTGCATACAGATAAGAATGGTCTTCAAGTAAGATCCTTGCATTGCTTTATTCAGTCAGTCGAGCTTTAGCACTTGTCATAGCCGGTCGAACTCAAATTATAATCGCAAAGCCAAATTATGGCCTTCATAATATAGTCGTCAGGACGTCAAGCCTCGGGCAACTTATGTGGTTATTGTGTTCGTGGATACGTATTTATTTTATTGTGTAATTCGCCATACCATTTTACCGTAGACTGTGTTGAACATTGAGTGAACGAACTTATTTGTTGTCCTAATTCATCGAGTGAGAACGAATCATTAATAATCTAATTAGTTGTGTGCACGAACTGTTATTATATCTGTTACCAGTGTAACTGCCACGAGTTACGTAATGTTACGTTATCCGCCTGGCCACATTGCATAACGCCAGAACGCAGGTCTTCCACCTAATCACGGGAGGGCCACCAAGCCCCTCTCACATCATCACAGGGAGAGTTACCAAGCCCTCTCACCTCATCATCACCGAGACCTGGGCAGGCCTTGTGCCCTGTCATCACCGTAGAACATCGGTAGGGCTGCGCAGTGCGCGCCTGCCATCACCGAGGGATTACGTTGTGTCATATTCGCGTTGCGCTCGTAAAGTGTTGTGTGTGACGGTTAGTTTTAAGGTGTAGTGTTTATATAGAATCATTAGCGTAAGTACCTAGTTATAAGTTTTTTTTTCTGATTTAAAATATATGTATTAAACTGCCATCAATTGTTTTCACTCCTCCAAAGCACCCAAGGCTCAAGCATAAAAGAAATAAGTAATTATCTATTGACACTGGGAGCTGAACCGCGGACAAGGTGCTCTCCCAAGCCTGAAGCTACGTGTCAATTTGGCGTGCCCAAAGTGGGGCAGTTTCCAGTAAGTGTGCTGGTGGGATTCATGACCCTGAGATCAATTGTTTGTTTGTTTTTTCGAGATGTTTTCTGTTATGCTTGAGTTTTGTTTTGGAGGAGTGTTGGGGTTGGTTTTGTTGCGCTTCTTTGCGAACCGCAAGGTTGAGGATGGCAAGGGTAGAGATACCAGCGTGACTACAGAGTCACAGCCTGATAGTGTGGGTGGTGTAGACGTAGAGAAAACTGGGGCGAAAGAAACAGTACACTTCTCTCATGCGTGCTGTCATGCGCGAGCTGAGTGGTTGGGGCAATATTCGGGGAGACCAGAGGAGTCTGCAGAGAACTTTATTCGTGGAGGCGAAGAGTTCTTTGCAAAGGAAAAATATAGTGAGCAAGGGAAGGTTAGACAGGCTTATAAGAGACTAACTGGAAAGGCAAGGGAATTTTGGGAAGTTGAAATAGGTAGGGATATTGGAATAATAGATTGGGATTGGTTTAAAGGGGTATTCTTATTGGCGCATGGGGTAGAAAACCAATATGGGTCACTGGTTACTCATCTATATGGAGACAGACAGGAGGTCAACGAACTCGGCTGTATATTCCTTCAGAGGAAGAAAGCCCTCTTTCAACGTTTATTTGGGGTCAAGGACATTAATACAGAGTGCATGACGTTCGTGAGATTGATGTCTCGCAGGTATAGGGAGGTATTCTTTGCAGGGGATTATTCGTTTGACGAGTTTTGTAATATTGTAATGAAAATGGATATTAAATTTGAGACTGTTTACGATAGGCACGAAGAGAGGGGATATCATTATCATCACAGGACATCGAGCAATTTAAACTCGTACGACCTGAGATCGCGATAATTCGGAATAGGACCGACTCAGGATTGCGCAAAGGTAGAACTTGGGAGGAGAGACAGCGTAGTAATCGTTCTTCGGGAGGTAGCTCAGTTGACGGGGAGGGTGACTCATCAGCGCCTGGAATGGGTTTCCAGCATCCTGAGGAGCAGGATAATGCGTTGAGTGTGGTGAGTGGAGCTGAGGTAGTTTGCGTAGATGTATCGAGCGATACAGCATCAGACGAGGGTTGCATTCGGAGTGAAGTGACAGAGAATTCCTGCTTAGTGGTGGTGTGTCAGGGAGAGGACGCGTTGCCGAGCCTGGAGGTTCAAGTAGAGGACCTCCCTCACCAACTAGCTGAGCCAGGTGAGTGTATGTCGAGCGAAATTACGAGTGTAGACTGCGATGAGACGAATGATAGCGAAGCTGAGTGCCTGACAGAGGAAACGATTGCTAGCGAAGAGAAAGACAGAGAGAGTGCGTATGAGGACACGATCGTAGATGTGATAGATGATAGTGATAGATGTAGGATGAAGAAGGATGCTGTGACTGAAAGAATGAGTGTGGCCGAGTGCAACCTTCTCTGTTGCTTACTCGCCACTTACCAACCGAGTAAGGATGATGCATCTGTCGATGTACACCGCGTGCGTGACGCAATAGTTGAGTATGAGGAGCAAGGTACCGATTCATCTCACCACACTTGTGAGTCTTGTGACAAAGAGGTAGCTAGAGGGGTTATAGACAGTGAGGTTATCCAGAGAGACTGGAAACGTCGGAGGGTGAAATGTCATCCTCACCTTCGGCGCATGGGAGCGTGACTCATGCACTGTGTATTTAATTCTTGTTATAGTTGTAAGATGTATTAGATGTAAGTTCTGTAGTGTAGGCATTTTGATTGTTTTGTATTATCTAGCTAGGGTCATTGCACGGTTTGGATATTAATCCTGAAAATATCCTGGCGCCCTATCCACATATGTTTAGATTAGGAGTAGGTTAAGTTTGTAATTAGTCCATAAGTTTTCTTATTGTTCATAGTTTAGATTAACAGCAACAAATATTTTTTATTGCCAAAAGAGGAGGGGCGTCTTGATATGTACCTAGCGGTAGTAGATGCCAAAAAAAATATTTAAGTTGAATTTTAAAATATTATTGCTTTCGAAAAAATCAATGTTTGTGAAGCCAGGTACCTGTACACATTCCACATCTATTGTTTAAGTAGGCAGACGGGTAGAGGTATTGTTTTAGTGGTATTATTGTCTGACAACTTTCTAAGAATTTTCCATTAGGCTAACAACACGGTCAGGTACATATAACGGTATAGGGGTCTATTGTAATATTTGGGGTTCATTGTTTAAATAATTGGTTTCAGGGTAGATATGTAAGTGCATACAGATAAGAATGGTCTTCAAGTAAGATCCTTGCATTGCTTTATTCAGTCAGTCGAGCTTTAGCACTTGTCATAGCCGGTCGAACTCAAATTATAATCGCAAAGCCAAATTATGGCCTTCATAATATAGTCGTCAGGACGTCAAGCCTCGGGCAACTTATGTGGTTATTGTGTTCGTGGATACGTATTTATTTTATTGTGTAATTCGCCATACCATTTTACCGTAGACTGTGTTGAACATTGAGTGAACGAACTTATTTGTTGTCCTAATTCATCGAGTGAGAACGAATCATTAATAATCTAATTAGTTGTGTGCACGAACTGTTATTATATCTGTTACCAGTGTAACTGCCACGAGTTACGTAATGTTACGTTATCCGCCTGGCCACATTGCATAACGCCAGAACGCAGGTCTTCCACCTAATCACGGGAGGGCCACCAAGCCCCTCTCACATCATCACAGGGAGAGTTACCAAGCCCTCTCACCTCATCATCACCGAGACCTGGGCAGGCCTTGTGCCCTGTCATCACCGTAGAACATCGGTAGGGCTGCGCAGTGCGCGCCTGCCATCACCGAGGGATTACGTTGTGTCATATTCGCGTTGCGCTCGTAAAGTGTTGTGTGTGACGGTTAGTTTTAAGGTGTAGTGTTTATATAGAATCATTAGCGTAAGTACCTAGTTATAAGTTTTTTTTTCTGATTTAAAATATATGTATTAAACTGCCATCAATTGTTTTCACTCCTCCAAAGCACCCAAGGCTCAAGCATAAAAGAAATAAGTAATTATCTATTGACACTGGGAGCTGAACCGCGGACAAGGTGCTCTCCCAAGCCTGAAGCTACGTGTCAAACTCATTAAAGTAAACAAAGAAATTATCAAATTGGTACTTAAAAGTACTTAGTAAAAGTATATACACTACTGATAATAGTGATAATACCTGTTACGATGTAGTGTGTACTATTGTTTATTTACTACATTATTTAAAACTTTTTGTTTTGTTGATAAGGCAGTATGAATGACAATAAATGATAGTACGTGATACAGATAAGATAATAAATGTATAGCCCAGACTCGTGAGAAAGCAGAGAATAGTAAAACTATTCAACCTATAAATTAATATATTTCCATCTATCGATAAAATACAATACTGTCATAACATAATCGGACTGAGACAGAAGCGTGCCTTAAGGTGGCATCCCACGGCCCGTGATATTACGGGCCGAGGGAAGCCACCTTTACATATTTTCAGAAATTTTCAGCAGCAATCCTATTAGACGTCTACTATGACTGCTGCTGAAAACTGCTGATGATAGTTGCTGAAAATATGAATTTATATCTATAACGATGCTTTCCAAAAGTAGAGTAAACAACGAAGGTGAGCCACAATTTAAAAACTGGTATTAATATTCCAATTGGGTCATACGATATTCTATTACAAAAGATAAATATCACCCACGACAACCTCAACAAGCGACAGCACTCAATGATAAAGAGTGGTTGTTAATAGCGATAATAATCCTGATTTGGTCAGATAATCTAAATGTCTAACAGTTGACCTAATTAATGCTTATCACTCGTTTTCTTGTTCAAAAATTAAAAGCGAAATGTGAAATGTATCGCTTATAATGATAGAAAAAAGTCAAAAGTTATAGCACGCGATAAAATACTAAATACATATAATAATTGGTAATGCACCTGTATAATGTGCCAATTAAATTATGTCCGGATTTTATTATATTTGACTAAACAGAATTAAGTAATTAATTAGAGGAAAGATACATTAATTTATAATATATCACAAATAATTAATTTTAACAAGTAGCTCACCAGTGAATTTTACATACATATATTTAAAATGTTCTAATTCCTCTATCCCAGTTATCTCAACGATTATAAATTACTCGATTTCGGGTGAGGGGCCCTTTTAAAAAAATGTTTATTCATCGCAACAAAGTTGCGTATGTTGCAATGGTCTGGTAAAAAAATGTAGTTAAACATAGCAGGTAGATAGGCTTTTTTTAAACGTAGAAAAACCATTGTTTTCACGAATTCTGTAGAGACACAATTAATAAGGCGATCGACCGGAGGATGTTCGAATGTTTCGGAATAAAAATCTGATAGTTCAACGATATTGTAATTTGTAATGATACTTTTCTTACATATGATAATAAGACTCCAGTGTGTGATACAGGACCTCGTGGTCAGTCAACATATCACACAAATCCTAGACATAGTCACTTGAAAAAACGTACAATAAAATAAACACATAACTACCTAACCAACTAACGACATGGATTGACGTCATAATATGCGGTAAATTACCATTATTATGATTCAAATGACATAGTAAGCAGGTACTTATCACGGATGACTGAATGAAAATTAGTATTCAGGAATAAATTCGCAAACCACTGAATTACCATCTCAAATAATAAAAAAATTACGTAATGTGCGAAGGTATGTAATATGTATTTCTATTTATTATCCACTTAATTATCTGAAAAACATTATGTAGGTATGGGCATGTAGGTAAGTTATTGGAATAATATATGCCTAGTGTATAGCAGTGGCAGGGTTTAATCGGAATTCGGGACACTTAAACTAAGCTTTTAAGTGCCTATAAAATTACTACCATTTTATATTCTTAAAAAAAACTATTGAGCTTGAACATGAAGAAGATGAAATGTTCAGTTTTGAATTATTGCGGACTGCTGCACCGAGTCCATCAAATTTTTAAGACAGGGCATACATATTACCTATTATGTCTCAATTTGACAAATACGAGTAGGCAATGACAAGCTACACGTCATAGAATTATTACACGTAATGTATGAAAGAAAAACTATAATGAGTGGACAGAAATGCTTTTCTAGGGAAGTCTAGCGATCAGTTCTTTCTGTCTACCCCGCAAGGGTCGCGGCGTCAGAAGATAGAATAGAATCTTGTTCTATTATCCGTAATATCTTTCGACCTCAAACAAAAAGGGGCTTTATATTATTAGATAGATAGATTTAATCTTGATCAAACAAGTAGGTAACTCTCACCAAGTTAAGTTTATTAAATATCTTCATCAAGTAATATGAAAGAAATCCAATATAAGCCTCATCTCCCACAACTTATTCAATAACGTACAATGAACATTGATACAACTTAATATAACAGAAAAATCAGATAATTTCTAGCAAACACAGATACTGGAGTTTCTTTTATAAAATACGAAACAATCAACAACTATGTTAGCCTAAAAAAGCAAAATGTCAAAAAACGCAAAATCTGCCTTGAATCTTCGCCAACACCTAATTAATATCTATAATAGAATAATTCCACATATATGAATACGTGTGCGTAATATTAGTAAAGAAAATCACGTGGAAAACACAGAAATAGTAAAATACATCATATAGGCATTATGCCGTCACAAGCTTCATAGTATGACAGAGAGAAAGCAACACAAATACTGAATATACTGAACGTCACCAGCTCACCACCAAATGTAGGCAGATATAAAATCAAATATGTATTAGGAATATTATTAATGTGAGTGTTACTAAACATAAACAACACCAGTACACTGTACAGTGGGTTACTAAATATATTTGGGAGACGGAGTAGGAGGTGGATACCAAGCCTTGATGAAGCCAACTAGAGAGAGAGAAGATCCTAAATGAATTAAACATTATTTCAATAATTATGTTTCCTTACCCTATATATGGATAATGACTGAATGAAATAGTAGCCATCTAACTCCCATAATAACCATTGGAGCCTCAAAAAAAAAACAAGTCAATGTCTCGACTTATTATTAATTATTTGACGTTCCAAGAGTGTCGTGGGAGACAGCAGCTAAGGTGAACAACACCAATTTTTAGGAGTGACATCACACATTTCATATTCCATTCTAGAAAAACAACAATATTATAATACGTATTACGTTATGTGATCACGGGACTAAATGTAATACATACAAGTATTTTGGAGAGTTCATCGTACACACGGATGTGGAGAACTTTTCGTATTTATCTACAATAATAATATACACTTTGTGTAAACATCGATAGTGTGGTGCACATCTAATACAAATGATGTTGTACATATTCAATGTATAATACACTATGAAACTCGGGGTACTCAAGGAAACCACATCAACATTATTGATGATCAACTACACAAGCCATCATTATTGCTATTCAACAAGTTGACGAATGCAAAAGATAAAAAAAAATCAACAAATCAATAAAGGTTTTTTTTTAAAGTTCTACTGCCAGGTGTCACGAAATCCCGAATCCCCGATAACAATAAAACTGTATTTTAATAATTTATGATAAAATACGACGGCAAATGAAATTTCATTAAATGAAAGTTTTCGATATTCCGTAACACAAATTTACTGGCACATTTAAGGGTTAAAAATGAAAATTACTGAAATTACATATTCTCATTTCAGGGTTCGAGATTTTTTTGAAATAGACAAAAACAATAAAAAAAATGAAACACTAAACTAACGAAAACAAAACACAAACAAAAAAAACATAAGCAAAAAATTAATAACTTAAGAATTGTTGCATTTCGTCAACTTGTCTCGTAGCAAATAGTATTGCATAGTGGTACAGCCTCGTGGAGAATATAATATTAAGAGTATAATTAGTCTCTCTCTAGTGAGCGTCACCCGGGCTATTCTCCCTCCACTCACCCTCGCTGGAATAGGCTCTGGAGGCGCAGTTGGGACAGAGATCAGCCTCTCCGACGGTCTGCCGGACCCCTGCAACACCGCTCATATACAACACCCATACAAACCATAACAAGTATAATATACAATAATATTATCTTAATAACACGTACGTATAATGTACATGCTTACCAATACAATCAATACCAAGTTAGCTGACACAATTTTGAAAATATTATGGTTAATAATGTGCATTTTTAGCGACAAAATTTAGTTGAAACACCCGTCTTTTGTGGCGGGTGCTTCACGACGAGGTGTTAAAATGACGTAAAGTGTATAGCTATCTGTTGCATTGCAGATATACTCATTAATTACCTGATAATTCAAAAGAAAATTCATATTATTCTTTCATATCACCATTCACCCCTACATTAAAGAATAACAAAACTGAAATATGTGGATATATTTTACATTATGCTAGCTGAAAATACGTCACGCGATGGTTTAATAATATAAAATTTATTTAATCCCTAAACTTATACAAATAATATAATCGAAAAGTGGCAATACCTGGAGTTGGAATATTCATATCATGTCACCAAAACAATGAATTATCTAGCAAAAACAAAGTAATTATGATTACTTGGAAGACACAAAAGAAAATGCCAGTTCTAACTAATGTTACCTTCAGGTTCGGGCCATCTACTCGGGACTGGGTGATCTATACCTATGAAGTATGATTTGTTAATTGACAAAACAATGCAGTATGTAACAAGCGCATTAAGACAGGATATTAAAATTTGCAAATCTAAACTAGATTTGCCTCAGAGATCAATAAACTATAACGATCTTCCCATCTCCTCCTCCACACTGCCAATGCGATTAATCATTCATGAATATGCGCCAATGACGCAAGACATTTGATTTCGATGATAAATTAAATATACCCACATTTTATTGTCATAATAACAGCACGCCAGTTACTCAATACGACAATTCAGTCACATGTTGTAGTTGTTCATTGACAACTAAAAATACCTGGGTGTTTTCATACTGAATACATTATAATAAATGGCAAATGTCTATACGCTTTCGTACTTGTTTCCCGTAGAAATACAAAGTTTCATACAATTTTCACTTTCATAAAATAAAACGAGAATATTTTAGGTAATAACACTTTCAAAAGTGGTGACCACGATTTTCATGAGATGAAAGAAAAATTCAATAAATAAATAAAATAATTTTATACGTTTTCGTTAAATGTCATTTACTCAACAGGTTTCTCTAATAAAAAGACGTGTTTAACTCTCCGTGAGCAGGTAGCAATTAGTGCTAAATTAATTTGCCATGTGACAAGATTATAATACAAATACACAAAACCTATGATAAACAACAGATAATAAAAATCTCAATAAGAATCTGTCCAAATCCTAAACAATTCTACACAAACGAGTTTTTCCTGTTGTAGAAAAATCGGAATTTCCACAAACCGTGAACAGATTATTTAGGTAAAATAATTTCCTAAAAAACTAAACGTATAATGTATACAGCAAATTGTTACATGAGTCAGCATTCTATGTACAAATCCACTGCTTAAAATTCAGGGGTGAATATCTGTCACGTGTAGGATCAGTGATGTTTGAAACTGGTTTGAAATTACACACTACACAGTATTGAATTATTAAAATGACATTCAAGAGACGTTGCTAAAAAGCCTGCAACAACTTGAATGTTACACAAGCAGAATAGTGACATCATTGTTATTATATTATGACACTCATTTATAAAAATAATAACAAAATTACATTAATAAGTAATTGTATTACAAACTCTGCTAGTAGTGCGAGATGATTAATATATTGATTACCGGCAATCAAGAAAACTGTGAAAAGATCATACAACGATGTCATTCTAATGTTGATATTAATGTCTTCACAATTTGTCTCAATTTCACAAACGAACAATGGGCTGGTCAATGGCCGTTTAAATATTAAATTATCTGATAGATAAACATATTATCAGTCGTAGTAATTTTGAACAAAAAAAAGGATATATTTCTGATAGTAGGTAGGTACTCAAGTTGTATTCTTCAATCTCGCACATCAACTTTATGCGCAATGGCAGTTCTTTACATTAGCTCCATTTGTGATAATGTTATCAGTTTAAAGTCAGACGCGGGGCCTCGACTTTTTTTTCGATTTATGCGTGTTAGCCATGCCCAGTTTAGATGGATGATAAAAAGATCAATATTTCATCATAATACAGCAAAGCACTTAAGTAAATAGTCTGCTAGTAATTATATCTTTCGTTCTTTATATTACCAACTGTAATGTAATGAAGGGAATCGATAAAATTAATAAGGTAATTGTCTGATATCGTGAATGTCATCGGAAGAAATAAAATAAACACGGTGATCGCGTGTTGCTTATTATTATATTATGAATTATGATGCTATCATCAACGGAATTGCCAGGTATTATTCCCAAGACTAGACAAAGCCAATATCGTGATGCCTACCCGAGTAAAAACAGAAACGATACTGTATTAAACAAACCAAACAAATGCTAATAATGAATCATAAGGAGTTAATAAGTTGTGGGTATTACTCTTCTTCTTTGCTTCTCCGGTGGGTCAAACCCTGCCACTCCAATACGCGGAGACAGATATCGCCTTATCGTTTCCCGAAGTTCTGATAGAAGGCTGCACCCCTGTTTATTATTAATTAACAATTAAGTTTTTCTAAACTAAGTCGGTAATACGTATCTTTGCATTCTGCGACAAACGGCAAAGTAGCAAGTAAGCTTTTTGCTCGACTATTTCGGTTATAGATTATCGAAACGAAATGAAAATTATTCAGCATAATTACGAACGAATATTTTGATAACAAACCCTCTTCTAAAGCCAATATAGATAAGTAAATAAACAGAATGAACGATAATTCTAGAACAATTTTATCGTTTTGTAAGACAAAAATAATCAATATTTAAAACCACAGCGTTTCCTCCACAACCGCAACCACCAATGTCAAAATTTATGAGCACCTTTAGTTAATAATTTAATTACTATACTACTATGTAGATTATACAAAATACCATTAATACAGAAACTAAAAGAGATAAAAAGTTAAAAGAATTTTAATTGCTTCTTCACTAAACTGTCTACGTATGTATATTTAGGTTTATCAATATGTATAAACAATCGCTCAGCAAAGTGTGTGAACTATTAGAAAAAATATTGGTATTTATGGCCCATTACCAAATTCATCACAAAAATACATCCATCAATGCCTCACCTATAAAAAAAAAATCTGTTTTATCATGGAGGTAATATATTGTAGAACGAGGGATTAGGGAGGGAGATTTGAATATGAAATGAGAGGGACGATTTATTAACAAATAATAATAAAATAAAACCATACAATCAATGCAATTGTAAATTTAGGAATTGACTTCCTGATGGAAGTTCTTATATACGAACTTACAATTCATTGACTCGTAATGTTTTTATTTCATATCCGATTCGGACTAACATTTTTCACAACACATCTGTGTGTCTATATTTTTTATCTGCCATATTATAATAGCGCTCTATATAAGAACCTGAGTCTAATTGGAGTATTTAAATATTGATATACAAATTAATATTACTCTAAATATAATAAATCATTCGGAATAATAAAGATAATATTATCTCATTTCGGGGGACGGAATTGTCAAAAGTAAACAAGTCTCTCCACCACTGTATGGAAATAAAAATGGATGAGAGGATTTTCCTTGAAACTAAATAAACAACCTTAACATTTTAGTTTAGACATGAAAACTGGAACAGCGATTGTACAAAGAAATTCCGCAAATATTGTGATAACACAAATTTAAAAGATAAATTAATATATGACAGAGCAATTATTTACCCCTGAACTATATATTATTTTATACAAAGTGTGTGTACATTTATTGCGATTGCGGTACCTAAAGCTATACACTATAATATTGTTTTATCAAAATTTAAAGTGGAGAAAAGACTCCAGTCTGCGAAAATTGGCTTCACTTTGAACTTTAAAATAAGAATTTTGTTTTTTTAATAGAATTTCAGTGCAAATAATTGTGCATTCATGATCACGATATATGCGAGTAGCACATAACCTTTTGCTATAAAGCTTGCTTTGTTCCCAAGAGTGGCGAGGCTGAAACTTTTAAAGCTATTAGATCCGTGATACTGAGTCTAGAACTTACACTAATGTAATAAGACATTATCATTTTGGTTTCCTTTTTTTAGTTTCTACCCACATTGCTGAACGTGTCTTTCATCACGCACACCACGTCCTTGACCACGAACGCGAGTGTCATCGACACAAAGGTCACGCACAATATTATTTTATAAAAATTCACTAATAACGGTTAATTAAGAGGACAATTAAAATTGACAAATATTGACACAGCATAATAGTATTCATTAGATCAATATATCGTTATGTCAGCCATACGTCGTTGACTATTTACTGAGGGTGAAATTAACAAAAAGTTGGAAACATGTGACGATTATCTAGCTTGAATGAAGTTGAAGCGTTCAGGATATGACTGATAAAAGACATTGAAGAAAATAATGAGGGTGAAAGAAGATATGTAAGAAAACAGGACTGTCCTAAATATCGTGGTAAGACTCACAAAGAATCTTAAAGAACATACAAGTTCCGATTGAAGCAAACAGACAATGGACGAGAAATTGCACACGTTGACACAACCGGAACAAATTCAATAGTTTAAAATTGATTACTTTTATATCAAATATGTGACCAGTTGAGTGTCATGTCTTTCTATCTTATCAAGGAATCAAAATGTCGCTATCGAAATCATAATCCATACATGTACCCATACCGTATCGAAAAGCTGAACCAAAGTGGTTCTTCCTGGATTGATAAACTTCCAAGAAGTGTAAGGCGCCTGTCTAGTCTAGTCAAAAAATAAATTACCAAGTGTAATTGCGCTTATACTCGTGCGAAATTTTGATATCGTACGTGATCAACAAACGAGGTAAAAAAAATCGTTTTGGAAATTAACTATTACAAATCTATTTAAAAAGTTAATTCAAATAGCGTATGACACGACATAGAAGATAATACGTATTTTACTACGTATTCCGGTTCTGACGTGAACAATCCCAAACCAAAAATAGACAAAAACAAGTAATAAAAAGAATTGATACGCGAAAAAATCAAACACAGCTTTGATTTCAGACACACAATGTTGCAATAAAGTTTGGCCGTAAGTTTAAAATAGGACGCGATGGAAAAGCTGCGTCAAAATCTGTTGGATTTTTACTGAAAAACATTGGCGCATTGCTAATTAACCCTTGTAAGATTATATCGCGAGACTGTCTTAGAATGGCCTCGGTACAGGTAGCATGTTGCTGGACGTTCACCCCGATTGGACACGTGTGCTTATCTAACAATAGTTTCGTGTTGTGTAAACAGAATGCATTCATATGAATATTAGAAATGATAACCTAGTAGAAGCTTATGGTTTAGAGTTCACGAGATAATGATTCGTACCTCCCGTCTACAAAACATACGTTTTGTATTTAAATTTAAACCCATAATGAGCTTCAGACAAGTTTAGATAGGTAGGTACTAGGGTATCCGGAACCGGTATGTTTTTACAGAACCGGGATTTCGGTAGCGGCCTTCAACGGAACCGGGAAATCCCGGTTCTTTCGGTACTAGGATACCAGCCTATGAAGGGAGTAGAAAGTGGTGCTACCGAATAATTAAAATGATTTTTAGGTACTGCAATGTGAATTTTCGCCCTAACTGGTTTGGGATCGGTGCGTCCACCCTACTATAAAAAATAACCGATATGATCATAATCATAAAAAATAAGACTTACTTTTGAGATGTCCGAATTTTGTAGTTTTCGATGACAAAACAACTGACCCCTTCCCCTGCTAACCGCATCACACCACCTCTGCAGAGCCCGCAGTCTGCACACGCCATATAAACCAAATTTTACGTTTTGAAGTCGAGTCTCGAAAGTACCGAAAGAACCGGGACACAAATTTTAAATCCCGGTTATTTGTAACCTCAAAAGAACCGGGAATTCCCGGTTCTTTCGGGACCGGGATTTCCCGGTTCTGAACACTAGTAGGTACTCCTCTCTATTTATAAATTTTTAATATATCTTTAGGTATCTTAAAGGAATGTAGCAAAATATATTGTCAGCGAATATTTACGATTCGATAACAACAAAACTATTAATAACCACCTATACAGTAATGAAACATACCTAAGTACACTGTATACAGGTTAACATTGCGGTGTAGTGTTAATAAGTGTATCTACCTAATACCTACACATAAAACTGCGAAGATTGCAAACAATGCTAGAATTTGACCTCACGCTAGGAGACCTACAATGGAATTTTCCCGGAATGCTCATACAAATAAGGTAAAGGCGACCTATTTCCTACAGAACCCATGATAGCGAGAATACATACATGAAATGTGTATGTATCTACTTTGTATACACAGGTGCTTTAATCAACGTACAAAAAACCTATTTAGTATAGATATAATCGTATGGTTAAACGTAATACTACGATTAAGAGGGCTACAGTAGCAAACATGGCGATTTTAGTGATTTTTCAATCGATATACCCGCGTTATTTATTGTTGGATTTCGATGAAAAAAATATATTATATAGATTGAACTTTAACGAAGCGCATTATAGAGCAATATAATTAATATACTATATAGTTTCTTGTAAAAAAAAAAAATTGTAAACGTCGTTTTTCATCATTTTTTTGATATTCCAAGTGATTCGTCCGTCGGAATTAAATAATTCTTTTTTTGTCTTAAAGAACACTAAAATATCTAGCGCATTATAGAAAGAAACGTAAATATTTTTTGTTTGCTTCGTGTCAAAACCCAAAAAACCTCAATTTCATAAAAAGTCTCCGTACTAATATACGCTATCGGTTTTAGCGTGCACGCGAATATGACACTTATAACACGGGAATTACAAGGAACGCACTGTTTTTCGTTTCGCCAAGGATTCAGACGCCCACAAGACTGTGGACTGGTAAGACGTGGATTCTGTGCTAATTGAATTGTCGTTCCATACTTTTATTCTTTTTGTCGAATGTTCGCATATTACAGAGGACGGCAAACATTGGCAACTGATTTATATTTTAAATTATTTTCACATAATATTACGAGTACGTAGTTCCCACATGTTTTAGTGATTTTTAGATTATTCAGATACTTATTACTTAAATGTGCGTGCCTATTAATTATATTATCCCGGACTAAACTAAACTATCTTTTCCAAAAATAGGTAGATTAGCTTTTTTGTGTTTTTTTTTTTACTCTCAGCTATTATCTCATCAGACTATAATCGTATATAATAACATATACTTTTTTATATATATACATCCATGAGCGTCGCCAAGGAGGGGAAGGGGGGGGGGGGGCAGCTGCCCCCCTAGAGATGAAATAGGTATATATTTTTCATACTAAATGATAAAACCTCATATCATAAATTTTCTAAAATTAGTATGTACATCCACCAATTTCATAAAAAAAATTGCCTGCGACGCTATTTTTTATTACTTTTTTAAATAAAACATTTTTCGTACATATTATTGTCCAAAGCTTTATATGTATACATTTTCAAGTAAACAAACTACATCAAGACCTCATTCACCATGTCTCACACAAAAAAATCGTCTGCGGCGCTATTTACACCTTTTTAAATTTTAATCCAGTATACCAAATGAAATAAACACATGTATATCACCCACCCGTTGTAGATTGCAAACACATGTTGGCTATTGCAGTGAAAACAACTTTGAAGGTTTTGAATAGGCCATTATAATAGGCTCGAAGACAATGACCCTAATTAAACTATAAGATTTTTCGGGAAGTTGGTACTAAGATAGCTACATATATGAAATATGGAACTGCAATGCAACTGATGTTGGAATCTACCTGTGGGTCTATATCTCATGGCCAAAAATTCTTTATTACACAACTAACTGTAGTGTAAATATTGCGGTGATTTCCACTGGTTATGGACTCCTAACACTACAAGTCCATGCGTACAAACATTGTAGAAGCGGGGCAGGGGAGAAATTTTTACGCTCCGCCCAAAATTGACCTTGAATTCAGAACTGTAGCCCTCTTAATGTTTCAAGGGCTTGAGCGATATTTGGACTTTTAAATATGGCAAGGTACCTTGAGCTGATAGTGCATTGCTGTATGGAATAGTTACGAGTCTTGAATCCTCTAATTAAAACAAATCCTAATCGCATTGTCACTGAGTCGGTATCAGAAAACATTGAGAATGCTACCTTAAATCTACAATTAGTTTTTATCTATAATTACTGTGATCAAGGTGAGATGAATGACAAATGAAATAATACGGGTAAACGAGGTGAACACAACAATAAATCGGTTTACTATGCATAGTATCGCAGCATTCCAAAATGCTATGTTTGTAAATAATAAAGTAGGAAAAAATCGATTACACTACTGTGAATAGACTTTATAGCGAAACTTGAAAATGGTAGGAGAAATCATAACAGATTGATTTTAAAAAGTTCGTGGTAGTTCCTAACACACTGAAAGAAATCGCATACTTATAGGATACAATTAATTTTGTTTTCAAAATTCAATTAGATTTGAGCTTTTGTCCCTTGAGCATATTTCTAAAGGGCTTTTGTCTTTTTGCGATTTCTTAACGATTTTTGTCCGGTCACGGTAAAAAAAGATTTTCTGCATGCGTGAGTTTTCAGACATAAGTTGATTATAACTTGAACTAACTAGGTATTGGCACTCGAGACTTCGTAAAACGAATGCAGAATTCATTATTGAATAATAATATGTATACCAATGCCTAATATAATATTAAGTAACTAATAACGGTGATAAATTTAGTGTATATTCAGTACCTAATAATGTCTTTAATATAAATTAACATCCCATGTCCAACGACAGAGATACAAAACAAGTCCATTAAAACAATAAAAATTATTACGATGTACATTATTAGGCCTGAGAGAAAATCCGATTATAAATGTACAGTAACAATTAGGTATTATACAAAAATACCTATGGAAAACTATGACTGCAATAAAGTAGCAGTGGATATAATTATTAATCCTCCTAATGGTAAGATTACTATTTGCCTAACCTATTACCACAGCATAGTGCATACAATACAAATCGGTATTTATTACAAGGTAAAAAACAGTGCGAAATAAAGTATTGGCGGTAATAACGCTCTAAATAGCAATAATTTATTACTATCCATTTATATTTAAAAGTAAGTATTGTCTATGATAGTATTGTCATGGTAAAAATAGCTACGAAAATTTCCCACCAGGCACCGATTTAAAATAACGAATATGTTAAATATAACAGTGATTTTTACAATCATAACATAAACATTCGTTATTAAATATTCAGTAGATAAATGTATTATAGTCCGAGAGCCCGCTGCTTAATTTATGACGTATCTGTTTTTTGATCGAAATGTGGTATAAACGATAGCTTACCAATAGGGTATTACATCGCACTAGGGTTGCCTATCAAAATCTTGCCGCAACCCCCCCTGCCCCCCCCGAAAAGGTCCCTCTTCGCGGTTTTTCGCATTTTATAGGAATATGGTAAGAGATAGGAAAAAGTAGTCAATGACAAAAATAATCCTTGCTAAATTCTCTACAAAAAATGTTATGTCAACTTTTTCATAGGACTAGTAGTTTACCCGTAATGGCCGGTCAAAAAACAGGATATTCTTTGAAAAAAATTAAAAAAAAGTTTGATTTTTTTTCTTTCACATTCTTCCACCCATTATTACTAACATTTTATGGAAAAAAAAATTTGCTTTTGTCCCTTGAGCATATTTCTAAAGGGCTTTTGTCTTTTTGCGATTTCTTAACGATTTTTGTCCGGTCACGGTAAAAAAAGATTTTCTGCATGCGTGAGTTTTCAGACATAAGTTGATTATAACTTGAACTAACTAGGTATTGGCACTCGAGACTTCGTAAAACGAATGCAGAATTCATTATTGAATAATAATATGTATACCAATGCCTAATATAATATTAAGTAACTAATAACGGTGATAAATTTAGTGTATATTCAGTACCTAATAATGTCTTTAATATAAATTAACATCCCATGTCCAACGACAGAGATACAAAACAAGTCCATTAAAACAATAAAAATTATTACGATGTACATTATTAGGCCTGAGAGAAAATCCGATTATAAATGTACAGTAACAATTAGGTATTATACAAAAATACCTATGGAAAACTATGACTGCAATAAAGTAGCAGTGGATATAATTATTAATCCTCCTAATGGTAAGATTACTATTTGCCTAACCTATTACCACAGCATAGTGCATACAATACAAATCGGTATTTATTACAAGGTAAAAAACAGTGCGAAATAAAGTATTGGCGGTAATAACGCTCTAAATAGCAATAATTTATTACTATCCATTTATATTTAAAAGTAAGTATTGTCTATGATAGTATTGTCATGGTAAAAATAGCTACGAAAATTTCCCACCAGGCACCGATTTAAAATAACGAATATGTTAAATATAACAGTGATTTTTACAATCATAACATAAACATTCGTTATTAAATATTCAGTAGATAAATGTATTATAGTCCGAGAGCCCGCTGCTTAATTTATGACGTATCTGTTTTTTGATCGAAATGTGGTATAAACGATAGCTTACCAATAGGGTATTACATCGCACTAGGGTTGCCTATCAAAATCTTGCCGCAACCCCCCCTGCCCCCCCCGAAAAGGTCCCTCTTCGCGGTTTTTCGCATTTTATAGGAATATGGTAAGAGATAGGAGAAAGTTGTCAATGACAAAAATAATCCTTGCTAAATTCTCTACAAAAAATGTTATGTCAACTTTTTCATAGGACTAGTAGTTTACCCGTAATGGCCGGTCAAAAAACAGGATATTCTTTGAAAAAAATTAAAAAAAAGTTTGATTTTTTTTCTTTCACATTCTTCCACCCATTATTACTAACATTTTATGGAAAAAAAAATTTGGCCTGCGGCGCTATAACACTGGTTATTTTATGGAAAACTAAATTTTAAGAATTTTCGTCACTGAGTTTTATTGTAATAACTCCGAAATTATTATATGTATGAACATAAGTTATAGCTCGTTTTGTAGCTAAGACTATGGTAATTAATTCGTTCTCTGACTATTTTCCTGTAGCTCTTATCAATTTTCAACCAATTTAGTTTAAATACATTTTTTTTGTATTTTAAATGAATTTCGGTTTTGGAGCGGCCATTGCGGGTAAACTGCTAGTTTTACGAAAAAATAGACTTAACATTTTTTGTAGAGAATTTAGCAAGGATTATTTTTGTCATTGACTACTTTTTCCTATCTCTTACCATATTCCTATAAAATGCGAAAAACCGCGAAGAGGGACCTTTTCGGGGGGGGCAGGGGGGGTTGCGGCAAGATTTTGATAGGCAACCCTAGTGCGATGTAATACCCTATTGGTAAGCTATCGTTTATACCACATTTCGATCAAAAAACAGATACGTCATAAATTAAGCAGCGGGCTCTTGGACTATTATGTATACTCGTATATTATTATCACATGAGATTGGTACATTAATGTATGAAGTTATCATAATGATTATATTATTGAATCACATGCCAAGTAGATCAAGAGTGTTAATAGATGAAGTCAATACAATGTGAATACGAACACTGATATTGTGTAGTGTAGTGTAATGTGTATACACAAACTAAATACATCTGCCTCAACAGGTGTGTGTACACATTTCGTAACAAGTAGCATGTCGGAGGTGTGATAATCTGATAATAATTCAACACTCCGCAAAATTAAATCATTAATCAAAATAAACAATCATTGGGGTACGATCTTATAAGGTTGAAAGAATTTAAGATAGGATTAACAAATCATCTATCTATCTATCTATCTATACCCTCACGCCACATCCCTTGCAGGGTAGGCAGAGAGGACAGAGCGCCAGACAGCCCTATCCTTACACACACTCTTAGCTTCCGTCACATTCATGCAATTAGTCATACACGCTCTCCGATTCCTTTTACTCAAAACGCGTCCATCCTTGAGGATCTGGTCGACATGATCGGACCAGGTCAGTCTCGGACGGCCGCGCTTTCTCACCCCTCTTCGCTCATTCAGATATATCTTTTTTGTCATCCTGTCATCATTCATTCTCTCAACATGCCCAAACCATCTTAGTTTGTTTACTTTCATTCTTGTCACTACACCAGTCTTGCAGTCACTCATTTCCCTAATAACCTCATTCCTTATCTTATCTCTCAGCGTTTTCCCGCACATTCTTCTTAATGACCTCATTTCTACTGCATTCAACCCTGATTCATCCTTCTTCATCCACGTCCACGTCTCACTAGCATACATCAGGGTCGGCACCAAGACAGCATTGTGCACTAGCACTTTTGCTTTCATAGACACATTGCTACTACTAACAATCGGACCGAGCGCACCATTCGTCCTAGTACCGGCCAGCTTCCTTCTTTCAATGTCTCCATCACAGCGTCCATCTCTAGTAAACAAACTTCCCAGATATACATACTGATTCACTTGCTCCAGACAGTCATTACCAACCTTTATCACACAATTTGTCCTTATTTCCTCTCTTTCGAACACTAATACTTTCGTTTTATTTACATTCATTTTCATACCATTCATATCGCAGCTTTCGTACACACAGGATACTATCCGTTGTAACTCACATTCATCATCAGCCATCAACACTAAATCATCTGCAAACATTAACGCACATACTTTCACTCCATTTAGGTCCACACCAACATTCAGCTCATTCAGAGGACGCATGCAGTAGTCGAAGAACAGGTTGAACAACCAAGGCGACATGACGCAACCCTGTTTAACCCCTTTTGTGAGAGTGAACCACTGCGACAACGCAGCATTCACCCTGACACAAGCAGAGCTCTCCGTATATAGAGACGCGATTGCGCCAATCAGTCGGTCGCTCACCCCATATTCCGACAGTACACGCCACAGTCTTTCTCGGTCCACACGATCGTATGCCTTCTCCAGATCCACGAACGCGCAGAAGAGCCTCTGGTGTTTAGCCAGAAGCTTCTCCACGACCATCCGTAGGGAGAAGATCTGATCGGTGCACCCCCTGCCACTCATGAAAGCACCCTGCACATCCCATACTTTACTTTCAGTCACTTTTCTTACTCTTTCAATCAATACCTTTCCATACAGTTTGCCCACAGAGCTCAGCAAACTGATAGCCCGATAACTGCCGCATTCCAACCTTGAGCCTTTCCCCTTGTACAAAGGGCAGATGACTGCCCTCCTCCAATCCTCAGGAGTGCAGCCACTCTCCCAGCACAAGTTGAAGAGCCTCAGGCACCACTCGAGAATCTTCGGGCCACCTTGCTTGATGAACTCTATGGCCACACAGTCATGTCCTGCAGCTTTACCATTCTTTGCTTTTTTCAATGCAAGCACAACTTCATTCATACGTATTTCCTCGTCCTCAGCAATATTTACATTCATACTATCTGCTACATTCGTCTGGTTTGTACTAGTACCACTTTCATACAATTCTTCGAAGTATTCTTTCCTTCTTTCAACAACTTCTTCTCCATTCATCACTAAATCACCATTCTTATCTTTGATGCAATTCATACTGTTTTTCTCACTTCCAGATCTCTTTCTTTTTACTTCCTTCCAGAATATTTTCAAATTCTCCTCGGCGTTCCTCGATAATTTCATACATTCCTCTTCCTCAAGTTTTCTCTTTTTCTGGCAAACCATTTCTTTCACTTCTTTCCTACATGCTTTATATATATTCTTCTTTCTTTCTTTCTCACCTCCATCATCTGGTTTCGCACCAAGCACATCATTCCACGCTTTCTTTTTCCTCACTACAGCATCCTTCACCTCATCATCCCACCACGCATCACCTTTTTTCCTTCCTACCAACGCTTCTCCACATACTTCTCTTGCACTCTTTACTAGCACCTCCTTCATAACATTCCATAGTTCACTCGTCGAGCGTTCCTCATCATCATGTACTTCTAGCCTTTCGTTAGTTAGTCTTTCATATTCATCCCTAACATTCGTCTCTTTCAGTTTTTCGACCCTGATTCTCCGGACAGGCTCCAACTTCCGAGCCCTCGAGCGCCAACCGGAGAAAAGATCAATCCTTGTTATCACAAGGAAGTGATCCGTCCACAGTCCGGCGCCCCGAAATGCCCGGGTGTCCTTTGTCGCCTTCCGGACCTGGAGTCCACACATACAAAGTCAATCATCGACCTTTCAATACGATCAACTCTCTCTCTTTGCCAAGTGTACTGGTGGATCTCCTTGTGTGCGAAGAATGTGTTCGCCACAAAGAGATCCAACTCCAAACATACTTCTAGCACTCTTTTCCCGTTATCATTCACCCTATCATCGCCATGCAATCCCAACACTCTCTCAAAATTCTTCCTTCTGACACCGACCCAACCATTCAGATCACCTGCCAATATTACTTTTTCATTCGCTCTTCTTTTATCCGCTGTCTCCCGCACTAAGTTCCAAAACTCATCCTTCTCATCATCCAAGGCATCATTCCCTGGACCGTAACCTATAATAAGGAACAGCCTGGTCATGCCTACCTTGAAACGAATCCAGATGAGTCTCGGTCCTACCAGTCCATACCCATTACGCTTCACCATACATTCAGTCATTCTTTTTGATAATATAGCACCCACTCCCTGACGTCCATGTTCATTTTCTGGCACTCCAGACCACATCTCTGCCATTCCATTCACCACATCACAATCTCTATCCTTTCTTTTCGTCTCAAAAATCAAATCCACTAATAATGACAATTCGTTGTCAGTATGAGAGTTTTGGAAGATCCATAAGAATATCTCCGAAAAAAAAAAACATAATATCCAAATCCAATACTCACGTCAAACAGATTGAAAGATTTTTTTTTCAGATAAACTTTCAGACTGAAAGACGTGACAACGTAAATACTTGTAATAAAAATTGAACGGCCTGATAAATAAAAATAAGACAGAGAGACAAAAATGAAAATTCCAAGAAAACAACAAACAAGTTTCTAGATGATTGACATCCAGAAGAAAGTGAATCTGAACGATCAAAGAGTAAACAACTGTAAATATCTCATCGGACATGTCTAAATATATTCCTGTATATTACAAATTCAGTTATTGGTGGCGAGAAGAGGCAATAAACATCGATAATAGGTAAGTTCTTCATACGTGAGTTTATTAGAAAGCAATCAGGTGTGAACCCAGTATCCCTTCGATACCTATGTTCTAGTTCTCCAGTTAGAATAGTTTTCGATCTCATTATAAGTGTAACTTCACGACTCCACGCATCTTCGAATGTTTAATGATGTACAAACATAAAACATTGGTAATCGTAATCGTCAATCGAAATAATATCGTTTCTAATCAGCAATAAATTGCATAAAAGTAAATATGTAGCGTAGTAATGTAAACATTATCAAATCGATTGAAATATTCAATAGTAGGTCAGCTCTATTGTGTATTTCTATTCCTACTACACTGTTATAGAGTATAGAGGTAGTTGGGCGCCTAGATAAATATTGCCAGCAGATATAAGATCCTCAACTTTTCTATTCACAGAAAAGGCAAAAAAAACATTGAAGTTTAACTCTTATTATTTAAGGGTACCTACAGGAAAAAAACAAAGTGCTGCGATTAAAGTAAGATGAACTGGACAAAAGGAGAGGAGTAATGAAGTCTGAAAGACAAGGTTTCAGGAAATTGATTGAATCGTGTTAAACGATAGTGGATAAATGAACAATAAACAATCAGGGAGATTCTTAAACTATGGTACCTTAGCTTGGCACCACTTAGACTTTGGTTTCAACGTCTCTAGGTAGACCTTTGAAATGAAGATCTCCTCCAACGAATATTAAAAGGAAAAAATCACAGTTGAAGGAAACGCTTCTGGTCGATCTTGAGCCATCGGTTAAAAGTCTGGATGACATAGGAGCTGAAACCATGCTGAAACTATTGAGGCACCAGGGGTCTGAGGAGTTTTATTGCATTCTTAGTGTCTCTCTTAAAAAATAATACGCAACGAGTTCATGTAATTAAAATAATTGTTGTATTTAATACTATTTGTTTATGGCAGGACAAAATTGAAAGGTCAATCTGGTAGGGAGCTGTGAATAACAGTATTAAAGTTGATTACGTAAAGCACGAATAGAGGATCGTACTTTGAGAAACACTGCTCTATATACGATGTGACATAGACCTTGGCCTTGAAATACACAATGCACAACAATGCAAGTGGATGATGGTGCTATTAAATTCCATTCCACCCCGTCTAGTGCAAAATCTTTTAACTTGATTAAAACTGGAAGACAGCCTTAATTACCTAATGAATTATTCATTCTGTAAAGTGATACATTTCAGTACCTACCTAGATTATGTTGACAATGCACGTCACTCAAAGAATAGTTGCACAGATGCACGGCGACATTGAAATTACTCATTCAAGGTTACTCTACACAACAAGACGTCACTCAGCCATACATTTCAACATTTCGTATTTTAAAGAAGAAAAATAAACATAATATGAGAAGAGAAACGTAAGTATCCAATAAAAAGTCTCTCAAATGCATTTTTGGAATAGAATAGCGTAAAATCCACTCCACAAAAATATGTAGAACGTAGATACCTACTCAATACAAATAATGCAGTAGTACTGTCTTAAGAAGTGAAGAGAGATATGAAGAAAAATCTTCCAAGCGATGGGATTAGGGAAAAGAAAGAATAACTGAAATGAGAATTCTGAAAATTGAAATCCTATTGAAATACGAATTCCAATAAAAGCAAAATACTTACTGGATGAACAGAAGTATGCGGAACAATGGGACAAGCGACGTGATAACACAGATAGATATTGGATACATATATGTATACATACAACATTTAATAATATGCTAATTTTATTTTATCAATCCGAATAGCAATGAAGATTAAATAGATATATTAAATTAAAATAAAAAAACGTGTACAATAGGTATTATTGTATTACGTAAACAAATACTATATTGTTTGATGAACATGCTCGATTTCTTAATCTGGTTTGGGGAAACAGGCGCAAAAGATTAGATAACATAGGATTATTAATTTAAAGACATACGAGGGCGGACTGATAAGTCCGGTAAAAATGAAACAAAGAGTTACTTTTTTCGAATGGATGTGATTTATTTTTCAACGTGACCTCTTTTTAGAGCTATACACTTGTTTAGACGATGCTGGAGTTTTTCGATCCCCTCTTTGTAATAATCTTTTCCAAGACCTCAAAATAGCCTTAGTTTCGGAGATTATCTGCAAATTATTTCCATATCTTCGTCCCCCAAGCCATTTTTTCATATTTGTAAAAAGGAAGAAATCGCTTGGAGCTAGGTCAAGAGAATATGGTGGATGGGGAAGCACTTCGTCACGTAACTCCTTGGCCGTAACTCCACCAGTGTCACTCTTTACGTCTTTGGTCAAACGCGGCAGCCATCTTGCTGAAAGCTTTTTCATATGGAAGTGTTCATGCAATATGTTGGAAACTTATTCATAAGAGATGTCTACAGTGTTGGCTATCCCTCCCAATTTCACTCGTCGATTTTCCAATACGATATTGTGGGGTTTCGTGATCTTTTCTGGAGTGGTTACCTCAATTGGACGTCCTGAGGGAGGAGTGTCTTTCGTGCTTGTTCTACCACAAGGAAATTCAGTAAACCACTTGTGAATCATCTTAAGTGACGGAGAAGATTCACCATAATACTTTTCAAGAGGTTTTTTCATTTCCGTGGTGCTTTTTTTGCGGAAAAATTAATGTTTTATCAGTACTCGAAATTCACTTTTTTCAATTTCAACAGCGAAAGAACGACTTGTCCGATCTAAACGACTGACGAAGCAATACTAATTCAAATATCAGCATGAAATTTCGTGTATGGATCCTCAAAACAATGACCTATCCAAAAATGTAATAACTTGTATACTTATATTACCGCTTCATTCATTTTTTCCGGACTTGTCAGTCCGCCCTCGTATACGTCTTATCTAGAAATACTATAAAAACACAGTGTCTAATCTAGAAATACTATATAATATTGCTGATCCAACCCTCTAAATTATTAAACAAGATAAACACCACGCGATTTGGAATATTTTTCAAAAGAAATTTACTGTGAACGTGTTGAAGAAAATAATGTCCACAGATGGGAAAATATAACTCTTATAGTACAAGAGCATTGTTGTGATGCACCACGCCACGAGTAATCATTTAACAATCAGTCATTCCATTTTTACAGAAGATATTGTCAGGCCCGTCAACATATTACTGAAACACGTCATTAATTCAAGCGAGGCTTTCGTGGTTTTATAATTAGATCCAATGAATGGTAAGCAAATCGTGCGACTAAAAAAAACGTGTTGATACGGTCCGTAGCACGTGGCATGAAAATGTGTATCGAATTGAATTAACAGCGACGCGAGTTCAGTGGTAAAGCCTTCAGGGAGAAAAACCATGAAATTGTTTAAAATAGGCGGACAGCTTATATTTATTAAGTTATAAATCAAACGAATAAATTAAATTAAGAGTTTCACAAAACAACTATTATACGTTATGCCACTTTGTATATATGTAGGTAGAGGTAAACGATTCAGTCTCGCTACCTTTCAATCTTATTCAGCTGAGGTTTAAAATGAATAGGGAGATACCTAAGTTCCACTTCCGCGATTTCCCACCACTTCTGATCTCACCCAGCGGGCATTCATCGCTACTTTGTATAATAGGCACCTACCAACCTATTACTAGTACCTATATTGCATAAGGTATTTTCCCAACGCAGCGACACACTAATGTAATGAGATTGCCACCGGGTCGGGAAAACGGAGCATGAGGTCAAGGTCAACACAACCTTGTTCCTGAATCAAGCTCATAGTTCACATAGGTCGTAGAGGCGACAACTTACGCTTTTATAAGACAGTTAAAAAGGAGTCAGTCATGTATGGTAGTATTATCGAAATAATCGGAGTAGGTAAACAACATAAAAAGATTCGCTTTAACAATTAATATTGTGCAAATTTCATAAGATATTAGAATACATTTTTATAGGTAAAAATACAATAATATGAAGCAAAAGTGATCAATTTCTACACTACTATCTATGCATAAAATCTACCTAGAGGCCTTTGCTTTCATATGACTTATATAGTAGGATGAGTCATAATCCCCTCTGAGGGCTCAAACCATAACGCAATGTGAAGGGTGGTTGGGGGCTTACACTGTAGAAACATAATACATGTAATATCAAAGTAAATTGGATGAGGGAAATAATAATAATAATACAAATCAAAGTATATCTAGTTACTGGCAATACATATAAAAGCAATTATTATTATAGACCACAGAGAATAGCACATTATGCATGTAGACAGGAGAAGCCCTTCACTAGGGGTACTTAACTAGAATACTGTTGAATATTGGATTACTGAGAATAACATCACTTCATGGAGGAACAGAAAATGTAATTAGCATGCTTCAACTAGAAATCTGTGATCAATAAGAGAATAAGAAAGCTACGCAGGAGCAAAATATACTTATACATATACAGATAAATTCCTTATAATACCTATGGATACTTCAGAATGGGGCCTGATTATTAAAACAGGGGCAAAATGTTAGAAAAATGACAACCAAAAGGAATAGAAACTATTATGGTTGGAGGCAAAACATAATAGGAGAAACCCATAACTACTCCTTGTTTCATATAACTTGGCCACTGGCTACATAGTAATTCTATAAAAAAAGTGTGACAAGACGGATGAAACGAAATGTAGCAGTGACCTGCAAGCCCAAAACCACAGTTGCAAGGAGAAATGTTTTTTTCCATACAAAAAACAAAATAAAGAAATTTTCAACTTCTGTATGCTCATGTTTTGTATTATATAAATATTCTGAATTATTAAAAAACCAAACTGAATGTGAGATAGAATACATGATATAAATACATTATAGTGATATAGAATAAACTTATGTAGGGATGTACCATGCTCTAATACTTCTTAAATTAACTCCAAGCGATTTTAAAAAATTATCAAGGCACTCACAACAAAATCTGTAGGATTAGGTGTTACTAAGAATATTTGTTAACAAACAAAATACAGCGTACAGCCATACAAATAGATAATAACAGTAACATAACCACCAAACCACATAACCAGTAAAGAAATAAAATGTAGAAAATTATGACATGTTAAAAAAGATAAAAATTGTCTCTAGGTAGTAAACAGATTTACTATATTTAACTATTGGTATGGCTGACATTGTTTAACATCTGCATAAATTAAAGTATGGAATAATGATCCTACCTTCATCCGCACTGAGATCTGAGAACTTGATGCCACCACTGAAAATAAAAGCAATTTATGAAAACGATTACAAAATAAACCAAAAATATATTATTAACTACCATGTAAAACAAGAAAACATTGTACTGAAATGAATGCACATCCAAAAAAATAAATAAACAAACTACGTAAAACAATTTTTGAAACGATTGACGAAATGAAATAAGACTGAAAAATTCTCTGCCAAATGGATCAAGTTGCATAATGGAAAAAAGTCAAAATCAAATCGTTTAGTGACGAAATGTGTTAACAATGAATTTAAAGCTTCTTGTGAAAATATTCTCATTCCAAAAGGACTGAGAACATTTACAAAAGACTAATTGAAGTTATTTCTTTGAAGATATTTTTGGCAACAACAGTATTTATATTAAATTTTGAATATGAAACAATTTGGCAAAGTGTTAAACTAAACAACTAAAATGAAGACTGAATGACTGACTGAATATTTCAATTAGAATTATTATTTTTATTACAGATCATTGTGCATTATAATATCATTAAAGTTTGTAAAAATTGAAAGAAATAAAACCACATTACACGCTCCATTGTAAGATGACATACATGGCTATACATCCCAATAGTGGTAACTAGAAATGTAACAAATATTGCCACTTTGTTTTTAATAATAACAATGCATATATTATGCATAAAAATGTCTTGTAAATGTCCAAGGAATGACTGAATAATTTATAAAATTTAAAACGTTGTGAAATTCTTGAAATAAATGTCAACGAGTATTTTATGGGAGCCAAATGTGATTGGCAAAAGTAAAATATGCATATGGTGTTATTAGTAATTATTATACAATATTGGTAGTGATAGTGAGAAGATTGGAAATGATTCATCAATTAATTATAATTTCACAGGTCACTGATAAACTGCAGGTGACCAGTACTGATAATATGCAATATCATTATTTCTACTTCACAACATGTCATCTTATAATGTATGCAGCGAATGTGGCAAATGTAATTTAAAAAATGAAATGAATACATAGTATTATTGGTTGCTTGTGTTGACCAAGCGTACCTGAGCAGAACGGTGGCTGTTTCTGGCACACGGAAAACCTGAAAATAAACCCATTGTGGAGCCATACTCTATTATGGAATGCCTAAGGCTTTCCATTCACATGAAATATTTATCAACAATAACACAATGCAGATATGCCATATTCTGCAAAACAAACAATTACTGTCGAGTCGTAAAATCAATTTACCTTCCTAGCTAACATTACAATGAGATATTATGAAACATCACATCAACAAAACAGAAAAATAAAATCAAAACAGATATGTTGAATATTGTATTCATAAACTAGAGAAGTTGTACAGATAATCTTTAAGATAACATAACCAATCATGTACTGATAAATTTGTACCAAACATAATTAAAAATGAATCTGAGCTTATTGTAATAAACCCAAATACACCTTTTGTAAGTTTCACAGTAAAGCAATAGTGGAGCTGTAGCAAGACACGAACCACATCTGTCCACCTGGAAGACCAATGTGATTCTAATCACGCTACCAACCACCATAAGAATGGTTATTTAGATCTGTCCTCTTATTGGTTGGTTAATTTTACTACATTGATCCAAAAACTTACCAAGTTTTTTAAGCTACATGTATCACACAATAAAGGAAAACATAATCCTACATAATGTACAACTGATAAATAGGAGATGCACCTATCTAATTAAGTTTTACTGTTAATGGCATATCTGCTGAATGAATAATGACATTAAGTGGAATAGAAATAACAAGAAGTTTACCTTCCATCCGAGATTTTCAAAGAACGTTGATAATCTGGATTGTCCAGTAGTCTTTCCACCGCATGGGCCTGTAATTTTACAATGGAAGACTCTAGCTGAGAAAAGTACAATTATATACCGATTCTACATTTGCAGCAGAACTCGTCAATTACTTAACTGTAGTAAAAAAATTGAGTTCGTTGTAATTACGCTATCCTAAACATTGTTTCTACAGCATTAACAAGTAAAATAGATTTACATTGAACGACAGTAAATATTCCAAGAACTAGAAAGATTTAATACAGTCGACTAATATGTGGGCAAGCTTTCCTCTACTGAAGCAGTAAAAACATACTATTTTGTATTGCTTATTGCTGCACTGTTCGTGTTATAACCTTTATGCCGATGAAAAAAAAATAATGAAATAGGTATTAAGCATTGATCTGAATTTTCGTTAATAAACTTTAGAGTTTTAAAAGCAAAAACGTAATTTCTGTGTGCAATTACCTTTGTGTCAAAGATATGTAAATTGCTCAAGATTCTAAATGTTGGGATTCAAAATGATCTGTCAAGCCACTAGAATGTCATTTGGGAATACTGTGAACTTATAATTTATTAGCAATAATTGTATTCTGTTAATAGTACTGTCCAATTACCAATTACTGAAAAATATTTAATCTACCTAATAGTCTTGGCATGTATGCCAATGTAAATTACCTACTAATCTAATAATAATTAAACAATTGTTATTATCCTACTACATTACAGATTACATGGAATGACATTCGGTCTATTTAACTAAGGATATACTGATAGACATGAAAAAATGTACATTTCAATAAAGCGATATTCTAGTATTTTCATGATTGCTCTGATATTCAATAACTGTGAGGCATTACATTAACTCAGCTTGACAGATCACTAAAATGCATTTAGAATGTGCAATTTTACCCTCCTAGCGAACAGACACTCTGGTGATATGACTTCTTTATGATGTAATGTAAGAAACTTAAAAATAATTTAATGAAAAACACATTCCTGAAAAACCATGTGCTTCGAATTTCTCATTTTACTCACCGCCAGTTAATACAACTTTGAAAACGCGTTTCTCCTGTTTGGAATCCATTGTATCTCAAATATAATTGAACGTATGGAACGTAATAGATCCGATTAAAACACTGGGACACTATAAGTACAATTATTAATTTAATTTATTATCATAAATGCTTTACTATTCGCGAGTACATTTTTGCGACATGAAAACACGCACTCCCACTACCACCAAACACACGTTTTCAAGTGATGTGACTTTTGTACGTCAGTCAACTCGAGTTTATTTTCGATGCAGAGGACCGCAAGGCATATAAACAAAGTGTACTAAATTTTATCTTATGTTATGTATAGGCCCCGGCCTCCAAGCCCGGAAACACATAAGATATGATGACTCCGGTCGTGAAAGCACATGGCACATACCTGTACTAAATTTGTTCCGATCGTTTAAAAATTTAGGGTCTTACAATTAAGGAAAAACGAGATAATATTTCTTCTTCCTCTTGTATTAGGTCGGGTGACCTGTTTGTGACGGCGGGGTTTCCTGGGATGAGGAGGTCCAGCCGTCCTTCCATCCTTCCGGGTAATCTTCTTCCAATGGGGTTTTGTGTTTTGACTATCTTTGCAAGTCTGATGTCATCTATTCGGTTGACATGGTCCCTCCAGAAGAGTCTTCTACTTCTCCCCACCTTACTATATCCTCGATATTATAATAATATTTCTATTTACACTTACAGCAAATATATACCTACAGCTTCTAAACCTACGGGCACAAGTTATCATTTCCCTTGATATTTTTTCGTATAAAAGTAGGTAGGTACAATATTAATTGCCTGTGTAGGTAATTTTTTTCTAGATTTCAAAATTATTTTACCTGAGGAACTACATACCTGAAATCACTTTACTTAGGAAGCTTTTGATGACTTGGCTAGGGCCACGTTTATTCGGCACTCTTATACATGCATTATAATATAATATTGTTTTATAATAAGTATGTATACTTATTATAAAACAATATTATATTATAATGAGTATTTGAGATGCCAGTATCGCCTAGGTACTTTTGTATGACTGAATGACCAACAACTTACTTTCAAATGCTAATTGTTTTTTGTTGTGAATTTTTTTTTTTTGCAGTCGGTACACAGTGGTAACTCAATGACATGCCATATCATTTTATTATAAAATTAATCCGATTCAGTACAGAAAAAAAGTCTTCGGAATACGGAGTAGCAAGATTCTAAATCCATAAATCACTCGTTGACGGGTGGATTGCCTTTAATTAAAAAAAAATCTAAATCAGTGGATACTATTAGTAGATTTTGTTCATAAGCGACGCGACGGCGCGAGCACGGCGACGTCAGCGAATGAAAATAGATCTTTCTTGCAGCCTACGGTTACGCTACTCTAATTTTTAGTACGAAATATTAAATAATATTTATCTTTTTATGGACTATCAATACTGATGTCACAGCGTATTAAAATGTTTTATGTAAATAATTCATGAAAAGAAAGGCAACAATATACCACCAAATCCAAATGATTCGGCATAGATTGCGCTAAAGCATTCAATATTTTTTGAGTCAGCAGTTGGAAGTAGGTACCTAATAATGAAATTGTAAAATCCAACACTAGTTTTTCCGAATGATTCTTTGATTATTTTTTTTTTTTTAAAGGCAATCCACCCGTCAACTTGATTATTGAACCCAATGTATTTCTGCATTCTTCACGCCTTCAGGCACAGCCATTTTACTGAAGATTTGTTTCAGTGGTTATAGTATATGGAGTTCAGTGATGATAAGGCATTTAATGAATTTTGAAATGAAAAAAAAACTGGAACATTCCAGAAAACATGGCGGTTATCAAATCAGTGGCGTATTAAAGATTTTCATTTGGGGGGGGGGGGGGTGTTATCAGTTGATTCAAGATTTCACACATTATGGGACAAAGTACATACTGCTGGGAAAAGAAAATTTCAGAGTGTGGGATTCCTACTATCTGGATGTGTGATAAAAACTCAAATAAAAGAAATGACTCGAAAATCAATATTGTTATTTTTATTCAATATTTATTTTTTTTAAATTCGGATAAAAAATATATTAAGTTGTTTGAATATGGGAGGGATGGTTTTCTATTATTACAGTTTATACTATTTATCATGAGATCAATGGGTACAAACAACATTAAATTAATTAAAGTATTTATGTAATTCCTTCAGCAGATATTCTCATATTTATCTTGTTATTTTCACTAAATATATTACTACTTCGAACTGCTATGGCTACATTTTGTCCTGACGTTTTCGTGACGTCCAAACTAACATAAGGAATGTGACTCCAGTATCTTCCTAGTGCAGGTTTAACTTCCACATTATAACTCGGAGATGCATCACCTGAAATAAAAACGAAGAGTTTACTACATCAATTAAAAAATGGTAATCTAACACATAATTTGCTTACGTGGGTAGCGTACGTGGGTCGCAAACTTCAACCACAGTCCAATTGAAACGTAGGCTCTATTACAGTGCTCTTACATGAGCAATTTTTAAAGCAATAATTGCGGCAATTCGTATTGATTAACATTCTTCTTCTTCGATGGCTCTACGGCCCATATCGAGCCTTGGCCTCCATGAGACTTCTCCTCCAACCTCTCCTGTCCCCTGCTGCGACCTTCCAATCTGTTGCCTGGAGTAGTTCAGCTGCGTCCTTCCTGACCTCGTCTTCCCACCGTAGCCTTGGCCTCCCGACCCTCCTTTTTCCACCTGGGTGCCCTTCCAGGATCCTTTTTGGAACCCGTGATGGCGGCATTCTCTGCACATGTCCGGCCCATCTCAGCCTACTCAGTCTGGCATGCACAGATAGCCTGGGTGCCTTGTAGATGTTATACAACTCATCGTTGTAGCGCACTCTCCAGGCTTCGCCATCACTCACGGGTCCCAGTATTCTACGCAGCACTCTCCTCTCAAAGGTGTCCAGTACCTCCGCAGACTTTTTTGTCATCGTCCACGCTTCACACCCGTATGTCACAACTGTTCTGATGATTGTTTTGTAAAGGGTGATTGATTAACATTATTTCGGCAATATTTAAAGCGAGACAACTACATTGCGTGTAAAGGAAGAGAATTGTCGTCATGTTGGCAACACATTGCTGAATATCCAATCGGTTTGGCCATTTTAGTCAATTATCTTCCTCATTTGCATGCAATATCGTTGTCTCACTTTAAATGTTACCAAAAAAATTGCTATACTTATATTGAGAAAAATGTTAATCAATATGATTTGTACAAGTTGCCGCAATTATTGCTCGAAAATTGCCCGTGTAAGAATACCTGTACTCCAGTATCGTTGCCTTTTTAGCAGGTTTTTCAAAACCCTAGTATTAAATAACCAATTAAAATAAACTATGCCAATTTAAAACCAATTGAATTTTATATAAATGGATGGGAAAAGAACACAATTTATTTACCTGCATTTGGTAGAGATTCAACCCATCTTGTTAGCAAATTAATTACGATGAATGGTATATTGTACTCCCCACTTACTCGTCTCACTATATTAACAAAATTATTCAAATATCCAAAACCTAGAACAAACGAAACGACATTGCTTATTTAAAATTTGTGAAGAAATCATTGTAATACTTTTTTTTTCTGGAAGTATGCCCTCCAACCGATCGTTTCAAGAATGAAATGAAATATCCTTAATCTTAATACTTACATTCTCTATTAGTGTTGACTCCTTTATATTGAAGCACTAGGGATGGCAATGAGTCCACTATAATAAGTTTAATATTGTTCATCAAAGTTTTATTAGAATACAAATGATGTAGAAAAGATAAGCAACTATTCATGTCCCATATCTTTACTACTTTAACTCGTTCCAAATTATCATCTATCTCCTGTAAACAAAGACAAAATTCTCTCATTTAGAAATAATTAATAATCAAAAATCAAGATGGTTCGCTAACACTCAAGCAACTATTGATGAAAGAATTGCACAATTAATCCCTCCAATTGGCTCAAAACGAGTTACCAGATAATTGCCTGTGTAAGAGAACCTTAAGGTGTTTGAAATATTAAGTTTTAACTTACGTTTTCATTTGGTGTTTTAATTCTCATCATATCTCGAAACTTCACAGCTTCGAAATCATTCTTAGTATCAATATACAAAACATGTTGTTTTAAAACAGATGAAATATTACGCATAATAGTTAAACATAGTAAAGTTTTCCCAGAATCTGGTAAACCACACAATTCTGTAATTTTACAGCACCTCAAGCCACCTTGGAGCAAATTGTCTAAACTGAAATAAAAGAGAATTTGTATTACCTACTTTATTTTGGAAATCATGTATTGTACCAGACTTCTACAATCCACGAGTAAAAGAATTATCCTCACCTCAAAATGCATGTAGGTAATATTGCAAACGATTGTAATATTTGGTGATGATAATCTAGTCCATTAATAACATTACTATAGTTTTCAAAAATACAACGACTTATTTCCAACACATCTCTAAATGGCAGTTTAGTAATTACTGTCAATCTTTCTGGATCTGCTCGAATAAAATCTATTACATTATAAATATGGTTGTTTTTCAATGTTTTAATGACGTTGTCTGTCAATTTATCATTTCGGACGGACGTTAAATGGGCCATATTTGTTTACGTGCTAATTAGTACATTGAAAAATGATTTATAAAATAATATACAATAGGACAAAATGAGAAAAATTAAAACGATTGGCTTCGTGTGATAGAAAAGTAAACAAAACACAAAACATTTTTTTCGCGCCTCATTTTGTCAGAAGTGACATTGACAGCTTAAACAACCATAGATAGAATAATAAAAAAAGCTACTATTCACTTGTAGGGTGACCATTATTTTTGGTGCTAATTTTCTGGTTTGAATGATTAGTAGGTAGGTATGTAGGTATAAAGGTAGTACGGAACTCTGTCCAAATTGTAAATAATTATTTTCTACATTACTCTGTAACGACGAAATATAAAACCAATTATTAGTTTAGTACATCAAAAATACAAAAGTACCTACCTATCGCGACTTTATAGAGGTAAATACATTTAGTATAATCATACAGTAATCATTACTGGCCGGACAAACAATTAATTATAACGTTTCATATATTGTGTATATACATACCCCTTATGTATTTCATATAACGTTAGAGATAACATTATTTATAATTACATATTATGGTAGGTATATATTGAGATAAGCTGAACTCTTTTATCATCTTGCGGCAACTAACTAACCAGTAAAACTGTTAATTTCGTACTTACCGAATTTATGTAAATAAAGTTGAATTGAGAAATTTGACAAATTTAAATATTTATTGGTGATATGGAGTTTATTATTGGTGGTGTAGCGGCGATGAGTGCAGGTTTATTTAGTAATCCATTAGACGTCGTGAAAACTCGAATGCAACTTCAAGGTGAACTGAAAAGTAAAGGAAACTATTCTGTACATTACCGCAGTGTACCTCACGCGATATACACAATCGGGAAAAACGATGGTTTATTAGCTTTACAGAAAGGACTTGTCTCAGCATTAGGATTTCAACTAGTTTGCAATAGCACCAGGTGAGAAGTATTTTCCTATAATAATTTAGAATTCATTACCTAATATTTGCTTATCTCTCTTATTTATTTTTAAGGCTTGGATTATACCATTCGGCCGAAACCCATTTGTTAACAAAAAATAAACGCGGCGAAACCGATTCTATTAAAAGTTTATTTTATGGTTGCGCAAGCGGGGCAATTGGAGCTTTTCTTGGTAGTCCATTTTATTTGGTAAAAACGCAAATACAGTCAAGTGCTAGTGAAGTCATAGCCGTTGGATTTCAACACCATTATTCCGGTACGTGGAATGCTTTTAAACATATCTATAAAGAAGGAGGAATTAGAGGGCTTTGGAGAGGGTGGCAGAGTTCTGTTGCTAGAGCGGGAACCGGAAGTGCTATACAGTTGACTACATTTTCAAGGTGTGAGACACTTTATTTTATTTATTTAAATATTATAGATTTACACTTTTGGTGAACAAAATACAGAGTCATGTTAACGTTACAAAAACAAATTATAACACTGTCGTACATCTCCTACATAAAAGTTTTTTAGACATGAATAGATATAGGTAATTTTTTGTTTGAATTTATTTCAGGTCAAAAGATATTCTAATGAGTAATGGTTTCTTTGTGGATTCTCCCATAGCCTGTGCGTTTGTTGCTAGTAACATTAGTGGAGTAGCACTAGCTATATTCATGTCCCCGTTTGATGTCGTTTCAACTCGGTTATATAATCAAGGTAAAGAAAATTGATTAAAAAATAGGCAAATAGGTATCATAGACCATTTACTTATCCATTTGCATTATTTGTCATTACTCGACATTGTTACATTTATTTTCAGAAACTGATAAATTTGGAAGAGGAGTTATTTATAAAGGTGTAATAGATTGCGGAATCAAAATATATAAGACAGAAGGTGCCTATGGACTTTATAAAGGAGTTGGACCGTTGTATCTTCGAGCAGCTCCACACACAGTTTTATCGCTAATATTTTGGGACTACCTGAAGCGATTATATGATAAATATAAATCTTGATCAAAAATAAAGATCTGTTTCCATATAAAATGTGTTAAGTAATTTAGGTACCTACTGCTACATATTTGATATTCATGTTTATCAAAAGATGCTGTAAATAAATACAGATTTCTATTATTCATTCAATAAATAAATTTTAAAAATGTAAAAACCTACGCATTCGCTACATCACTGTTATAATTTTAATACCTACAGACGAATCGCCCCGATTTGGTCGCTTTCGTATGTCGCGACTTTATTGTTACGTCATAGAAAATAATCATTTACGTCAAAATGCGGAAAACTCAAATGACAAAATCAGCTGTCATTGTCGTCATTGTATATCTGACTGTAAAGTTGTAGGTTATGTGAGTAAATTTTCCAGTGACTGTGATTTCTTTATGAAAATACAATGCTTTTGTCTCACAATATTACTTAAACTAATATAGGACATTGTTTCGTCCAACTGCAGAGAACTACGACAGGTAATTACTTTTTGACACAATAATTTGTACTTCTGCATTCCTACTGTACTGTTTTTACTCGATAATTTCCGCATTGTTGTTTCATGTTTGTAGATCACGTATAGTACTTAATATATTATTCAATACATCCATAATTTATGTAACTTTGTAAAAATGAAAAATTCTGTCACAATGAACAGTCAAATATTCTTGGCTATCTTTACATAAAATAGCTTCTTTGTATTTAATGTGAAAGTAATAAACAGCTGCAATTATATATTATTATTTTAGTTAGAGGAATTTTTTTCAGTATTTATCTCGGTAGATTTTAACGAAACTGTGATCTTTGATATTATTTTGTGTAATGATTAAGTAAATAGTACTTTTTTTAACCTAATTATTAACAGAATTTAACACTAGTAGGTACATAACATTTAGTTTTTAGTAATAATTGACTGATCATTTTGACAGGATCTAACATGGATTATGTGATTGGTGGTCTTGCTGGAGTGGGTGCCGGGTTTTTCAGTAACCCATTTGATGTGATACGAACTAGAATGCAATTGCAAGGTGAATTAAAAGCGCGAGGTCAACATGCCGTTCATTATAAAAATATATTACACGGAACATACGCTATAGTGAAGGCAGATGGTCTGACAGCTTTACAGAAAGGATTAGTGCCTGCATTATGGTTCCAGTTGATTGTCAATGGTACCAGGTAAGTTCTGACAATTTTATGAAGTATTTAGTCAAGTCATCCCTCTGTTACAATTGTCTCTCTTAATTAAATTTGATTGTTAGGTACTGTTACAAATTTTTGTCAAATGTGAATTCACTTATATGATAAAGGATATTATAAAATAAGATTTAATATAAGACGAGTCGTTTTAATCAAAAAGCAAATAAATTTTAATCTTATCTTTACATACTTCATATTGGAACGTCATGCAACATGGAAATATTGCTATAACTTCACTGGCGTAATGTAATGATATTACGTATTAATATTTATATATTGATTTTCAGATTAGGTATATATCAAACAGCAGACAATTATGGTCTAATTAGAGACAGCCATGGAAATAGCAAAGTATTAAATAGTATATTCTTTGGGTCCCTGTCGGGAGGATTGGCCGCATTCTTTGGGAGTCCCTTTATGTTAGTAAAGACGCAACTAATGTCCCATTCACATAAGAGTATTGCCGTTGGACATCAGCACGGACACAACAGCAGTCTGAGAGCTTTCAAGAAGATATTTGATAGTCAGGGATTAAAAGGATTATGGAGAGGCTGTACAACTACTATGTTAAGAAACTCTATTGGATCTCCAGCACAAATTGTAACGTTTAGTAGGTACGCATTTCAAATGAGTATTGTCTATATTGTAAGATTTAATGTGGACTTTCCTATTGTTTAATCCAAACCACCACATATGTCTTATGAATAGAGAGAACAGTGAATGACAAATACTTGTAATATTACAACATTATTCTATCTTCCAATGCTTAATATTATATATTTTTTCCTCAATTGTTGACAGAGCCAAAGAACTTTTTAAAGAAAACAATTGGTTAACGGATTATCCATTAACTTTAGTATTTGTGGCAAGTTTATTAGGCGGTTATATTAAAGCAATTGTGATGACTCCAATGGATGTGATAGTTACGAGACTTTACAATCAAGGTTTACCTTTAGAATTATTACTCCTTATTTATTATTGCACTCAAGTTAATAATTCTGCCAAGCTGTGATTAAAATATTGTGTTTTGTGTAAATGTTTTAACATTTGTTGATTTTTCCTAACATATAGATTTGATAGAAATTGCATCATTTTTATTTATTTTTTGAGTGTGATAAATAATTTAGACTAGTTATAAAATAATCATTCAATGCTAATGTTTTTCACCAGTTATTGTTAGATAACAACAGTGTTTTGTTGCGTTGCTACCATTTAGAATTAAAATGAACATACCAGTCATATTACAATTGCTTTTTCACCTCTAAAATACTGTTGTGAAATTTGAAATTTCAATAACATTTGTGTTTTGAATTTTAGCCACTGACGCTCAAGGAAGAGGTTTGCTTTACAATGGTTTAACTGACTGCGCTGTGAAGATTAGAAAAACAGAAGGACTTCTGGCTTTCTATAAGGGCTTCGGACCTTCATTCTTCAGACAGGGACCACATTCTGTATTGTTACTTGTTTTCTGGGATAAACTCAAAGATTTACACGAATATTATCTCCAAAATAAAAATTAAAACTGTATTGAAATTATAGTGCCTAATCGAATTCAATGTCTTGTTTACTTAAATTGTTTATGAATAATACTAGCACAATTAATTGATTGTAAATAACATAAAAATTTGCAGAATACTTAGTCAACTATGCACTCTAATATTATATTTTATTACTTAGTTAAGAATTTGCCGTGCGTCTTGCATTTTATTGGTTGTGTACTTTAGGAAATCCTTCTTTATTGGATTTATATTGTTTTGTGTGTTTATATTATGAGAGGCGTAGTTTCTAAATTATTTGCATTGTGTAAACTTTATTTATCTCTCACAGTAAAAAATATTTATAGCTGATAGTACTCAGCATCACTAAATCTCGTTTCTCATCATTGTTTTATTACTAAAATGTACACCAAAGTTGGGTATTTAAATTACCAAAAAGTTAAATTACTTAGGTGTTTTTAATGTATCATAGTTTTGCAATTATCTGTACATTATTGTCCGGATTTGATTTTGAGACGCGTTTTGATTAAATATGCGTAAAACATTAGTTTGTACAAAAGGATTGTATGTATATAATGTAATGTGATAGATATTTTATAAGTTTAATATAATTTATTAATACAAATCCAATGCCGTGCTATAATATTTTAAATCATTGAATCAAATTTTATGCTGACTCAATTGAGACTATTTAAACAACATCCCCAGGTTCGAGTCTCAGTATTTACAATTACAAAATAGTCATCATAATACTCGTAATATACAAATTCGTTACTTGGAATGTATTTGTTACAAATGAATACTTGTGAATTTTAGTAAATATGTATTTATTAAGTTGTTTTATTACTACTTGAGTGTCTTCCATTTGACCTATATGTTGATCGCAATGTGGTAGCTAGTATGCTATATGGCTCAACCTGTTATCTGACTCTTAAGTTGGATTTTTCTAGTTTCAAACAACAGAGTATATAAAATCTTAATGTATTACGTAGAATTATAATATTTCACTATGTATTTGACTGTAGATTGGTGCTAACTTCTCATTGAATGTAGGTATTATTATGTATTGTGTTTTTATAGTACATATTATAAACCATGCTTAAACATTACTAAATAATAAAACCAAAGAGTTAAATAAAATTTATATTCGTGACTTATTGTTTCATTGATCAATTTCCATTCCTTGTTTTGTCAATCCCTTGACACTAAAGACCTCTCCTATACCCGACTTCTTTTTTTTCAAAATATCACTTTATTTTAGTCAGCATGGACTTCCTAATTGGAGGCGCCGCAGCTATGTGTGCCTGCGTCTTTACCAATCCTTTAGAAGTCGTCAAAACTAGGATGCAATTACAAGGAGAGTTAAAAGCCAGGGGACAGTATACAATATTCTATAGAAATTTCGCACATGGACTTTGGACTATTGCAAGGACTGATGGAATCCTAGCTCTTGAGAAGGGACTTGTACCTGCCTTGTGGTTTCAACTTGGATTGAATGGTTTTCGGTGAGAAATAAATAACATTCTAAATTCATTAATAAATATTTATGTATTTTTACATGGTTATGAATTTCTGTTTCTTTTCAGATTAGGAGTGTATCAGTTAGCAGATAATTACGGTTTTATTAGATCCCCCGACGGAAATACAAAAATTATACCAAGTTTATTCTTTGGAGCAACTGGGGGGACCCTAGGAGCCGCTGTTGCTAGTCCCTTTTATATGATCAAAACTCAAATGCAAGCCCATGCTGATTCTACTATAGCAGTTGGATATCAACACAAACATGGAGGAATGATCAGTGCACTTTCTTTAGTTTATAAAAGTGATGGCTTTAAAGGTGGGAATTATTTCAATAATAAATTTAATTTTCAGTGTTTAATTTGCACACCTTGGTTTTTCCTATTTAGTGTAATAACTTTTGGTAGATGGTTTGAAACTAGGATATACAGATGTGATTATGCTACTCATCCATAGATGGCTCTATACTCACACAATGGGCATTACTTTTAAAAATATTTTTTTCTTAATTTTCCAGAAAGCATTTATTTTTTTCCTAATAAGTAGTTAAATGATTTTTGATACTTACGAAACTAAATTTTTATCATAGGTTAGATTGTGCGTACTGCACAAATGAAACTTAGATATCCTAATTTCCCCCAGGGCTATATAGAGGAGTGTCTTCTTCAGTGCCCAGGGCAGCTATTGGCTCGGCCACACAGATGGCGTCCTTCACTCGCTGCAAGGATTATCTGACGGAGAAGGAAGTGTTTCCCAACTCGCCACTCCTCACGACCTTCGTGGCAGCTAACATTGGAGGGATAGTAATGACAATATTCATGACTCCTTTTGATGTTGTCGCTACTAGATTATATAACCAAGGTACAGCAACCATTACACCTTATCAATCCTCATTTATAAGTTTCATTTGGTATTAATACTCATAAACATGGGCGTCGCCAGCCTCGAAGCTAGAGGGGTGGGGGAGACTTTTTTTAAATGATATAGCATAAAAACGCGTAAATAGCGTCGCAGGCGAATCTTTTTTTTTTTAGAGACATAGTGAAGAAGGTCGTGATGTGTTTCGTTTATTTGAAAAATACTGAACTCGTATGTATAATAAAGTTTTTTTCTATACAAAAGCAATTAAAAATAGCGCCGCAGGCAATTTTTTTTACTAAGCCGATGTATTATCATACTAGTTTTAGAAAATTTATTATATGTTGAGAAAATGTGTGGTAGTAATGTGATTTTTTGTGAGGTTTTATCATTTAGTATGAAAAAATATATACCTATTCCAATCTCTAGGGGGGGGGGGGGGGGCAGCTGCCCCTGCCCTCTCTGTAAAGCTCTGGCGTTCTTTTTGAAATGAGGCTTCTTCAATTCTCATTATTGACGTGACCCCTGTGTTCAGTCAACAACATGATACTATCTAACTAATACCACGGCTTCTCCTGACAATTTCCTCAACCAAATTGAAATGAATATTTTCTTCACTTCAGGTACAGACAAGAGTGGAGGTGGTCTTCTCTATAAAGGAGTGACAGATTGTTTCATAAAGATGGGAAGAACTGAGGGTATTCTTGGATTCTACAAGGGAATTGGTCCCTCGTATCTCAGACTTGGTCCACATACGGTGTTAGTGTTGGTGTTTTGGGACCAACTGAAACTTTTGAGAAATTATCTGACTGAAAACCACTGAGTCGATTATTTTTACCAATATGGGCTCTAACACAAAGGAAATTTAGTGATATATTATACATATATAGCAATGATGGTACAAGATTAGCTTCACGCCAAGAAATTGTTAGCCCTTAGGTAGATTTATAAAAAATATTTTAGGTATTAAGTAGGTAAAATATAAACATGAAATTAGAAGAATGTGAAAACAAAAAGTTAATACTAATAATAGGTCATAGTTTATTGTTGTTGATTTTGGTAAGTTCCTAACAAATTTAAGTAAGTATCTTAATTTTTTTTTTATAAACTTGTCTAAGTTAAAAATATTCCGTTGTATGGCTGTGTTTAGTGTATTAAACTGTAAATGCAATGCCATCGATATGTAACTTAGATTATATTAGAAAATAATTTGCACTAAGATTACCTTCGTCACAATTAACAATAACAATGAAATTCGAAGCAACGACAACCGCTCCTCTGAGTCATAAATATAATTATTTAAATTAAATGTACATCTATTAAATTAGGAGTTGTTATTTACCTTCTTATATTATATTGTTTAAAGTATTATTGTTAAAACGTAATACATATGTATATATTTTTTTATTTCTGTCTATAACACTATTTGTTTCATTTCCTTTTCATGAACCTATCTAATTTATATAAGTATCGTCAATCTACTATGGTGTTCCTACTATAGGTTTTTCACCCCCAGCTTCATCAGATAGTCGAGTCAAATTTGTTAACAAGTTAGAAGTTAGTTGATATCAGATGAAATCTTTTATTATCGAAGTGCCGAATCAAATTATTTTCACATATTTTGACGGTGAAAAAAAATGATGCAAAGACAGTCACTCGCTTGGCGGGAAGAGAAAATCGTACTTACTCGTAACTGTAGTTCTCATAATGGTCACTTACCAAAATGCTCGCTGGTTCAAAATAGGGTACTTGCATTTTTTTATCGCTCAAAAATATATTAAATCGATAGTTCTACTTACTAGAATTACAAAAAAATTAAGTTTTGTAATTTTAATTTACCGTTAATTTATAATAATTAATTGAAAATGTTAATTTGACGAGTTTTTCTATGGTGCTCTGAAACGAGCGGCCATTGTTTAACGTGATTGTGACGTCACGACGCGATGAAATTCATAGAAAGAAATTTGATTGTTTGTGGGTTATGTATGGAGGAATTGGGGAATGTGACGTCACAATATGGCGGCCAGTCAAAAACCTGTTTTTGCGCTAAAATCGAATATGAGACTTTATTTTATAAATATATCCACAAAGACAGAGAATTAAAATCTCAAATTTTCGGAAAACCTCAATTTCTAGTTAATGTACCGAAAACCAAAATAAAAAAAATTCCGTCTGTAGGTAAGTACAGATAAATCCGGTTCCATACCTAAATAGCTTAGGTATACCTCCAATCAAGGACCCTATTATCGAACGAGTCTCCCACAGCACGCCACTACATGTAGGTACATAACTTAATAATGATTTGAAAAAAGTGTTCGAATTCTTATATAAAATGGCAATAATAAAGATCATATAAAGATTGATAAAGATGTCAAATAAACGTCAATCTTATCAGACGATTGTACATTTCATAAAACAGTTCAACTATTAATAAGAAATGTGTCGATTCTGTTATTAATTAAGAATATGTACAGAGATAATGTTACAATGTATAATAGTCACTTTATTATGAGACAATGGACTGCCTTATTGGAGGAATGGGGGCAGCATGCGCTTGTCTACTCACAAATCCTTTTGAAGTTGTAAAGGTGAGATTGCAACTGCAGGGTGAATTAAAACGCAGAGGAACATATCCAATATATTATCAAAATACAATCAAAGGAATTAAAACTCTTATACGACATGAAGGAAAAAGGGCTCTTTATAAAGGAATCGTTCCAGCATTGTGGTTTCAATTCTTCTATCATGGTATTCGGTAAGATGTCATCTAGCCTCATAACAAATAAATATTTAGTACCCAGTTAGGTTCCACCCTAACTGGGTGATTTGTGCCAGTACACATCTACGAAAACTTAAGATAAAATGAGACTCAGAAGTTCAAATCTGTTAAAGTTTCAAGTGGAACTTCTTTAGAGATCCCGCGATTACGCGATATGATTCCTTAGGCTTCATTGCTAGAAGCGAAACAGAATTAAAGGATCTGGAGAAATCATGTTGGTAGAAGTCCTCACCACAACCCCGCAATGGACAAGCAAATAGGACATGGTCTATTGACTCATCGTCCTCTCCCCACTGACATGTAGGATCAGATACGAGACCAATTCTGCATAGTCTGTAGGGCTGCCACCTCTCCGGGTTTGACCCGGAGTCTACGGGTTTGAGTGGTGTTCTCCGGGCTCCGGGTTAGCATAGTGTATCTCCGGGTCTGAAATTTTTGTCAGGACTAAAAAAAAAAAAGGAAAATACTCGGGGTCCCGGTCCCCCCCCCATAGAAAAACTGGGTCTCCGGGTCAGCATAGTAAATCTCCGGGTTTGGAATTATGGTGTGGACCAAAAAAAAAAAAAAAAGTCAACTATGGTCACAAATTCGTTTTTTCCGAATCTCCGGGTCTACGCTCTTACAAAGGTGGCAGCCCTAATAGTCTGCATTATTTTATAGTCAAAAATTTGTCATATTACATCGGAAATTTAGGAGAATGGTTGTGCTCTTAGATCAACCAAACCAAACCTTTATGGCACAAAATTTGTAGGGCAAATAGCCTACTAACGTATTCATTTACCAAAACATAATAAGCAATACTTACCTTCAAACGTTAACCGTAAATATCGCACATTTATAGTTTGGAATCCATTTCCTTGGCAAATCAGTATGGCTTCCTCGAGAATTCACCCAAAGGCAGAAGGGATCTACTCCCTAGTGTTGTAGTAGCCAGTGTCGGTGGAACCATAGGGACAATAGTAACGAGTCCATTTCAGTTAATCAGAGTGCAGATGCAATCTAAATGTGCTCCTGCTATTGCTGTGGGACATCAGCACAACCTGACAGGAATGTTTAGTGGACTGAGGAATATTGTAAAGGAACAAGGGTTTGTTGGTAAGTGTTTTATTTTAATATTACTTGGTCTTCGCGTTCACTTAGTAAATCTAATTCATTTCTCGTTAGATATTCCATACTTTTGCACAAACCAACACACACATAAATATGCTTCCCAGACTGGAGAAATATGTTTCCTCGTTGATATTAAATCTCTATTCGAATACTCAAATTCTTTACCCTGAAGTAGATTCCGTTGGTGAATAATTTACAGAACTTTTTTAGGTCTCTACAGCGGCCTTAGAGCCTCTATACCGAGAACAGCGTTGGGTTCTGCAATTCAAATCGCCTCTTATTCGGAATGGAAGTATTTCCTCTTACAAAAAAAGCTTCTTCCGGATTCTTCTATGATAGCCAGCTTTATAACAATTAACATTTCTGCAACATTTTTAACCGGAATTCTATCACCATTCGAAGTCACTGTAACAAGATTGTACAATCAAGGTATGACAAATAATGCCTATAATACTCACTCTATGTGTTGTAAACTTTCTTAATGCCCAACAATATGTCAGAAGTCGCATCACTATATTAAATTTTTTTTAAAGTCTTATTGAACTTTGCTTCTAGCGCTGGACAAAGCGGGTAACGGTGTGCTGTATGAAAATCTATTTGATTGTTTCGTCAAGGTGTTTAAGAATGAAGGAATCTTGGGTTTCTACAAAGGCTGGATTCCTTGTTACATCAGAATTGGCCCCCATACTTCATTAGTTATACTTTTTTACGAAATGCTGAAAAATATCAAAGATGTCCGTCCATATCTTTAACACTGATATATGTATTATAGTATCTGCATTTGTATTCAGTATTAGTACCTACCTGTAAAGCGACTTTCCAAGTTAGCTGAAACCTATTAACGTGTCAGTACTCTTTATAATATGTAGGTATATAATAATCATACTTTCTGTATAGTCCGAGAGCCCGCTGCTTAATTTATGACGTATCTGTTTTTTGATTGAAATGTGGTATAAACGATAGCTTACCAATAGGGTATTACATCGCACTAGGGTTGCCTATCAAAATCTTGCCGCAACCCCCCCTGCCCCCCCCCGAAAAGGTCCCTCTTCGCGGTTTTTCGCATTTTATAGGAATATGGTAAGAGATAGGAGAAAGTAGTCAATGACAAAAATAATCCTTGCTAAATTCTCTACAAAAAATGCTGAGTCAATTTTTTCGTAAGACTAGTAGTTTACCCGTAATGGCCGGTCAAAAAATAGGATTTTTTTTTTAAAAAATAAAAAAATAAAGTTAGATTTTTTTCCTTTCACATTCTTCCACCCATTATTACTAACATACTATGGAAAAAAAATGGCCTGCGGCGCTATATCACTGGTTATTTTATGAAAAACTAAATTTTAAGAATTTTCGTCACTGAGTTTTATTGTAATAACTCCGAAATTATTAGATGTATGAAAATAAGTTATAGCTCGTTTTGTAGCTAAGACTATGATAATTAATTCGTTCTCTGACTATTTTCCTGTTGCTCTTATCAATTTTCAACCAATTTAGTTTAAATACATTTTTTTTTGTTTTTTAAATGAATTTCGGTTTTGGACCGGCTATTGCGGGTAAACTGCTAGTTCTACGAAAAAATTGATTTAACATTTTTTGTAGAGAATTTAGCAAGGATTATTTTTGTCATTGACTACTTTCTTCTATCTCTTACCATATTCCTTTAAAGTGCGAAAAACCGCGAAGAGGGACCTTTTCGGGGGGGGCAGGGGGGGTTGCGGCAGGATTTTGATAGGCAACCCTAGTGCGATGTAATACCCAATTGGTAAGCTATCATTTATACTACATTTCGATCAAAAAACAGATACGTCATAAATTAAGCAGCGGGCTCTTGGACTAGTACTGTATGGGCTATCCTATTACACATGTCCGGAAGTTCAGTTAATCGAATCGACCGTTTGCAAAAAAGCTCCGACCAAAACCTCTCTGATTTCAGTGTTACCTTGATTTTGAATTCAGAAAGAGGATTTGGTCGGAGCTTTTTTGCAAACGGTCGATTCCGTTAACTGAACTTCCGGACGTGTGCCCTATGTTGTTGGTATTCATTTTGTCAATAATATTAGTCCTGCAATTATACTATCTGTGATTTAGGTTCACACTGCCTTCTTCTTCTTCTTCATCCCTCTGTCCTCCACAGCTGGATATAGGCCTCTTCCATATTACTCCATTCCTTTCTGTTGTTTGCTGCTTGCAGCCTTATTGCAATGCCTATATTAAATAAATTAATTTTATTATATGCATTTAAATATTACCCAAGGTTTCCTTATAATTGATAGTATTTTCCTACTCTTACCATTCCTCTTGTGACGGGATATTATAATATACTATAATATAGGTACTTACTTCGTTTTTCAAAACATTACGCATTACCTAGCTATACCCATAGCCACTACTGGATGTGTAAATTAGATTAAAATTTTCGCATCGAGTGGTTGGAAGACGGCATAATAGAAGATGCAGTAACAGTACCAAGCTTCCCATCATAAACAAAAAGAGCATAATTATCATTAAAGTTGTCCATGGATTAATTTCTAGACAAGCATTCACCTCCAACTTCCTTTGTAGAAGGGGATAGATTTAAAACCAGTTGAATTCATTTAAATCACAATATGTATATTTTCATTATATTCATAAAAATCAATAGATTTACTTCGTACAAAATATATAAAAATCATACTAAGTATATTATAATGTGTTTACAGTTCTCAAAAGGCAGTGTAGGAATTTGTATAATATTATAGGAACTTTATATAAAATAATACTTATCTTATTATACAATCTTATAATTCTATACTAGATACATTATGTTATTTGCACTTGGAATAATATTATAGGTTTATCTTGATTAAAGAAAACACTACTAATTAATTAGATAGTTGAGTACTAGGTAAACCAAAGTTATTTTATGTTATGTTTTCTGAAAGTTTCAGACACACACCAGTCAGAGATTTTATAATTTTGCATGTAGATACGATATATTATATTTCAACTTCAGTAACATAAATTACAATCTAACTAATTCACTTAACACTAATAAGAGTTTTATATACAATTTGAGGTAAGTAGTCGGTAATTTAATCAGTAACAATTAAAATAGACAATAATATAATATGTACCTACTAGGTACATACACCATCAGTCTTCAGTTCTCTCCTATTAAAGCTCTAATTGTAAATGTACTACCCTTCGGAGGATCCCTGGGCCTGCAGGCCTGTGTGGGGGGTGAGGGAGGAACTGGGAGTTTAATGGAAGGTGGTTGCCAGAAGGGAGAACTAGGGAACATAGGAGAATAAGGGAAACTAGGAGCTACTGCCAAGTGTGGTGGCATCCACATGTGTCGTCCATATATCATATTACTCCATTCAGCAAAATGAATGTTACTGTATCTCATTGGATCGTTATGCTGTGGTAGTTGCTGTGACTGGTCTTCAGGGTGAGATGACAGAACGCTATGTTGGTAAGAAGATTCGCTGGATAATGATGGCGATCTAGTAGGAGATCTAGATGAACTGGAAGAGCCGCAACCAATAACATCAATGGTTTCTTCATACGTTATTCTTGGAACTCTGCATTCATCAGATTTAACGCTCATGTCTAGTGCAGGCGAGGATGCATTAGATCTGTCTGAGCTACTGTGGTCCAATCTGTCAGAAGGACTTGTTGGTCTATCTGAAGCATTTTCTTCCGACTGATGGTTTTCTGCTCTCACTTTACACGATGGATTTTCTTCAGCTTTGCTTTCACCATCAGGGGATTCAGATCTCATTTTCCTCTTACACCTTCCTTGTCCACACTTTCTGAACCCTTTGGCGAATGGGTTATTGTCAATCTTTAGTTGAGTTATTTGCTCATTCTGTGGACAAAAAGAATAAAACAAAAATTAATTATTTGTTCGCACAAAGTAAAATGTTTAAAACAGCATTATTCGTATTTTCTCCTTGACCGAATAAAATAATAGATGGTCTGCAGTATCAAATTATCAAACACTTAATTTTGAACAATAGATTTAAGTGCCACTACAGAAAAAAAACATTTCCGCCATAAAATTAAGGAAGGAGAATTACTAGAGGTGTATCAGATTTCATCGGCCTTTTTCAGTCGAGACGACGTCGTCTGAAAAAAGTGTCGACATTCTGATAGAAGCTGACTGATAGACATGCATAGGTGGAAGACACTAGACAGACTAATTAGTTGAAGACAGTTGGGTGGGTAACGCTTAATCGTGGATAATAATATGGAGATAGTTCTCTATGTCTACCCTAAATATAATATTATGAGGAGATACGCGTAAAATGAAGAAACAAGTGCCATTTTTTTTACATTTAGTACGAAGAGAACACAACAGGCGCCTTAGAACATTGTCGCCGGCGTTTTCAGAAGTATAAAACCATTTTAATAGAGGCAGGTTAATCTACCAATTTAAGGGCATTGATATTTGCCATGCTTGTGTGACTAACTAATATAAATAAATTAGTGAACTTAGGTTGCTACTTGTTTGAAGGAATTTTTCATTGCTCATTCGTATTTTGGATACATAAATTTATCTTTTTGTATTTGTACAAAAACGATCCAAACATATAAAAACATTTTTTTCAAAAATTAACTGATTCATTACTGAAATTTTAATCAGAAATCATTTCACTCTCTCTTAGTTCTATTACCCCACGCTGTGTCCTTTGCGGAAAAGGCAGGGAGAACTGAACGCACTATCGTTACACACATTCTTGCTTCCGTACTATTCATGAAATCCGTAATACACTCTACGATTTTTGTTTTTTCAGTCAAAATTTTAAGAAATAGGGCAACTGAATATCTGAGAAATATTGACGCGGAGCTCTGATCCAGACTCCCAGATCATTTGTACAATGGTTGCATTCGCATACGAAAGAAGAAGAAGAACTGTAAGATTGTTTTCCAACTTGTTGAGTACCCCTTTGCATAAAGATGCAGAGGTTTAGCAAGCAAGGGGGCATCTTAAATAATACATTGAATATTAGGTTATCTCATGCGAAAAATTCTACCGCGTACGTAGCATTAAGGGATGCGATGCCGACTTGAGATTATCCTAAACATTATAATAACCTAATTCTTTGTCAGGATCCGAATCTTGGCTACTAAAAGTAATAAACCACCAACTCAGTTCAGTAGCACTAGAATTATAATAGTAATTTAAACGAGACCCTTTCATCTTGCCGACCCATGGGAACTAAAATACTAAATTCACATGCAGTTTTTTTGTATGACAAACTCCAGGCGACAATGGGACAATGTGTATTAGTAAACTTATGAGTAAGAATACGAAGAATAGCACTTTTAATACAATGTGTTCACGGTTCGAGTGTTAATTATCTAGACCTAAATATTTTCGGTATAAAAGTGTCGCCTTTTTGCTGGAGAGGCGTCTACTATTATTAAGATAGATACTCGTCTAATAAAACGCAGGTGAACGCTAATATAAAGTTTTTGCACATATTTTTTATTTCGTGATACTTTCGTCACCCACTGTGTTGATCAATATTATTAAGATTTTATTGAAGAAACCTCAAAAACCTTTATAAGGATTTAATAACTGCCTGTGGATTGTGAAGCTTCATATTACATTGTTTCCTTAAAACTATAACAATGCTTTGTAGAGGCGTAGTACTTAGTACTCAACAGATAATAAAATATCTAACCTTATATCAAAAATATCAATGACATGTTATTTGGGCATAGAGAGTCCTACCAAGCCATGCTATTAAATCTACATTCATTGAAAATCTACAACGTACGTTATCAATATATAAGTAATTATAGTATGCATTATTCTTCGAACCACGAAGTAAGCCTAACTAATAATACGCATATGGAAAATGTTAATGATAAGTATAATATCAATAATCACCTGATAAGCTGTGACTGCTATGAATTCCGTTTCAGGAAATGTAAAACATTTTTCAGCTGGCCATCCTCCTCCGACTCTCATGACTCTGATTCTCGGCTGATATTTGCACATTGATGTTAGCACAATCTGTAAATAAGGAAAATCCAGTGATTAATATTTTAGTTTTACAAAGTACCATAAAACTACAAGTAGCTTGATCCATAATTTTAAAACACTTTTGCTTTTTGATACAAGTCACGCCCACAGGATACTTCCGGTAAAGTACTTTGAAAACAAAAAGCTTTGGAATCTGAACTGTTGAAAGAAGTATAAATAATAATGCAATAAAAAGGTGATAAATCGTTTCAGAATGTGCCAAGTCACTTGAAAAAAATACTAATACACACCAGAGACATAGCAGTTGTTTTTGGTGCCTCTTGAGAGAACAAAAGTGATTCATAATATAAATAATATTGTTCTGAAGGATGCTGATTGTTCAGACTGTATAATAATAATCATTATCCTTATTAGGATCCTTATTGAATGCTTTTAAGACATTTTTGGTCAATGGACGGTTAGACTATTGTTTTAGTGTTAAGTGCTTGGCGCCATAATTTTTTATCTTTTATATTATATCTGTTTTATGAAATACGAGTATATGATTTGACATTTTCAATCTTTTGTTCACGCACTACTGAAAATTTCCTTGCTACTGCTTCACATTATTTCTGATTAAATAGTATACTACTGAATATCTACGCCTTTCTTTGTAAAACATGTTGGTCCACAATGATGGGTTGCATTTGTTGCATGATTGCGTGGTCGGCCTTACTGTTGTCATTAATTTATCGGAAAATATAATTGTGTCATGGCGTAGGTAACATCTTCGTATTTTGATTGTGTGTAACACAGAAGCAACATACAATAAAACGTACTAATTTATTGAGTTCTGTTGTATTCATTATAATGTAATGTCATACATGAAGCTGTTCGTCCATACGAGAAAATATAAAGTTTATTCAGTTGGTTAGACAAGTTTATGTCGGCACATTCTAAAGGGAGATAATTTTATACTCAAATACTTCGGAACAGAGGAAGCACCACTTACAAACTCTATCTAAATAATAAATATTATGTGATTTCTTTTCAATTTCTCCGTGAATATTTGTGTCAAGTAGGGTGGAAGTAAAAACAGAAAAGGTTTCAAAATTCCTAAAGTACCTACTACTTGTATGTGGATTATAAAGCGACAAGTGGCATATATAACTGCATTAATTTAATTCTTTCTAAATGTCTCCTTGCTGCGCCTTTTTATGTTTAGGAAAGATCATAAATATTGATCATACATCATGAAGATATATTGTTTGCATTAGTATGTGCACGTACACTGAATGTTACTGCCTATATATGTATAGTGCCTAGTACATACAAGTACCTAGATGTTATACAAGTTCCAGTTAGTAAACAAACACCTGAAATTGTTGAACTTGAGGTGCGTTCATTGAGAAATGCACTAATCTGTATTCTGTATAATAATTAATAATGTATGGCATATACCATCATTTCGTTTGAGTATGGATTACGTGGACGAACATAATAATAAGTAATTAATAATTGTTAAGCAAGTATACACATTTTTAAATCAATATTTATCCATTATAATTGTAGGTAGACACAGGAACCGACGTCATACAGGTAGTTCTATTTATTTTAGGCTGTAATAGTACCTATATTTACGGTACGCCAATTACATCCCGACGTCATAAGGAAATGAAACACGTAACTATTTACTATAGAAGTGTGTAGTTATGTGGATAATATCTTTTACGATGTGTAGATTTCTAGCTGAACACTTGTAAAATACTTCGTATTAATATGTGCACTGTGCAGTGTGCACTACCTAAATAATCTCTAGTGTATTTGCACTTGTCGCCTTGTACTCAAGTATTAGGCGCCATGAGGGACCCTACGCTCCACACACAGCTACATACACCTACATGCATCCCTGACTAACTTTACTAATTGCTCTGGGCCGAGCCTCGACACACTGCCGTCCTATGTTTACTCCTGCCGCGCTCCTTATCTCAGACTAAAACACAGGCGCTGCATTCAGATAAAGTCACTTTATTCAGACCGCCCCTAACAAACATTCCATGCACCACCATTTTCCTTCTCCCTGATACTCAGTGGCGGATTATCAATAAGGCAAAGTAGGCACGTGCCTAGGGGCGCGAGGTTACAAAGGGGCGCGCGAGCCGCGCGATGAAGCTTTTGAACAAAAACATAAAAATAGAAAAAATAGTTGTGTAAGTAAGTATGCACCTACTTACACAATATAAAAGATTATGTAATTCTATAGAGATGTAGAGTTTCCGAAGCATGCTCCGCCTTCTTGATTATTTCTACATCGCATGTTTTTACAATAGAAGTTGGTAAGATACAACTGCAATGGTTGCGAGTTCGTCGCGTCGATCCGTTCGAAAGCATTTCTAGATTGTGGGGTAAAGGGTGCAGCGCGGGGATAGGAGCCAAACAGCCGCCCCGGCCGCCACACGCTGGTCAGCTCGAGCAGATGCTTGCAAAAGTTTGAAAGAGTCATTTCCAGAAATTCACGATGCTTTAATTGCTGTCGAGAAGAATCCTGAGCAAAAACGTTCTGTTGTATGTGAAGCTGAAGGCATAAGATTGAAATTAGAATGACTAGAAACTGCTTTCATGATCTATTTTGGGGTTTTATTTTGGTTCACATGACAAAACCAATAAAAAATTACAGTCCGTTGATATTGACATTTGTACAGTTATTCAAATGTATGACAGTATAATTCACATACTTTCTGCAGAAAGGTAAAATTTTAATAAAAATGAACAGCGAGCCTTGGAATTCTCATTAGTCAAATAATATGAAAAGGACACAAAGAGGATACGGAAGAGAAAGCTCACAGCAGATGAATCTGCCGAAGATATTACTTCTTCATTATCTGGTCGGGAAACATTCAGAGTGACAGTGTATCTAGTAATTATAGACAGGTTGAACTTCAAAAGAGACGAGAGGCGTACAGCAATTTTTACACTAAATTTTCGTTTTTAAGCAATTTGGTCAATTTGAACACTGAAGAAGTTCAAAATAGAGCTAGTATGTTAGTAACGATGTACTCTGGTTATTTAGAAAAGTGCTTTGTTGATGAATGTGTCCATCTACGTTCTTATTTAACAAAACGATAGCTCGAGGTGGAGAACTGCCCCGAACAACCAAAGCGATTTTACAGGTTCTAAGAAATAAAGAACTTGAAACAATTTACCCAAACATTGACATAGCCTTAAGAATGTGCGAATCGACGGCAGTCAGCAATTGCAGTGGTGAGCGGAGTTTTTCCTGTCTAAAGAGAGTGAAAAATTATCTTCGCTCAACCATAGCAGATAAGAGATTAAATTCGTTAGCAATACTTAACATTGAATCAAACTTATTATAATCTTTAAACTATGACGATGTTATTGACAACTTCGCAAGACAAAAATGTAGACGCAGATTCTTTTTTAACAGTTGTCATTCAATGTGATTAGTATATACCGATATTTAAATAAATAATTCATAACTGTATTTTTTTATTCATCAATCAATTAGGTAATCAATTATTTTATTAATTATTCCTACTAATATTAACTGCGAAAGTGTGAATTTGTGTGTATAGGTTACTTCTTCATGAGCAAAAAAACTACTAAACTGATTTTGATGAAACTTGGTATGTATGTAGATTGCTGGAGACACAGATTTACACATTTCATCCCAAAATTTCCACGGGATGGGGCATCACGATGGGTTAAAAGCCGTGTGGCGCAGCATTAGTTATTATAGTATGTATAAGTACTAGTTAAAATTTGGGTATACCTAATATAATATGGACGCTAGAGGGGCGCCGATGAGGTGCTTGCCTAGGGGCGCTCTCAACACTTAATCCGCCTCTGCTGATACTACATTCCTACTACTCGTATATTAGTATTACTCTCTAAACAACATTTCCTCAATGGCGCCTCGCCAATTATGCAAACAGACGAACCACTTTCCGTGCATTTTTTCGGTTAGATAATAACATACATAATATATGTTTAAATAGTGATAATTATAATATATTTACTATTTCGTTAGGTGGTCCATTGTGTCATACAATAGGAATGTGTTGCTATATTTATATACCTACCTAATATTAACAAGTCTGAAAATCGTTCAACCAAATCTGTGGAAGAGATTGTGCATCTATAGGAAGTCATTTCTATATTATTGTACAACATGATTATACTCGTAGTGAATTAATAGGAAGAAAATCGGGTAAAAAAAAAACTAAATTAAGACGTCCTTTTTTCAGTTATTTCATAAATATATTTAATAATACCTACTTGTTTTATTTCGAAAACTTATAAAATTGGACCTAATATTTTCCACAATAAAAAAGCGAAAACGGTATTTTCCATCGTATTCTAGAATGGGTGATGAAAACCTATATATGTCTCAATCGGCTGAGTTTATAATAATATAGGTAATAAGTGTTATTTTTATAATTGAATACTTTCGAAGACCGAACGAAGAATATAACAATTTCAATTTCATTAATTAAAGCACTTCAAATAGTAACACGCGCCAAGGTATTATTATCTGTGTAATTAATATCTGTTATCTGATTGTGTCTGTAAGGGAGAGACGACGAAAATATTGAAGTTAAATAGTCTGCTCCCGATTATCTCAAGTGGGGCATAATATAATGTGTCTGGGTCCGGGACACTCTCTCTAGGGATGTTGGTACTAATTGAGTCCGTCCCACTTTACCCAATACCAGTAGCATAACAATAACTAACTACTTGAAGATAAGGAGACACGACATTTCCTCTAATTATTTTGATAAATCATTGATTATAAATTAAAAGTTAATTCACCGTTAATGATCTATGTTGTCATGATCGTGACACAGTTAAATGTACTCGTATTTAAACTGATTAGGAATTAGTTTACATTACATTGGTATACATTATACCTACAATAGGTGTACTGTATTTATCCACATCGATACACCTATTCAGGTACGATCACTCGGTAAACGATACGATACGATACGGTGAAAGATATACTAGAAAGAATCGACGCTTTTCCTAAATGTACTTACTTACAGACCTCATACACTAATTAGTAATTAAAAACTATTGTTGTTTACTTACATTCCCCGAAGCGTCGTGGACGTTGTTGGTAAGTTTTAATCTATTAAAATTGATTGGTAGACTCCATCTAGAAGCAGGTGCTGGTCCATCAGGATGTAAGGCAACACCGGCTGCTCCCTGTGCTCCCAGAACTCCCCCAGGACTTACTCCACTTCCACCAGCTGCCCAGACACCTCCAGCTCTTCTCCATCTCGCTCCTCCCAGAGGAACCATCTCAACAGCGACGGCGTATTGTTCTCCTGCCTTGAGTCCTTTGACTTGAACGCTCAGCGAGGGAAACATACGTCTGTGAAAGACAAATACAAATTGGTTAATTAATTTTATGCGGAATTATTTAGAGTTAGGATGGTAAAGGTGGATTCCTTTCTATTATTATTTTGTACACAGGAAAGAAAATGCAAGGAATTGACTGTCACCCGGAGCGAAGTTATATTTCATATTTCTTAGAGATTTTAAAGTTTTGATTGCTTTATATTATTATAGGTATAACATTTTATTAGTCTTATCTATATGTGTACAAAATGATTAGTTATTCGCACTTTACAGCACTGGTTAATAAACAAATAAAACAAAACAAGATAATATTGATTACATATTCATAATTTATAATCGTTTCGTGCATCTTGTTCTGGCAATCTGTTCACTGTTTGTTAAAACAAATTGCCTGGAGGCAATCCCCCTGACAGCTGTACAAATACGATGCTTTATAATTTTCATGTATAAAATGAGGTATAAAGCAAAAGGTGGTGTGGACTTGTGAAGTTAATGATATTTGGATTGCTAAACCCAGAGATTATTATTTAGACCTCCACCTAATTTGATAAAAAAAACACGAACCCATAAAACTAGTTTTTTTTATTTAAATTACTATTATGATCCTTCATCATTTTTCAGAAACAAGACGTTTTTAATTTAACTAGTTTGTAATAATAACTAATAATATCATAGAAGCAAGGACCAGCATTCATTCACTTAACTTTATTAAATTATTCTCATCATGCGTATTTTATTATAACTTTATTCTTAATATTTCATATCAATCATCTCCTTTTAGAAATATTGCTTATTGATTAAAAAAAACATTACGTTTTTACTATCACCAAAATTAAAAAGAAATAAAATATTTTATTTTTTTATTTTGATGCAAGAACATAAGTACAACTACAAATGTATGATCTTGGATTTTCATGATAGGAAAATTCACTTCAGAATCGTCGAGTCATTTTGATTTCACGGTCATTTGTAAGAACAATGTGGTTTAAATTTTAGGGTAGAGTATCTTATTTTTAATTCTTATTTACTTTAAAAAGGGACTCGTAGTATATTGCGACTTGCAACAGAAAATATATTACTAAATGATGGAATATCGTTTTTCCTTGAGGTTTCGCTCTTATTGTCAACAGAATTAAAGCTATGTTTTTTTTGTATGAAAATACTGTGGAAGATCAAAGTTTAGAAGTATATATACCTAAAGAAAATACCATGATGATGTGGATCAAAGCTAATGGATTACAGAATTTTTGTATTAGTTACATGAGATGTTACGGAAATCATCTCTAGGTGTATTTTCTTATAGAGATTATTTACAGGTACCTACCTGCATACTTCACCTGCTTGCTAATAATTATAATTGGGGTGTGGGTGTGTGTGTGGTCATTTCAGTGTATCTATATAACACACACACTACTACACTTATGTATGATGGTTTGGTGAGTGATTGATGGATTGGTCTAATGTTTGGTTGTGGGTTGTTGGTTGTGAAATAGAAGCAATTAGATGATACACTTCACAAGTAAACGTAGAAAACTCGCGCCAAGTTTTTTGTTCAATTATAATAATACGACCATGCACTCATAACTTCTTGTAGGGTGACCAATGACCAGTGACCATCCCATATTTGAAAAATTTCATCTTATTCGTCATGTGTGCTCCAAAATATAGTAACCTACTATTAATCTAACAAATGCATGTGATAGATTGCACATTCATATAACGGTGCCCAATGCACATTTTAACAGATTTCTCTGTTTTCTTAGATTGAAAAGGACACATTAGTTCATAAGTGAGTAGATGGAGGAATATATACTAGAAATAAGTACCAACGTGCTAACTATTTGTTTTTCCTAAATCGAAATCTAATAAATACATATTAACTAATCAATAATCATGCACGTCCAAAAAATTAATATCGACAAATTGGTTACAGTTTTCTAGAGAAGTATTAAATATTTCATTTATTTAATTTAGACATTATCTTTTAGATGCACTCAGTTTAATAATTTCTCAGTTTGTCTTTACTGGTAAGTGGTATGTGATATAATATTTTTATACCACACCATCAAAAGTGTGGTTATAATATTTCTGCCAGCTAAACAAACACCCAACAGCGATCCAGGCACCTGTCCGACGCAATAAACCTATTAGACGCCTCTTCATAATAGGTAAATAATAATACCAATAATAGGTATATCTATAACCGATATTAATATAAAATACATGTCTAGGTGTATCACACCAGAACCATGCATACCACAGAGAAACAAATATAATATAAATGCAACATTATGTGCATAATAGGTAACATGCCTACCCCTGATGAAATGTGTGTGCTTAAATTATGGCTTTACATGCATTTTGTCGACCATTTGACCAAAATTCTACTTTTTGACATCCTGTTATCGGAATGCGTAACGTCAATATTGATAAAAAATATTTTCATAATCAAAAAACGACGTAACCGTTGATTGTGGATGCCAAAGTGTAGATGCTTTATTTCACACTCAACTATAGGCGCTGCAGCTAGACTGAAAAAAAGAATACCTATTGTTTTCCATACAGAGAAAATTTATCGAGAGAGAACGGGGCTATAAATCATAGGTAGATACATATCGTAACTTTTGAATGAAAAATGTAAATAAAAATATTTACGTTAGTATGAATGAAACACGAATGGTGAAACAAAAGCTTTCAGCGCCACGAGTAAAACGAAACAAAAGAAGTGAGTCAAAACAAGTGAACCGGAAATTCATTCATTCCAAGTCCGGAAATCTTTTGTGGTTTATTATTATAAACCTATACCAGGACAAAGTGGTTGAGATTTGGTTTCGGATGTTGGGATTACTTATTATTATTGGCGCCTAATTTATACCACTTAACTAATTAAAGTTAAATTCAAAATTAAGCACGTATATTGGGATTACTAGATATATAAAACATGCACAAATGCTTCTCTTACGATTTGTGTATTAGAATTATTGTATTTTATGAATGAATATTTTGTCCTACGCAGTGGCGTAACTAGCATAAGTGCCGCCCGGGGCGGACTCTGAAAATGCCGCCCCACCCGACCCCAAAAGTACCTATACAAGTACATACCTGCCCATTGGTGTCTGCAGTTTTGAAGCTAGGCGAGAGCAACTAAAATTTTAATATAGATGTGGCATAATAAAGCACTTCAATAGCGCCGCAGGCGAATTTTTTTTCATTAAACTAAGTGAAAATGAAGGTCATGTTGTAGTTTTGCTTACTTTCTTAAAATAAAAATATCAAAAAATATCAAAAAAGAGCGCCGCAGGCGAAATTTTTTAGAAAAATGGGTGAAATGGTGAACCTGGTTATCTTTCTATAGTATCTAAATAACACATATGGTTACAGGCATTGTATAGGGGAAGCGACCATGCAAGAAGTGACGAAATTTTAGGCATTAGATATCGTAAATCTAACTTATTTGAGCACCTATAAATAATATGTACCTAAGACGCGAACAGGATTAATTAGCGCCGCAGGCAAATTTTTTTATTAAAATTATTGTAATTTAATAGATTTTTATAATAATTTTAGAAAATTCAGAGATTTTTTTTTAATCTGTGTGTTTTATCAAGATGTTTTTTTATATGTTGTGCCATTTTGCCGCCCCCTAATATGCGCCGCCCGGGGCGGACCGCCCCCCCCGCCCCCCCCTAGTTACGCCACTGGTCCTACGTAGTAGAATACGAGAATACTTGAATTAAATGCATAATGTAATGTGAGTATAATATATCAAAGAGACTTTAACAGGATACGTTGTGTATATGAAAATACATTTAACACTATCACTATAATATACACAATGCTGTGTTGTAAATAACTTTACACCCATTGACGAACTGACCAAGACAACGTTCTAAGTGAAAATCTTTTAGAAATATTGATTTCTTATCTGAACGACATATTGTTTTAAGTGATAATGGACTCGAAAGGACGACTGTCGCCTATTCAATAACGCCATCAGACATAAGATCCAACACCCAACACATTCATCATCATATTAGAGTCATTCGACATACATTTATACATGTCATGTTTGATATTCCCTCTAAAATGATTTGTCGTTTAAAAAAACAATGTGCCTTTTGCCATATTCATACTAAATTCAACGCCCATAAACTTATATCCCTGCATTTCATTATTTGGAACCTATATCTGACTTTTGTATTTTAATTTAGGTATGATTTGCTTTCCTTGTAAAAATAAGATATTCCTTGTAGATAAATACAAGATATACGATCGAACCACTCTTTCATTCATTGCTTTATTAATAATTATCACCTGTAAGCAGTTTTTTGTATCATGTGAAATCAATTTCCTTTTTTTTATTGTATTCTTTTTCAGCTGTCAAATGAATATTGTTATATTTTTTTGCCAGAGTTAACAAATAATAAAAGGGAAGTTCAACACTTTCATTAACATAGGAAATAAGTAAAAAAAAACTTAAACAGTTGTGATTATGGACACGAAAGTCTAGTTACCTAATCTAATCATTGTATAAAAAAATAACAGGAAATCTGTTAGTCTAAGAATCGACACAAAACCACAATGGTCTAACTATGTAATTTATTCTCGAGACTATGATTATCAATCCGGTAGGTCCAAATAAAAACTAAAAACTAATATTATTCTTTTATTTCATAACGAGAATGTCATCACATCTCATTCTGATACCACCCATATTTAATAATTATATTTTTATTTACAAAATATGGTAACCTTTCGATGGTATAAAAAATCTTTGAACAAATACTATTTGGGAATTGGGACTGATTGAGTAAGGGATGTCAAATTTGAAAATGTTCGATGCATCGTAGATATTCAACAGTGTGAAAACCTATATGTATAGGTATTTGAGGTTTTTATATTGAACTTGTTTTTTTAAAGAATACTTTAGTAAGCATTAGTTCTTTCTTTATAGACAAACACACAAAAATTCTGTGCAATGGCACTGAATTAGATTGCAAAATTGTGTATAAAACAGTTTCATTGGTCTTCTCAAGCAATGTGTCTATAATCAAGATACCTAAGAACTTATTTATTTTGATATCGATCTTAATTTGTACAATTTTTGATGATATTTATTTGATCATCGATGTCTCGTTAATCGTTTGCATCCCTACCAAAAAGGATTGGTCCATTAAACAAAATTCCTTACCGTTTTTTGTATTGTTTTTAAACAAATATTCAGGTCGTGATTCCATTGTGAAACACAAAGGTTATGTTCAGCTATTTTTGATGTTTCGTTGTAAAGAATTCATATCTATATTTTCATCATCTTGTTCATCAGAAATATTATTAATTATTTAATGATGTTTAAACCACAATGGACTAGACTAGTTGTTATGCAGGTCGATACGATCTTTGGGCTGGGAACAGAATTTTAGCGCCGTAAGTTTAAAAAATCATGTTACTATATATGTTATACTTAATACTACTTATGTACAAGCACTTAGATAACTAAGATAACTCCTCCATATCCCATCGAAAGAAATTAAGAACACCTAATATCTAACAAGGATTGTGAATCTAAGAATTTATCCAATAAAATGCTTCATCAAATCAATTTGGAAGAAGCAGTGATCAACTTAATAAACTTATTTTGTAAATTTTGCAAACGTCTTATATGTATCTCGGAGATTTCGATACCTTTGGTATTGTTACCTACAGAAAAGAGTGGAATGAAATATTAGTTTAATACTCGTATAGTCGTATTATGTAAATATCGTAGATGTAGGGTACAATGTAAGGTAACATATCGCGTTGTTTCATTATTGTTTGTTTAACAATATACCACTCAGATGTTCTTTTTCACCCTCATTATCCACCATATGGGGGATGTGTTGTGTGTGATACCAATTACCACATAGAGTACCATCCACCTTCGCTTCCAACTCGCTAATCCGGGGGTAAACATAACCACTTGCATCAGGGGCGGGTCCGTAAAGGAGACCGCCCGCAGTGAAGAGATGTTATCAAACACGAACAGGTAATTCTACATTCTATGTCCCCATCAACGAGATTTGACATGCGATCTTTAACGAAACATCAGAAAATAGTCTCGCCAAGATACACAGGTGATGGAGTGATAAAATCGACTAGACTTTTGTAAAAGCCGAATGTTTTTAGAAAAACAAATAATTTTAGTTGATGTAAGTACCTACCTCTATCATTTATTTTTTGCGTCAAAAAGGAAATTGTATAAGAGTTAATAAGGAATTTAAATACATGTCTATATTGTATAATAAAGAGATTTATAAATAAAAATACTTTTCATAATCTTTTCATAATAGGTAATAAATATTAGGTATCAACCAGTTGTATCTATCTATATAAAATTAAGAGAGAAGATACATAATTTTCATGCAAGGAATAAAGATAGATCCTTATGGATAGATCCATTCTGAAGCTGAAATAGAATCCACAGGTACCTATTTGATGCATTCATCAGCGCATTATCAATTACCACACCGTTATCGCACTCATCGCGAAAACTATTAAAAACCTATAAATTCCGGTAGCATGAAATTGAATAAAATGTAATATTGGTATAATAGAAAAAAATAACATTTAATGTGATAGTAATCTTATACTGTGAAGAAGTGGTTAGTTCAGTGACTACTGACTATACTATAGGTAGTTGTTATATTATTATAGGCCGATCAAATGTCAAAGGATCCGGCGCTTTTATCAGACTCACCGATTGTTTAATTTTATTTATATCGACTGACGGTACATTCTTTATGAACTCTAGTCCTAGACGAAGTTTAATTAAGGATTTATAGAAAGATATCGGCATTTAGACACTACAAAGCTATTTGTTTTTTAGGATGATTATTGATTAATATTGCTTACGAGTACCTAGTACGTATTGCATATAAGAGCCTGTGCTGTAACATACAGGAACAGATAAAATTTGTAAAAGGGGTTTTAATTTTTCAATGAAAAAAGTACTTGAGTACATAGTAGGCAGTTGACCAAAATGGTTGACTATGTTGGTTATGCGTTGCGTTCTTTGGAACGGTTGTGGTGGTTCGAATCACAATATAAATTATGTATTTCAATCTGTGTTTGGAAATAATTTTAGATTTGTGTTTGCCAATTCCGGATATTTTTCAGGGCAAACTATGAAATAACTGTGAAATTTTGTATCGCGAAGTGTAGAATAAATCGCCTACACTAAGATTTGAATCTGGTAAGTCCGGTTTAGATATCCGTACTGTAATAAACTGGATCAATATGAACTCACTAAATAATCATGGATCATCCAATTCTCGATATCAAATCAATTGCGAATTCAATCATTAATTTTCCAGCAATGAAACTTAGACGATGTGGATGTTTTATTTGATGTTAGATTCATGATAACAATTTAGTTTAAAAAAAATAAAAGGTATGAAGATAAGTCGATCGATTGTCGCCGTGTGATTGGTAGGAGGACGAGAGAGAAGAATGTGTGGATAGTTTTGTTTTAACACGTCATCGTATTGTTAGTAAGATAATATACGATGGAGGTAAAGGTACTTACTTACACATAGAAGGTTTGATCATGAGGTTTGACATTCCTGAATGGAAATATTCGAGTTATCCGGGAATCACTGTCTGGTATTTTTAGTGTGGGAAGAAATAGAGGAATATTTTACATACTTTCTGGAATACGATTAAAATTAGGCGCCTATTGATGAAACCGAAATTATTTTTTTTAGAAATTATTTATTTTAAGTACTTTTCCCTGTTTTTGTACACAGAAAGTGTTCACTGGTTACCCCCATTAATGGAATATACTGTGATGTTTTAGTAATATGTTTTTATATTAACAGAAACACTTTCCTGCACACTTCACAGTAAGCTCAAAGCCTAGCTGTGTCGTGAAGTGCAGTAGATATATACATCGTCAACACCGAGATTCGAACCCGGCACCCTGGATTGGAAGCCCGTACTCCACCTAACTGAACCAACCATTTACTCGAGTTGAACCTTCGTCAAGAATTCGTAAAAATTAGTTTTTTTTAATCGTCTAATTCTACATTAAAAATGTTGAGCTCTATCCAAATGGCGGATTTATGACCGTAGAAAATGTCTGCCAATGTAATAAAAAAAGCCTACCGATGTACTAATTTGTTTCTATAAAATATAAATTCTACACGATTTCATTTTGTGTTGATTATAAAACAAAGGACCTCACTAGTAGAAACCCAATGAATATTTTAACAAAATTATTAAAATCTTATAAAGGATCACATCACATAAAAAAAGCAGGTGATATTATTCTGTAGGTTATTTTATCAATCATCTAAGATCAACAGAACCTAATTATATTTCTTGTTAAGAAAAACAAATATTTTATTTTGGATGTTATAAAAAAAGGTGTAGATATTTCAAACCTCCTGGTCCCTATTTCACGATATTATCTAATAAAATGTAATGATGCTACATAAAACACAAAAATGTTAATTTAATATAGTTCCCCGCATATTAAACATACAACAAGTAGATTTATCTCACACATATTATCTTTTAAACATATTATAGGGAAAGGTGATAATTCTAATTACCTACTATGTATTATACAATATATTATGTATAGATATATACAAATTGCATTTAGGTGGAGTTACTACATTGATTTTATAGGGCTGCAAAAGGCCTACCTTTTAGCACTCTAATTTTATGCTTTTTATTTTGTGTTCATTGTAAATTATAATATACCTGATGGTGTCATATATAAGTTTAACATTACAACTTATAATTAATAATTGTACATAATAAGTATTAGGTATAATATGGGTCTAATTCTATAACTAATTAAGTACGTAGTTAAAATAAGAATTTTTTTTTCAATTATTTCATAGCAAAATAAATACACATATCTAATTAATCATACGCTCCTATATTTAACTCACGAGTATATCGTTGATTGAATATTTATATACCTAGACTGTCTGCAGGTACCTGCGATATAAGTGAAATTCCTTTATTAGTTTCTCAACAAATTTCAAATTGACGAATATTTTTAAGAATTATTGTCTTTGGCCCATCTTTAATTTAACATGTGATTACGCTTTTGAATGAATTTCATTTTGGTTTAATATTTCTTGTATCTTAATTACAAATATACATAATAGATATACTATTTTCATACTTTTTAAAATATAAAATAGGATCTGGGCTTCTGTATGCATTTATGCAAATACTTTCCTGCACACCTCGCATTAGTCTAAAAGCCTGTATCGCAAAGTGTGGAATACATCGCTAGCGCTGGGGTTTGAACCCGGCACCTCCCACTAGGTAGACTGCCGCCCCAACCAACTGCGCCAACGATGTACTCGACTTAATTGCATGATACCAAACCAAAATTAGCCCTGTAATTCACACCTGATGTTTGGACCTAATTGCCGCTTTCACGATATTGTAATTAACTATCGGTATCAATTCAAAAGAGAATATTCAATTGATTATTGCCGCACGATCAATATTGTAGCGCATGTATGTACATCCTATATGCTATATGGCACAATGTGACATGACACATTACATTATAGTGAGTGAATAGAATGTGATTATATGGTGTGTTGTGTTAGTGCGTGTGCCATGTGCATATACAGTATACACGCACTAAGCAGTAAATCATCTAATTTTCACACGGACTACAAGAAGAAAACAAACACCAAAAACAATCCAGACGATGAACCGTGAAAGGGGCCGTTCATTAAATATATTCTGTGTGGTGGCCTCGGGTCCCAGGCCCAGGTCTTAATAATATCAGCTATAACTAGCCACACATTATTATAGTATGTGTATAATATTACTAGATATATAGGTTGATGTGAATGTATATAGCGACTACCCCAGGGCTTGGAACGGAATACGACGCGATGGACCGCAACAAAAAACACACGTAATAACGAGTTGAAACTATGTTGTCATACAAAAGTTCCATAAATTTTTATTCATAAATACCAAATACTTAATTATTATAATGTTACAATGTGGGTGGTGCAATTTATCCACCTACATTGTACAAACGACTGGCGTCCATAATTTTTGTATATTTCAAATTAGCGAACGTCATGGTTGGTACTTAATATTCTTTTACTCAAAAGCTAATTTATATTTATTTGTTCATATTAAATTCAACAATGGTTACAAATAGAAACTACAGAGTACTCAAATAAGTGGAAGGTGCTTGCCATGGTAAGAAATATTATTACGTGTTTATAAATACTTAAATATTTTGAGCCTTTCTTTACGTACTGTATTGTAATGTATTAAATAATTATAAAATAAGTAATCATCAACATGAAACAAATAAAATACAAGAGTTTATATGTAAAGCATAAATTAACATGATTAAATAAATTCAATAAATATAATCCCTCCATAAGGTATTAAGTAATATAAAAAAATGTTTCATAATTTGATAGTAAAATAAAAGTTCCTCGCGAGTTTAATATTGAAACAAAACCCAAATTATAACAAGGCACAATAGTTTGAGTCAGATTAATGATGTTTGTTTAATATAAGGCAGTGGCGCCAGTCAGAAGTTAGGACCAGGATAGGGAGTGCTCAGTGGCGGGGCGGGGTGTGGTTGTGAATACCACCACCAAAAATATTAAACCTGTCAAACTAAAATTATCATACTAAATTTTTTTAACAAAATACACACAACCGCTCACACTACACCACACCATACCAAGATACGTTAATTTACATAAATTTTAAATCATTTTTTTAAACAAAAGTTTTATGAATTCGTAATGAAGAAAATTAAAAAAAAACAATCGCCCTACTGATGTCTAAAAAACGTGTAAATTATTGATTATGTAGTTTGAGATTTGAAACATAAAAAGAGGGATATTGTCTTTTAGCATTAATGGCGGTCTGGATATTTTGTCACCGCGGGGGGCGTGGGTATGTTTCTAAACTAAATTGATTTAATAATCGATTAAGTCCCGAACTTCGGTTTGTTAATGTTTGATCAGAAAAGGTGCTAAAATTATAAGTACCTACTTGGTAAGATATACTTTATTGCTTGTGTTTTATATGACCGTCTCATAATTTCTGCGGATGTCTGTGGGCTATAATATTATATTAGGTGTGTGGGTAGGTGTCTATGTCTACATACTATAGTATACGTAACTCTGGAGAAGATGCTCAATTAGATCGAAATTGTTATTTTTGCTGCATGAAACAACATGGTTCCTGAAACATAATATATAGTAAGTATGTACTATATAGCTACTGTAGGCGTAGGTATATTATGTACTTATGTACAATAATACGATATTTTCAATAGTACAATGTTTATCTGTTATTTTTTATCTCAACATCTAAAATCATAGAATTATTATGTCTACAATAGAAAAATCCTTTAAAAGGTGCTTTAAAAAAACATTGTCAATTGCGGGAGCCATCCACAAGCACTTGAAATAACAAAGAAACAAGAGTGTTATTTTGGTTTTGTCTTTGGGATTAACTCAAGTGGTTTCCGTATAATATAATAAGGCAACAATATAATAAAAAGATGCAAAGTTATTTGGAAAAAGTATTTAGCCGTTGTATAACTGTATTATCTTGAAGATTAACGCCTGATGCAGGATAATAATATGTTGATGTAGGAAGTAGGAACCTGAAGATATGCAGATATCTTTACTAACAAAAGAGGAGACAAGCTCCATCGATGTGTGCGTATTATAGAAAAAAAAACTGGTGAAAGAATCGAATCAAAAAGAGGGTAAGAAAGTATAATGTATTGGATGAGAGGACTAAACATTTATTTATTTCCAAACCTACACCAGAATGCATCATAAATTAAGTTAGCCTAATAATTATTCGAAGACAATAACTTTAGTTCACAATCACAAAGCATAGAGTGTCAGAACAGACAGAGCAACCACAGTACCAAGAGGATATCGTAATTCTCTAAGAGTTTATTATTAGTAATTTGGCATACATACTAGATATTGTAGGATTCTCGCCCTTTTCCAAATGATGTCGATGATAGGCAATTATAAAATATCTATTATACTTACATAAACAGGGCAATTATATTTCATTGATTCTCACGTCTGTACCTCTACTTAACTAAATTCATTATCAATATGTATTACGATACGTAGTAATAAAATCAACGCGTTAGAGAGGTGTTAGAGTAGACGCGAAACCCGAGACGGTAATATAAAACACATTTATTATATGTAGACATGTAGACATTGTACTAGAGTACCAACCTACCTACTATATGAATGTACCAAGAGCAAGTTCCTACACAGAGGAAGGTATTACTCATATTTGTTTAACATGAGATATTAGGATGGTATGTGGAAGTGAAGATACAAATAGAACTAAAGGGAACAGTGAAAAATAACGCTCTGTGATTCAGATTTTATTACCAACTAATAGATTATCTGAATTATACTAACAAAATACTATTTTTTTAATAAAGAAGCAATTATCCGCCGGATATAATACACTAGTACCTACAGGAATTAATATATTGCCTGATTCAAATTAATCAAATTATATAGTAATAGATTGTTAAATTTCCTATGAACAAGGACAATACATAAATTTAAAATCATATTATTTTACAGAATAGGTGCCTACTGTGATTTTGATCGTGAAAATGTGACTGGATAAAATAACAGTGATTTTCGGTGTCAGTTAAGAATGAAGAAGAGTGAATGTTGAAGAGATGGAGATAGAAGAATAATTACCAGAGGCGTCGTTAGGGGAGGGATGTCTGGCCCTCACAGCGGGCGGGGCAAGGCACTTGGCGCCTCACACTAACTAGGGCTCAAACATTCCAATTCTATTTTTTTTTATATTTAACAATTTACCACGATGTGTGTAATAATTCATAACTGTGGTAAATACGTAAAGGTACCTGTGTATCTTGCGTGATTGAATATGTGTGTACATTGTTTCTTTATTACATAGATCTATACTTACGGTACCTACGTGCCTAATATTTTTCTGTGGTTCACATACCAGAACAAAATATCTAGGTAGATAATTATATTTTTTATTGTATGGGATACCTAATTAACTATTAACAATGTACTTTCACAAAATATAGTCAAGTACTAGCAGATGATTATCAATACCTATATAGGTAAGTAGTAAATATACATAAACTGATAATTGGTAGGTGTAGGTATATATACGTACAAGTGTCAGGTAGGTATAGATCGCACAGACTATAGCAATGTAATTCGTATATAGTTTTATTGATACAGGTAATATAGATATTAAATATGTAGGCAAGGGATAAAAATAATATTTTGACAATGTATATTTCACGTGTTTAATTTAGATTCTTCGCTTCCTCCACTCATGAAATTTATTTTATGTGTATACGAATTATAATAATGTACCGTAAGAACAAACTAATTGTATCATTATAATGAATGATACAATTAGTATAACTTTACGAAGCAAGAATTTCCTTCTGCTGATCCTGATGCAAAGATCGTGGCGTGAGGTAATAGATAAATATTTAGTATGAATCGACCTACATAAATTAACAAATATATATAGTTTAATTAACCGAGTACAACATTAATATCGGAATGCGTATAGCGTATGATAGTATGTATTTCCTTAATACTATACATATAATTTGTTTTCATTGAATGATGTTTTTTTATTTGATAAATTCAACAACAGGTACAACCCTGTTAAAACTTCACACCCAACTAACCAATTTGGGATCTTGTTATGATTTTCCAATCTTCATAATATGTATTATAATTCGACCCAACTCAACATACAGCAGAAACTATTTTATAAATAATTATAAGCTACAGATAAATAATCATATATTTAATATTGTTTGCATAGTTGACTCTCTACCTATACATATTTATATTCAATATCATACAGCCTAAAGGTTTCAATATTAGTTTAGTATTCCTACCTTGCTGTAGTTTGATCCAATGGGGATAAATTATTTTTAATTTATACCTAAAGCTGTAATCACTTTATTTAGCTTGTTTTCCTTCATCTCTCGTATTATTAGGTAGAGGTATCCGAGATTATCAATGGTTTTGGGATAGGAATTATTATTATTATTAGATATATCGTCGATTGATTGAAATTTAGTCCATTCAATGCCTACATGTAGGAACTCACTGCAATGAAAATTCCAGTGATTTCTTTTTGGGACATGAGTTTACTAGGTACCTATTCATTATAATTTTGCATCCCAACCCAACCCATATAAAAATTTGCAGGTTTTCTGCAAGTTCAGTTAAATTCCCTAAATAATCTAATAACAAAAATGCGAGACCATATAATTTAATTACTGAAATCGCTAACTTAACCTCACTAGACTCGTCGAACTATTGAAGGACATCATTATAGACATTTGTATTGGAGGGATTTATTTTGATTTCGACGTTGCAAAAATTGGTATAAGAAACACAAGTTTAGCTACAAATAATCTGATTACATATAGGTACTACCTTCAATATCATGATCTGCCTATATTATAATACAATTCTTTGTTAGACTTGATTCATCTCGTTTGGACCAACCCATTCTAAGTTTGATTAGAGCTAACAAGACATTCCTAACAATTACTTGGTGCTAAACCATCAACCTATTTGTTTATAGTTATATTATATACATATTATTATATTTATGGGATAATCATCCCATTCCACAACACACGCAGGCGTAGTAAACTTGAATGACTTACTAACGTGTCATGTCATTCTGTTTTTAATTTGATTTTGTCATTTTCAATGCATGTTTAAACATTTCCATCTAAATAAAAAGTAGAATGTATGGTTGAAAGCTGTTGCTTAAGATGATTTTCCATAGATGGCTATAGTATATAACAAAACTGTCATATGAAACGAGTTGCTAATTCATGTAGTCAGAGCTTTGCATGATTCCACATAGATGGCTATACTATATAACAAAACTGCCATATGAAACGAGTTGCTAATTCATATAGTCAGAGCTTAGGATGATTTCACATAGATGGCTATAGTATATAACACAACTGTCATATGAAACGAGTTGCTAATTCATATAGTCACAGTTTAGAGTGCCTTCACATAGATGGTGATAATATTTGAAAATTTTCATAAATCGTTCTGTGAGAGGTGCGTATTCGTAAAACATTAAGTATAAAAATAAATAAAGACAAGCAATTTGTGATGGTAAAGTACCTATGTATAATTAGTATAATTACGTAATTTACAAGTAACAAATTGTTGTAATTGAACAATATTCAAATTTCATGCCATCATTCTATACCTAATACGTTTCCAAAAAATATCAACTATTTATACGTCATTTTCTAGTTCTACAATGATGACAAAAAACGCCAGTTTGTTACTCCTGTCGGTCAGGGATGGCTAGAGGTTATGGGAGTGTAAAATTACCTCAAGAGCCTAACGACAAACCCATCGTAAAACAAAAGACTCCCCATGGAGAGGCGCTGTGGCGCTGCAATCTCAGACGCGGCTCTGGTCCCGGCCCGGCATATAATAATTATTATTTAACATTCTTCATACATTATATAAATACAAATAATATTAGACTATCGAACGAAACATTACGAGTATTTTACAGATGGCATGTTTTTGTGTAAGACAAAAGAATTTTAGAAAAACTATTTTTAATTACGGCTGCCTTTGATATTTATTTTTACAAATATGTAGCTGGCCGCCTATTTAATTATTATCATAGAATGGAATCTAAACCTAAATGAAACAGTCCGCCGTACAGCAGTGGTAATACATAAATATGTAATGGAGCAATGAAGTTCACTACCTATTCTGAATATCCTGAATGTTCTGAATGATTCCTATTCTGAATATCCTGAACTACCTATTCTGAATATCCTGAATGTTTGTCGCTGGTTACATTGTATTACATGTATGCTATAGAATAATAATTTTGCATTATAGCTAATATTTAGGCACATTGTAGTATTTAAATCCTCGGTTGTTACAAATCTGTGTCCCGCATGCTTCTACGTTTTCAAAATCAGAAACAATTTTCTATTCATGCCAACTGGTGGGTACACATTAGTGCAGTCCACTTAGAATGAGTAAAATGTGATGAGTGGATTTTATAAAAAAATGTAGTTGTCGATGAGTGGAGTGGACCCTGGGGCGTCATTGTGGAAGGCGACAAACGATCTATAAAACAAAAGGTTCCCCACAGAGGCGGTTAAGGTGGAGTGCGCCACGCCGCCGACGGACAGGCAGGCGCACTGATTGAATAACATAGTCAAGGCTCGGAGCTCAAGTTACAGGGGCGGTCTTTATAGACACAAACAAATCATTGAATGTATTAGAAAACCCAACAACTACTATCATCTCATCTCTAAAACACTAAAGTTATTGAATCATACGTGCGTGTAATACGTAATGCGTAAAGAGATCTTCGTATTATTGAATTATACATTTTACAATCTTTACCTAACAACTTTTCCCTTGCACAGGGTCCTTTAAGGGATAGGCAACTGTACACGTGTCATTGCTTCTGTCACATTACTTATATTCGGGCAATTCGCGTTACGTTTGTCTAATGGTTTCGTGAATATTGGTTGCTTATGATTTTTTTTTATTTTTGGATTTCGTAAACTTTAGTGATACATAATTAAATAAATACCTAGGTAACAGCTCCCCTTATGAAATAAATTGTTAAGGAATGATTGTTAAATTGTTAACCTAATACATATATTTATTTACTACATATTTGTTTTAAAGTCGATTCTACTTATAGAAATATAGAATATTAAATGGTCATATTTTAGGTAATTCACTGGTGTTGGAAGTTTTACCTATGAAGGTGACGAAAGTCTTGTTGAGTAACATACTTATGTTAGTATATGGATGTACATTTTTTCATTCGGCGCTAAATCGTTTTTATGGGTAGATGAATATTAGAATGTTTGTAGGAGACATGCGTGAAGGCATTCAGCTCAGAGATTGGGAAACGGGAAAGGAATAGACAAGCGAGAATGATAAAATAGTACTCCTATCCTATATCCACTTTGAGCACAGGATGAGATCAGTGAGATCACTGTCACCATCAGGAACGGGGAAAAATTCTAAACATCCGTAGAGAAGATAAATTTCCGTATAAGTTGTTTTTTATTGCTTGTTTCATTTGAGGAATGTCATTTTTTTACCGTTTTGATTATTAATGATAAATAAATTATATTGAAAACTAAAGAAATATCTGAGGTCAAAGCTTCGTGCAGGTATAAGATACATTTATGTTTTTGTTCCTCTTGGCATTAATATTCCTACATGGTAGTGAGGTCTACCTATCTATTTTATCTTCCGTGAGTGCATCATGCAGCAAGACCAGAAGATCCACTAATTGGTCGATCTTCTTGGTCGTCTTTCTTCGATTGGTCTTGATATCTTGGATCCACTCCAAGATCGGGTTGACGTAAGATATTGCTTTGCCAGTAAGTCCACCCGTTAACACACTACTATATCTTCTTGTTTTGTAATTTGTAAACATTTTTTTGGCTAATAAAGATTTATTTATTTTATTATCCACAAAAATATTGCCAAGTTTCAACCGTGCCCTGAGTCCATTATAGGTTCGTAAAATATCTATGGGTTAACAGAGTTTGAGAGGCAAAAGTTTATCTACCATGGCAACATTGTAATGTAAAACAAATATACTCGTATTGTGGTGTATAATATAATATGATTGTACTTAGGTACATTATTATTACTGACTGACCAAGATCGCCCCAGGAAAGAGGAGGCGCCGTATACTTATATGTTTGTATGGTATTATGTAAGTAAGTAGGTAAGTACACAGTCGATGTAATAAAAAAGATATTATTGATATTGCCCGTGACTACATCGCATTCTTCCTTCACATTACATTATACATTACACTACGATATATAAGCACTACTCTGATGATAAAATTATTGTCTAAGGAATATGTATAAGAATTCAGGCAAATTTCCATGCAAGTTAAAAAATAGGAAATTGAATAGAATATGGTCACTATATGCAACCTGTGCCTACTTTTTTTTCGTTTTTAATAAATGAATCTGGGTTTATTTCGATAACACACCTTTGTACACTTCACAGTAAGCTTGAAAAGCTTGTGTCGTGAAGTGGAGTAGATCGGCATCGAGGAACGAACCCGCGCCCACTGGATTAACAGTCGATGCGTTACCAACCAGGCCACCGACCACCTATGGTAAATATATAAAATATTTGCTTTGATTGTATCTCTTTATGTTATTCTATCCATCAAGTCTTATCAAACTATTGATTTTTAAAGAACATTAATAAAGAATGTATTTTTCTAGACTTCTCAATTTTAAGCTATTTTATTTCTTAGGAAAAATCTCCTCTAAAGTCGTAACTCGTTATTGAATTAAATACATATTTATCGACATTGAAGTATATCTGATATTTTTTTTGCTAATATCTTACATAGATTATATATTAGATGAACACATAGGTACCCAAGTAACAAAAAATAATGATAAAATTAGTAGAAGTAGGTATCTTTCCTTACGGTGCTATTGGAATAAAACTTGAGCAATTGTTTGTTTTTTTTTCGATAAAATGTGGAAATCTCGAATATCACGTAATCTGTGAGGCTTTTGGAAGTTTTGGACTAAGCTAAGTTTGGCTTAAAAGATTCCATATGACCTCTACTATCACCATTTAATAGATCTGTATCCATCTATCAAACACCCTGTATTTTATATTCTTCCTTTAAGGTTATTCGGGTGTTGGCCGCGTGTCTTTTGATCTTCTCTAGCTTTCGGCAGCGATACTTCTGCCATCTACAGGATGAAGTGAAGAAGATCTAGAGAAGATCAAAAGACACGCGGCCTACACCCGAATAACCTTAAAGGAAGAATATATATACCATGCTGCGAAAACCTACAACATCATTTGACCCTGTAATTTAGCAATATAAGAAGGAGGTACGTAAATTCTGCAAAATTCAGCGCCTTCTAGAAAGGAAACAATTCACAAACATTCGAAGTAAAAGTCTTTCATAATGAATAAACAATCACTATCTATTGGAATAATAGAGTAATTTAATTTGTTTATTTGTTAGCACAAAGGTTTAGTGTTAGGTTAGGTAGGCACCTTTAACAACTATTACCTAGAGTAACTACTGAAAACAATATTGTACTGAGTATAAGTTGGTTTAGTATACAATAAAACAGAATACACCAGTAACATTAGGGGATTACTGAAGGCTTAGCCACACCCGAGTTCCGAGAAAATCCTAATTAAATCAGGTAGGGACCTACACTACAAAATATTATTTCATTGTATTCCATGTGTTTATTTATTATAAACAATTATAATTTTGTCATTATCCCATGAAGGTCAAGTGTTTCCAATTAAAGTAAACAATATGACTATACCATTATTTTTCTATTGTAAATATTTCTACTAAAATCTGTTAAGTTTCAGTTAAATAATCTAATAATAATATAATAATAATAAATAACAAACAGTAAATTACTTTCGGCATTTCTTTCATTTAGAACTATAGGTACTATTCTATGGTACTATTCAATCCATTGATGTAGTAGTGTAATGTAGGAAACTATGCGTGGTAAAATTTATTTTAATAAAAGGTAAGTAAGTAAATGCGGTTGGCGCAGTTAAAGCACTACAATCCAAGCGGAAGGTGCCTGGTTCGAATCTCATGCTTATGATATTTTCTGCACTTCGCAAACAAGCTTTTAGTCTACTGTAAAGTGTACTCAGATTTGAGATTACATATATTATTTGCTCCATAAAATCTGTCTACGCATATAACTGGTCAAAGGTAGGTAGTAGGTAGGTATGCTCTTATAATTCACGGTCATAGAATTATATATATCTAATCTAAGTTCACGGTCTTCTCATCTGAACTTCGCAAAGTTGTGTAACATATTATATTCTAAGGCACATCAGGGAACACCCATAAAAAATATCTATTGTTCAGTAGTTGCACCAGTCAACATGATATTATAAATTATTGATGGATGACAACGATGTAGATTTAATTTATATTTAGAAGATATGAGCTGATAGTTGCATAACTATATCTACCTACAAATTCGAATGCAAGCCCATTATTAAAAAAAATAGATACAGTTGAAAAAATAAACCGCACGAAGTGCAATAGCATGCATGTTAATTGGTGATACGAAAAATTGAAAAAAAAATAAGTAGATAAACTATTATGTACTGATGTACATAATGGCTGAAATAGGAATTCGTTGAAGAATTTGTATTTGGTTAACAATATAGGTATGTATTATGTAAATGAAGGTATGAGTAAAAACAATTTGGGTAAAAAAGGGTAAAAACATTTTATGTGTTTTAAAACATTCATTAAGTGGTGTCGCGTCAGTAGAGAAAGAAACACAAGACAGTTAGTAAAACTTTACAATTATTATTTATATTATAATAATGTCTATCAATTGGGGTCTATAAAAAATAGTAAACATGTTTTTGTACCCATTCTTGTTTTCAAGTGTTGAGGTGGGCAAGCACTCGAAAAGGCGCCAATTTACAATAGGGAAGGTTGTAAACAGAAACACACATTGTGTATTGTGGAGAGACAGAATAATAAAACAGAGACAAAAACTTAAGAAGGGATTATCTCGAGATCAGCGACTGTTAGATTAGAGGTATTAGAAGTTCTAAAACCACGTGGTGCATATTATTAGGACTTCGTCTTTTAAAACAAATACCTACTCGTATGAATGTTTTTGAAGAAATGTAAAGATTAACAACAGGGAAAACATTACGTAGGCAATGCTAATAAATTGTAGAAAGTAGTAGATTTTTGTAAACATTTCAGTGGTGCATTTTTCTACAAGATCTGTAACACCTATTATAAACAACTATACATTCTGAGTGGAGGGTTTATTCTTAATAATTATTTCAATTATTAGCTAAGTAGCTTGAACGCAATTTTTTAAATGAGCTGTTTGAGTTCTAATATTTCTAATCCCAAAAGATGATAGATAATATTCTGAATCTTTGAAAAGAATTAGATATATGTAGGTATGTCACTATGTAGCAGGCGCGAAGCTACCTAAGAACACGATTCCCATCGAGTTACCATTTGGATAAAATTATTGGTATAATAGTGTCTAATTTGACGTAATCCAAATGAAATTTGGCCCCGGCTTCCCTTCTGCAGATATTCACACTTCGCCACTGCTATGTAGTATGTATAAATGTACGCAGATAGAAATAGGTACATATTTATTTGTATATCTGATGTTGACAAGTGAAAAAGTGGCAAGTACGAGTATAAAAACACGTAGGGTGCAGTAATTGACTAATTGACATGTGTGAAAACTTGATCCTTTTAGCAGCACCACCTTCTATCTATACTTGAGAAATTACCCTATGGAATTGTTAAGTATTTTATCAGGAATATCTATGGATGACGTCTAGCAATGTTTACATACTGTCATTTTTTTAGTTTTTTATGTCGATTGTCTAGTCAATATAGTCAGGCGACACGACAATTAATATAACAACGGGGACCTATTATGAGGTTGTGCAGTATCATTGACATTGCACTATATGTATCTGGTATCAGGTGCTATTTGAAGATAAGACGTTTTAAATTTTTGAGACATTACGACAAGTGTCTAGCGTGTACAAGAAATATATTATGTAATTATTACAGCATACCTACTTAGCTACTTAAAAAGTCCTGCTTACCAAACTCGATAAATAGTATCTTTTACCAGGTTGTATCATTGTTTACAGAGCTACATACCTTCATGCCTACCTATAGGTATATTACTATTAGATATCGCTTTTTAGGTATACTTTTTGAAATGATGCTTAGGCTTAGGAGTAGACACCAATAGATCTTGCCTAATAGTATAACCTAATTAGATACACACCGTATACAAAAAAATGCATGCATATATGTTTATACCTATCAAGGAAAATAAAAGAACTCACCGTCCATTCTTTGTGATGATCATTTCTGTCCCCAGCGTATGGAACTGCTTCCACAGATCTGCATTGAGGAGCTCCATCTCGCACTCCAACTGCTCTGGGACTGGGGGTTGAGGTTCTACAAAAATAATTAGATTATTCAATAATACATACAGAACTCTAAATATAAAACTACTATAATATCTAGGCACCTACCTATACCTACTACTTAATGTGAAAACACTGAAATAGATATTAAGTATTTAATGTTGATTTGATTAATTACCCTCAGGTAAAAGACTAATCCCTTCCAAGATATAAAACAATGTCTCACCTTAGGTGCATAGGTGTTAATTGCTTCTTAACATTACGTCGTTAATTGACTATAGAATTATAATATAACCACATCAACATTACTATTGTTGTGTAAGGTATCTGACAAAAATACCTACAATGTACACAGTAGGTAGATACCTAAATACCACAGAATTTTGCAGAATGATTCACAACTTAGTTTAATGTTCAAAAATCATCTTTCACTGTTCCTCTTTCACTCGCATATACCTACCTTATAATGATATAGTACTGTTCTATATTACATTAGGTACTAGCTGGAAGCTGGAATTAGTTTGGAAAAGTTTACACATATATATTTTATGTGATTTATTATTAACAACTGATTTGACGATATTTTTTTATTAATCTAATGTGTTGATTTAAAATGTGTATTGCTTTTTTAAACTCTATTCTATAAAAATACTCTACCTAACTAAGAGGAAAAATGTAATACGTAGTTGTAGGTATGTAGTAAAGAAATATTAACCTATCAATATTCAATATCTTTTAGTGGTTGATTTTATTATAGAATATAAAGTGTTTGAAATGAACCGCGCGTTCATATAATTCATATTGAAATATAATTTACTTCACATTGACACGCAACTCATCATGAACTGCGAGCTTTTAATACTATAGGGAGGTACTATGGCAATCTGTAGGTAGGTAATATGTAGGTTCATGGTATTGGAATTTAGGTAATTAGATATGTACAATACATCTATTATAGATTCTTCTAAGCTCAGCTCCAAGACGATTGTCTCCAACAATACCTATACATTGCTTAATCTTGGGCATATATAAAAATTAAGTGAATAAGATTCTATGCACCTAGATACCTACCTAATTAATTAGTGTAGAAAAACAGGGTATATACCTTTCGTATATTTTTTCAGCACACTTTCATAAAATAAATATCTTATCTGCTAATATATTTCGTATAAACGAAAGAGGAATAACGAAGTTTAGTAAAGTAGCACTTTAGATTATTCAAGGTAGGAATAGGTACCTACAAGCTCCAAAAGTGATACAGGTAGGTACCTATACCAATAGAACTTAGGTTCCTACATTATGTTATTATTAGTCTATTTTATTTTGGTGCTCTTGATGTAACGGAAGCTAAATGTTTGTGGATTCATTGTTACGCCATAACATTATTTAGATATCAACAATAATATTATTTTTATGAACGCGCAATGCGCATCATTTACAATGTGTGATATTTTGAATTTGCTTACCATCTATCAAATAATAAAATGTATATTTATAAAGTTTATACTAAAATATCCATCAATGGTCTGAATGTGGAGAGGCACATATTCCATGAATGAAAATACTTCCCGCCGAGCGTTTATTAATAAAGTAATAATATTATACAATTTGATCATAGAATTGAAAATTTGAAGGATATGCGAAAAGTCAACAGGATATCCTGAGTAATAAATAAGTAGCCGCATAGGGACTTAACCAAATGGCAAATAAGTGCATTAATTAGAAATTGAAATCTCATATAATTACCAGAATAATTGCACATGGCTGCCCTCATCAACAGCTGTTGGTATGTAGGATTGTAATGGGAAGCTTGAAGCAACATTTGATCACTCATTAAGTAGGCACTCATTATTATTCTACCTAATCACTAATTAACCAAATAATATCTTATGAAAACAAGTCACAATTTAAACATTCGTCAAACACAAGTCACAACAGTTTAGACATTATCTTATCACAATAAAAGTTCAAATACAATAACTTTTTGTCACTTTTTTTTAATTCAGTTCGAAGGATCGCGTTCGATAATAAAATCTAACTTTAATTCCACACAAGATGCACTCCGCACGCACGCTCGAGACTCAGTCAACAAGTGTTATGTTTGGTAAACAAACAACCTGTATCTTGCGTAGGGAGAGAGAGGTGTGGTTTATACCTGGCGGCCGCCCCTTACAGCAATGGGACCCAATCAGATGCGAGTGGCTTCCAAAAGAGCGTCCATTTACCTGACATACATACATAACACAATAAACAGCATATTGTATTATGTACTCACTACTAAGAACAAGTGTTTTATTTTAGCTAATTTTTTCACTTTTGTATGTACTAGTTAAAATGTTGCGCCAGAATTATTGTAAAAAAAAAACAAACCAATATACCTCAAACCTCAATTATTGGTAAAGATAACTACACAAGAGTACCTACTATAATTGTCATGTCACAATTAACTTGTACAGAAATTTAAAAAAATCAATCATTCAAGGACAATGATTCACTTAAATGAAGAAATTGATTTCAAAACTCCCAAATTCTCATTCTGACTCATTTTTGAAAGTTGGAGCCTTTAAAACAGTGGTGGATTATGCGGTACGCAACTGCGTAGGGCCCCGAGATTTGATGGCCTCAAAATTAGATCAGTAGATGTAGATATGTAAAAAAAGTTATAAGCGAGGCCGGATTTGATAATGAATTTTTTCGGTGTGGAGGCTGTTTTTCCAATGTACATTTGTACATAATAGTTCACATATTTTCAATAATAACATGAATCGTATGTATGTATTTACTATTTACTGAATATAGTGAATAAAAAAGTTGATTCTTTTTTAACCTTTAGGGTGGCGGGCCCAAATCTGTTGTTGCGTAGGGCCCCCGAATGTCTTAATCAACTGGCCTTGGAGCCGATTGGAAAAAGGGTCTCCACACCCAAGAAACTCGGCAATCAAATCCGGCGTCACTTAAGAATACTTTTTAGTCTTTCGTTTTAGGTACCTAAGCAAATAAGTTAGCTTTGGGTTATAGCTGGAAAAAATTGCAGCATTGCGATAAGTTCGCCCTGCTGAACAATCTTATGTGATTTATTTGGTTTTATAACTTTTTATGCCTCTCTATTTTTTTGAATTGTTCAAATATTGAATGAATAGGTAATTTTACTTTTTTCATAGAAGGCTGAGGGAAAGTGCGGAGTACGGGAGAACTATATAGGTTTGGTAGACTAGGTTGGGAACTTACCTGAATAGCTGCCTAGCAGGCGCGAAGCTATCTAAGAACACGATGACCATCGAATTACCTTTTGGTTAAAATTATAGGTATAGTAGTGTCTAATTTCACGTAATCCAATAAGAAACATTAGCCCCGGCTTCCCTTCTGCAGAAATCCACCTTTCGCCACTGCAGTACCTAGGTATCGGTGGACAGTACCAAAGACGGGAACCTACTAAGAACACGCTCATCGAGTTACCTTTTCGGTTTAAAATTATAAAATACGAGTACTTAGGTAGTAGGTCTATTCTGACTATCTGACATAATTCAGTAAAAATAGTGAGTCCCAGCTTTCCTTCTACAGAAAAACCTACACTCTTCGCCACTGCTAGGTACCTATAAGTAGATATCTAATTAATTTATATAAAATACACATAATATTAATTATAAAATACACCGCGGACTATATTTCAGACAAGTTACATTTCGTTTCACCTTACTTGTCACACTTTTTCTATAGAATTACTATGTAGCCAGTGGCCAAGTTATTTGAAACCAGGAGTAGTAAGTTTAGTTAATTTTTTTATTCTTAATGAAATTACATCTAGCAACACCTAACTCGATAGGTAAGGCTGGCCACAAACGTCCCGAAGTTCAGTTCCGGAATCGACCGTTTTGCAAAAAAGTTCCGACCAAAACCTCTTTCTGAATTTAAAATCGGGGTGACGCTGAATTCAGAGAGAGGTTTTGATCGGAACTTTTTTGCAAAACGGTCGATTCCGCAACTGAACTTCGGGACGTGTGTGGCCAGCCTAATACTCGTAAGTACGTACCTACCATTTTATTTGTTCTTTGCGTCGTCTTACGTGAATTCATTTGTGAAATAGAGTAGGTACCTATCGGTTCCTGGAGGCAAAGAAGCAGCCTCCTCAGGCGGCACCTCCAGAGAGGCAGCAAAATCGACCAAATTAAAGAAAAAATAAAAAAGTCTTCACGAAACGCCTTTCTATTCTTCCAGATTCCTCATAATACCTATTTTAAAAAAAAGTTCAACTTTTTTTTATAAGAAACAATTTTGAAAAGCACCTACGTTGAGCTCAACCCCCTCCCCCCCTCCCCGAAGAATTCCTGGCTAGGGCCCTCTCTACATTACGGTTTTTGGCAGTCTCACAAAAACATTCAGCTCCGGTGCTATTTAGGTACTTTTTAATGGCACATGTACGTCTGTGGGGCGGCATTTCCAATGTCTTGCCTCGTACCGAGAAAGTATTCCGCACAGCCAGTGGCGGATTATCCATAAGGCAAAGTAGGCACGTGCCTAGGGGCGCGAGGTTAGAAAGGGGCGCGCGAGCCGCGCGATGAAGTTTTTATACAAAGACAAAAAAAATAGAAAAAATAGTTGTGCAAGTAAGTATGCACCTACTTACACAATATAGAAGATTATATAATTCTATAGAGATGTAGAGTTTCCGAAGCATGCTCTGCCTTCTTGATTATTTCTGCATCGCATGATTTTATAATAGAAGTTGGTAAGATACAACTGCAATGGTTGCGAGTTCATCGCGTCGATTCGTTCGCGAGCATTTGCGCGGAGATAGGAGCTAAGCAGCCGCCACACGCTGGTCTGCTCGTTCTGATGCTTGCAAAAGTTTGAAAGAGTCATTTCCAGAAATTCACGATGCTTTGATTGCTGTCCAGAACAATCCTGAGCAAAAACTTTCTGTTGAATGTGAATCTAAAGGCATAAAGAAATTAGAACGACTAGAAACTGCTTTCATGATCGTGTTTTGGGGTTTTATTTTGGTAGACATGAACAAAACCAATAAAAAAATACAGTCCGTTGATATTGACATTTGTACAGTTATTCAAATGTATGACAGTATAATTCACATACTTTCTGCAGAAAGGCAAAATTTTAATAAATATGAACAGCGAGCCTTGGAATTCTCATCAGTCAAAGAATATGAAAGGGACACAAAAAGTATACGGAAGAGAAAGCTCAAAGCAGATGAATCTGCCGAAGATAATACTTCTTCATTATCTGGTCGGGAAACATTCAGAGTGACAGTGTATCTTGTAATTATAGGCAGACTTTTGGTTGAACTTCAAAAGAGACGAGAGGCGTACATAAATTTTTACAGTAAATTTTCGTTTTTGAGCAATTTCGTCAATTTGAACACTGAAGAAGCTCAAAATAGAGCTAGTATGTTAGTAACGATGTACTCTGGTGATTTAGAAAAGTGCTTTGTTGATGACTGTGTCCATCTACGTTCTTATTTAACAACGATAGCTCGAGGTGGAGAACTGCCCCGAACAATCAAAGCGATTTTAGAAGTTCTAAGAAATAAAGAACTTGAAACAATTTACCCAAACATTGACATAGCCTTAAGAATGTGCGTATCGACATTGCAGTGGTGAGCAGAGTTTTTCCTGTCTAAAGAGAGTGAACAAGAAATTATCTTCGCTCAACCATGGCAGATAAGAGATTAAATTCGTTAGCAATACTTAACATTGAATCAAACTTATTACAATCTTTAAACTGTGACGATGTTATTGACAACTTCGCAAGACAAAAATGTAGACACATATTTTTTTTTCAACAGTTGTCATTCAATGTGATTAGTAGATACCAATATTTAAATAAATAATTCATGACAATATTTTTTTATTTATCAACCAATAATAATAATTTTATTATAATAATATTTTATTAATAAATAAAATAAAATAAATCCCTACAATATTATAACTGCGAAAGTGTGAATGTGTGTGTATATGTGAGCAAAAAAACTACTAAACTGATTTTGATGAAACTTGGTATGTAGATTGCTGGAGACACAGATTTACACATTTTATCCCAAAATTCCCACGGGATGGGGCATCACGATGGGTTAAGCCATGTGGCGCAGCATTAGTTTTTATAGTATGTATAAGTGCTAGTTAAAATTTATACCTAATATAATATGGACGCTAGAGGGGCGCCGATGAGCTGCTTGCCTAGGGGCGCTCTCAACACTTAATCCGCCTCTGCGCACAGCCCGCTACTTATACCTACTTTAATTTTGCAAAGAAACTATAAGGTAATAAAAAAGGTGATAATTTTTGCGGTGTAAGCAAATATCGCCAAAATATGAATATTTTCGCATTTTTCACCACGTTCCCTCATGGGATTTTGTTCGCAAACCTCGGATTCGGATTCAGCACCCTAAAAACAATACTTATACAAGTTGAATGAAGTAAATTCCGACTAGCCCACAACAATCCCTCGAAGGGCTGCTTTGTGTCTAGAGATGGCCCTGTCTTTAAATATTGAAGTATCTCGTTTGCCAGTGATGTGAACACTACGCACTACCTAATACATCTAGCGTTGCCATCCGTGCGGCTAAAGAGTGTTAGGCTTTTTGTAATTGTAAATTGTAAATGTATTTTATGTTAAATAAATAAAAAAAAATAAAAAAATATTTTCTCTTATAACTCACGTCAAGGAGGACTAAAGCGTTTTATGATAAAATTATTTAAGAAGTTGATCTTAAGGTGTTAGGATTGGCCAACTTCGTATTTTTGGTATTTTTCGGAGGCATACTGCGCCGTCCTCTTAAAAGTTAGATCTTTAAAAAAAATATATATTATTCCTTAATTATCTAGCTAAACAGACGTCGTATTATATTTTTTTTATTTTTCGTACCTTTTCCGCAAAAAAATATATAAAAATACTTGTTTTTTTAGTTTAATCGGAAATAACTCAAAACCTATGAGGTTTAGAAGCATGGTTCTTTTTTTAAAATAAAGGTAATTTATAATTCTAATAAGTTATCGTTTTCGTTTTTGCGTAATGTTTTTACTTTTCGTGTAAAATCAAATAAACCGTATTTTGCGTAATTCTAAAGAAGCTTTATTGAAATATACTGGACTCGGGCGTACGGGATTATATTCCTTAACAGCATACGTTCTCATATAATAGTTTTCAAAGCTTCCATTTACATCTACGGATACGCCTTCATTCTCGAGTGTGCTCTCGAGGTGATCAGACGTGGAACTGCAACATGTTTTTTTTTTGTATTTTGGAGAAAATGTTCTCTAAATAATTTCGTACTTTTTATATAATTTGATTAGCTGCCTTCTCGAATTTATGAAAGGCGTGTTCGGTAGCAGATTAATTAATGATTTTATTATAACATAAAATATAATTATGGATATTAAAAATAATAAGTACCTACCTACCTATAGTCATAATAAGATTTTCAAAGCCAAAATATTTTTATTTGTTTTGTCATTACTGTGTTGTGACATCATGACTAATGAAGTTCTTGGAATAAAATCTCCTTCATAGATAAATATGATGTATTATGGACTTTCAAAGATTTTTTTATTTATTTCACGCAGTAGGTACATAGGTATGGTAGGTATACATTATGTGGTATAATTACTAATTAGGAATTAGCAAGTAGGTAGGTAGTGTAGGTACCTATTGTGAGTAGGTAGGCACATCTAACGGACCTACCTGCCTGTAATGGATTTAGGGAAATAATTATTATTTGAAATTTTCTTTCATTTTCAAAAGTAAAGAAAGCCAATTACTAGATAAATATCGCGTCATTCGACTTAGTAATGTATCTACACTCAAGATTCAACTAAACACATTATTGTTATGGGGCTTAAAATATTGTTAGGTTCAATATATTTTATTCTATCCATCTGTATCACCACGGCCTTCCCAATTGGGAGTAACCAGCTACGGATGTATGGATGTATATGTGTAAAAGTTTCCTGATGAACCATACAAAAGTAAATCGTGTTATATGTTATATGTAGGGACTGGAAAAAATCGGTGTTATTTTTCGAGAAATGTGGTGTTATTTTTTGCAAAAAGGAGTGTTATTTTTCATAGTTTTGGCAAAATGTGGTGTTATTTTTCATACATTTATGTCATTAAAGTGGTCAATTTTGCAGGTTTTAATACAAGAATATAAAAAAAGTTGGTCGTAAACAATATTTCATACAAAAATCCCTGAAACAATAAAATAAAACAACAATATTTGAATAAAACAAAAAAATCCCCTTTTGCAAGATTTTTTCAAAGCCACATTCCTTTTGATAATGTTTCAATCACGATGTTTTCCAAAATGAAGGTCAAAATTCGCGTCAAGTATGCGAAAATTCGCGTTATTCCTGTAAAAGAATGCCGAAATTCGCATTATATGTGTAAAGAACACGAAATTCGCGTTATTCGCGTAAAAAGCACGAAATTCGCGAATAAATTCGTTTTATCGCGATCGCGAAATTTTCCAGTCTCTAGTTATATGTATATCTGACTGACTCAGCAGGTATGGTACTTACTTGATTATTTCCACTAAAGAAATATTTCAAAACTATTTTCATTCATAATTTCATTAGTAGGTACGGTACTATTCGATAATTAAAATTTTTCATTCATAAAATTTTAAAAATGTGAAACACGACGAAAATGTCTAGCTACCGACAAAGGCGTCGCTGCTTTAAATTTACATACATATTCATGGAACTTGCAAAATTTTCCAATGGGCAAGCGTTACATACCTACATGACTTGGAAAATACGAGTATTATGTAATGGAATACTTATATGTAGGTAAATTGTGTACCTACCTAGTCATAGTAGGTATCTAGTATTTTTGTAGTATACATAATTAACATAATAGTATTAGGAACTGTAAAATATTCTTATTGTTATTGCTAGCTATGTGATTTATGGATGGTAAAATACTTCAGAGGTGTTGCAAATCCTATTATATTACCAATTATCTCCATTGTTGTAATATATCCATTTATTGCCTATAGTTGTAAATACTTTTTGTTGTTTTCTAATCTAGGTAATAATACTTTCTATAGGGTAGATAATAATATAATAATAATAGGTCCTTTAATTTGGTAAATACTATTATGAATTCATTATTTTAGCTTATACTAATTAATAATTATTATTATTTTGGAGATGTCTATATTCATTATGAGACGTGCAGATCATTAAGTGATAGCCTATCATACCTATCACTGATAGGTATGTTCTATTTTCACATTGTACTTACACTTATCTCTTAGCAAACTGAGTGATATGATAAGTATTATTTTTACTAATTTATACCTAGGTTTTGAGCTGGGCATCTTGTAACTGAAGTACTAATTACATATCTAAATACGTACTCTCTCTCTCTCTTCGGACAAAGCACCCGAGCTCGAGTGATACATGAAATTAGGTATTCCAAGCGACTAATAAAAATAGATACCTAGGTATGCAGGTAATAGGTATTGTGATTCGATACCTAATAATTTCTATCCTGTAAAATATAATTATCTATTAGTACCTAGTATTCTAAAAATTCATAGTGTGAACTGTGAAGTAGTTCAGCACGAATATTATAAAATTTAAAAAATGTGACTTGTTATTTATTTCCGAATTTTGTAAAGATTGTACATTACCTGACCGCTGCGCTGCAGTGTCTACAGATCTATTGTCTACAATATTATCTATTGTCAGAATACCGACAACACTTACTAAGCACAGGTAATTTCTATACAAAAAAAACTTAGGACCTTAGACAATAGAAAAGGGGCGTTCCTTTGGTGCGGTGTGAAGGGGTTCGAGGGGAATTTTTGTCATAGCCCCACCCATTTGCGAATTTTGTTTTGCTTTTCCAAAAGCCTTAAAGTAAGTTTCAGGTTCAGAAGGTAAGAATAAACCTACCGGAAGAGAAAAACACAAGACGAATAAAAACCGTGATTAACGCCATCTCTATATAAATAGTCTCATTGCACATTACCGCCATCTGTGCGAAAAATAAAGATGATTTTACTTGCGCTATTGTTTCATAGATGTCGCTTCTTCACACTTATTAAAAAAAAAAAATCGATTTAAATGATGTTTGTATTTTCCTTTGATTATAGAAGTACAAAATCAAATTATTTTCGTGGTATTTTTATTCATTGTCATTGACAACAGCTGTAGCAAATGATGTTCTCCTAAATCATAAAGATGGTGAAATGAAAACTGCTATACTCGGGGACTGTGAAGTAGACTCCTAAATGGGGACTTGAAGCAATCCAACAGAAACCATCCCAGCTTAATATTTTCTTTAATGTTAAATATATTTCTGTTGCTCACAAATCCAGACATTAGCTAGAGTATGTATGGTGGTAAATAAAAAGTAACTGTATAGATAATAAATCGACATTTATTGTGAATAAACAACACAGTGAAACTAAAATAACTACAAAAGTTTTGTTTGTACAACTTAATAAATCTAATTAGCATTTATATTAATTATAACTACAACAAACTAATAAAATGGCTTTGTTTTAATTTTGCAGAGATATTACACTAAGAATTCTCCAAAAATATAAAATATTGTGATGAAAATCATCCATTTATTGCATGGATCTACAGTAAAAAAAAACTTACAAGATTTGCAATTAAAAATAATGTCACAGTCAGTGGCGTGGGTCGAGAAAGGGTAGACATTTTCAGAGTCCGCCCCAAGTGGCACTAATGCTAGTTACACCGCTGGTCACAGTTGAAGATATTTTTAATTTGCATGCACTCTTTAAACAACTCATGTACCTTATTACACTATGCAATTTCACACACTTAAAAATAATAAAATATTCATATAAAACAATCATTAGTAGTGACTGGTGTTTTGTAATTATATAAAAACTTGTTTCAAAATAGTTGGTACATGCAGTAAACTGGTGATTGTATTTTGGAAATTATTATCCTAGAACATAGATTTTGGTGGAATCAAAATGTCCTGTATATCTAAATAAAAATTGTTTTCAATGAATTTGATTACAATATCTCTAACATTCATATGTACTTATATTTACCTAAACTTTTTTTCACAACACAAACATTTTAAACAAACTCAATTTATGAAGATTGTCAAACAAAACTAGGTACTAAAGTAATGATTTAAAAACACTTTTGAAATGGATGTAGTCGACTACCTTTGCTTTCATCCTAAACAATGGTGGTACATTACACCAGTTAAACATCAATAGTAATTCAATAACCACCTACTAGAAATACACTCAGTGATCATTATACATCGGCGGATCGGATGCTTTTACCTGAATAGGGGCAATAAAATCTTTCCTATGAATAAGATTCCATAGACGGCCCGTGAGCAAAAGTATTATTTCTCTTTGAATTTAAATTATGGGTGTTTCCATCTTTACCTGAATTCGATACAACTATCAATATCTATAGAGGAATACAACAATAGTGATTTGTAAACAACAAATTCCACGTAACTTGTATCTGTGTGCATTATGTAGGCAGTATTAACAAAATTTGCGAAGTAAATAAACTGAATAATATTTTTGTTCACTCTACGTCCCTGCACCCAGGTACCTAGAGAATCCGTTCCGCCGATGTATAGTGATCACAAATAACTCCAATACAAAAACAGACAAGAAATTTGGTTGCATTTTTGGATAACTAGGCAACACATGTGCTAAACTATTGAAACATAACACAGAGTATGTGTGACCATAATACAGAAATTACCTAATATAAAAATGTAAATTGTGTCTAAATTGTTGCAGACATTAACTTATATAAAAATTGTGAACTTGTGACTATGTTACTGAAAAATCGACACAACGTAACTACTCGGGTTTGCGTAGGAATTACGATAGGTTATTTGCACAAAATAAAATATATTGACAGAAACCTCACATAATTAATACACGTGTTGATCAAGTAAAACAAATGAATAGGTATTTAAACAATCAAACAACAAATATATTATCCCGCCATGAGGTCTTGCAAATGTTTGCTAAGATCTGCAGCATCCACACTGGGTCTAGAGGCTGCTTGTGCAGAGACAACAGGCGTATTAGCGAGACGATTACAAGCCTTCTTATGAATGAACCAATGGAGTCTCTGACACTCCCTGTCACAATATTGTACGGCTTTACATTTGCTACATTTCTTGGCTGGTTTCTCTTCATCGCACGTGTTACAACAAGGTATGGAATTGGCAAATCCACGCTGACCATTTATAGCTGATGTGATGACAGACATTGCACTAGGTGGGTCTTGACTGGTTAATGCTGTTATCATCTGATGAAATATTGTGCACTCTCTGAATGGAAACTCTCTTACTCCCTCCTTTAAAAATGCATCTTGAAATTCTAATGTGACGCCATCTTTGCCTGTTTTCAACAGTTTTTTAGAGAATAATTCTACGAAATCAAATTTCTTTTCATCGCCCGTCTCTTCTTTCTTATGTTCTTTAGATGCAATGTGTCTCTCTCTAATTTTGTGAATTTCCCCCACAATGTAACCCAAATAGTGAAATTTGAAGGCCATTACTTCATTAATATCACTGGATTTCTTCATTTCTTTGCTACACATGCTTTCTAATATGTTCTTTAACTTGGCCATATGCCAACATAGGCCTGACTTCTGCAAATTCAGTGCTATTCTGATAGGATTGAGATTAATCTCCATTACAAACTTGTGTAATTGTTCACCAAGAGTTGGATCAAATGCAGTCTGACACTGGGTCCCTTGTGGTTTAATGAAGGGCTCAATGTCACTCTTGGGAACAAAGTTATTTATAGTAGCCACTATATGATGATTTCCAACAAAAGCAGCCATTTGTGTAGCAGTCCTATTCACTGAATTAGTTGCTAATGGTTTAGCACCAGCTAACATCAACAACTGGCAAACTTCTGCACTTCCAGATAGTGCACCAAAGTGTAACGCTGTGTAATTGTGTTGATGTTGTCCCGAGTTCACATCTGCACCCTGAAACAATAGTATAAGTAAACATTCGTGTTTGTGACTACATTTTATACGTTCTAGACAGGCTTCTAGTTGACAATCTTGCTCACATGTGGACCACAACAAAATTTATAACCTCAACAAATCAAGTGAAGAATATATCACAAAACCGACTAATATAGGGCGGCATGGAACTTTCTGCATTATATATTAGAAATACAATTCAATAGACAAGCATGAAAATATAATTTTCCTTACTTGGTCTAGAAGCATTTGAACCATTTCTTTGCTCCCTTTATAAGCAGCGTATTGAAGGGGCGTCATCCCATTCTCGTCACAAAAGTCAATTTTCTTTTTATATTGTGAAATTAATGACTTTAATTCCGCTACGTTGGACGTAGATATTGCTTCAAATATTTTGCCTTCCATTGCTTCCATACTGCTAGGAACACTCGGGACACTCGCACCGGTAAACGCGGCCATTTTTACTCTGTGACGTTTGTTTGACAAGTGGTTTGAAACGTAGAGAATAATTTTATCTATGGTGACATAGACAAATAAATTCTAGGTAGGTCAGGTCGTTTTAAAAAAACGCTAAAAGGCTTAAGTTGGTGAATAAGATAGCAGAATAATGGGATCCGGACAAACGGCCGACAAGACATACGGCCGACAGGACGAATGGCCGACACGGACAAATAGCCGACATGACGAATGGCCGACTGGTACAAATGGCCGAAAGACGAAAGGCCGAAATCCAAACGGCCGACATGGACATATGGCCGACAAGTACAATTGGCCGACATCCAATAGGCCGACACGGACAACTGGCCGACAAGGATGAATGGCCGACAGGACGAATGGCCGACACAAAAAAAAGATTGAAATAACGATCACATCACAAGTTTGAAAAACAAAGTTGCCAGTTTATTCTAACAATCCAAAATTTGGCTAGTTTTTTAAACAACAGTTCCTAAATATAATTTGAAAGTAGCGAAAAAATGTTACCATATCAGTTTGAAAAACAAAGTTGCCAGTTTATTCTAACAATCCAAAATTTGGCTAGTTTTTTAAACAACAGTTCCGAAATATAATTTGAAAGTAGTGAAAAAATGTTACCATATCTTATTATCACATCAAGCAACACTAAACCAAGTTTGCTCCGTGAGACCGAGGCCGTCGCCATATTGTTCATGAAGGCCGGGCCCAACTGACATTTGACGATGGTTACGCCATCTAAATTGTATGGGAAAAAATATTCCGTAAGTAATTCAAGTGTTTGTCACCGAGACAAGGTGTTTGTCACCGATACAAGGTGACGTCACCACTCATAGCGGTGATGGAATTCGAGGATGTAGGCTTGTACTCTACTATCGCAGGCTTCGGTGAGACTTCTGAAAAAATAAGACAACGGTAACACTGTTTTTGCCAATAGCACCCAAAGTTAAATATCATCTGCTCCTGAATTTATGTAACCACTATATACTTAATAAGTATGAGACATACTTGAAAGAATTACCTACTACTAGCGCCGCGAGTAGCCGCTACACGAATTAGATAAAAAACACCAAGCAGACATGGGACATTACTTTTTCAACTTTCCAGCGAACATGCAGGGTCACAATTTTTAGGCGTTAAAAACGGTTTTTCATTTGTTTCGGCTGCAGGTGCCTTTTAGCGCTTAATTAAACCTTACTAGTATAAATAAAAAACAACATAACCGGTCAACATTATTTTTTTACAGTAATGTCCCATGTCTGCTGGGCGATGCTTGTTAACTATTATCTTGATTGAAAACGTCATTGTCGGCCATTCGTCCTGTCGGCCATTCGTCCTTGTCGGCCAGTTGTCCGTGTCGGCCTATTGGATGTCGGCCTATTGTACATGTCGGCCATATGTCCATGTCGGCCGTTTGGATTTCGGCCTTTCGTCTTTCGGCCATTTGTACCAGTCGGCCAGTTGGTCGTGTCGGCCATTGGTCTCTGTCGGCCGTTTGTCCATGTCGGCCGTTTGGCATTCGGCCATTTGTAGTAGATTCCAGAATAATATAGAACACGATATCTAGAAGTCTACAAGCAATCTTGAAGCCGAAATAACTTCAACCACATTCGTTGAAATAGCATCTCCTCATTCAGTCGTAGAAATAGCTTCTCCACATTTAAAGGTTAAATAGCATCTCCTCATTGAGACGTAGAAATAGCACCAGACATTTATGGTCGATATACCATCCACCATACTTGGAAATTGGAATGTTGTCGTGATTTCCAGGTTTTTCGGATTTTACTTTGATAGGCACAGTTTATGATAAGCACCGGTTTAAAGTTTGAGGGATCTGTGATTGGGAACATTCAAAATCTGCCAAAATATGTCAACAAAACTGAAAGTACTGGCTGCAAAATCAAATAAAAATGATAGTAGTATATGGTCTTGATCACAGACTTGGATAAGTAAGTGAAAAGGTACTTCACACATTTCGTATAAATAAAAATATAAGCATGAATGGTTACCAGTGTTAAGGGTTGCCACGGGGACAGAAGCGGATTAAATGTTGAGAGCGCCCTAGGAAAGCACCTCATCGGCGCCCCTCTAGCGTCCAAATTATATTATAAATTTTAACTAGCACTTATACATACTATAATAACTAATGCTGCGCCACACGGCTTAACCCATCGTGATGCCCCATCCCGTGAGAATTTTGGGATAAAATGAGTAAATCTGTGTTTCCAGCAATCTACATACCAAGTTTCATCAAAATCAGTTTAGTAGTTTTTTTGCTCATGAAGAAGTAACCTATACACACACACATTCACACTTTCGCAGTTTATTAGTAGAGATAATTAATAAAATAATTTATTACCTAATTGATTGATAAATAAAAAAATATAGTTATGAATTATTTATTTAAATATTGGTATCTTTAATCACATTGAATGACAACTGTTAAAAAAAATCTGCGTATACATTTTTGTCTTGCGAAGTTGTCAATAACATCGTCAGAGTTTAAAGATTGTAATAAGTTTGATTCAATAATGTTAAGTATTGCTAACGAATTAAAATCTCTTATCTGCCATGGTTGAGCGAAGATAATTTTTCACTCTCTGTAGACAGGAAAAACTCCGCTCACCACTGCAATTGCTGACTGCCGTCGATACGCACATTCTTAAGGCTATGTTAATGTTTGGGTTGCATATTGCATTGCATTTCATATGGATTTAGGGTGTGGTGGTGCTCACTAGCGGATTTAGGGGGGGGGGGGGCTAGGGGGCTGAAGCCCCCCCCAAAAGCATGGATTACAGTAGTATATATAAAAAAAAAAAAAGGTCAACAAAAAAATTCTCGGGAAAATTTTTTTAATCTTCAGCCCCCCCCAAAATGAAATCCTGGATCCGCCACTGGTGGTGCTGCAAGCTGATGTTCAATCAATAAATAGTATATTATCTCTGTTTTTGTATGGAAATTTTTTGGGCTTTTGGGCAAAGTTGGTGGGATTGGGCAATACTCTTATAATAAGGCAGTCTAAGGGCTTGATAGATGATTCTACCATATAACTTAGGTACTTTCTGTTTCAAATTACTTGGCCGCTAGTAATTCTATAAGAAAAGCGTGACAACTAAGGTGAAACGGAGTGTAGGTATCAGGGTACATAGATTCTTTCCAAACTAACAATGTAAAAAGTTAACATCTTGGTACCTAATGGATCAAAAATAAAAACACAACTTGTAACTCAGTTTTATATTTTATTTATAAAATCAATCTTCACAATGGCTGTAATGAAAATTGATTGTTATAAAAACATACTTTGCAAGATGGAATAAGATAACACCTACCACAGCTTATTGTAAACATATAGGTAATATTATATTTAGGAAATATTTCACTACATAAGGTTTACAATCAATACACAACAATATTGCTTAAGCATAGGTAAATGGCATAGATAATATAGTACCTATCTTATTGAAGCACTGAAGCACATTTATAATTTCATCTGCGGTTTATGTGACGTGTTTTATGGAGTTAATCATTTAAAGATGTCGGAGAATTAACTATTGTAGTATTTTCTATTTATGGTGTGAATTTGCAGGAAAAGAAATTGTTTAAAAATATTAATCTTGGATATTCTTTACCTACACCAATATATTCATATTACAATTAGGTATGAATTATGAATTATCTAGAAGCAATGAACAGATATACATATTTTTACTTTCATGCGTCTTCATACAGAAACCACAATAATACGAACCCATTTTCTCTTTTCATACTTTACTTATAGTCGTATAACGCCCAGCGTAATGTTGATAGAGATATTTTTATAGTTTGAATGGCTGACATAAATAAAACATACACCAATGGCTGATGGTGTGCATTTTATTATCAGTATTTAACAATATATTATTACTTCTATATAAACTTACAAAGTTTCATGACATGGCATTGCCCTTTGCCATCTCACGAAGCTTTGAAATAAAACAATAAGATATAAAGCTCTCTACCTAAAGACTGTAATATTTTTCATTATTTTATAAGAAGCTTCAAGATTATCATAATTACATTCAGACATTTAATACATTTAAGATTATAAGCATATTTGTTATTTGTAAGCTGTGTCTCTAATACATAATATAATATATGTAGGTATATGATAACACATCAATATTATAGTATAATTTATATATTTTTATAACAATATGTATTTCATTATTTTACTATTATCTATACAGCATTCTCAGAGGTTTAAACACTCTTACTTTTTTTATAAATTAACGTATATTTTTTTATTATAGAATAATATATTTAAGTATGTAAATTACAACAAAATCCTACTGACAACATTCTACAGATTATTTCTATATTTGATTAGCAATGATCTAACATTTATAACATTATATAATACTCGTATAAGGTATTTAATATTCATGAAACTATAGTTCTAAAACAATACTTTATATATTCGGTTATACAGAAACCCATTGTATTGCAGTGTATGAAACTGCATACTACAACTATTTCTACAGACTACACTAAATATTAATTTAAATAAAAACGGGAATTTTGTTAAGTACACTAGACTCAGTGATAAGGAAATAGAATATCATAAAACAATTTCGTTGTAGAAATTAATTAAATAAATATTTCTCAAATGACTAGAATATAGTATAGTATTTGTATTATGTTATTTCAATCATTTACGTAGAGTTATCAATTCACAACTTTATCAAAGATGACACGACATATTATCGAATACAATAATATAGAGGCGGCCCTTGCTTCAGGGGAGTCGCCCGGGGCCCAGCGATCACCGAGAAAATTAACCCAGAAATAAAAAATGGCCAATCGAGTACCAACGTAAAAAAAATGTATTTATATTTTATTTATATTTTTATATTTTGTATTATGAAGAAATAATGATTTTGAAAACCTAGCATCTTGCGTCTCCTCTCAACTCCGTTACATTTTTGTGATTTCCGTGATCGCCTAGTGATTGCTAGGAGTCAGCACTGTAAGACCAGACCTCATACTTTACTGCACACTTCGCGGTGTAAGCTCGTGTCATGATGTGCAGCACACCACCTTTATCTTTCAGTTTTACTATTATTTTATAATCTTTATTTAATATTTTTAAAATATTATTTTTTTTATGTTATGAACATGTTTTTGCTGATAAAATCACTCAACTCCCCGTGTGTAAAAAAATGTGTTATACTGCCAATGTTCTATGTACCTCAACTTGTAACAATAGCATGAGCTACAACTGCTACAAGGCCTTTTAATGTGGGCCTCTTTAGCGATTCTGTTATTTGAGATACCCACCTACGTGTAAAGGGCCCCGCAAAATCGACTCGCATAGGGCCACCTCTGCAATACTATATATTCACACATAGTACAATGTGAAACTGAGGCGAACAATTCCTCAAACATCTTCAGGTTCAGGTGGCTTATCACCACCGAGTAGTCCCACCTTTTGTGCCTTACTCTTGTCTTGTTGTCCTTCATCTAAAGAACCCTGGCTTACTGACATTACCTGACCTCCAGCTCCTTCTATGGTAACACCATTGATTGTTATTTGGGTGTCACACCACGGAGTTGTTAAAATTTTGATTCTCTGAACAAAAAAAAAACACAAATGTTACATATATTTTCCAGCATTAAAAATACTCTACTCTATTAAAAGAAACATACACCTACATACCTGTAAAAACGTTCCAGGTGTTTGTATTATTTTTATTATGGCCACAGCTGGAATCATTGCAACACTGGTTCCTGCAATACACCATCCTAATACGTTAGCCCATCCAGGATACACATAATCTTCATAACTCAGTGGCTCATAATCCATTAGTCCATAAACTGTAATGAACATCAGAAACAATGGAGCCATGAACTTCCAGCAGACTCTCCAGTAGATTCCAGGAGAAAAGCCAATCATATCACGAATGTCGTCACAAAACCTCTGAGTTCCTATCAATCAAATAATATTCCATATTAATGATTAGTCCTTGTTTATTAAATATAATCAAAATAAAGTCTACCATACACATACCATATATCCAGGATACAGCTATGGCTTCAAAGAAGACTGCAATCAAGATTGAGTAACCAGCGGCATATCTGTCTAGGAGTTGAAAGAAGTAAAATCCACCTTGAGAGCAGCTTGCCAGGCCAACCATAAAATATAAGGAGAAAAGACAAGCGACGAAAATCTCACGATGTCGTCCAATCAACGGAAACTCGTCGCTCAAAGCTGTGATGATTGCTTCAGAGCCTCCAAACTAAGAAATAAATTAACGGTGAATAAATTCAACAATTTTATATCATTAAAAACTATTTCATAAACAAATATCTAACTTCTTACAGAACTATCCAAGCCAAGTGTTAGAAGCATCATAAAGAACATCAAAGCCCAAAATACACTTCCAGGCATAGTAGCAATGGCCGCTGGGTAAACAACGAATACTAGTCCAGGCCCTTCAGTAGCTACATCTTGAATAGTTCTTCCTGATGCGTGCGCCATGTAGCCGAGGACAGAGAAGATGACAAAGCCAGCAACAAAACTTGTGGCACAATTGATTATACTAGTCAACAATGCATCCCTGCAATTAAAATAATCAATTTATGATTAGGTATATTAAAATCCATATTTATGATAATTCTCATTTTGTTCTTTTTTGTGACTTACTGATACACGTTATTATGATATTTGTTGTATGAGGCGTAGGCCAGAAGAACTCCAAATCCTGGACCCAGAGAGAAGAAAACTTGAGTTGCTGCATCTACCCATACCTTGAACATATTATTGAGATATATAATCACAAAGAGAAAATAAAATATTTATTTTCATTTCTTATTTTAAGAATAAATGAATAAGTAGGCACTAACCTCCGCATGTGTGATAACTTCGAAATTAGGATTTAGATAGTATTTAATCCCCTCTGCCGACCCTGGAAGTGTGATACCTCGTACGAGAAGAGTGAGTAACACTGCGTAAGGGAATAAAGCAGTGAACCAGACAACCTTTCCAGATGTACTGATGCCCTTCCACAAGGAGAAGTAACAGATTAGATACACAGCAAGGAGACACAGAGCCAAGTCCCATTTCACGGTCCCAAGGTCGTGGATACCATCGCTCTTATGAAGCTCCAATACAGCGCGACTAAGGAAAAAATGCATTTATACAGAACCTATATGTAGATATGATAATAGGAAAATATTAAAAATCTGGGATTACACTACATCCATCGGATTGTGTTACTACTAACTTGAAATATTCCGCTGCTGCCGAAGTAAATCTGGCATCAGGAATTGGAGCAGAAACATTGGTGAGAGAACCGTTGCCTAAATTTGAATTATTCGCTATTGATGTTCCAGTAGAAATGGAACCGAATGTAGTCGTTGTTGTTGACGCTGTTGTTCCAACGAAGTTAATAGTGCTGTTGATAGTTGTGTTGCTACTAGATGTCATTGTGCCGTTTTGCTGTGTGCCGTTATTCATAAGTTCAAACTGTAAAAGAATATAGTAGAAGATCATCGCAATATTGTGCCACGAATAATTCGGAAATTGTGCAAAGCGGGTAGGTAAAACTTACTGGTCTGCAAAATGGTGTGTTCCAATCATTGTCGCAAGATGTCCATGGTAACATGTAGGTGAAGGAGGCAAAGAAGAAGCGAAGAGACCAGGCGATGATGACGTTGTAGTAGAAATCCACGTAAAAGGCGATCAAGACCACAGCATACCCGATTCCTATTGTTCAAGGAGAGAGACAATAATTATACTTGTATAAATGTAGGATAGAATGTAAAAATGATGTCTTATTGTGTAGTGCAGTGACGGACTGACCAGTTTGCCAGCTTATTGCTCAATAGAAAGTGGACCCCAGCCACAGAGGAGCCTTCTTCCCACAAACCCACAAAAAATACGGCCCCGTACGGGGCCCCTTATTTATTACATGGCAACCTGGATTTTTAGAATCTGGCGCAATTTTATCATAACTTTATTGAATTAATTTTAAGTTACAGTGTTTGCATAAAAATAAGGCGCATAAACCTACAATAATTCAATACACATGCTGATTTTTTATTCAACTTTACTGATATAACAAGCGCGCAATATTGTATTTCGCCACATTTTTTCAATACTTAAACGAATTATGACTGGAGCGATAAGTTCGAAACACAAATCACTGTATCTTTATTAGATCAACATCAATGAGTATTTTAATAATTAACTAGGTATAATGTTTCAAAAGTGTGTAACTTTGTGTGAAGATGTGTTATTAAGGCACGACCCTGTATCGCATATAGAAATAAAACTGGCTATCTCCTGAGTAATGTCGGGGTTAAGGGAGTTAAGGGAGTTAGCACATCATACGCGTATCTCGTATCCTTTGGATCTGGACTGGGGATTACAATAAATCACACAAGTAAGGGGCTTCACTGTACCTTACTAGGAGTAATATTATTCAGTAGGTACTTACTCGACACTATTATTTCCACTACGTTGTGTCTTCTCCTCTTTAATCTATGTACCTAACCTAACCTAACCACATCAGTCTATGTCTTTTAGTCTACACTATACTTATAAATATATTTTATTATATATGTGTATTTACATAGTATATTAATATATTTGATAACGTTATTATATTCAAGTTTATGGTCTGGCACACACCACATACAAGCCTCACATGCATTTAAGGGAAGAATCACGTTTCGACTGAGTATAGATATTCCAATATGGCTCCATTGATTTATGCAACCTGTTCAAGTACCTAACTCTTTTTACTAAAGATCTAAATTTGCAATCAACATACCTTCTATATTATGTGTGTTTGTTGCGAAGTTTACAAGAAAGTATTTGGGTTTGTGCTCTAATCTCCTTACACTAGTTTTTGAAACCACTTCCACAAACTAACGATCAAGTTAGATCGATGTAATAACAAGATTGCAATTTATAAATTCACATTTATTTATTCAATCTATAACTTTCGTGCGATACTAAAATATACCTATTTTCAACTATTGCAAGCAAGATATAAATAGGAGTATCTAATTCCAATGAAATTATCGTAATAATTAAAATTGAAACAGTTTGGAAACCCCTGCATGTTAGTATGAAGGGAAGGGAGTATAATATGTGGAAACTTTATGTAGGTTAAAATACGTGACAATTTCCCAGACTCTATGTGAGAAATAAAATATCACTTACTTCCATAGTTATTGTAATGACACCATCACTGTGTAGTGAGAAGTGTATAACCATCTCCATGTAGATCTAGAATATTGTATATCTACTTAACTGGATTTGAACTAGTGCCTTGTAAGTATACTAAGCGAGTATGTCACTATATACCATTATGTAGGTACAGTTTATTTCATTTCATTTCAATAGCTTTTTGCAATGTCCAGATCATATAAAATTTAAAGATCTTTCAAAAGGGTAAAAGCTCTGCTATTTTCATTTTAAAGGGTTGTCTATGTGCGACGCCTATTTTTATTGTAGAATGTTTTATTGTATTGTGGTGAATATTGAGTGAACTGTATTATACCACGTAGAAAATTTTTACACTATTTTAATTCTTTATTAGATTAGGGGCCCTGGGACAAAAATACTTTCGCAGATGTATATTTTTTAGTGTAATAATATGGGGGTCGCCAGCTTCGAAGTTGACATTTTCTTCTTTCTTCTTCTTTCTTATGCGAATGCAACCATTGTACAAAGGATGGAGTCTGAGTCGAAGTTGGCTAAATTAAAAAGTTAAGTTAAATTAAAATTATTAATCTTAATGATATTTTTAAATCCTATTTGACGTGAAATATTATGTACGAAAATCCGTTTATACCAATGACTATTAAACATAGTATATATTTACACACGATGCATAAAAGAATACCTACAATCTACATAGATTTGATTTAATCAGAAAACTGTGGCGCAATGAACAATAATTGTGAGAGTGTTGTGACAACCCTGATACAGAGAGGGTGGTTCAGATTGAGAGGGTGATATAACTATTGCATTAGGTAGGGTAGGAGGAGGAAAGTCGCTAAGTGCGGGTAAGTGCTTTACCTACTCACAATAGGAAATATAATATATACTTCGCATTTTCTACAATTCTTTAAATCTACCGCCGGAGTATGATTTAGGAATCGGACTTTTTTATTTCTTCTTTTTTCTTCACTTTCAGACTTCAGTATAATAATAATAATACTCCCCTATTCGGTTGTAAAATGTGAAGAATTATTAGATATTTGAAGAAATCGAGTGTGAAGTTGGGAAGTGAAGAGAGAGGAAGTAGGTTATTTAGCCTAATTTCCATATCCTTTACAAAATTAAAAGTACATGTTTTATGTATGATTTTAGAATACACATTTCTATTTTAAAGGCCGGACGAGACAGTTGTGTCGACATACACACTGATCAACACACACTTTTATAATTTTAGGGTGTCCCGTAAGATTCAAGTTTTAAAACTTTCGCAAGACATTTCCTGCTTATTTCAGCAATAAACTTCGCCATCTATATTGAATGTAATATGGATGTTTGCAAGAATGTTGTGTGTTTTTATAGAGACACAACACTCACTGGTTACTCCATTATTAGGATATACTGTAATAGTAAAGAAGTGTAGTAAATAAATTTTACAAAAAGTTGTTGATTGATTTATTAATTAGTCGAAGACCCCACATAACAGGATTTTACTTTTACTCGAGTTCCTTTGGTGTTGAAAGTACAGATATTACTTAGGTACTTTAAAATATTAAGTTGATTAAATAATACTATACAACACAGCCTTCCGACTTCCGACTAAAAGCTTCACGCTCGATTGCAACTTTCAAGGTATATTGATATGTATTATATTACACCCCCCTGACCTTTGAGAAACTTTGAGTTCACTCTAAATCAAATATTATGGAATGCTCTTATGCTCTACCAACTTCCATACAAGTAGCACGTGAGAAGAATTACATTGAGGGTATTTTTGCAGTAATTCAGAATTGGTAACCTGTTGCATGTTTTAGGAAAAATATTCAACCAATTCCTCGCTTATATTATACCTAATACTCGTGTATGGTTAACTATTTTTCACTAACATTCTTCTTCTCCAGTTTTAATCCTGCGGATGGGTTTGCAACAAATTTTTTCATCTTGATCTCCTTTATTTTCTGTCCTCTGCGGTTCTCTTCAACTCGACATACGTAACATAACATTATGTTGGATTTATGATGAAGAATAGTGATATGGTAATAATGTGATAGCCCGTGAGGTTTTTTAATTTTGAAAGTATGTAGGTATTGTAGGTGTATGCAGATATGCAGGGTCTATATAGGGGAGGTTCTGCCGTCTCTTCCGGGGCTCCCCATTGACTTACCTTTGAATAGTGGCACTATTCTACCCCAGGAAGTGATGGCACCCTTGCGATGGAATTGTCCAAGTGCCAGTTCCATGTAGAATAGAGGGATGCCACCCACAACCAGCATGATACAGTATGGCACCAAGAAAGCTCCTATGAAACACAACATAGAACACAAGTAATATAAATAGTATTATATGCGATATACATTCATTAAACATGTATTCAAACTTACAAATATATCATGTAGGCACCTACCTATATTGATTTAAATCTACTACACAAAGCGAAACCTGAAATTTTGAAATTGTTGTAGAGGATGCATAAAAATAGGAGTACCCTACATAAAATTAATTAAACAATTTCCTATAATCATTTAGGTACCTGCCTCTTTGATTAATTTATAGATTATGTTAAACCCACATTGGAATCCTCCAGGCTCCCTCACATTGTGCTGCACGGTCAATCCCAAAGTAGGCGACCCCCAGGCAGACCACTAAAGAGATGGATTAATAGCTGGGAGAGACTAATATAAGAAGAAGAAGAAGAAGTTAAACCCAATCGGACCTATGATTTGTTATTGAAAGGGTAGGTGCGAATCACCTAAGTTATTTTATTTTTGTTTTTGGACACATAAATAATTAATCTATATCTGGTTATTTTGTGAAGCCCCTTGACTCCATTACCCTTGTATTAACTAAGCAGAGATCAAGATTTTACACTACATATGCATATTTAAAACAACAAACTGACATAAACCAAGCCAAGACTATATTCTATTCCCGTTATTGACGACAGAATTCCAATACATTCACCGTCCCATTTTGCAACATCTCTAGACAGTAATGTATACAAAGTCAGGAGGAAATTGAATGGCTATTAATGTAAGATTTATAATGTTCTTGGTTACTCTAACTCTAATACTCACTATGAAATACGTGATTGTAATTCAACCCTCTACAAATTGACACGAGAATCGTTTTACATACAATATAAACGGACGAAAACTTGATGCTTGCATATCTAGACATAATAATTCATCTATGGTTCATGTTCATTTTATGAGCTGTATCAAAATATTAGTTTCTTCACTTCCCCAATGGCATGTCACAGATCTACGTTAAGTTTGTAGATGCAACGCATCCCATATCATACTCATCAATTAGCTGCGAAGTTAATTATCGATGAATTACTAATTAATTGTCGCTATTATATCAAATTGTACTATTGTCGAATTGATTGAGTACTGGATATGCGCTTAATGTAGATAGTCGATAATTAGGTCGGTAATAATGCATTAGAAATCGTGATAGGTAAGTACCTCTATATCAGGCGCGAAGATACCAAAGAACACGATTCCGAACAAATTATATTTTGGATAAAATAATACATATATGTACAATAATATCTAATCTGAGGTGGTCGGTAGCCTGATCGGTAACGCGCTCGACTGTTAATCCAGTGGGCGCGGGTTCAACCCCGACCTACTCCACTTCACAACACAAGCTCTTAAGCTTTCTGTGAAGTGTGCGAAGATGTATTTGGGTTTATTTCGATAAACCCTGATTCGTTTAAAAAAAAAAAGATTTAATTCGGTTAACTGGAAGAAATCGCAGTTCTGCGATAAGTTCGCCCTAGTGAACAACGTTTTATAATCTGTATTATGTCAATTTTATATATTTATATGTGTTTGTTGTTTACTTTAAGTTTAAATAAATAAATAAAAATAAAATTGTTAACCCCGGCTTCCTTTCTACAGAAATCAACTCTTTTCGTCGCTGGCAAGGGCGACCCCCGCCGCCCGAAATTTAGAATAATTATTTAATAAACGTTATTTTAAAACGTTTATAGGTATACGCTCTGGAAAAAATAATGAAGTTATTCACCTGCCTAAAACAGCTATTTGCCATCACTACACCCATTTTCAACAAAAATTTTGCCTGCGTCGCTATTACTTTTTTCATACGTCTGGATCGCCCCCTCCGGAATGAAAAGTTATTTACGCCACTGGTCACTGATGGTACCTATGCATGTCACTAGGATATTTAATAGTAACTTATAATTTATAGAAAGAGCCATCTATGCAATATCTTTAAATTTACAATTACAAGAGAATTATATAGTAATTTTTCCTGATATAGTCCAAGAGCCCGCTGCTTAATTTATGACGTATCTGTTTTTTGAACGAAATGTGGTATAAATGATAGCTTACCAATAGGGTATTACATCGCACTAGGGTTGCCTATCAAAATTTGCCGCAACCCCCCCTGCCCCCCCTCGAAAAGGTCCCTCTTCGCGGTTTTTCGCATTTTAAAGGAATATGGTAAGAGATAGGAGAAAGTAGTCAATGACAAAAATAATCCTTGCTAAATTCTCTACAAAAAATGCTAAGACAATTTTTTCGTAGAACTAGCAGTTTACCCGCAATGGCCGGTCCAAAACCGAAATATATTTTGAATACAAAAAAAAATGTATTTAAACTAAATTGGTTGAAAATTGATAAGAGCTACAGGAAAATAGCCAGAGAACGAATTAATTACCATAGTCTTAGCTACAAAACGAGCTATAATTTATGTTCATACATCTAATAATTTCGGAGTTATTACAATAAAACTCAGTGACCAAAATTCTTAAAATTTAGATTTTCATAAAATAACCAGTGATATAGCGCCGCAGGCCAAATTTTTTTTTCCATAAAATGTTAGTAATAATGGGTGGAAGAATGTGAAAGAAAAAAAATCAACTTTTTTTTTTATTTTTTCAAAAAATATCCTGTTTTTTGACCGGCCATTACGGGTAAACTACTAGTCCTATTTTGTAGAGAATTTAGCAAGGATTATTTTTGTCATTGACTACTTTCTCGTAAGCTATCGTTTATACCACATTTCGATCAAAAAACAGATACGTCATAAATTAAGCAGCGGGCTATCGGACTAATATAAATGTAATTTATTACTCGACGGAGTAACTTAACCAATAACGGCCTATTTTGAAAGATCTTCAAAATATGGGGGGAAATTATAGAATAGGTGGAGATCGTCTATTAAGCGGGGGTTAACTGGAAGAAATCGCAGTATGGGAATAAGTCCGCCTTGTAGTGATTTTTTTACGATTTATTATATGCCTAATTTTATTGTATTTATCCTTACTTTTTTTTGCCGTCAATGATTTTCGAAAGGAGCCCTGTATGACCTATTAATATTTTCGTCTGTTTAACAGATATTTAAAGACACTTGCTACCTATAAGCAAATTCATAAATACCTGGTGAAACCACCGTAACAGTACCGAGTAAAAATATTAATCAATGATTGGCAAATGTAATCGGATATAAAGACAAGTAAGCTGTCCACAGAATCAATCTATTATAATATGACCTACAGACTGATGCCAGTTGCCAGGCAACAGAGTATCCAGTCGTGTCTCCAGAGATTTTAATCTCAATTTCATTATCTGTAATTCTGTGGGATATTTTTTTATCTTTTTGTACTTGACTCGAATGACTCTATATTCCCATAATATTAAATAAGTATCGAGAGGTAAGCTATTAAAGAATTTAAATATTACGTTTACTAAATGTACCTGTATATAGCTATAGGTAGGATGTAATAATTGGTGAATATAAAATTATTATATTGTGATCACATTAACCTAGTCGACTTAAGTTTATTATTTACTAGGTAACTAATTAACTAACTAACATTAAGTATCTAACATTAGTTATCTAACTGTGAATAAAATATCTGTAATTTAAGTATATTTCTTTACCTACGACATAATTTAACGAAGAACATCTTATTTTAGTTAGAACGCACTTAACTAGTTACAGAACAGGACCTACTGTTAGATGGAGATAACTACTTCATAGTGAGATTGTTTGAAAATTGCAATTCCGCAAAAAAAACGCAAATTTGTGATGTTTTTGTATAAAATCTAAAATTTACGTTTAATGTAATTTTTGTAGCTAATTCTAATTACGAAATTCGCTAATAAATTTAATTCATCTGTTGGTCATGAAATTTTCCTATCGCTAGCTGATAATACATAAAAAGATGGTGTATAGGTGAGATATAATACATACATACAGCCACGCTATCAGAATAGTACATACTATTTAGTATTATGATTGCAAAATTTCCCTTTGTATAGTTGAAGTTTCTGCCGCCGACGGTGTCCATCATGTACCGGGTACCCCAAAGAGTAGGAGACTAGGAGACCTCTAATTGTGTTCTAATTGGTGGTGTGACTTCCTGACCTCCTATTTCATCCTCTTTTCCTTTCAATTCCCGCCACTCTTCCCTTTATTCCACTCGCTCACTCACTCAACATAACCATCAAAGAGAAAATCCAAATTATAACTTTGTCATATTGTTATTAAATTGCTACTTCTCTCCAGCCTACTCTAATACTTTAGTCTGAACTCAAGCATTGTTACAATTTACACCGGTAGGCGGTAACCATCACAACCTGAAAGTATAATAGGGTATTATAGCGTGTGAAACTCTAGTGAGTACCTAAATTGTTTGAGTACTCGGAAGTACTGAAATTCCACCAGAATCACTCATAGACAAGGGAATGGTCGTAAGGCAGAATAAAATAGGATACTGACGCAGGTGGCTACTTGTTTGATGTGGCGACGACTGAAAAAGAAGACGAACGCTAAACATGCAATGAAGTATCCAAGATAAATAAATAAATGAGTACATGGTTGGCGCAGTTGGTTGAGGCGGCAGTCTCTCGAGCGGGAGGTGCCAGGTTCAAACCCCGGCGCTAGCGATGTATTCCACACTTTGCGATACAGGCTTTTAGCCTAGTGCAAGGTGTGCAGAAAAGTATTTGGGTTTGTGTATGCAAGCCCAGATCCTTTTTTTTTTAATAAAGAAGAAAAAAGAAAGATAAATAATAAAAAAGAAACAGAAACATTGTTAACAGTAATAAATAACTGTAAAATATCGGCATTAAAATAATACGTTTGTACCAATTGAAAAATTATGGTAATTCAAAATAAATTTGGTAATTAAAAGATCATTATTTTAATCCATATTTTGAACAATATTTTCGAAAAAGTGTTTTACTAATTTAATTCACAAAAATTGGGGCCTAGATTTTCATCAATATATGGGCGCTGGGTGACCTCATCAACCCTAATCGACGCTATGGATTACACAAAGTAAGGAATAAAAGTGTATATTTAACTAGACCCAATATACTCGTACAGACCTATCAAAGGCCTCTGATGATATTGACCATCAAAATCTGCTGCTTTCGTTATTTGGTAAGAGATTCAGGAGCCACGCTGATTCAAATCATCATCAAAATAAAAATAACAAAAAAAAATATACAATCAAAGTAAGGGAACATCAAAAAATATTATTTTGGTACGTCATGTTTCATTATGGGTATGTCTTCCCATGTCAGTTTAATACCGCAACGTAATTAGGAATAAAAAAATTTATCAAAATCACGTTAAAAATATACTAAAATATTATTTTTATTACATCGCGTCTCGTATAGGAATATTATTAGGTACACGGACTGGTGAAGTGACCCTTCCACCCTTAATTAATATAACACACTTCTCTAATTTACTCGAGTATCATTCATATCAAACTCTGGAATGAAACGATAAACAATGTCAACACAACATTACATATCCTGAGCAGAGGGTTAAGTACCTCCACCTACAGGACTAGGGAATGATATGGGAGAGTAGTGGGCAGTGAGTTACCTACCCGGGGTAATATAGAATCAATCATACTCGGGGTCTAGCTTACCCCACACCATTCACTCCGTAGTAATTCATTATATTATATTAGGTAGTAATGTCACACAGTACCTACAGTCTATCTGTACTTATTGCTTCTATTGTTTCACTTAGTGCCAGTGAAACATGATATTTGCGTTAGTGAAAACTGAAAATCTTACGGATTGCAACGTCGTCGACCATTGAAATACCTAATTTATGTAGTAAGTACTAGATACGGGTTTAAAATAGGTACCAGTGACGAAGGGTGATTTCCGCAGAAGGGAAGCCGGGGCTAACATTTCGTATTGGATTACGTCAAATTAGACACTATTGTACCTATCATTTTATCCAAAAGGTAACTCGATGGGAATCGTGTTCTTACGTAGCTTCGCGCCTACTTCGCACCTACTTACCTAGTAATGAAAATTTAATGTATAATATGACTATATTTTCATTTAATACTAGAAACGAGCTTTTAATTTTTTCAGGTATTCTAAACTTCATTTCGCGACGTATTTTGCATTATACAAGCACTTACAAGTTGAATAGGTATAGGTATATGTCATACATATTAGTGAACATTAAGATAATATGCAAATTTTCTTTTCTGATATGTCGTTAGCACTAGTAAATAGTAATCGATGTTTTAAAATTTTCCAAAAAAAATAGAGGAAGTATATGGTTATTATTATTTTTAATAGGTTGGAAGTATAGAATTCCGTTACCCTAGGGGGTATACAAGTATACTGGCAGGTCGTGCATATAATATTCTGTAGTATATAATATAATCTGAAACACGGCATTAGGTGATGTTAGTCGTTAGGTAAATTGTAGATGGGGCGCCTGGGCATCAGAGTGATGATGGCATTGTAGAATGGAGAAACTCAATTAGTGAAGCTATCGGAAATTTCTATTTTAATTAATTGACACCGTAATCATATTCAGAGATGCTGAGAGAGGTAATTATTGTTATTATTATCAAACGCGTCGCACTTCCATGTAGTACAGTGGTGTATATAGGGGGGCGAGGGGGCCCGGTTCCCCCCGAAATGTAAAAAAGTTATTATAAAACATTTAGAAGGACACTCAAGTTTACACTTCGACAATTTAAAAAAAAATTGCCTGCGTCGCCATTCTCTCTTTTTTTGTAGTTTTTGTACACCACATCAACTACAATATTTACCTTTACTTCACAATTTTAACACCAAAACACTACCTTTTTCATTTACCCTCATGAAAAATTTTACCTGCGGCGCTATTATTCAGATTTCATAGCCAGGTTTAGTTTTCATTCTCCCCCTCCCCAAAGTCAAATACTACAACGCCCCCCTCCCCCCGAAATGAAAACCTTTATACGCCACTGATGTAATACGAGTATGTATTAAACTGATACAGGATGGTAGACGTACCTGCACTACCTCATAGTAGATAGGTACATTTCTTACTCTAAGAGATACACACCTGTGTTAGTCTATTCTTGTTGAAATTAACGATCAATTTGGTAGCAATTGCTATTTTGCAGGACAGTAACGAATTATTCTGCTGTAATTAATAGGTAGGTAGGACCATCAACTTACTTTACGTATATACTGAGTCTGTAACTCTGTAAGATCACATTACATCCATCTGTATATAGATGACTCCATTGATGGCGTACTTTGCTAGGGTTACATTTCAAATTTTACAGGTATACCTGCACCACAAGAGTATCCTCTGCAACTCTGACTCTGATGCACGGACGTTAAATATTCGGTGAAGGTATTTTCAACATCTTAAATACCTAATCTAAACCAACACATTCGTAAATGACTTGGTATGTGTAATAAAGTTTTCCTTCGTATAATAGAGCGTACAAAATGATTTAATCTAAGAATTTCGCATTTTTACTACAATGCTTTGTATGCATGAGTATGTATAAGTTGACGTACGAGTATTTAATATGAAATTTCCGTTTTGTATTATAACTTTGCGAGTGTCTGCGTTTTGTATTAAGATTATGTAGAATGTAGGTAGCTATACTCTATGTATAATGTATGTGGTGGCAAAGACCTCTCCCGAGATTAGGTCAGCTGTTCCAGGCGTTTCATTTCCTGTAGGAATCAAACTTTATCCAAAGCAACTAGGTATAATATAATACATACCACATAACAACATATTACGTCAATTGCATAGATATCTATTATTTTATTCTTTGGTAATGATAAACATGAAGTTACGAGGCTATATCCCTCAGGTTCTTGAGTGTGACAAGTTTGTGGATGTGCAATAAATAACTACTTTATTGATGAATACCAATCTTGTCATTATAGGATCTAATATTTATACAAATCAATTGCTATATTAAAAACCTATTTAGTATTTATACAAATTGTTGCAGCAATATTATTTTAGTACTTAGATATCTTTTATCTTTAGTATAGAGATAATTGTGTTATTTTCACACTAAATTGAACCGGCCGCCCTCAACTCTGTTTGAAATAGTATGGGGAGGAAACAGGGGTTCCGTCGACTGATGTAACTCGGGAAGTCCCCTTTAGGAAAATCATTATTAACTTTACTTTTGTTGAACAAAGTCTGGCTAACTTTATGTAACGTAAACTGTAAACGATAGAATTTTACTAAGTGAACTTCATCAGCGTGATCTTCTCTAACTGTTGTAAATATTATTGTACGATATTTTGTATTCTTCATCCGTCATTTTCGTGAAACTAATAAACTGACAAAGTGGTGTGAAATTAAATTTACATTTATAGAATGCTTTCGGCTCCAAATGTTCCATATAAGTTTTTTCTTAATTTTCGTTTAATATATTTTTAAGGAAACGTAACTTAAGAAACAAAACCCACAACGAGGGCCTTCCATAATAAGCAGGACTTAAAAAGAGGTCATCGTAGATTTTATTCTATCTATAGTGATATTCGATTCCAACAACGCATAGTGATGTGAAATGGTGTTTTTATATATTTTATAACGACATGAATTTTTCAAATTCATTCACCAGGGCGAACTTTTTCCAATAGTACGATTTCTTCCAGTTAATAGTTACTACGAACGAGCCCTGAATGAATTGAAAGTAGGACAATACAAAAAATATGTACCTACAGCAAGTATGTTGGTACCTAAAATATCAATTTAAATGCTTTTAGCATTGCCTTCATCATATTGAACATTTCAATGAAATTATGTCACCCAATTTTCTCTATGGATCTGAGTACTTTTACCTTCCTACCTACTTTCTCACCCCGTGAATTCAACATTTCCATCGCAACGTAAAATAGAGACTTACATAATATGTAAGTCTCTATTTTACGTTGCGATGGAAATGTTGAATTCACGGGGTGAGAAAGTAGGTAGGAAGGTAAAAGTACTCAGATCCATAGAGAAAATTGGGTGACAATACTATATACTCAATACTATAACTACATATTATGTAGTTATAGTATTGAGTAGATTTACTTTTCTCTTACTTGTAAAATATGTCATTTTCTTTTATATAATACTAGAATGTTTCAAGGCCAGCTGAGAAGAAGTTTGCTCACGGTTACTATTGAAAAATTATAAATAAATAAAATTAAATAATCTTTATTGTACAGAAAACATACAACGGGCGGGCTTATTGCCAAATGGCAATTTCTGCCAGCCAACCCATAACAGAAACAAAAATGAGATATAACTAATTATAGATTTAGTATACCAACAGGATTAAGGACCTAAACTGAATACATAAATACATACAATTATATATTGTCTATAGGTACTGCGAGTACTCCATCTATATGTCGGTTCTAGGTAGGTTACCTGTCTGTGACTATTAACAGGGCCCTGAAGGCAAAATAATACTCGTTACCGAATAACGAATAAATACTTCTCAAAATTTTCTATATTTGAGAAAAAACGACTACAGAAAATTACATAAAACCTGAAAAATACCTGAAAACTCTTAATATAAATAAAAATAACTAAATTTACATAACAAATCAATCTTTTAGTGAACATTACTCAGATCTGGTGCAGTGTAAGCAGCTATAGATAACTATGTGTAAATGCATTTCAGTTTTCTTTTTCCGGTTCGACATTATCGAATAGGACAAGTTTGTTTTTAATAACTACCTCAATCCTTAATTACTTTATTAGGAGGTAAATAAGACTTTTCCTCGTTCTGAAAATAAGTAGGGCTCACCACGCGTGCAGAGATTCTCTCAGTGAAATCTCCCAGTGAACCTTTTAAGAGATATAAGTGGTGTGACTTACCTCCTCCATTCTTGTAGCAAAGATAAGGAAATCGCCACACGTTGGCGAGATCGACAGCAAACCCAATGACAGACAGGAGGAAGTCGACCTTCTTGCCCCATGTCTCTCTGGGTTCCCCAGGCTGCGAGGGAACGACTGATCTCTCTCTTGCCATGATGTGCCCCTGCTCAGTGCTCAGTGCTCACCTCACTGTTCCTCAAGCCGCACACGCTACGGGCGCACACGTGAACGCGCCCTTATGCTGGAAATAATAAAGAGTTTGTGAGAAAAGCTACAAGAGCAACCACTTGATCAACAATAATAATGGAGCCGTGTCTCTCTGAGGATGCTGGCGGAAGTGGCTGTTCGGGTCCGGGTGACCGAATATATTGGGGGCACAAATAATTCATTATGGTATTCCGGACATGGTAAGAAACGAAAATAATATGAACAAATAGTTTTTCACAGAAAATTGTAATTTATATACTTACCTACTTAAATAATTCATGAAAATGTATCTACCAAACTATTTATTATTTCTTTATGTGAACATTACATACAATACAATGTCATAAATAAGAAATTAATATAGCTTAACAATAATATTAAGTAATTTAAGGTTCGCTAGGGCACTCTTGTCGCTATACAGTGATCTCTCCCAGCTAACCCAAGCTAGATCAATGATTCATCAGAAGTATAAGCAATTCGTTTGAATCATATATACCTATGTATATTACCTTAGATACTCGTATGTGTATTAGTTTATTAGCCTAAGCGTGATTTAAAATACGCCACCATATTATGGTGTAATATTGTAGGTAGGTACATAACCTAAAAATAATAATATTATTCAAGTACCATGCAGAGAGTAGAGGTGTCAGCAGTCACTAGAATGACCGCTCATATCCACACAAGGGCCATCAGTCTATCCTCTGATTGATTTCGAGTGGTCGCTCGGTGTGGTCATGAATGGGGTATTATGTAATCCCTCCATATAATCTACATACACAATATGCATCTATCTATATCTAATTCAATCTAATAAGGAATTTAGTAAAGTTATACGTCGAGATAAAACAAGCAGGACCAGCGATATCTTTCTAAGCGTTTAATTATCTAATTCAATCTAATAAGGAATTTAGTAAAGTTATACGTCGAGATAAAACAAGCAGGACCAGCGATATCTTTCTAAGCGTTTAATTATACAGTTCCATCTTTCATACATTGACCAAGTTTATGGATGTCGATGAATCTCACAATATCCTATCCTTCCAAATATTAGATACCCTAATTATCCTAAAGTCCAATTACTATCGACCTCGACACGATGTTCTTCAGATCTCAAGTGATATTTTTCTATCGATCATTGCATTAATATTTCCATCTCGTAGTATATGGCCGCAGGCGCAGGTTTGTTTGGCATAAGATTTTATGTCTCGTTTTGAACCTAGAGTGAACTAATTTTCATTTATTCATTATTAATGTACATATCTAGACTAGGTTAGATCCCTACCTGTGAATATCTAAACCGTTTTACTTTATCAGTTATAATAATAGGTACTTAAAAAGAAACTACCTTCTTTAATAGCAGCGTCTGAAATATTTTCTAAATTTTACAAAATTGTTACCTACTTCGAAAGCTTTACCTATGTAAGTATATCCACCTAATATCCTTTGGGTGTGGATGGATCAAACTGGTACCTACTGGTGACATATAGTATACCTAAATATGTACCCGGTACCTATATATATACATATTTGTGCTTAGAACAAAATATTTTTTATAACAAGCGAATAACGGAAAAAGACAGACTGACGTGACCGTAGAATAAATGTGAATAAGATTGAATGGTGTCAGCAAATGGAGAGGATGAATGATGAAAGAATGAGAATGACAAAAGTAAACCAGTAAAAGTAAGAAATACGAGTACCATTCATTGAAAAGATTTGTATTTAATTGTATATATATATATATATATATATGTGTGACGAACTGTGTATAAATGTGGTGGAAGTGCAGGTGTTACAGGAAAGTCTTGCACTCTGTTCAAGAAAAATATGCTTATCCCACAAGGGATGCGGCGTAAAGAGATAAAATAGAATAGAATAAACGATGACTAATAACTAGGGCTGTACATATTATTGTATTTAATTTATTTTATTATGCTTATTAAGAGAGTTAAAACATTTTATCTCAATACCTCATTAAACTTCAGTCAGAAGTAAAGTCAGGAGTACCTACTCAATTCTCGTATAACAAATGAGGACATCCGCCACCATCCTCCATCATACTAACTTAACTTACTCACTGATCCTACTTCTGTTATACTATACTAACTAGCTACTATAACTTTCTACCAGGGGCGTAGACTCCAACAGTGCGCAGGATACGGCGCACCCCCAAATAATTCAGCTCGACGTGATAAAATAAAAATTTAAATAATCCAACAATAATGTCAAGAAATGTTAGTAATTCCTTAACGAAAACGTTCGACTCCTTTAAATAGGCAAACGCTAGCACACTATTTCGTATTCGGTGCGCTCACTATTTGCGCTCCACCAAAACGCAATGATTGTCATACATTTCTAACAAACATTCGTATACCGTGGATTCGTTTCATCTCATACAAAATGTTAGCAGTGCCTTGTGCGCTGCACCACAGGTACATTCTATGCGTTGTGTGTGATGCGTGAGGGACAGAGGGTATTGTTTTAGGCGGGCTAGGGTGCGGTGTGCGGGCGGGTGAAGGGCTTGTGACAAAGATTGTAAGTCCTTACTTAACAAACTCTACGCATCAATGCATCCCGTATGGGCCGTATGACATAATTTTTACTTACCTCCTTGTTACTCTAAGATGAGTCGACGAGCTGACCTTGCAAATTAATAACATTTTTAGTTTCGCTTTGAATACGGCATTGTTTTGACTTGATAATAATGATTATTATATTTTGTCGCCGCGCGGGGTGAAATTATTATTTGCTGTTTTATAGTCATTGTGGTAATACTAAATTATTAGTTACATTTACAGCTAATTACACTTAATTTTGTTAATACTTGATGATAATTTGCATAGGCAATTCATGTTTTCTCTGAAGTGTCGATTAATTTTTATTTTGTTACTGGAACTAAAAAAAGTCGTGTTAAGTATAGATGATTAGCATAATATTTGTACATTGCAGATTTGTGTGATAATTTCATAAAATTTATGTGTGTTAGAACTGGCATATTATATTATTGCTTACTTTTCATTAACGAGTGGATAAATTGTTATTTTATGATATAGCTGTCATAACATGAAAAAAACAGGAGAATCGATCTTCTTTACAAATAGTAAGGAAGGATTCTTATTTTTATGCTAGTCGTAATAATTATCCATTATTATATACCTATGTTTTTGTGGCCCACAAAGCGGTAAGTTATTTTATTTGATTATTTGTATAGTTATTCTTAAAAAGTTTAGTCGGTACAATCGAACATTAAGGAGATATGTATTATGTATTAGGTATATAGGTATAACTCCCCTCTGTTCTTGAAAGTCGCACCCCCAATCTTAGAACTTACGCTACGCCACTGCTTTCTACTATATTTCTTCTGATTGGTCTCGGTTACTAATTTATTCCATCACTAGATTTTGTACCCGACGTAGATAAAGATGAAGAATATACAGATTTATAAAAGTATATTTACAAATCACATTGTTAAATTATGACATGGAAAATTGTAAAAGTATGTCTGAATGTTCTGACCCCGCCAACAATTTTAAGGATCTTCTCAATTGAGAAACCTTTTATAAAAAATAACTCATGAAATTAGTAATCGAACGCTAGTGAGGTGGTATATAATCAGGTGCATATAATTTAATTACGTGAACTTGAAGCATGGCCGTAGGCAGGGCGGGGGGGTCTTGAAAGTTAAACCCCCGTATTACCACATCACGTCATGAATATTCAATAAGTATTGGAAAAATTCATTAAATCACAATTATGTTTCAATCAGTATCACAAAAATTTTGCCTGCGGCGCTAAGCTAGTTAAACTGAGGATTTGTTTAAAAAAAAATAAAGTGAACTTTTAAACGAGTCTGCTTTATCTATAAGTACCTTATAATGTTTTAGGACGAAATTTTCGCCTGTGGCGCTAGTCGTTTATCATGTTGTAATCCAGAAATAAATTCCTGATGCATTACTACTGAAAGACAACCTCATCAATTCACCCATTTTCAAAAAGATATTTCGCCTGCGGCACTAATCTAATTGAGATAAGGGTTTTTTTTCACCAAATATAAACTGGATTTTTAAGCGATTCTTTTTTGTCTACCTTCTTATGTTTTATGACTAACTGTCGACTCCTCTGGTCCAGAGATCGAACTCCCCCGGCTACAGTTTTTAAATGTTTATTCGTTTAGACCCGTTATCCTTTGTTTCTTCCTATCTATTCCAATCTATCCTTTGTTGGGGCAGCTCCCCCCCTCCTAGAGATTGACAGCTTATATAATTTTTCATACTAAATGATGAAAACTTATATTATTACCACACGTTTATCCATCATATCATAAATTTTCTGTGTGAAAATCCATTAGATGCAATAGTTTCATAAAATAATCTGCCTGCGGCGCTAATTTCCTCTTCATATGCTTATGTTACGTATTTTTTATACTTGAAAAGATACCTATGTTTTTTATTTCGCAAAAAATAATCTAGATTCATACCAATTACCACGACCTATTACCTATTATGTAGGTAGGTAGTAGGTACCTGGTACATGCTTCTTAATCTTATTTCCCGTGCTATAGAAAGACAACCAAAATCAACACTTCACTTATTTCTGTTTAAAAATTCGCTCTTTACTGTGTTTTCTCTATATAAACCAGATTACCTTTATCGTTTACTCGCACAAGAAAATTCGCCTATGGCTCGATTTCCCGTTTTTTCGTACTCTGTCAATGCTTAAATTTGTATGTCGATTTTTAAGAGTATGGTATGCATACCGACATATCAAAAATTTCTAAAAACTGGAGACCCTCTATCTCGACAACCGTTACTTAATATGCTTTGGAACAAAATAGGGTAGATGCATTGAACCTTTTAGGGAATAATCGTAAAAGATTTTTTTATATCTTGTGTAGATTTCTCAAAAAAAAAAATTAAAAACACCTCTGATCTTTTTTCCGAAAGACGGAAACTCGTTTCCCGAAAGTCGCGGAGTAATTTTTTTTTTGTACTGATAATATGCATTAAAATCTAATAACATGTAATCCATGAAATCCTGTTGGAATAACCGCAAAAATTTTTTGATAGACGCAAAATTAACCCTAAAAAATGGAAAAAACGCTATTTTTACCATTTTATCATGCGATTGTCACGCGATTTTGAACCTGATTGCCGTGGGAAAAGACTGTGACGTCATTCTTGGTGCCAAGCCCTTGAATGTCAATGCTTAAATTTTTATTGTATCTCCGAAGCTGGCAACGCCCATGGTATGATTTACTTGTATATTCTTTAGGATTAGGCTTTATGTAACTGTAACTGTAACGTCCTCTCCAAGAGTTTGAGTATAACATTTATCACGGACTTGTGCGAGTCGCAAACCCCGGGCGTGAAGTGTTTAATGACAGGACTCGTTAAGTTCATTAATCACTTAATACTTTGTTACCTAAAGGTGATCGCAGTGTTTTATATTTTACAACAAGTCTCACAACATTTTACTACTCTCAATAAGAATTACGACCCGTCATAATCGTATAATGTATGAAATAGTAAACCAGGAAATTTACGATTCACATTTTTTTATACAATATATTTCCTTCGTTGAGATTTCATCACTTCACGCTTGTTTGGTTCTCCGAAAATAATCCACAAGAAAATGTTCAAGATGAATAAAAACACCACCAAAAAGGACAAAACCCATAAAGATTTGCGATTTGAACTGTATAAATTTCATTCAATTTTAAAAAGGAAAGACAGGATTTTTAGGTAAGTACTTATATATCAAATATATAAGTACAAGTAGGATTTGAGATTGTTCCGTTTAGCATAATATTTCTGTATTTTCGGTTTTGATCTTTTTGGGGTAAACTTCATCTTGAGAATATTTTATATGGATTTCTTATTCCTTATGAATCGCTCGACTTTCAACATGAAAATAGTCCAGTCGAAGGCGAAGTCAACATTAATTTCAAAGAGCGTAAAACGCCATCGGTTACCTAATATATAGGAATATGTATAATTTTATACATTGGGACAAGCCAATTAATCCGATGCGTAATTTGTGTGCAGTGGTGTAACCAGAGGGTTGTGAGGGCGGTCTATCCCAGGCGGCGCATTACAGAGGGTGGCAAAATGCAAGTCCCTATGATGTAAAATATACCTACGAAATTTTATAAAACGTATTATTTTTCCGAGTGTTTTATCAATTTTGTAACAGTGTATTTTATTAAAGGAAACCGCATATTTCATATAGGTTTGTCGAAAAAAAATTAGGTACGGTTTTTAAATTCGTCATTAATTGCGTTGAAATTCCAGCAGTCAATTCTAGTCCAACATTGATCTACGTTCCCACAGGGTGTGGTAGTAGGAGAGTGGGGGGGGGGGCTACTTAAATTTTTCAAGAGTGGTGCGCCACTTTCAGAGGCCGCCCCGGCGGCAGTAATGCTAATTACGCCACTGTATGTGCGCGTATGAAAAATGGGGGTTGCGATAGATTTACCTTGGATACGGCTTAGAAATTAGTTTTGAAAATAAAGATATAAGTAACTATTTTACAAAAAATACTTTATTAATAAATTTCACTATAAACTTTTTTCAATGTCAGGGCTGTGCTGACACAAAACATATTTTTTTTAATTTAGGTAATTAAAAAATATAAACAGGTATAAAGCATAAGTGTAGGTATATACCTAAGCTACCTAAATTAACATTGACGCATTAGGTACAGCAAAAACACAAAATACGGAAATGTTTCATTATATGAATATCTGCCATTTAGAATAAATAGATAAATAATTTTATTTGATAAAGTAGTAGATACTTATTAGAACTCTGGTATACATAATATATAACATTTATCAAGTATTTATATGTCACAGGATGGTAAAACATTTGAATCATCATTACAAACTACAATAATCACAAAATATATCTAGGTAAATAAATACATATAGTGAGAAAAAATAAAGATAGGAAACATAAAAAAAATATAAGGTAAGATTGTATGAATAATAATTGTATTAAGTAGATATCCTACCTGGTATTCCTTGTACGCCGCCTCCGCATGTCCCTTGGAGGGTCCCGGCAGGCTGTGAGCCTGCGAGCGCTGTGACTGTCCTCAGCCTCAGCTCAGCTCCTCACTCTCTCCACTTTACTTATCACTCCTCCTCACGCTCTATAGGCGTGTCCTCTCCACACACACGCCCCCTTCAGGACACGCCTAGCGTGTGAGCATCCTCTACATTACCATCAGTTTATAATACCATAAAAGTAACATACCTAACAACTTACACATACATTTCGTTTCATCCGTCTTGTCACACTTTTTGTATAGAATTACTATGTAGCCAGTGGCCAAGTTATATGAAACAAGGAGTAGTAGGTATGACCAGGGCCGGATCTCCCATAGGTTCAAATGGTTTGGCCCACCAGGGCGCCGAAAGTACAAGGGCGCCACATTGGATTACAATAATGCCTGAGAGAAAACACATAAAAACACAATGCGTATAAATTCTATTAAAATAATACGCGCACTTAGTCCCAGTCACCACTTGACTGTAATGAACGGTTATAATGAAGGTATTTCACCAACGCCATCCCTAGAATATTGTTGGTAAACGCAATTTAAAAAACCCGCGCATTCATTCCACATCAGGTACTACCTACTTGTAAACATCACATGCCAACAAAACAAGGCTTGTGTATGATATAAACTAATGAGATAGTATTAGTTATGGTTTCTTTATATGTATGTGTGTTCCAAACGCGCCCTTAACCGCTCTCTTGAGTATAGAAAATACATACAAAGGTGGGTCAAAGATTCCCTATACATATTAACACAAACTCATCGAACGATAGGCGGTCTATAGAATATTATGGGCGCTTTTTGGAACAAAGATTCCATTTTGGTTTGGTCGACAATGTCAATACTACCTAGGCTGGAATATGCAATGTACGACCCGTGGGATGTTTTTGTATTTTGCCGTTATCTTTACAACCATAATATCCCACTGTTAAGATTCTATTCATCTTCAGTGTTCAGGGTGTTCAGAGTTTGTTTACTACTCGATTGAATTTATGATACTATAGGTACATATTTTTAATAACTTTTTATAAATACTGGTACATTAATAATTTAGATTTGTTTTATCATTTTATGTGAAGGTACCTTAGTGTTTCTTCGTTATTTTTTTTTACTGTTATATTGTTTTATTTTAATAGATATCGATATGTATGTACTATGTATAGATTGCGTTTTTACAAGAAGGAAGTAAGTAAGTTCTTAAAGTTTGGCGCTAAAATTTCTGTTTCTTCTAATTGATTTTATATCTAATGTTTTTTAAAATATCAAATAACAATTGAACTGACAAATTATACCTATGCACCGCTCCAGGGATAGCATAAATTACAGAAAAATTAATTTACTTACTTACTTTATTTTTGAAACGCGGCCGTCCAAGAACCACATGGCTTAATCACATAGACCAGATTCTCAAGGACAGACGTGTTCTGAGTAAAAAGAATAGTAGACTGTGTAGTGTGTATGACGAATTGCATGAATGTGACGGAAACAAGAAGTGTAGGAAAGTTTGGCGGATGTTCTCTCTACTTACACCGCAAGGGATGCGGCGTGAGGGGTTGGAATAGAATAGAAACCCCTCCAGGGAATGGAGACTTTTACTTTTCCAAATGAATGGTAATTCTGTTTTTTTGACAAGTTATATAGGTTGGTCCCGTAATTCGGAATCCAAATTTTCGACTCCTCACCCTTGTGCGTTCACTAGGGCGAACCAAAACCGTCGAAATTTCAGCCTTTTTTCGCTTTATTATTATTACAATTACCTTGTACTTATAAAACACTATATTTTTATAGAAAAATAATAGGGGGGGGGGCGCAGAATTATTACTGCACCGAGCGCAAAAAGTGGTTGATCCGGCGCTGGGTATGACTATACCTAATCCTATTCCATTTTTATAATACGAGTATTATAAAATATCCATACAGTCTTTTTAGAAGGTTTCCATTTTGGTGGATTTTCCTGTGTTCTCTCGAAGAATTTTGAAGGGTGGAGTAGTAATAGTGGTTACACAAAAACATATTAAACCAACCTCCGTGAATTCACGGGTAGGTACCCACTAGTAAAATCCATAATTAGGTACAAGTACAATGTACTTAGTTCTCCAGATTACATCGAAAATTTATCTAGAAATGTGACTTGGGTTGTGTAGTTATATGACCGAGATTGTATTAGAAAATTCTTCAGAGGTTTAGGGAGCAAAAAATGTAAAAACATAAAATATTCTTTAAATGTTACATAGGTAGGTATTTTAAATTCTAATTATCTGTAAGTCGCTGGCACCATATGCGACTGTAATCAGATGGGATCGCTACTTATTTGTAGTGAAACGTTTGTAGGTATACCGGACCTAATGAAGAATATTATTGGATGAAAAACCTATAGAAGTGTGTGTTGCACATTGGTAAAGCAAATCTCTTAGTGTGCACTTACGAGTACGTGTAATTTCATTGTATTAGAATATAGTTTAGTATTTTACTAGACGCATGATTAATTCGATTGTTATTTGCATTATGTGTCTTGTTCATCCAATAGACTTGCAACTTGGCTTTATTTGAATTTTTATTCAGTTTATTGTTTTTCTCGCGTTACAGTGTACCAAAATTCCTAAATACATATTTATTTCGCCCATAACTTGACTTGAGGATCTGACTGCTGAAGCATGTCACAAATCTTCCTTAGCAAACTAATGTCTAATTAGATTGCTAAATACCTATCATTGCAGTGTACCTATATTACTTATACTACAAACAACTCTAACAAGAGAGTTGAGAGACTCTTCTCACAGATCACTGAACAAAGAAGAGCGAAAGTTAATTATTCTTCAACAATCTTCCGGTTTTTCAAATTCCACGTAGTGTGAAACTTAAATGTGAACCATTTTTTTTTTAAATAAAATGAATCTGGGTTTATCGAAATAAACCCAAATACACTTCACAGTAAGTTTGAAAAGCTTGTGTCGTGAAGTGGAGCAGGTCGGCATCGGGGATCGAACCCGCGCCCACTGGTTTAACAGTCGAACGCGTTACCAACCAGGCTACCGACCACCCACAAAAAACTCTTGGTACTTACTATAAAAAAACTCGCACAACAAAGTAAGGCAGAGCTGCGAAACTCATTTAAAAAATCGCGTTTCCTCCAAGTCACCATGTTTTCCAGCATCCTCTATACTCTGTATAGGCATTAGGCACCTTGAAGGACGATATACCCCGTATTAAGTAGGTATTTTATTTAATTTTAAGAAATTGCTAATTTCTCCTTGAAATGTCGGTCTGGGTAAACTTTTTCCTGAATTGGCAGAGTCCCCTGTAATTACTAAACTCACTCTCAATGGGGAAGCTTTATGACGTTTTTGTAAGGAAGTGTTGAAGGAGAGAAAATGTATGAAATAGAAAATTGAACTTCGACTGTGAGTATCATTATGACGAGGCACTTATACGTAGGTGTGTGTGTATAGCTGCGTGAAGTACCTGGTTACCCCACATTATGGAAAATACCTTCATGCTATGGACAGATAGGACTTATGGATTTTTTATTTATTTATTTAGTCAAAGGCACACATACAGACATATTTTAAAAATCAATCACAATGGAAATTATAGACTAAATAAAGAGTTAAAGTAACGTCCACCCTAATATGTCCATATCCGCGATGAAGAGTGCATTTCTGTAGAAGAGAAGCCGAGACTAATATTTTTTTATTGCATTTTGTCAGATTAGACCTACTTATCATTATTTTGTCTTCCTGAATTAAAAAGGTAACTTTATGGGAATCGTATATTCTCTGCGTGTGATATATTCATAGGTATTCATACCTAGTATAGGTACTCTATAGAATTTAAGTATAGGATAAGAAACAAGAACCTCTAATCATGACGTACCTATCTAAACTATTGAGGTTTTCACTTTTATTCCAACTACCTATTGAGAAAAAGTTTATTTTTATAGGACGGTATATTATGGTTTGTAATAGACGTTAGACATATAATACAGAGAATAATCAATTGTCCTGTTTCCGACGGCCTAAAAACATAAAAATGATAACAAATGTTAGCGAATACATTAGGTAGATACTGATAGTAGGTACCTTACCATATGGAGAAAATATATTACAAATCGAAAAAAACAATAAAATATCAATGGCAATCGTCACAACTAGGATACTTTGGTATGACTTTGGTACACGAACGTAAGGGAATCTAATGCATGTTCCGGATTTTTTTACGATCAGTAGGAGCTGTTGGGACCTGGTAAGGTCAAAAAATTAAAGAAATTTGAACAACTTCCCTGCATTAAATTTTGTGTTAGACTTGACAATTCTTAAATGGAAATGATCTAAAATTTTAAATGGATCTTCGGGGATGGAAAATGATCATTTTACAGATTAAAAATTGAACAAGAGCCTACTACTTCTAAATTGGCCACCCATAAACGGAAGTTACAACACATTTTGGTATGCATTCAATGTCCAGAAATGAGATCGTCGTCGACCCTGGTTAGATTAAGGATTTGGGCTTGCATGCACAAACCCAAATACTTTCCTGCACACTTTACAATAGGACAATCATTGTCAGGGTGAGTGTTCAACAGATAAGGCATTAAGTCGGTCCTCCTTCATTGTCGACATCAGCCATGTCTTTGTACGTCGCAATGTTGAAAAACTTCTTTCCAGTGTAGCAAATTGATACAGGGCATCTAATAAAAATGTACCGCGAAAATACTGTCAATGTCATATTTGAAACAGGCACCATCCTGATATCTCTCTCTCTTTCTCTCTTGGGAGTCTTGGGTCGTATTCCTCATTGCTGAGGGTCGCGATCCCCAAACACCCGTTGCTGGACAATCTGTCGCCACGCGGTTCTGTCCCCCACAAGGTGCACGGCCCTGTAGATGGAAGGGGTTTGCACCACTTGATCGGTCCATCTCATAGGTAAGCGTCCTCTTGGTCTTCGTCCCGGTGTTTTTCCTGCTGCGATTAATTTCTCGAGACTTTCTTCCCTTCTTCGAGCTATATGACCAAAAAACCAGAGAATACGTTCTAGGCAGATCGACGATAATCTTGATGTGATACCCAGTTCTTGCAGGATGGAGACATTAGTTCTTCTTGCCGTCCACGGAATTCGCAGCATCCGTCTCTAGCACCACATCTCGAAAGCGTCTGCTGATAAGCGAAAGCTGATATCGCATTCGGTGATATAAACGAGTGTATGTAAGGTTTTCCATTCCTTTTACTCAGAGAGCACGTCCGTCTTGAGAATCTGGTCTACATGGTCAATTTTTATGTACATTTTCAAATAAACCAAACCACATCACGACTCACGACCTCTTATTACTATATCTCGCAAAAAGATTTTCGTGCTATATCCTTTTTTCTAACTTTTGTTGAGTTTTTCGTACTAAGTATATCATTTTTTCTGATTTTTGTTGCCCCCCCTAGCTCCGAGGCTGGCGATGCCCATGGTCCTGGGCAAACTTTTTGGATGAAGGGCCATTTGAAATTATAAATGAGCGACGGACCGCAAATAAAAAGCAGTTTTTCAGAGTTGGAATAATGCGTCGCAGGCGAAATTTTTTTAGAAACATGGAATAACTGATACGCAACATATTTAATTAGCGCCGCAGGCGAATTTTTTTTACAAAACAGTATAGTAGTTTTATAAAATTCATGACATGATGAGAAAACGAGGGAAATAACGTGATTCTTCGGAAACTAGTTGTATATAAAGTACTGTCACTCATGGTTTTGGTAAAAAAATCCTGGATCCGCTAGTGTCCCAACCATCTCAACTTACTAAACTCTTCTTACACTTAACGAATTAATAAATTCGTAATTGTTTTATACCATATTACACTATGTTTTTTTAGTTCCTATTCTTGGTATGTTCTTGGTATTGGGTATTGGGGCTGTATGATGATTAAAATTTGTGATTCACTCAAAATGCTGAGACCCACTTGAAGACGAAATCTACTTGAGATTTTGCGTAGCAAGATAACCCACTAAAGGAAAAGCCACATAGCCACTGCTATCAACTGCTATTATCTTTTATAATATACCTAGCTTCCTAACATTATGGCATTGACGACGAAAAAAAAATTACGTATAAAAAATCGATGCAAAAAAATGTTTTCTTTAGATCTCCCGCTCTTCCTCCCACTGACACATTTATGATTCCCTTGCATATGATTGGTTAAAATTACACCAATCGACAATAAACACAATCTTGGAAAATTATGTTCGCATTTTATAGACAACTTCACACCAGTTGTGTATTGTCAAAATATTGTTATCGTGTGGCGAGATTTGAAATGGCAAAATACCCTTAGTTCAAAAATTTACCACGCGCGGCGCTAGTAATTCTTTCATGTCTCTTACCTACTCCTATATCATGACATTGTCAGTAAATTGTTCTATCTATCTATTCTATATCCTCACGCCACCTCCCTTGCGGGGTAGGCAGAGAGAACGGATCGCCAGACTTTCCTATCCTGACACACACTTCGGACTTCCATCACATTCATGCAATTCCTCATACATATTCTCCGATTACTTTTACTCAAAACAGGTCCGTCCTTGAGTATCTGGTCAACATGGTCCAGCCATGTGGTTCTTGGACGGTCGCGTTTCCTTACACCTCTTCTTTCACCCTGATAAATTTTCTTCGTTATTCTTTCATCATTCATTCTCTCCACATGACCCAACCATCTCGACTTGTTCACTTTCATTTTAGTCACAACATCCTTTTTACATTCACTCAACTCTCTAATCATTTCTTTCATCGTTCATTCTCTCCACATGACCCAACCATCTCAACTTGTTCACTTTCATTTTAGTCACAACATCCTTTTTACATTCACTCAACTCTCTAATCATTTCTTTCATCGTTCATTCTCTCCACATGACCCAACCATCTCAACTTGTTCACTTTCATTTTAGTCACAACATCCTTTTTACATTCACTCAACTCTCTAATCATTTCCTTCCTTATTCTATCTCTCAATGTTTTTCCACACATTCTTCTCAATGATCTCATCTCGACAGCATTTATACTTGATTCATCCTTCTTCAGCCATGTCTCACTTGCATACATCAGTGTTGGTACCAGGATGGCGTTGTGCACCAACAACTTTGCCTTTGTCGATACGTTGCGACTTTTGAAGTGTGTGTCAGGATAGGAAAGTCTGGCGATCCGTTCCCTCTGCCTACCCCGCAAGGGAGGTGGCGTGAGGATATAGAATAGAACAATTTACTCTCTGCCTACCCTGCAAGGGACGTGGCGTGAGGGTATAGAATATAGATAGATAGAACAATTTACTGACAATGTCATGATATAGGAGTAGGTAAGAGACATGAAAGAATTACTAGCGCCGCGCGTGGTAAATTTTTGAACTAAGGGTATTTTGCCATTTCAAATCTCGCTATCGTGTGATGTTAGCTGTTGACGTTTTACAATAAAAACATATTAATTCATTGAACATATTATTTAGGTGGCAAAGCTTTCTCGGGATCCCATATCATTTAAGGTATTGTTTATTAAATATTATTGCACTTTTGGCTATTTATTTGTGTTGTCGTTCGTATTATTCTCTACTTGATATGGGTACTTGAATGTAAATGTAACAAGCCTAGTTTCCTATTAATTTATTGTATGTAGTAATTTACTTGCTCGATTATTATGTTTACATAACGTTCTGGCAGCCCACACATAGGAATGAAATATGTTTGCACATTTTTTTATCAAAATGGTGATTGTTTTGTGATGAAGGCATTTGTCGTGAATTACAAAATGGATCGTGACATCACGGTCCTACATTGCTCATTAGTTCCACTGCACCAGTACGTATATTATAATAATTGTTACCGAGCAGCAGCTGTAACAGTAATTCGATATTATTGATAATGCGTCTCATAAATATAGTATTTGGTCTGCATTTTTTACTCCATGTTTAATCACCATTGTGTACCTACCTATATCATTAACAAGTGTCTATTTTGATATCATCAGGCACTATTAAGAAAGAATACATATTATGCTACATCCTTTTTCTCATCAGCCTGTTTCTCTCTGCTGATGTATATAGGCCTCTATCAGATTCCTCATAGTTAACTAATTTAGCCCCCTATAGTAAGGATCCATCTGTGTATAAAACATTTATTTATAATGGCATTGGCCAGTTCACTGTGTAAAAGACATGGGTGTTTGAAACTTTGATCTCATTTTTCTCAACATTTTGGTCTTGTTGCTCTCGGGTGACAAGATGTCAAGAAGAATTTCTTGTGTTTAGTTATTTACTATCGTTCCTTCTTACTATACATAAATTGGGTGCTTAGCAGGCGATGATGGCTCATGAATCATAAAATAACATTTGTAAAGGATAAGGAGAGTATTACAACAACGGCACTGTCTTGAGATTCAGTTGAACACTTCTGCAATGGTTCTGTTGAGATTATAGAAATACGCAGATAGAATATCCAATATGAATATTGTTTCTAATTTCATAAATATACATACCTACAGAAAAAGATATACAGAACTTTCTGAGAACAAGCATTTAAAAGAAGGATCACATTTCATTGCATGATGCATAACTTAAATATCTGATAAAGTTTATACATACATATATGTAAACAACACAATGTAACTACCTATGTATAGTTATTATTGTTTTATATACACATATGTATTATAATACAGTAAAATAATATTATGTAGGTATATATGTATGGGTTTGTAGTGTAGTGTTATCTCAAACTATAAATGAATTATCACGACTTAAATTGTACACTGACTAATGATTTCATTATTATGAGAACATTGTTTACATTGTATCACTGATATCACACCACCTACTGTATCACTGATATCAGAGACGGGCAGAACTTTATTTATTTACCTACCCTTACGCTTCCCAAATTTTCCTATTAAAGCATTTTACTTTAAAAGAACACTTGATTTATTTTGTAGACTTTGCCATTACTTCGGTATATAATAAAAGTGCATTACAGTGGAGTCGCCAATCCGGCACTTCAGTTCATCGACACGTCCAGTAATCTGGCACCCTAAACCACTGCTCTCCCCACCCCCGCTCCCCGCACTCAATTAATGGTTACATATTTTTTTGATAAATTTGTTTAGTGAGATGATTGTCACATTGAATTATGCAGTAAGTAAACACATGTCTGCTTATTCCAACATACATAATATTATGTGATGCTTTATTTTATTTACATTGAATTTCCCTATACAATCTAGTAATCCAAACTTTCCAATAATCCAACACCCTCTGCTATTTAATAGTGCCGGATTAGTGAGACTCTACTGTATTTTCAAACCATTCCCTATTTTCACAGAACGCCTATTAACTAGTACCAATATACATAACACTTACTTACCTTATCTTTACAAGATATTATGTTTGATTTTTTATTTTATATTTTTTTAAAGAAAGAGAATCTAGGCTTGCGTACTCAATTCCAAATACTTTCATGCACACTTCACAGTATGCTACGAGCTTGCATTGTGAAGTGCAGAATAAATGGTCAGCACTGAGTTCTATTAATATTATTACCAATATTATTCACAACTGGTGTTCCAAGGATATTTAAAAAAGTTGAACAGTTTTATTAGAGAATCCTACCACTATGTAAGTAAGTATGTATTGTTTCAGGGTTTGTAGCCATGGGTGATGAGAATATGGATCCCTGTGAGTGTATCTGGAATCATGAGATGGCCATGCGCCGCCTCTTATCATTTGTAAGTATAGCAATTATATTATTGTTTAGGTAGGCACTTTCTAATTTAACTCATAAAGTGAAATATTCTTACATCTCCTCTATCAATCATAATGCCAGTATAAATATACACAAGTGGGTGGTTGTGAGGGAAGCACGAATGTGTTGAACATAGAGCATTTTAGTATTATGCTTTTTCTCTCTCTGCCTACCCTGCAAGGAGATATAATATATACAGAGATATAATTTCTAACCTTTTACAATAACTAACTCATGTACACTAGTAGAAGTTTATCTTAATAGCTGGTATTTGTTATTACCAAATGTAATAAAACTAAATGAATTGTTACCTAATATAATGTGGTTTATAGCTTCGTCAAGGGCAGGCATATTGCACTGACACAGAATGTATAGATGAAGTGCCAAGTCTCGGCCAATCTACAGAGTCAGCAGACAATTTTGTCCTTATGAGTGTGATAATGTTATTTGCTGTAATTTTATACACTCTAAGACCAAGGCGTGGGAGATCAATGGATGAGAAGCGCCCTCTACAGGATCAGGTATGAATCACATGACTATAACAAGCAGTGTGTTATAATATAACAAGAGTGTGGTAGTAACATGATTGTAATATTCTTCCAGGGACCCAGTGGTCTTCCACCCCCTCCCCCACCCCCAGCAGCTCCCACCAACTAATGGACTCCACAGCTGACCAATAACAACATGGGTCGCAAGTCTTAATGCCAAAAACATTCAGCTCCTTCCATATTCACTTAAAACAATTAACAATAAACTAATTCTGCAGCCATCATTGGGGTTAGCTGGAAGAGATTACAGCATTGCAATAAGCTGGCCCCAGTGAACAAATGTCTGTTGTCTCATTACTTTAATTTAAACCTGTTTCTGTATTTTGTTCAGTTTAAGTATAAATTAATAAATAAAAATAATCTATAAAGCATTCACATATCAAATACTATTTTATTATTGTTGGGAAAATTTGACACGTGATTTGAAATGCACTTAATAATACCTGCACTGTATATTATATATTATAAGTTGATGTTGTTATCCATCATACAACATAGTATTTGTTAAAGCAGTCATTCTAAAACTATCCTGCTGAATATTGTAAAATATTTGAAGTTTGTGTATTCTTCCTTTTTTTATTGACAACGAAGAATACCAATACTAAGTATAGATATTTTAATTACATCTTCTGATTCATCGTATAGTCTGTAGGGCAATGGGGCAAAAAAAATTGTTGGAAATTCCTCTCTTAAAATAATTCACTAGATTGTACTCCAAGCTGTCCCGTTAAACACTCATTAACTCCTCCAAATAAAATGTCATGTGGATGTCCTCCGATATTGCAGACTAATTCATGTATTTGTGTAGTTTTCCCTTAGTGTGTTTCTGACAATTTGAACGTTATGTTCCATATTGAGCTAAGTGCAACATTACATAATGTGGTAACATGACCTGAAGCTGATAATAATAATGTAATTAAAGTATAGCAAAACATTCTAGTAAAATAACATTCTGGTGTATTATATTTGTACCTCCCATACAGCTTTGTATTGAGGTATCTTTGTACCGACATCAATCAATAATGAATACATCATGAATGTTGTACTCGTAGCCGTTCATTTAACTTTGTAACTGTCATCTTAAAAAGCATGGTAGTGTTTGTAAAATATGGTTAAAAATTCACCGACTGAATCCTTGAGAAAAAATATTGATTAGCTACAAATGTTTGAAGTTAGAACAGAAAACTTGGAGTTGTTGGTGTCTAAAGAAGATGAGTAGACTTCCAGGAGTCATTTAATACTTTAATTATGTGAATTAATTTTAGTAGACGCACTTCCCTCCATTGACTATACAATGTCTTTATGTTCATTATTCAAGACCTATGGATATATACATAGAATTCTTTTTTCTTATTGGCTTCAGGGATTGGTCATTGTCTCCATCATTTGACGTTTATTTTACACGCTGAAGATTATTATGACAATCTTTATAGAAGCAATAATGTAATCCCACCAGCCGTGAGATCTATATAGTTATTGTTTTCAAGTTTAATATTTCGCACCACTCTTGAATAGGAGATACTTTGTAAACTTTGCGTAAAAATATTTATGCACATTTGAAATATGACGGTTGCACACTTTTTTTAGCTGCGATGAAAACTCTCGTTTGAGAGAAAAATAAGGAGTATTTATGAATCGTAGTATTACATTGTATTTTATTATAAAATGGTTCTATAGAATTTACCATTCTCAAGTTCATAATTTATAAAAATATAATTTTTCACTGGTGCTAAACTGTATTATTTTAGTATACTTATACCTAGTTTTTATTATTTATTATACTGCATACCTATATATTATGTAATTTGATTATCTTTTTAGATTTAACAACATATTCATTCTTTACTGAAACTATAAATACATATAATGTATATATCATTCCAGGTAAATCAATCAACAACTTCTTTGATAATCTTGTGAAAGTAAAAACACCAGCCTGCTAAAATGACAATAAATGCAATTACATACTATTTCTTCATGACTTCACAACTATGTCAGTCATCTATGAAAAAAATATCCAGGCTTATGTTCTTGTGGTCAAATTTTATTCGTTCAATATGTATGTTGTAGTGGCCTCATTTGTTATTTTGAAGGATAATCTAAAAGGTTTTTCAGATTTTTTTGTGATAACATGTCATTCAATTAACATCTGAGATTTAGGTAATTATTATTAAATTGTAAGGAGTGTAGGTTGGTGTGTTGTGTAATAATAGGTGTGTTGTAATATTTCCTTTTATAATCATCATGTTTCCAGTGTGATGAAAATTAGAAAATATATATTAATTTCTTTTGATTTAGGGAATTTTGTGATCAGTAAGCACAAATTTGAGTTTTCTCATTTATCGTCATTTAAATCATTGTTTATATCTTCCTAGTTACTACACTACTGTTTTTGTTTGTAAATCCACCCCATGATGTGATGCAGAATAATTCTGCTAATTTGGAGATATAATTAATGAAACAATGTTAATGTTTTCTACTCACCTGTGATTACTTTTCCTTTTATTTAATAAACACATTTGTTTGTCAAACCAATATTGTCTTCTAACTGAATTTCCACATTCCTATGTCGTCCACCGTAGTGTAGTACTTTCCACAGACTTAATCTCATAGATTATGATTTGTAACAACTTTTGACAATATCATAAAGGCGGTTAAGTTACTTACCACAAGTCAAGATAAACTCACCCATTGTAGTACATCACTACCTCTGTTTTATATTCTAATTTTTACAATAAATATTATGTATGATTGAAACAACGTGAAAACAAGTGGAGAATTAATACACAAAAGATTTATTGAAAATATTTACTATGACTTGAGTTTATTGAATAATTCCAAAATAAAACATGCATTTAATAGTCACCATAATAATTCATAAAACTGCTTTTAAAATCATCCTAAGTATGTAACGGAATAATTCAGGTATAAAATATCATTTAAAAAAGTACATAATACTATACATATTATGTTATTAAATATTTTATGTATATAGTAGTAGTATCCTATAGGTACACATACTATATATAATACTACCATTTTTATATAATTCCCCAGTACATTTGCCTTTGGTTACTTTTCCTATTAAATCCATGTACAATACAATACAGACAGTAAATACAAAAATTGAGTCCGTTTAATGACTACACAGTAATGTTATTGATAAATAATATATAACCAGTAGTCCAACTTACACAATGCTTAAGGAACAAATAATAAATCATACTGAACAATTCAGTACAAAGAAATGATATATTATGTATGCTGCGTGGAGGAATATCAAGTTGTGTAGTTTTAATTATAGTTGTCATATTGTAATTTGTATTGAATATGTAAATACATTTCATGGGCTTAACATTCATAAGGTGCATTACATATTTGCAGATCATTGTACATGATTCACAAGAACAAGTCATGCCGTTCTAAATAATTAATTTGATGTGTCTTGAATCTTTGCTACGATATCTCTCACTTTATTAATCACACTAGCCATTTTCTTGTACTTGCCAGTTGAATCTGGGAGATTTTCAAAATTTATAACATCACTAACGTCTTTGGCAAATTTTTCATTGGCTGGTAACTTAATGAATGGAGAAGCAACATTCAACATGGGAGTACCTAAATTTGTCTTACGTATGCAACCCACTGTCGGAGTGGAGGAAGTACTCTCCATGGAAGCGGGAGATGATGGTTTGGATATATTGCTATTTGTTGCATCATTATTAACTTGACTCTCTGGACACGACACATCTGGAAATATTTCCGCTTTGTTTAATATTTCGCTTTGAGAAGATTCTGATACGCAGGCAGGTGAGCTGGCTCCAAGGGCAGCTAACAATTGTTTTTTGCGAATTTCTAAATCGTCCAATGTCAAGTTATCATCCTGTAATGGAAAATAAAATAATACATAATTAATTTAAGCTCAAACTGTATATGGGTAAGGCCGTATTTTTTTCCACATTTGACGCATGAAAAACGTGCCACCAGATTTCAGGAAACCCGTTGCACCCAATGTTATAATTGTGATTTATTTTCATTCTTTGTCTATTTCGCTATATAATTTCAATAATTTATTTACCATAAAGGTTACAATTAATATAAATAATCAACAAAATAAAACCAAAACGGGGGAATTTTAGTGGAAAAACGCCTTGTCACAAATAAAAATCGTCAACTTTTTTCTTCATTGTAAGAAATCGTTAACATATAATTGAAAAATTCTTTTTCTATGAAACAGGTGTAGTTCAAAGGTATAATATCCTTTAATTTCAGAAATTTAGTCTAAATACATAGGGTAGTTTTCAGACTCTGAAAAAGTGTACCAAAACACTTCTTTTACGTTACCCAAATATTAATTTTCTATTATAATAAATCGAAATATTAATCGTCGAATTGTGTTTTCTAGACAAGTAATCCTTCACCTTACTGTAAGAGTACATTTCCCGTCAAAATTTAAGTGATATATGAGGGTTTTGTGTCCAAAAGTGTCGGGAAAAAATTTGGTTACACAATTTTCAAAAAATTTCGAAGTGGTTATCACAGTATGTTTACCATTTTATCAATGAATTCTAATATTATGCTATGCGTATACACCTACAGTTTTTTATGAAATATATTGCAATACCTATTTTCATCTGCTTTGGATTTTATGTTGAATTTACTGCTTTGTAAACCGTGATTATGTTACTTTTATGATACTTTTATGTTACTTATGTTACGTATCGTAAAAAAATACTTATGTTACGTAACGTAAGTACACTGTAAAGCTGGTGATACACAAGATCATCACATTTATATAATTAAAAGTACATTTAAATTCTCTCAATAATTTTAATACTCGTATATTTTGTGAACGTTTCATTTGGAATTTGCAAATATAATAAAAATATTAAATTTAAACAACGTTTTATTATCATTTTATGTTCTTGTATTACCCACTACGCGTGAGGTTTATTTTTATTGCCATTCAAGGGCCAATATTAACACCACACAAAAAAATCAGAACTACCGGGCATTAGTATTTTTCAAACTACAATTTAACTGCACTGTCAAACATGTCGGCCTTTAAATTAAAACCTTCTCCATTATCTCCATTAGCAGTTTTACGTTTTTCGTAATCTATCATTTTTTAAAAATATTTAGGTCAGTACGTACAAAATTTGTATAGTTTTTTACTGTTTTCGTATGAAGAAATAATATTTTAAGGGTTGATTTCATATATGTGGACTTTGGGAATGTAATTAATATTCGCAGCTTCAAAAACTTCTGGTTTCCGAGGAAAAGATTATAGTGGCTTCGGCGCTCATTATGTTCTAACGGGGAACGGTATGGGGCTCCTCATATTTCTATAAAAAAACTATCACTGTGCATCCAGCTTTACAATGGTTTAATGTTACCTTTATGTTACTTTTACGTTACCGTAACCAGAGCTGGGCGGTACTCGAGTACAAGTACTCATACATTGTACTTTGAGTACTTTTTGTGTACTCAGTACTCAGTCACGAGTACATTTATTTATATGTACTTGTACTTGTATTCGGCGCATTTTAGACCAAAAAAAATACTCGAATACTTTTCCAAGTACTCGAGTACATTTCAAGTACTCGAGTACATTTCAAGTACTCGAGTACATTTCAAGTACTCGAGTACATTTCAAGTACTCGAGTACATTTCAAGAACTCGAGTACATTTCAAGAACTCGAGTACATTACATACTCATATCAGCTTTAATGTTTTTAATCATTTGACTTACTCTTTTGTACTTTGTTATTTTATGTTTTATCCTACATGTGACCTTGAAATATTGTACTGTGGTTAGTATTGCTCCAGAACTGTCGCCTAGTATGGCAATAAAATCCATTGCTTACTTTTGTTTTTGTTGTAGTTATTACTGTTTTTTTTTTATAATAAATAAATGGGGTGTAAAGGTAGAATGCCTCCATGCTGGTACACCCCGGGCAACGCATTCCTTAATGCGGCTAAAGTTCTACCACGATAGCAAGCGACCAAAGTACAAGTGAAAAGTGAAAATTGCAATGAATAAGTCTAATCTGAAGCGAACCGTTACAAGATCTTGCTCAAACAGCCCTTGTCAGGGCTACTCGACGAAGAACATTGGCAACAATGTCCGGATCCTACAACTAAACATCGAGGGTATTAGCAAGGCTAAGACTGAATATCTCCAAAGACTGACAACTGAGAACAACACTGACGTAATATTGCTGCAGGAAATGCATACTGCAAATGAGGAACAACTCCTGTCCAGGGGAAGGCTGCAGGGATACACCCTGGCCGCTGCACTGCACCATCGTCAATATGGCTGCGCTACTTACATCCGCGAAAACATCCGAAACTGGGCAGTGGTGCACACCTCAGACGTAGATGACATATCAATCATAGCTGTTAGGATCAATGAACTCACTGTGGTAAACGTCTACAAACCTCCAAGCCGCTCTTGGCCAGAGAATATGTTCCCGAACATTGTGTCCCATCCTACTGTGCTCATGGGAGATTTTAACTGTCACCACACGGACTGGGGGTACCAGAGCGAAAACCTGGAGGGGGAGAAGCTTGTGGAGTGGATGGATGTGACCAATCTGCAGCTCATATTTGATGCTAAGGAGAGGGGCACCTTCCGCTCTGCCAGGTGGAACCGCGACTATAATCCAGATCTGTGCCTTGTCACCAGGGACGGCTCGGGTAGATCCCAACCTATTTCTCGTACCGTGGCCGGGGACTTTCCCCATAGTCAACACAGGCCTGTGATGGCTACGATTGGACACACACTCAAAGTCATACACTCCATACCAAAACCCCGATGGAACTTCCAGAAGGCGGACTGGGCAACTTATAAGACCATCTTAGACAACGAAATTGAGACCCTAGATCCACTCCCTACCAACTATAAAAAAATTGTGGACCTTATACTCGCCACAGCGAAGAAAACAATCCCCAGAGGCTTTCGAAAAGCGTATGTGCCGGGCTGGAATGAAGAGTGCGAGAGACTCTATAATGAATTTCTGAACACTTAAAATCAAAACGTAGCGGACCAACTGCTAGAGTCTCTCGACACAGCCCGAAAAGATCGCTGGTCTACACTGATGGAGAGCTTAGACTTCAAGCACTCAAGTCGAAAGGCTTGGGCTCTCCTTCGGAAGCTGGGTCAGAGCCCCTCCCAAAATCGCCCAGCCCGTGCATCTGCGAACCTTATAGCAAAATTTGTACAATGGTCGTGTGCATACGAAAGAAGAAGAAGAATGAAAAAATGTAATGAAATTTGGTGTTTCATTGGTCAGTGATGTACTCGGTACTCTGTACTTGTATAAGTACTCGAGTACTTATTACTGAGTACTTGTACTTGTACTTGAGTACATTTTGTGTACAGTACTTGTACTCAGTACTCGAGTACTTTTTGCCTGTACTCGGAACAGCTCTGACCGTAACATAAAAGGACTTGTTACTTTTATGTTACATGTGGAAAAAAATACGGCCTTACCCATATATGTCAGTATGTAACACACAATATTAATGTTGTCGAGGCTTACTTGAAAATCAGATAATGACTGAGAATCTTCATTTGGTGACTCCAGAGGTAGTGGAGTACCGGAGGGGGAGGGGGACGGTGGTAAAGGTGGAGATGGGAGATTTTCAGGTGGAGGCGGAGGTTGCTCAGGAGCAGGTTCTGTGGGCGGCGGTGGTGGGGGGGGCGGGGGAGGTGGGGGCAGAAGTAGCATGTCTGCAGTCAACACGGGAGGGTACACTGGGGCACCAGGGTGATCTGAAATAATACATACATGTCAAGTTAAACATATTATGCAATTTATTTATCGTTTGGCAACGCAAAGTATTGTCACATCGTTATAGTCTATATGTATAGACCAATGGCTACATAATGAATGTTTAGGTGAGAACACAACTTATCATACCATTATCTAAGTCCATGTCTGCTTGATGAATGTCATCATCTGCTATTTTCTCAGAATTTGAGTGATTCAATGTGAGTTTCTTTCTCTTGTAAGCCTCTGCCTTCCTCGGAGCCAATCGTTTCAACATTGCCTCCTTACTGTCATGCTCCGACATTGGAGGACATCCATACATGTCACACTCCTACAAATAATACCACACTCTACTATCATCTGTGGGTAAGACAAAGAATTGTAAACAAAATAAATTAATTCCAACTAACATCAACATATCTTGAACTAAATGGTATATTGAATCCTGGGAAATCTAATATCTTTTTAATATCGTATTTATCTTTAGATCCTTCCATTGCTATTTCACCCTCCTCTTCTTCAGGATCTGCTACTTTGTTTCCCTGAAGACAAGAAATATTCGACTTCAATATGATTGAAACAGAAATGGAATTACATAGTGTCTAATACAATATTATCACACTGCGTATGTATTTAAACAAGACAATATTATTTTCATTCAACTTTGTTGTATACCTACTGGTAGTATTTCTGTAAAATTAAATCACATCCATAGTAGACAGGTGTTTTAACATTAAAAAAGGGGGTATAGCGTAGATAATTGTCGGAAAGCTGGAAACTATTTGATTCCCTTCATTAACATGCAAATAAGGTTTCTTGAAGTTTGCACCAATTTTCCGCTTGTGCTAAGTACAGGGTGACCCATAAACCGAAAAAATAATGTACTTTTTTCAGTTTTTCAGTAATAACTTCTAAACTATGCTTTCTACGAAAATTGTGTCTTTTTATAAATTAAAGTACATAATATTCTGCGTCGTTTGAGCATAAATACTTCTTTGTACCTCAAAAATTATTGTGATACAGACACTGTCAAGTACATACTAATTTTCTGAACAAATTGAAATATTCGTATTTTTCACTTTTGTTGTTGAATAACTCCCCAACTCAGGTATTTACGGTAATATTTTACTAAAAGTATTTGATTGTGGGTCAATTTTCTCTAACTTGTGATTAAAAGTTTAGACCTACGGCACACAGTTAAGGATGCACAGGTATTTAGAGAGAGACGAGTGAAATAAAGAAATTTATTAAATGATAGATTTAGATATGTTAAAGTTAAGCTAATTTAAATTTTACGATTTCATTTTATTAATGTATAGTTTTGTCAATTAAAATCTGATTTTTAATACTGTTACGCCACTGCCTAATATTTTATATCGAAAAGAGTATTTTTTTTACATTCATTGATTTTATTAAAATATCTCCTAAACGGTAAGTGTTATGAAAAAATATTTATCTCACAATTTATCTACAATAATTTCTCTATATTACATTTGAAAAATAATTTATCTAATTTAAATACTAAGTGAGGTAGAATTGATTAAAAATGGTATATAAAAAATAAGTTCATACATGCCGTCACTTTTTGTTAAATTACTTCTAAACCAAGCGGTGTAGCGTAAATCCATTAAATCGCATTTAAAGCTAAATAAATTTCCTATAAATTAAGTGTAATAAAATTAATTTGGGAGTTGTAATAAAAAAGTACTAGATGATCAATATCAATATTTAGTAAAATAATTCAACGCTTCCCATACAAAATGTTCTTACTTAGCAATGTGCCTCTACACAAAATCAACTTTGATTATCTAGTACTTATATACGTACGAAAAATACGAATATTTCAATTTGTTCAGAAAATTAGTATGTACTTGACAGTGTCTGTATCACAATAATTTTTGAGGTACAAAGAAGTATTTATGCTCAAACGACGCAGAATATTATGTACTTTAATTTATAAAAAGACACCATTTTCGTAGAAAGCATGGTTTAGAAGTTATTACTGAAAAACTGAAAAAAGTACATTATTTTTTCGGTTTATGGGTCACCCTGTACTTAGCACAAGCGGAAAATTGGTGCAAACTTCAAGAAACCTTCTTTGCATGTTAATGAAGGGATTAAAACAGTTTCCAGCTTTCCGACAATTATCTACGCTACAAAGCTAAATTTCCTGGGCTATAGGGTTCCAAGTTAATGTTAATGATAAATATCATAATATTATATAAAAAGAATTTGATTACCGAGGAGTCAAACATATTGATCCCTGAATGAGTGATCTTAGCATTGAGTAACCATCCCGGAGGATATCCTAGTATCCTCATTCTGTACACATGCTGTGGGATCTGATGTCGCTCAAGTCCTAAAGCCTTGCGGAGTTCTCCAGATATTCTGCCAGCCACAAAGTCACATTCCCTCTTCCCAGTCTTGTTCTGGTCCTCCAGGTGGTAACGCCTGTTCCAACAATCAAATATTCACAAGTCAACATAATATTTTGTCAGTCAGCTTTGCAATCATCAGTGGTCTGCAATGGCTAATTTATATTGTCATACAGATATAAGAAATCAAATATCTGTATTCCATTCTTTAAGAGAAGACAAATTATAAATAATACAATACTATGTAATAAAGAAATTGTTAGCTTGCACTTTACTGACTTTAATATATAGATTATGGTAAATTAATTCATCTCAAAGTTTAGAGTTAAAAGTCATATGTCATAATGACTACACAGTCATACTAAATGTCAGTCAGTATGGATCATGTATAGAACATAGAGTGTAGGTACCTACTCACATATTAGATTTTTGTTTAGCTTCTTTCCTTCGCTGATTGATTCTGTTGAAGTCTCTACTGAAAGGACAGTCACGCAGAGTGTGATCTCCATCACAATTAAAACATGTCTGAACTCTGTGGAATGTTGGCTTCTCATCTTTACTATTGTTATTACTCTCATCTTTGTTATCCAGTACATCAAATTTCTAAAATAAACAAAGAATGAATTCTATAGTATGGTAAATAATTTGCAGTCACTTTTTCATCATTTCCTTTTACCTACTTACCTTTACATATGTGGGAACATCCCGGTTGCTATAGATTGGCACATCCGCAGGTGATGTGTCGATACAAAACATGTCAAATGAATCTTTACATTCTTCTTTTACTTTCTCAGGCCAAATATTCAGTTCGTCTTCATAATCTGAATCGCTTCCCTCGATTGATCCAATATTCAATAGTTTATGAAGATATTTCTTTATTTCTGATTTAAAATTCTTAGCGATGTCCTTATCATAAAACTTTATACTTATCAATGGTTTTTTTTCTTCAGTTAATTTTACAGGGAAGTTGGTTGATTGGCTGTTACTGTCATATTCCATGGAAGTAGTTGTGCAAGGACTCTGTGTCCCATTGTCTGTAATACAGGGCTCACCTTTGTTACTCGTGTCATTTTCATCTTCCTGTACACTATCTATAACTAAATACTTTGAATCCCCAATATCTAAGGCACAATTACTAACTTTCACTGGTAATTGAACACACTCATCTTCTGAGCTTGTTTCTATTTCACCATTTTCTAGTTCAAAAATCATATCATTCATTCTAGATTTGCGTTTCTTAGACATTTTGACTGAATGATTGCGTAAATGTATTATTTAATACAGAATTACCGACTCATATTCACAAAAAGACGCCAGACTAGATCGCGATAAAGCCACGAAGAAATTGATCCCCCATTTGTTACTTTTCTTAAAATGTCAATTGTCAAATCATCTTCTTCCTTCTTTTTAATACTATGAATACTATCAACTATTTTTCTAGCGACTGACTCCACGGTGGGCTGTAACATCGACGAAAAAATAATCCTTAAATATCTTAGTATTTTTTCTATAGTACATCGTTCTAGTATTTTTATGCCGATAATTTAGTATTCTTGCTCTCCAAGAAATGGTCACACATCATAAACTTAATATATGGTCACACTGAACGTAACGTCAAAGTCACAGAACACATATACTCTCTAACGAGAGAAGAATGCCAACTTCATAGAAAATATATGCAAACACGAAAATGACAGATCTCATCTAGCTTTCTCTCTCATTCATTTCATGCCCACATAAACAATGGCGCCTTGATAAATCGATTATTGAGGTTTTATATGAATCAATACGCATTAGCGATTAAAAATAGTTGTACTCTAATACAAAAGCGGGACATATCCATATATCCCATTTTTACACTACAATACAACTATTTAATCATTAATGCGCACTAACCCTTTGGAAATAAGTATAATAACCAAAGAATTAAAATGCAGCAGTAGGTAGTATGACATTGGCATTTATTGTAAGTAAATAATACACACATATTGTATAAACATTACGTAGAGACAATTAAAAAAGATGTTCAAAAGAACCATTAACAAAAATAATACGAAATAATGAGTCTATCAGAGCGTTTCACCAACTTTTTGATTGAGGAATTTCAGTAAGTAAAGAATGCAGTCGCGTGTCAACATTTCTCGTACAAAATTTGTCACGGATGGCTTTTCCGAACCTAAAGTTTGTGAAATCCAGAATATTTCTCACAAAACTATAACACAAAACAAGTTACACGAGTCTCTGGTCTCGACAATAATTGAATATAGAACAAGTCTCCATCATAGAATTAGTCTCCATTTCTCACACACAAACGAGTACGTATATTTCTCCCAAACACAGGATCCCGAAATGACGAATCATATATGTCTCGCAAAAACACAAAAAAGGAGTTTATATTTTACACAAACCTAGTTCAAAACAATGTAATAATACCGATCACGAAACAAATTTTGGAAAGGCGACGCGACAGAAATAGTAAAAAAATATGGCCGCGTGTTGTTTACAAACGGCATTGGCGTTGTATTGCCAGCTTGCAAAATGTAAAAGACTTGTATAATATTTCTCGAAATCTGGTTTCTTAAAAAGAAATAAATATTAATTCACCAATAAAAATATTGCATGATAACATAATAATACATTTATGTTCTTAATATTCACTCTAATGTTAAGATTTCGGAATTATTTTCATAATCAGTAATTCTATTTTTTGCGTCTGTCATACAAATCCCATAAGATCGTGAAAGAGTGAAGAGATGCGATATATATCCCTTACGCATTCCCCGCTGAGCTGCCCAGGCAATACCATGATTATCATCGAAAAGTCCAGCGATGTATTACCAACTACACAATATGCTTGTTGGCAAGTACCAAAACCAGAGTTGACTCAGCCTGGTCAAAGTCAAACGAAGATTTTGTATTTGATCGCGAAAACTATTGAAAATGAAATAACAAATTTCATTTTTAATTACCAGCCGTGTACGCAACTTGACATCGACAAGATAAAATGCAAGTCCTAAGAGAACTTCGTTTATTAAATACATCAATTGATGTAAACGTCTTCAGTGATGTAGAAAGTCCAATTATGTCTGTTATAAGATATTGTTCCAGTGCAGTGGGATCCGATTCGGATATATCTGAAGATTTTGCATTTAAAGTAATAAGTTGTTTAGACAGAATGCACGAACGAATCAATATTGGCCACTGGAAGGATGTACACGTCAATTATCGTCGCTGCATTACAATTCTAAGTTATTACAAGGTAGGTTAAGGTATACATTATTATTGGTTTTTTTTTCAATCAATCATCTTGATCAGAGAGATATCTTGATTCAGCTGGGCTCAGTATTAAAATATCTATTTCTCAAAGGTTTATTCCAATATTTTTTTTTTTCAATATTGTTTCTTCAGGTTGAAACTAATAAGTTAAATAGACTAAATGTGACTAAACAGATACTCAAGTAACAAAAAATAAAAGTTTGTCTCATAAGAACCCAAATGACCTCTTCTATCAGCCTTCTTCATAACAGCTGTAATTAGATATCACAAACACTTATTGGATTGGTGGCTATGGGGTAGGTTTGTGTAGGCAATGGACAATAAATAATATCTTTACTGTTTCAGGTAATATATTTATTAGAGAAGAATAATAACGTACCCAACGACATTCTTACAATGGTTTTTGAAACAATTGATAGAGGACTTCTGTTTGGGGCTCCTCTTACTTCTGGTTGCAACAATGATCTTCTACACCAGAGTGCAAATTTGGTCAACAAATATAAAAATTTGTAAGTCTTTAAAGGGATCTAAATTTGTATGGGTTGTTTTTGATCCCGATCATGCTGGGTAATAAAATAATGAATCATTAAGTTTAGGAATGAGATTCTGATCTCTAGTATTTAGTTGTGTGGTGTGCATAACACCTAACAATGTGTAAACAATATAAAAGACAAGGTAATCACAGATGGGAAATAATGCACTAACAGCAGTGGGCAGAATCTGTTTTCTTGTTCACAACTAGAGATGGCGTTTACTGCTTATTTTCTTTAACGTCGCACGCGTTGTGTTTATATTTATAAACGTTTATATTAAAGGCTATATGTTTATTTCCCTTTACGTAAAAATATAGGCATAATATATAAAAAAAAAAGGAGGCGGTGAGGGGGGTGGGGGTGGGGGGGGGGGGGTGAAGGGGGGCACCCCCCTAGAGAGTGGAATAAGTACCTAATAAAAAATAGGTAGGTAAATATAATTCGTAATTAAAAAAGACTAAAATCTATTTAAACTCCGATATAAAATCGTTATTAATTCTCCAACACAACGCGACGTCCACCCCCACCAAATAAAAAAAGCACACTGAAAATAATAGGGTAATTAAAAAATTAGTCCGCGTAAAACAACGCAAAATATCGATACAAGGATAGTTCGCTTAAATAATTGGGCGTTTAAAATAACACACGTGCAATGTTGTATCGCTGTTGTTTAAATAATTTTTACACAGATGTCGAAGCTATTGCTTAAATAATTATTACACAGATGTCAGGGCTTAAACGTTGATAGCTGTATATTGAAATCGTTAAAACCATTTATTTTTTTTATTTCATAACTTAAACTGCTTATCGTTTAAACGCCATCTCTATTCACAACGCAATAATCAAATTGCTTTCATTTGATTACCAACATCTCCATACTGAGATTTGAACCCATTACCATATGGGACTTGGGTAATGAAAACAGCGAAAGTTGCCTATACAAGAACAAATAATATAATTTTTATTTGGTGTATGTCTAGGGTTGCCAGACATCTCGGTTTTACGTCTCGTGTCCCGAACAATCCTCTCGGGACGCCTAAATGTCCCAGTTTTCAGAAAAGTAGGTATATTTTTGACATTTTGTGGTATTTTTGAGTTTATACATATATATATGAAGAACCGTGTAAAACACGGTCGCGGTTTGATTTCCATGAAATCTGGCAACCCTATGTATGTGTTAAGTAGGCACATTCCACTATTGACTACTTTTCATACAATTTCAGGAAAAAACATAAAAATGAACCTGAAAACATAATCCATGATGAAATACCAATATGTTACAAAGACGACCCTCTGGATGATTACGTTGAAGATGAATTTAATTACAAAGAAGATACTAGAGAAATAGAGACAGCAAGTTGTCCATCAGTCGAGACATTTTATAATAAATATTTCTCAACACATACTCCAGTGATCCTCAGAGATTGCATCGACCACTGGCCAGCTATAAAGTTGTGGCATAACATGAATTATATCTTAGAAAAAGCAGGACATAGATTAATACCCGTGGAGGTCGGCTCGAAGTATACAGACTCTAACTGGACTCAGAAACTAATCACGATGAAGGAATTTATTGACAATGCTATACTAACAAAACCTGCAACTATCTCATACTTGGCACAACATCAACTATTCAATCAAGTACCAGAACTGTTGTCAGATATAAGAGAACCTGATTACTGTTGTTTGCGACAATGCCAAGATGAAGAATTAATGGAGGAAGAAACTGATATAAATGCATGGTTTGGTCCATGTGGTACTGTTTCGCCACTTCATTTTGATCCCAAACATAATTTATTAACACAGGTAAGAACATTGTGGTGGAATTGCTATGAAGCAGCTGCTGACTACGAGTGTTTCTCGTTCTGTGTCATACGTACGTGGCTACGGAACATTAATTCAACTTCATTCGCTTCATAGGAATTCCACCATGAAGTATGTGATCCATTTTACAATTTCCTAACATGGCATTGTACTTATGTTTTCATTGCATTATGTTTTGTTTTCAGGTTGTGGGAGTAAAAGAAATAATTCTGTATTCTCCAGACGATTCTAATTATTTGTATCCTCACCCTGATAGTTTGTTAATGAACACATCACAAGTGGATCCCACACAAGCAGACCTGGAAAGGTTTCCTTTATTATCAAGTGCTCGGCAGTACCGCTGCATTTTGAGACAAGGAGAGATGCTGTATATTCCACCCAAGTGGTGGCATTATGTCAAATCAATGTCTGTCAGTTTTTCAGTCAGCTTTTGGTGGTCATGAAAATATATAACATTAAAATATTCATATTCTTGTATATTTATATTTTATTCCCTATCAAGGACATACCTACTCACATTGTAATTTAGACAAAGGGAGATACTCTCATATGATTCACTGTAGACCTCGTAACATTATATTTTAATACGGTGCTTTTAGATTTCTCGATGGAAAGTTGTCGGGTAGTCTGTTTTTCTTTCATTCTATATGTATTTTGGGGCGCTGAATCCCAATCCGAGGTTTGCCAACAAAATATTGTGACGGAACATGGCGAAATTTTACATTTTTTGCGAATTTTGGATTAGAACTTGCAATCTATCAACTTTTTGTGAGATATCTTTTTAGCAGAATGAGATTACATAAAATTTCCTAAATGTTTGATATATAATTTTTTTCTCTAACATAAATAGCAGCGGAGCTGTCAAGCTCCAAAAACTAGCAAAATTTTCTTGTTATTTTTAAAGTGTAAGAATAGAAAATGTGTGGATAGAGTTCATCTTGTTACCTTTATAACCAAATTTTGAGAATGTTTCTTCAGATTTATGAGACATATTTTTCCTCATTGGAATCAATAAACATGTGGAAAGTTTTTAGGACAAATTTGATTTAAAAATATAGTGAAATGTTGGGTTTAAACATTTTCACCCTAAACAATTTACTATATTTTAAAATAAAATTATTTAAACATTTTTTTCTCAAATATTTCGGGATGTTTTAACATAAAATTTTCGTTAATAGCTTGCCTTGTTTTCTGATTCCAACGAGGTAAAATATGACTCATGAATTTAAAAAAAATTGTTAAAATTTGCTTATGAAAGTAACAAGGTAAAATTTCCCAATACATTTTCGATTCTCGTAATGTAAAACAATACAAAAATTTGGCCATTTTTTGGACCTTGACAGCTCCGTTGCTATTCATTTTAGAGAAAAATTTTATATCGCAATTTTGTAGTAATTTTTACGTACTTTCATTTTGCTTTAAAAGATAACTTACGAAAGTTGTCAGTTTTTGAATTCTAGTAAAGAAATCGCCAGAAAATGAATATTTTCACCATTTTTTGTATTTTTCGCCATGTTCCGTCACAAAATTTTGTTGGCAAACCTCGGATTCGGATTCAGCATCCCAAAAAACGTGTAGAATGAAAGAAATCCCGACTACCCCACAACTTTCCATCGAGGAACTGATTTGTGTTTAAAGTTACTGGATTATTTAAACATTTTTTTCATTTTTCATCTCCAAAGCACGAGCTATGCTCAATTTTGGAGAGTAGTTTTTCTTGTGTTATATTGAGTTGTAGTTTCATTTGTTTTTCTTTACAATTTGTAATTCTATACCCAATAAAAAAATTTGAATTATTTAGTGGTCCTGCTGAAACATGGTATGTGGAATATGGAAATTAAGAAGAGCTCGCTCAAGGTAGAAAGACAAGTAATCCAAATAGAAAACTGGGCTGTAAGTCAGATTTCACCTAGAATATAATGTGATGTGATGAGACGAGGGACTCCAGTGAGCTCCTACTCCTGCAGCACGCCCCTGTAGATACTAGGTACATAGTAATTATTATAATTTCAGTCAACCAAAGGAACGTGTAATAATACAAGAGATCTTTTATATAAATTTGTTTATTAATAAACACATTACATACGCTGCTGAGGTACGAGTATCACTCACTAGAGACAAGCTATCAATTCATAATGGAGACTCTGTGTAATGTTAAAGAAAAGTGATCACAGGAAAACAAAATACAATCATGTAGCATAACAAAAACGATAATAAAATACATACGATAATAAAAAAATTGATGCAAATATAATCAAATTTTTATATACAGTTTGCGAAAAATATACAATAATTTCACTTGTGAATGAGAAGAATAACTTGATTGACGATAAATACAACATCTTACTAGGATGTCTAGTAGAACAATAGGAGAGTTTCATCAAGTGGGGCTACTGCTCCCAAGGATATACAATACAGTAAGTAATTAATACAATTTGTCATAAAAATAACTCGAGGCTACCATACAATTTCAAAATAACAGATGGACAACACACAATGCCTATCATATTATACTAGTACGTAATATTACAGTGGTTCATTTCCCTTATCCCTTAGCAGTAATGTATGGAGAAGCAGACAAAGTAACACAACAATATTATGTGCCTGTTGATCATTTAATTCACAATAAAAATATTTAAGCAAGTTTTTCATTAATAATCTGTATAGTCAGTTTGAGAGTGTCTAGATATTCTAAAACTTTGCCCTTTGCTCTGTATTTGGACCTACTGCCCCCTCACACAACATATTGGATCTTCCCCTGTATTCACAGCAAAAAAAAAAGACTAGGAATTAACTGGTACAATCGCATCTGACAGAACAAAATAATTTTACATACTATCTTGTGGATACACTGTAGCTGATTTGACTCCTCATGAGAGCCGTACATACATTACAATACTGCTAGCACCCAATTAAGTATTATTGACTCACTAATATTTCAAACAATGCAATTTATTTCACATAACATCATATTTTTTATCTGCCCAGCAATTATTACAATCAGAATTGTGCTTATATAAAATATTTACATATTTCCTAATGATTAATTTGGTTCTAGTCCATATGACTACAACATTTTCAAGCAGAAAGCGGTGAATAGCAGTGTTAATTGCCTAAATTCATATTTAGTTCCACAATGTATGTATTTAGGTTGGGAATGTTTTATAGATTTATAAGAGGTTTAATTTACTCAACATAAATATAACAGTACTCAAATTACTGTACAATGTATAAAATCAGAGTTAATCCTTTAGATAGATAGATTAATTTCATTGTGGCTATTCCCAGGATATAAAAATATCTTTGTACATAATAAGTTACCAGCAGAAATATCAATCTTCGTATAACCGTATGGGCCTCAGCTTAGTTAGATGCTTGCTCATGTTATGGCTTCACTATATAAACCACTTTTACAGAGTATAATAATCATTATCATTAAAGGTGGTCGGTATCCCGGTTGGTAATGCGCTCGACTGTTAATCCAGTGGGCGCGGGTTCATTCCCGATGCCAACCTACTACACTTCATGACACAAGCTTTTTGCGAAGTGTATTTGGGTTTATTTCGATAAACCCAGATATATTTTTAAAAAATGCAATTCACTGGCACAATATGTACCATATTTTTAATTAAGGTGTGGCAAGACAAATGAATGAATATACAATCTCCATGATGTTATAATATATGGATTCCTAACTATCATACTGCACAGGTATAAGAATATAGTACATTTCGTTTCATCTGTCTTGTCACACTTTTTGTATAGAATTACTATGTAGCCAGTGGCCAAGTTATATGAAACAAGGAGTAAGTACATAGATAGCTACTCAGAAAAAACTTAAAAAACCCTATGACATAATATATACGTGAATGTGACAAGCAATGACAATAATAATTGTAGATACTGATATGAGAGAAGAAGGTAGATTGCTGGACAGGTGTGATCTATGGAGAGGTAAGTAGGTGCATGTGATTCCTTTGAATGAATATTACAGTAACACAGAATTAAATAATAAAATATGTGATTGGTGCAATGCATATTATTGAATTAAATATCACAAGCTTTGTACATACATGTACACTGTATCAATCTTCTACACATTGTAGTTAGTAGTGGTTTGCACTGATCAAAGTAAACTTTTAAAATGTTAATCTCAACTGCTCATGTTAGCCATATAGAGGTAGTAGGTATCAACATAAAATGATCATCAGCTGCTGTTAAAACGATACAGTCTCATTGTTCAACTCCGATTAACTCCCCGTTACACAGTCAGTGTAATAGCAGATAGCTTTAAATGATGGCTTAGTACAAAAATAGTAATACACATATATAAATAAATATTGTGTGTTATTTGCTTATGGAATTCAAATGGAACAACTTAAAGCAACATTAAGGAAATCTTCAAATCCAATACTGATGACACCCTGCTGCTGTGTGTCTCTAGTACGGAAGGCCTCGGTAAAGCGTTGTACTTGTACACACAATACAATGAACTGATCCACTGAGATTTCTTTCTTAGTCGCTACATCACTCCGTGCAATGAGGAATTTCACAAAATCTGGAGAGAACCTGAACCCCATCTGGCTGAGAGCTGGAAGACAAGCAATTATTATGTTTAATCTACAAGACATTATTTTGATTTTAGCAATTGAATATTGAGTGATTATTGTTGATTAATGATTATCATGTTTATCTACCTGCACCTTGTTTAACTGATACCTTATCAATTTAAACACAACAGTGATTATTTCCTCCAGACAAGCAGTCTATGAAGAATCTGGGGCTTTATGAGGTGACCAACAGGGGGAATAACATTATAAAACAGATTACCTTGCGAGAGTTCAGGTTCCTCTATGTGTCCGGATTGATCTCTATCATATGTATGGAAGACTCTGAGCCATTCATTCACATATCCATACAACTTGGCAAATTCCTCCGCATTGATAGTACCAGAGTGATCCCCATCAAACATACCTGGTGAAATAAATTCATACTCAAGTTAGGTCAGTAAGCATTACTTGCACAACATATGGATTACGTCATGCATCAGAATAACTGGGGAACAGCTGTACGTACCTATCATAAGACGACAGGCTGTTTCCGAGAAATTTTTCCCTTGGGCATTGACCAGAGCTGCTTGAAGTTCTGTAGCTGATATAAATCCCGAGCGATCCTTGTCCACTGCACTGAACCACTGAGCAATCTCAGGAGGAACTCCGCCATACGACTGTTGCAATGATACAATGTACCAGACATTAATTAAACAAACAGCTACATAGCATACAACAGGAACTTGAAATAGTAGCTACCATACACTTATATGATATATACACTATACATTAGACTATGTACACTACTAATACTAAGTGTTGAATCAGTCTTTAATACACCTGCAATCTGCAGGAGGCTCCACTCTCCCCTCGTCCCCTCAGGAGGGAACATATTATTACATACACTACACACTGCATTCCATTTCACTTCACTACGAGTAGGGAAACGTTCTAATTTCATTGGGACTCTCACATGGAGGCAAACTAGAGAGATTAACAACACAGTCAACATTTCCTTCATAATAATAATGGACACCACCGAGTAGCGAGTGTCCTTCGTTTGGAGGAAGTCTGGGAGGTTCCGTATATACAGACACTCTACTTATCTCCGGAGGGTAGTCCTCCATAGGAATAACTTCCAAACTACTCCGCTTCGCCGAGTCTCCCGTACCGCTGTCTTTACACGATGACCTCTCAGATATATTATCAGGGAAGATATGAGTGGCAGTATGGTCTCCATCTGAGGATAAGGGAGCCATCTGCATAGAATCAGCCGGAAACTGAGGCAGAGCATTATTCATTTTCTTCCTAGTCTGGTAAATAAACACAACCCATATGATAGAAGTACCAACAGCACAACACACGACTGTAATAATAATGATTCCCATCATATCCTCTTCATTCACTGCAGACACCACAGGAGGTAATACCCTCAGCTTGGTAGAATCCCTCTCTGTTCCTAGAGAGTTAGTAATGACACACTCGTACAAGCCCTGATCACTCTGTACAGCTCCCACTATGATTAGTAATTGGTCTTCAGCTGTAAAGAAGTGTCTCTCAGTCCTGGAGATGGGGGCTCCATCTTTGAGCCAAGTCAGGGATGGCTTGGGTGAGCCCGACATTAAGCATTCCAATACCACTGAATCTCCAGCTGCGATCTCTTTATTGACCATGGAATTAACAAATGAAGGTGCTTCAAGAACAATAAGACTAGCGTTGGATATAATGACACCAGCTGGATTCTGAGCGGTGCAGCTGTAGACTCCCATATCAGATACATTAGAATTAATTATAAAGAAGACATCATCAGCCGGGATGACGTGCATTCGCCTCTCTCTAGCTGCCGGAAAGTCATTGCCTCCATCCTTCCTCCAGGCTATCTGTGGTGAAGGCTTCCCACTTGCTGAGCATTCTAACTTTACAGTCTCCCCCGTCTTGACAGTGATATTGGAAGGCCTTTTAATAAACTTAGGAGGAATAACAAATGTTATTTTACACTTCTGAGAATAAGTTGTGCCATAATTATTAGAGACAATACACTGATACTTTCCATCATCCCTGCTAGTTATGTTTGGTATTATTAACTCAGATGTAGCCACCACACTGTGATCATCTTTAGCCGACTCATAATACTTGACTAAAGGATTGGTCATGTTGATTGTATTCTTCCTCCAGTGAAACACCATATGTTCATCATTACCAGAGATAGCTTGTTGGTACCTGCTAGAGACAGCTTTGCAATATAAGCGTACTGTATCTCCTTCTATGGCCAGCTGAGTTTTAGGATGTTCTGTGATTCTGGGATTAGGTGAATCATTGCACGTCAAGTTCTCCCTATTGACTTGTATTAAAGGTTTCCCACTGAGTCTAGTAGGATAAGCACATGTGGCCTCCAGTGTTGCTGGACCAGGGATTTGTCTTTTAAGCCACTGTGGTAACCACTGCAGCCTGCAGTCACACAACAAGTTGCCCGTGTTCATATGAAGTTCCTTCAAACTCTGCAAGGAATCGAAAGCATGCTCCTGCACCGAGGTTATATTGTTATTATTGAGATCTAACCGTGTCAACATCTTAAGTCCAAGAAATGCTTTGTTACTCACTGACTTGATATGATTGTTTGCTAAAGAGAACTTGATGAGGCTTCCCAGCTTTGCAAATGGTCCATTCATATCTTCTACTGTCCAAGATATTTGATTATGTGACAATTGTAAACTCTCTAGAGCAGGTGTATGACTGAATGCATTCTCCTCTATACTTGATATTTTGTTGTAGTCTAATTTGAGCTCACGGAGACTGGAGAGGTGCTGAAAGGTACTAGAGAATATTCCTTGAAGTTGATTCCTGGAGAGGTCCAGCTCTTCCAACAGTCCATTGAACTCCCAGCATCCTCGCACAATGGAGGTGATAACGTTGGAACTGAGAGTAAGTGACTTGACTGTATTTAGCCCATAAAGCCATCCCTTGGATATTGTTGATATATTGTTTCTATCTAACTGCAATATACTAATACTTGTCAAACCATAGAATACAGCGTCTTTCATGTCATTCAAGTAATTTCCTCGTAATTTTAATATTTCTAAATTCACCAAACCCTTGAACATTAACGCATCTAACTCCTTGAAGGAATTTTCTTTTAGCTCCAATGTTTTCAAGGAACTATGAAACTGGAATAATTTCTTCGGGATGCTGGAGAGTTTATTATTATTTAGTTTAAGCTTCACAAGGCTTCTCAGATTATCAAAAGCTCCCTCGTATATCACTTTTATCTTGTTGTTGCTAATCAGAAGATTCTTCAATGAATTATTCCGCGGGAAGTTACTGAATGATAATTCTTCAATTTTATTGTTATTTATATTGAAATTCTCTAATGCTGGGAGAGAATGCAATGAACTCAATTTTAAAACCTTAATCTTATTATGAGACAAGCTCAAATTTCGCAAATTCTTCAAGACTCCTACGGAAGGAATAGTGGTAAATAGGTTTTTGCTAAATTTTAAATCAGTCAAATTCTGTAAATGAGAGAGATCGCATAGGAAGGCGTCAGTCAAATCGTTAGAGCTAAGGTCGAGAGATTCCACCCACGATGGAAGAACTTCGAAGACTCCACTCAGATTACCACGCGTGCATGAGACTAACGAAGACAAGCAAGAGCAGTTTTGAGGACACTCCTTCAATCCGGATACGAAGCTGTAACCCCACAGTTGCGTCGCCAACAAACACATCAAAACTCGATACTCCATTGTAAGGTAACACTTGTTAAGAATTCAATTGTCTATTTATACTTCTAGAACCTACGTTATGTCCCGGTCAACAGTCATTTTAATACGGCAGAACAAGAATAAATCAATTACGACAACTCTACTCTTCAAAATTACGCAACTCAACCCGACACTTCTCTCAGGTGCAAAACAACTTCCAAAACCCACAGACGGCCATTTTGAGTTTTGACAATACAACAGCAATGAGCAACATACACATACTTTATCTATGAATTATATAGTGCGTTTTCTATATCTTGGCCGCCGGCGGACATTAGCTGCAAGTGGGGTTGCACCATTGCATTGTTGGTAGCCCTGATTGTCGACTCCACAGGGGTTCGTTCTGGATCCGATAATTTTCATCCGATGAGTCAACGGGCCCAACCATAGCCTCGAACTATTTTCGAAGTGTGTACTGTGTATCCTGTTCTTCTTATAAAATGAACTCTATACAGGGTGTTTGGCAGAACGTGCGACGAAATGATATGGTAGATAGAGGGGACCATTTAGGGTCACGTTCTGTATCCGTTAAAATTCATGCAACGATTCGCTCGATTGTTTATGGTTCTATTGTTCGCCGTTCTATCATCGGTGCGTTTCACCCGGTTGTGCGAGTCAACCTGTTCTATGTGAATAAAACCCAACAATTTTGATGGGTGACATTCGCTCTCCATTAGAATGGTCCGCACGTGCAGTATGCCTAGAAAGCGTTCGTCAATACGACAAAAATACCGTTTTTAACCAAAATACCTCCCTATACCTATATCAGATTTCACACGAAAATATACAAAAAAAAAAGCTACAGTTATGACAGGGCTTCAGCCATATCACTAAAAAATAAGGTGACCATATTTTTAAAAATAAAAAAGGAGGACAAAAAATGCGTACTAGACATGTGCGCCGGCTGCAAAAAAGCCGGCGGCGGCGCCCATGTCTAAAATTGCCGGCGGCGGCGCCACGCCGGCGGCGTGGATCCAAAGTGGGGGGAAGCATTGGATTTTTTTGCAATATTGTTTTAAATGATTAAATACGTATATGTGGAAAGGATAATGATAAAATCGATTTATTTATTTTGAAAAACTATGATTATTTCAATAACAAAGTGAAATAAAAGCTCATATTTGAAAAATAATGGAATAATAATTCATTATTGCTTTTATATGGTGCTGGAGGGCAGATTAAAATAAACCAAGCCATAAAGTCAAACGCGTCAGAATGAGCCTAACTATGGGCAGTAGTGCAGTCGAACAGGTTTCTCATTTGGCAATATTTGGGCTGTTAGCTAAACGGTGAGTGGAATTTAAACTCTGAAATGAAGTCCAGAATTGCGATGACGAGGTCGACCTTCCACAAAATGCAAAATTCCTATGTAAAAAATAACTACGGTTCAGCATAAGCTGTAAAAACATATGTGTTATATGTGCTGTTGCTTGGAATTGAAGGGTAATTTAATAAAATTATCTACATAATTTAAGTTTTGAGGTGGTCGGTAGCCTGGTTGGTAACGCGCTCGACTGTTAATCCAGTAGGCGCGGGTTCAATCCCCGACCTACTCCACTTCACAACACAAGCTTTTAAGCATTCTCTGAAGTATACAAAGATGTATGTGGGTTTATTTCGATAAACCCCGATTCATTTTATTTAAAAAAAAACTTATTTTGGATGTTATTTTAGGTGTAAAAATAAGGAAAATAAATAAATAAAGATAAATTGTGGTGTTTTTAGTCGAAAGGTGCATAAATTAATAATGACATCAACCAAAATACGTAATGCTTACCGGTGGAAAGATAAATTACAATTTAAGAGTAGTCTGTAATCGCAGTCCGAGAAACCACGTTAGGGGATAGTAAATTATTATTTTTTTATTAAAATGCAGCCTTGGGTGAGATAAATAATTGGATTTTAACGTTAAAATACCTAATATCAAAATATGATCACATTTTGACACTTTGAAGATCGTAAATTTTTTGTCAAGAGAAGAGAAGTCTTAACTATTTCTACAGTACCTATAATTGTATTAAAACAAATTAAATATAGCGAATCTCTCTCTCTGTCCTGTTGATTTCCTCACTGCTGATGGTCGCGATCTTCAAACCCAAACACCCGTTGCTTGACCAATCCCCGCCACGCAGCTCTGTCCTCGGCAAGACGCACTGCCCTGTAGATGGAGGGGGCAACAGTCTGCATAACTTGGTCCGTCCATCGCAAAGGTGATCGTCCTCTGGGTCTCCGTCCCGGCGTGTTTCCCGTGATTATTAGCTTCTCAAGACTATCTCCCCCTCTGCGAGCGATATGTCCAAAAAATTGGAGAATTCTTTCTAAGCATGGAGATGACAATCTAGATGTGATTCCAAGTTCCTGAAGGAAAGAGGCATTTGTCCTTCTTGCAGTCCATGGGATCCGCAGCATGCGCCTCCAACACCACCTCTCTAAAGCGTCAACTCTAGCTTTGTCCCTCGCTCGCAAGGTCCAAGATTCCACCCCATAGAGGAAAATAGAGAACCCAAACCCTCTGGATATTCTTCGGTCTTTCCATATTTTGTCAAGGCGTGTCATAGCGTTCTTTGACATCCCAATCCGATTTCTGATCTCCGCCTCGCATCCTCCTGCGTTACTTAGCACGGATCCGAGGTATGTGAAACTCTCGACAACCTCCAGGTCAGTGAGTGCACCTGTTATCTGGAGAATAGCGAATCTAGTCAAGTGGAATGAAAATAATTTCTATTAGGTACTTCGATAAAATCAAAGGTTAAACTAATGAAAAAATAGAACGGCTGACCGAAAAGACGAAAGGCCGCATATTTTGGTCAGATATTCCTGGAAGAAATAAATATAGCCTTCTGCTAAAATTTACGTGGTTTAAAAATTTCAGCGTGGTATGATAAAATCGACTGGTGTCCTAAAAATCGATCAACTATAAATTCTGATTTTTCCTTGTGATTCCCAGTTACATAGAATAACGTGTGTTCATTTAATTTCCACCATGAGGAACCAAATTATTAATGCCTCCATCCCATCCTATTTCTCTTAGAATCAAATAAATAAGGTACAGAAAATTCCCCGATTTTTTTTTATTCCAAACCAAATGAACGAAATATGTGAGACGTAGGAGTGGGTTAACAATTCATTAGTTATTATTCGACATCTTATATAATTACTGAATCCTAGCGTCGCCACAGCTGAATGCTTCATTTTTTTACCTGGAAAAGTACTTATTTCGATTTCTGTCTCAAAAAACACAGGATAAATATTTTTGGTCACGCAGTTCCCACGCCGCCGGCGTGAGCGTTTTGCCGGCGGCGGCACGCCGACCCTGATCGGCGGCGGCGCGCCGGCGTGGCGCCCATGTCTAATGCGTACATAGCGCCCAGGCGAAATATTTTTTGGGACAGTGAAGTAGGTCGTTATTTTTTATTTATTTTCTTGAAAATGATTTCCATAAAGGATGTATCAAAAAAATTGCGCCGCAGGTTAAATATTTGTCATAAGACATACCTAATTACATATACACAAAAGACAAAAGTAATTAGCGACGCAGGAAAATTTTTTTGGGAAACAATTGCATTTTAATGTATTTTTATACTATTAGTTAATTCATGGTATGATGAAAAAACGTGTGGTTTTGAGATTAACAGATTAGTTTTAAAATGGTTTAAAAAGTAAAAAAGGAAGACACTTTTGAAGGGAGGACAGAACCTAGAAAAGGAGGACTGTCCTTCCAAAAGGAGGACGGTTGGTCCCCTTATAAAAAAGGTAACATAAGTAACTGTATACATACAAATTATTTGGCCGTTTTCGTAAAAAAAATCTAATAAAAGGATCTGGGAATGTGTATAGAGAGAGAATGTTCGATATATGGATAGTAACAAGTCTGAAACAACCACATAGAACCTTACCGTAGACCAACCGTAGATATTGTTACTAGAACGTGGCCTGATCTTTCTCCAATAGGTTGGCAACACTGCAAAAAACATAGATAATTTCCCTGCCCCATCCTGCCCCTCACCGCCTCACCTCATTCCTCGAACTCGTTCCGTCCGTTTGGTCCGTTTGACAAATCGAAATTGAGGGAAGCGCGTGTTACGATTGTTACGAAGCGGAGAAGAATTTACATCATTGTATTATTAATATTCACTTTATCTCAGTGCATTACGGTGCGTATAAATCTTCCATTTTGCATTTAAAGCAATTAGACATCACATTAGACAGATTTCATCTGAATATATACTTAAACTACCGGTGAAGAGAACGATTTTGTTCTGTTATTTACAATGGCAGATGATGGTTGGATAAGTGAAGAAGATACATATGTACCTCCCCCAGTATCGACAAGTAATTATGATAGACGCAATACAAGAAGAGATGTCAAGGAAGTCAGGAACATGGTAGTGTCCAACTCTAACTGGAGAAAAAATGATAGGGATAGTTCAAATACAGATTCTATGTTGATCGCATCCAACCTCGTGGGGAAAATTATTGGTCGAGGAGGTTCCAAAATAAGAGAACTGGAATCTGAGAGTCAAGCAAAAATCCACATTGTGAAAGATCAAGGGGGCTCTAACCAAACTACCATTGAACTGTCTGGATCGCAAAGTGCAAAGGAAAAGGCTAGGAATCTTATTGAGACTTTGCTAGAAGATCGTCCACAGAGGGGATATGGAAGATTTCACTCAAATGAAGATTCCTCGTACAACAGAAACACTGAAAGATCTGTAACCACCTGCAATCAACAATCCAACTATAATCAACCAACATCAACGGACTATTCAAATGGAGCTACACAAGAAGATGAGCAAGTGTACGACTGGCAAGCAATTTTAGAGAAAAACAAGAGGGCCAAAGAAGAGCACTGGGCCACATTACCTCCCATCTACAAAGATTTCTATGTTGAGGATCCTGAGATTGCAGGGATGAGTGACCGGGATGTGGCTCGCTGGAGAGAAGATAATAATAAAATCACTGTGGAGAGGATTCAACACGATCAAGATAACTCAGAATGTAAGAGATTACCCAATCCCGTACACACATTTCAACAAGCGTTTGCCAATTATCCAGAAATTTTACAAGAAATACAAAAGCAGCAATTCACAGCGCCATCTCCAATTCAAAGTCAAGCGTGGCCAGTACTCTTGAGTGGAGAGGATCTAATAGGAATCGCTCAAACCGGAACAGGAAAAACTCTGGCTTTCCTCTTGCCAGCACTGATTCATATAGATAATCAACCGATACCCGTACACCAGAGAGATGGGCCTAATGTGCTTATATTGGCACCTACTAGAGAGTTGGCTGTTCAAATAGACAAGGAAGTGAAGAAGTATCAGTACAAAGGTTACAAATCTGTTTGTATATATGGAGGAGCTAGTAGAAGTGATCAGATTGAAATTGTTTCTAAAGGAGTCCAAATAGTGATTGCCACACCGGGACGACTAAATGATTTGGTCAAAGCAAAGCATATAAACGTAGAGGCTGTTACTTATCTAGTCCTTGATGAAGCCGACAGAATGCTGGATATGGGCTTTGGACCACAGATCAGAGTGTCTCTCTTAGAAATCAGACCAAACCGTCAGACGGTAATGACATCAGCCACATGGCCATCAGGAGTTCAACGTTTGGCAGAACTGTATATGAAGAATCCTATTAGAGTCATTGTAGGATCTTTAGATTTAGCGGCCGTACATAGCGTGGAACAAACTCTATTATTTGTAAATGATGATATCCAAGAGAAGTTTGAAATATTACTTGATTTTATTGCTACACTACGTGAAGATGATAAGGTAATCATATTTTGTAGTAAGCGTGCTACAACGATTACTATTGCGGCTGATTTGGCTATGAAAGGTGTAAACTTCCAATCTATATATGGAGGCTTAGACCAATCTGATAGAGAGCAGGCGCTAGAAGACATGAGAGATGGCTCAGCTAGCATCCTAGTAGCAACGGATGTTGCAAGTAGAGGTATAGACATAGAGAACATAACGCATATTGTTAATTTTGATTTTCCTACAAGCCTTGAAGAATTTGTACATCGAGTAGGGAGAACGGGTCGTGCTGGACGCACTGGTAAAGCCATAACTTATATGTCACGTAGAGATTGGGACAAAGCTGAGGGTCTCATTGCAATATTGGAAGAAGCGGGGCAAGTCGTTCCAGAAGAGTTGGTATCCATGGCTGAAAGATTTAAGAAAAAGGCAGCTTCTAATGATTCAGGCCGTGGCAGGGGTGGAAGACGCGGAGGCTATAATCGGTATAATTATTAAATATTATATTTACCTATTATTATTATACCCTGAAGAATTACACATGTTTCAAAAGTCTGTGTCATTCCTTGGAGGGTTGACAGACCAACTGATTCATCAAAAAGTTATTATGACCATGGAAAAAAAATGTTTTCTAGATATTACTTTTTTTTTAATTCCGTAAAAACAAATACCTATACACAATACAGCTACAAATTTCCATATTATATGATAATAATTTTTGCTATGACACATCCTCGGCCGATTCATGAGTATTTTTTGTTATATAAGCCAACTTAAACTCTTTTGTACAGTAATTTACTTAAAAAAATAGCTCATTTATGTAAATGTAAAATGCTATAATATTAGCTGTCCTTTACTGTAAGGAAATAGGATACTGCAATACGAACATGATGTATTTGTTCATTCATTTAGACACTAACTCATGAATTAGGCAATAATATTTTTTCTCAAAGGTTGACAATATTCTGAAGGAATAAATACATAAGAAAACATGTAGATTTTCACTAAATCGCTCATTTTAATTATTTTCTGATTTTGCTTTTCTGGTCGGTCATTAGTTGGTCTACTAGCCTCCATGGGTTGACATTAATATTTGGGACCACCTGAGTATAGAGCTTAGTGGTATATTCCTACAAGACTTATTACCATTGCATGTTACATGTTACGACATTCACAAACAGGAAGAATTATGTGAAATATCCACTAAACATGGCAGAATAAAGCCATTCCACTTGACTGAACTTATATTGTAATCCATTCCATCTAATTATAATTTCATAGTGTAATAAAGCAGTATAGTAAGTAGTATAACAGTAAGTTAGTATAGGAGAGGAAGTAATCTGTAAAAGATCTTTATATTATATACCTAATAATAAAGTTCTGTGATATAGATTTATTTGGTAAAACCTATTATGGAAAACAACATTTACTTTCATACATTTATAAGTTATTTATAGTTTTGTCTCTAGGAGAATTACAAAATGTATCATCCCACTTGTGGGTTAAATCTCCTACAGTGTTAAATCTATATACAGTGTTCCTAAATCATTGACATCTGCAACCAATAACATAATATTTCCGAGTCATTTTTATCAACATTTGGCTTGTTATTTAAGCTCAAAATTGCAAATGAGCTATTTCCAATGATCTCTACTGCGGGTGTTCATATGTTTATTGTTTACTTACATATGTGATATGTACCTAGTATTATTTTGTAAAACATTACTTGTTGTGTTTCTTATTTATGTAAAATATTTTTTATTAATAAATAATATAAAAGTTATATACAGTAGTTTTATTTCAACAATTTCATAAACAAAATCCGTCTGCCCTTATGACAACAAATGTCAGTCATTTACACAAGTATGATTGTGTGTATAGATCACAGACATGGAATAACTACCGATACGATAACTCACACAATTCTTATGAAGAAAAATATGAGCAGGTACAACCACCACTGATACAATCATTAAAATACACTTTTTTTAATGAATACTCATTTTGTCGATCCTAATAACACTACATGAATCGTCATAGTCACCTAAATCGTAAAATGATCAATTTTTATGTAAAAATGGATTGGAAGGAATACATAATGTACACGTGTTTTCATGATGCTTTGAATTTATTTCAAGCGTAAGATTGAGCGAAGCCAGCGATAGTATACAAGCCTACATCCACGAATTCCATCACCACCATGATTGGTGACGTCACCTTGTATCGGTGACAAACACTTGGAACTACGGAATATTTTTTCCCATACATTTTCATGGTGTCATCATCGTCAAATGTCAGTTGGACCCGGCCTGTATGAACAATGTGGTGCCGGCCTCGCTTCCAATCTTCATACATGAAGTATATCTCTTTATACTTCAGTAGATAGGCGACACATTCAGTGACGTCTGAATGGAATCTGTACAATTTTTTCCATCATCACATTTAGATATTTTACCCTGATTTAGTCAATGCTATTCACATGAACATGACTATCTGATTTCTTTCTGGCTTGTAGAAATTCTGTCAAGGTCTATAGGTGTTCAATGAATTGAACACTTGAACTACGGAATATTTTTTCCCATACATTTTCATGATGTAATCATCGTCAAATGTCAGTTGGACCCGGCTTGTATGAACAATATGGCGCCGGCCTCGGATTGAGTTAAGACTTTGACAAACATGGTAACTAACAAACCGAGAATAGTTGTCATGGAGATGTTTGAATTTACGTTGTTTTAATAGATATGGTACAGGTGTAGATCAGCGACCTGTTTGAAGCCATGCACTGAAGTGATTTCTATCTCTTTCTTCATGACCAATGTTGACTTAAAATAGAAGAGATGGAGTGCCTGATGTCTTATTATTTCGGTTTCAACATTTTAGTTTATGCGAGATTATAGCTTGGGGACGGCAGTATTACGTTATGATTATGTTTATCATTAACGTTTATCTTACTTAACGGATGGGGCGGAGCTTCTACCTAGCGTACAGGACTACTAGACGTGTCGGATTAGCGAGACTACTGTATAATAAATACTTCATAGATCAAAAACGTATGAAACTAGCGCTGCAGACAATTATCTTAGACACATCAATCGAGATAATTGTGATTGGATAACTCTTATAAAGACATATTTCAATCGGCCAGGCCCGGGTGGTCACCTAACTCAGGTAGGTATATGGTAGCGCCCCGCATACATTGTAGTATGGTACTTTAAGTCTGTGAGTATTGAGTAGTATATGTATTTAACAAACAGCTATTCCTTTGTCACATAACACAACATAAATATAACTTAATATTAATTTAGATACTTGTGATAAGAGATGTCTGCCTAATTCTAAAATATCGTCTTGTTGGGCTTATAAAAATTGTGAACATTTCACTAACTAAATAAATCATTATTAGCCAGAAAATGTTAACAAGTTACAAAACAAGAAGATGGTAGGGTGCCAAAGGACGGACGTATTGGAAAGAAATATCTTACATTCAACTATTAAAATTTCCTGAAGTTAAATAGTGTCCGAAATGTTTCTAGATATTTGGTGGTTTCAGAAGTTAATAAATTAGATAATACTCACGTAAGCCATGTCTCGTGTTGTGAAGAATATACACAAGTTTTAAATATTCACTGGCAACGTGATTAATTAAGGTAAATGCTAAAATTGGGCAAATTCCAGCTCAACCCCAACAGTATTTTGACAGCAAATGTCAAAATGCCGTGGTGAGATGTCAAACAATTTTCACATTGGTGTTCATCTTCCTCTTCTTTTTGTAATTTGCTTTTCACCCACAGAACACATATACTCTGTTTTCACCCTTATGTTGTGTTCTGTACATTAGACTTTAATTAATGGTTTATCAATAGGTACTTAAGTATTTGGTATTTTTTAGGCATTATTTGGAAAAGCTAGTATATTTGGCACTCCGAGAAACGGTCACTCTGTGGTGGTGACCATTCAATAATACAAATACAGCGGTGGTGACATTTGGGCGAGTTCGACAGCGTCGGAGATCACGGAGACTGTTTTATTAATTTATTTTGTGTTTGTGGAGCGAGGAATTCGTGCTCGCGGGACGCTTTCAGCGTTTTATGATTCATCGTTTACATTGTCTGACGCAGTGAATTTTGATGTATGTATAAACTTTGTAATATTAATTTGCATTGGTCGTATCAACATTTGTGTGTTGATATGGTGTCGATTGGTTCTTCATTCTTTAAAATTAAGCCTTTCTATATCATATAATAATATATACACTGTTCTATATATTTATCACTTGGAGGGTAAATTATATAGGTTTAACACATTTACACCTAGTACTTTGAATGTATTTAAAAATTAATTATTTAACTATACAATGGAATGCTAGAACATAATGACTCACTCTTGTGATAAAACTAGATAAGACCAGACCACAATGTCGTCATGTCATTTGTTATGCGCATCATCCTCTTAGAAAACAGGTTATTCTATTACTTGTCACTCTACTCCAACAATCCTCGTGTTGTCAAGATTTATAATGCTCATTCAGATACTTTGCAGTAAGCTCAAACCTTGTGTCGTAAAGTGCAGAATATACACCAGAGTCTCACTAATTCGGCACCCTCCTCCGCTGCTTTCTACGCTAGCCTGTACTTGTTACAACAGGCTTTAATTAGATCTGTTTTAGATTTATATTACAACTCAGTAACCCCAGGTTTTAATAGTGTCAGATTAGTTTACTGTATTGTCAAAACGGAGATTTGAATCTGGCACCTACTGCTCAGAAGTTTGCGCTCCAGCCATATACTGAAAACCGCTTATGAATCAATAATATTGTAAAGTTGAGTTGTTCCGATTGTGTATTTATGATTGAATAATTTCAGAATGTCTCTGTACCCATCTTTGGAGGATATGAAGGTGGACCATATGGTCAGAGCTCAGATCAGTACTATGCAGGAACAAGCCTCCATGCCACATTCAACATCCTCAAATGCAATGGCCACCATGTATCCTGCTCTTGGAGATTTCATGGGACTGGAGCTTAGTCCTGAAATGATTGCAGCTAATATGCCCGAGTATTCACAGATCGTTTCATCTTCTGCTCTCTTACCTGTAAGTGTTTTGTGGTGATATAAAAATATATTTCTTGTATTTTACACAGAAAGAACAGAACAGTTTTGTATGTATGTACGACATTTCATAGCAGTTTGAATTTAAAGTTACACATAAGATTTCAAGTCTCCAGATGGACCTAGGAATGATAGACCACAATAAAGTATAATTGTGAATGTAACTGATAGTACGTACATTACCAATAATCATATTAATTGTCATATTTTAGGCGAGTGATACTCCCAGATCAAATGTGGCTGCTAATATGGTGGCACCAATTTCGGGGAGTTGTGTGGCTCTAGAGAAGTCCTTTGTAACTCAAGGAATCCGTCAGGTAGTTCTCTGCAAAGATGACAAGGGGAAGATTGGCTTGAGGTTGAAGGCTATAGATAATGGCCTCTTTGTGTGTTTGGTTATGAAAGGAAGTGTAGCGGCCATGGCTGGGCTGCGTTTTGGTGATCAAGTTCTGGAAATAAATGACAAGACGGTCGCAGGAATGTCAATGGACGAGGCACATAAACTGTTGAAGAATGCTCCAGTAAATGGAATAAGAATTGCATTAAGAGATAGGTATGTAGTGATGTACACTCAAATTAATGATACAAAAAAACACTGCAATATGCTCGTCCTAGTGAACAAATGTTGTGATTTATATTTGAAATGTTTACATGTCTCTGTATCTTGTTCACAATAAAATAAAGATTATTTTACAGTCCAGTTTTGTTATAATTATATGTGTTATTTTCAGACAGATCTATTAACAAAGTTATCTATAGTCCGAATGTCTGGATGGTTAATGATAAGAAATATTTAGCTTACACGTAATATTAATGTGACATTTTGTTTTTTAGGCCATTTGAACGCACACTGACCCTCCACAAGGACTCTGTTGGTCATATTGGTTTTCGTTACAAGGATGGGAAGATAATTGGACTAGTGAAGGATTCCTCTGCGGCTAGAAATGGCTTGTTGATTGAACATCAACTGGTTGAAGTCAATGGTCAGAATGTTGTTGGGTTGAAGGATAAAGAGATATCCAAAATTATTGACGAATCTGGACCAGTTGTTACAATCACAATTTTACCATACTCCATCTACAAGCACATGATTAGCAAGTAAGTTATGAATTAATTTAACCTCAACTCAAGTAATCTCCAAGTTTATTGGTTTTGTCTAGACCTGTTAATACAATAATTATCTTTAGGACATCTCTCCAAGTGTTTACATGATTCGAACACCAAACAAAATGTAGAAATGTTCTTGGTGAATCTCCAATACAATGTTTCATATAAACTGTTATATCCTAATTAGGATGGATTGAAGGAAATACCATTATTATATTAGACAAATAGAATGTAATTAATAATATAGAATACAGTATTGAACAACCATTGTAATAAGATGGCTAAAATAGAATGACAATAGAAAATCTAACATTGTTGATCCGTTGTCATAGTTACATATGTGTTGTTATTGTTATAATGGATACAACAATCTCCCACACATAATTTGTACTAATGACGAGATATCGATTTGTTGTCAACCTCTTAATTAATATTTTCGTCTTGATGTTTTGCTACTTCAGAAAGACGCAGTTGGTCTTTATGTCGCTTCAAGCAATATCCTTCATCCAACTCTACCACATAATGAAGTCTTTCTAGAACCGTTTTAATGGTGCCCATTTTCCATTTTTGTTTTTGAGCATACACTCTAGCTTGAACCCTATCTCCCACACTTAATTGTCTTTTTGGTGGATGAAGATTAACATTTGTATTTGGGTTATGTGGACGTATAAAATCCAATTCTATTCTGAGCTTTCTCCCCAAGTATAGTTCTGCCGGTGATTTTCCACAACTTAATGGAGTGGCTCTGAACCTCATGAGTATTTCTTGGAGCTTTATTGGAATTGGTCGGGTATCATCTTCCAATGTTTCTAATTTTTTTTTTTTGAAGGTTTGTACATGACGTTCTGCCAATCCATTTGTTGCTGGGTGTCCTGGTGCTGTAAATTTTTGTAGAATATTGCATCCATTGCAAAATTGTTGGAACTCCTGACTTTTGAAGATAGTGGCATTGTCTGAAACTAAGACTTCCGGAAAACCATGTCGGCTAAATATATTTTTCAATATGTTGATGGTAGACATAGAAGTTGGTGCACTCTTTTGGGAGAATACTTCTGGCCATTTTGACTTAGCATCTACTAATATGAAGAAATGGTGTTTCTGGAATAATCCTGCGTAATCCATATGTACTCTCTGGAAGTTTTCGGTTGGCTCCATCCAATGATGTAACTTTTCTTTAATTGGATTTGTCTTAATTTCCATACATTGTTTACAGGATTTTGATAGAGATTCGATGTCTCTGTCTATACCTGCCCAATAGCAGTATTGTCGTGCTAACTGTTTCATTTTAGTAATACCCAAATGTGTTCTATGTAATTCCATTAGGATGTGTTGTTGTAATGTTTTTGGTATTAATACTCTATGTCCTTTAAATATGACTCCTTGTTGAACAGTAAACTCAGGATCGTTTTTCCTTCCTTCTTGTAAATCTCTCTGAAGGATTGACAATATTTCATCGTTCTTTGTTTCTTCTGCTATTCTTTCGCTGGTGACGATTTCATCTGAAATATTGTTAATAGTCTGAATGTAGTAAGAATCTATCGAATCATTTTCTGTGTTTGCTTGTAAAGGAGCTCGCGACAAAAAATCTACATTATTGTGCATTTCTGCTTTCCGGTGTTCGATTTTGTAATCGAACATTTCTCTTGGTTTGAGGTACACTGGACGCGCTCCTTCTTTTAGTTTTAAGCTGCAAGTAATGTTTGGGACACATCCCACTTCATCTTTCAATATGTTAGCATACTTAGAAAAAAATTCTTGCAAGTCCTTTTGTTTTGTATCGACACCATATACAGGATGTATTGTTTCTTTGTTTACCTCTTGGTCCAATTCTTCTAGATTTATTTTGAGGCGTCTGATCCATGTGAGTCCCATTAGTGGAGACAGATCTTCCTCTATAATATACAATTCTTCTGTTATTTCAATATCTTTATATTTAATCGGAACTTTTGCCTTACCAATTGGTTTGAATATTTCTTGTGTATATGACCGTAGTTTAATATCGGTTGGTTCCACTTGGTTTTGCATGTGTAATTTGTCAAAACACGATTTAGGGAGGATTGTAATTCCTGCTCCTGAGTCAACTTCAAAGGTTTGAGGTATGTTACCAATCTTCACTGTTGCGTAGAATTTGTCTGTGCCTTTTGACAACTTGTTTAAATCATAAATATCAATTATTTTGTTGATATTTTCTGTCTCTGTTGAATCAATTTCTGTATTATAAATATTTTTATTTTTCTGTTTTAGAGTAAATATGCATACCTTGCTTACATGCCCAGTTTTTTTACATTCTTTGCATTTAAGATTGTTTGGGTCAATGAAACAGTCTGCAGTTTTATGATTATTTGTACCGCAGCGGATACACAGGTGTGCAATGCCTAGTTGTACAAAATCCACTCTTTTACGTTGTGTTTTTCCCCGTACTGTGCTTAAAGGGTTTGAATATTGACGTGATTTTTCCTTCTTGTTGATTAAATTGACACTTTCGATTGACGAACTGTGGAAACTGCCTGTCAGCTCTCTGTTATCTATTTTTGATGTCTCCAGGATGACCGCCTTTTCTAACACTTGACGGAAAGTGAGTTCTTTGAATGAAATCTGTAATAATTTTTCTCTTATAGAACTATCTCTCATACCTCTAATGAATTGTGCTCTTAGAAATACATCTGCGTTTGATGAACCGCACTTGCTGTTTGTACATTTAAACTCGCACGTGTTTGTAAACGTACGTAATTTTGCCGCGTACTGAGACACATTTTCATTCTCTTGTTGAAAAGTCGATAAAAATCTATGTTGTTCTACTAAGATGTTAGGTCTAGGACACAGGTGATCTTCCAGTAATTCGATTATCTCTTTGTAATTTTTCGAGTTAGGTGAATCAGGAGCCGTCAATGAAGCCAAAAGCTGAAAATTCTTACTTCCTATCGAGTTCAATAATACTCTTCCACATGTTTCTTGATTGTTCGCTATTCCTCGTAATTGAAAAAAATTTTCAATCCGTAGTTTATAAGTTGAAAATGACTCCTGCTGTTCGTTAAAAGATTCAAAGTCCAAATTTTGCAAATTTTGTGCATTGACAACCGAAATTAGCGAATTAATATTTTCCGTTAATTTAGCGATAACCTCGTCTTTTGACATTTTCACCATTATTTGTTCACTTTTGTTTTTCTCGTCTTTTGACATTTTCACTATTATTTGTACACTTTTTTTCTATCACTTCTTTTTTAATCCTCGTCGCCAATTGTTATATCCTAATTAGGATGGATTGAAGGAAATACCATTATTATATTAGACAAATAGAATGTAATTAATAATATAGAATACAGTATTGAACAACCATTGTAATAAGATGGCTAAAATAGAATGACAATAGAAAATCTAACATTGTTGATCCGTTGTCATAGTTACATATGTGTTGTTATTGTTATAATGGATACAATTAATACCAATGTTTGCTAACTTTTGGATTCCTTTCGTTAATTAAATATTTTTGTTTTACAGGATGGCAACCAGTCTACTGAAAGGATCTATGGATCACACAGCAGCGATCTAATTTCTTCAATAAACTCTTTATTATTATGCACAACATATTATAAATCATATTACTTATTTACTGTTATGGAGTTACATGAGGTGTTCAATGTATTCTTGGTATGGATGAAGGAAATATTGTCCTTAATTTTAATATATTCAGCACGTTTGGGAAATCTCTTATTTTTATATTGTATTTTTGTACGACTTAGGCTCCTCTCTATTGGGAAGTAGTCACTGGGATCCAGGTTCGGGCCGTAGGGTGGGTGATTTATATGCCAAACCACAGTCTTCCAGACCAATCTGGAAAATAAGGTCAGGTGCATTGTTGTTAGAAGCAAAGCATGTGTGGTCAGTTTTCCAGTTACAATTCTTTAAATATTTTTCATAAATTATGCCTGATTATTTTAAATGCTTGTAATTACACTTCACCACCTTACAGAATGAAGATGAAGAGTCTCAGTGAACATTTATGAACAACTATTTGTTTGACCTTTTCTTTGTTTTGTATAAAATTTAATCGCCATGCGATGCTCTATTTTCTTCAGTCCCCAATAGGGTTGTTATCAAATGAAATATGTAATATAACTATCAAAATAAGCAGCAAATCATTCTGATACCGAGAACACTTTGAACGCCTCTCGTAAGTTATATTTTATCTAATGTCGAATTCACCATGGCATTTGGCAGCGAAGATAATATTATTATATTTGTCTACTAATTGAAAATTCTAGTTGGTACCACACAAAACAGTTAGTAGAATTCCCTCTTCTGAGGCATACTCGCGTGCAGTGCCATTTCTAATACTATTTCCTTCAATACTCCGAGCTTTCGTTTCTGAATATAGGCCTTCTTCATGCCTCTCCATCTTACTTTCCTGTTCCCCTCAAAATTTGATTTGAGGTCATCCATCTGGAGGCGGCCCTTGAGACATTAGCCAAGCTACATCTCGTTGCTCCATTTGCCATCCATTGTCCTCTCTAAGTGATCTGCTTAATCCCAGTTTATGTGTCATGGTGTATAGTATATATACTATATATATTCAGCAAGGGGTATAAAATACCCAAATACTTAACACAGAAAGCTGATAGCTTGTGGCATCTTCTGCTTGGAAGATGATCGCTCTAACCAGGTACCTGCTTGAAACTAAATGTACGGCCTTGTGGAATTACCTGATACATGCATCACTAATATATTTACACAGTTATGTATTTGATTTGAATGAACTATGGGTGTGTTGTGGCGTGCATATGTGTGCCTTGTGGATTGAATATTAATAATATTGTATTTTCTTTTTTTTTTCTAATTTTCTAGCTTTTGGTGCTTCGTGTATTTCATTATACTATACTAATTATTATCTTAATATGTTTTAGATGCTATTTTAAACTACATTACTATTTAGAGTAAATATGAAGTAAATCAATGTGATAATTTAATATGTTCAGCGTAATATTATTATACATACACAAATATTTATATAAAACATTAACACAGATTTTTTTTTATTTGTAAAACATTTTTCATGAAAAATAATTCTAATCAAAAATAATTTTAAAATTTATTTAGTGTTCCTGTGTTGTATTGCGACTGATTACTAATCCATTTATTTTATTAAATGTTTGTTACTACATATTTCTAACATCAGACATGACTGATAAACACATTTATTCCATTTTGCATTTATTTTATTGTAAACATTATTATTGCACATTACTTCTTATTAGTTTATGAATTATCTATGGTACAATATTGTAAGGTAATAATTTGATGAAAAGGCTATACATTAAGAAAATTGTGTTGCCATTTGTTAAGTTTAAGTTATATGTACGTACTAATTGATTTATTATACATACATACATATTGATAGTAGAAAGCAAAATTGATCAATAAGCCCCAGTAACAATAAAATAAATAAAAAATGAAAAAACTAAATAAAAAATTAGAAATAATTACGACATGGGACACAAAAAATGCCGCCATTTGGAAATCAGTTATTATTAGAAGCTGGTTTCTTTTAAAAAAAAAAACAACTTTGCAGGGAAGATATTTGATGGTAGAATTTTGAATAAACTTTTATTTTTCACTTACAATGAGCTAGATTGTTTGTACACACTGGTTAGCTGGAAGACAGTAAGCTATTACACCAACCAGTGCAATATTTATTTTTACTTGGGACAGAATGATAGAGAAAAGAAAGATCTTTAGTTGGGAGAGAAAAGGAGTCCCTTTCCCATAAGACTAGAGATATTTCAAAAATTGCAATTGACAGAACAAGAAGTTATCATGAATGAGAGAAAAATGTTCTCATTTCATAATAATTATTGGTCCAACATGGTAGATTAGTCAATGTCGCTTTCAAGTATCCATAAATATATGTATGTATTTATAATGTCAATAAGTCCTCTCCACTCGCAGTAAAATGATTATTTTTTTAAATTGTGATCTTATAGGTGTTATAATTTGAACTAGACACGTTCATAACAAAAGTATTTACTTGAGATTATCAGGGAATATTGGAAGCAAAGTTTTTAAGAAGTGAGTTTATCACAATTTAGAACAACTGCCATATAAACTATTATACATGATTATGTTTACCTTCAGTGTGTATATATTATTTTATAGATATAATTTATAAGTTGTATACATTTATTGTATTTGATATATAAAATTGATATTTACATTATATTTGATGTCATTGAATAACATACTATGTATTTCATTTCACTTTCTATACTTTTACTGACTGATTGTATCATTGTTTGCATGACAATTATTAGATGTTGATGTAAAACAGTTGACAACCACATCATCAGCCTCTGAGGAACTTCTTTTTGTTGATTTGAGTTTTCCTGTCTGATTTTCAAATGAATTCAAGTCAAATGTTGAAGTCTCAGTATTTTTGCTTGTGGATGATTCACCATACATTCTCAGTACATTATCCTGAGAATGACTCTTTCGAAGATGTTTGGGATGTATCAATGATGGAAATTCTTGTTCCGAAGAATATAATGTATCGAATGACAGCACACTGTTGCTGGATGGAGTGTGGATGTCTCTCAGTTGCTTAGGAGACGGAGGAAGAGGAAGCCACCTTGGATTAGCATTGGCATGTGTTGCTGAAATAAAGTCAACAGGACAATATTATCTCTGATGTTCCCATCTATTGTCTTATCTCTAAAAGAATACACAACATCATTTGTTAAACCCTGTCACCTTTATGTGATGTCACTGACAGTGCAAGTGACAGTGTGAGGTCTTCATGATATCCAATTGTTTCCAGTGAAGCAGGTTGCGTGCCACTCGCTCCATCCATAGTTGGGTGAGCGCCCATACATCCTGGGATATCAAGCAATTGTTCTCTCTTCTCCAGTCTCTATTGAAAATAAAAACATATACTAAGCTTTGCCCGAGTTAACAAGATATTGGACAATGCTAATTCACATTTATTCACCTGTTTATCATTGTCCTCGATCGTCTCGCCCTCTTGGTGTGTTGAAGGCTCGCTATCCATTAATCTGAAATATAACTCCAGTTTATTAACTTTTTGCCTATGATAAAACTAAGTACAGCCTTACAACTTGTACCAGATATTGTGTGACCTTTGTGTGGAATGTTTCCTACGACATCTCTCTGGCTTAATAACTTCACTGTATTCTGGTGGTGGTTCATACATCGGAGGTTCGTCTCTTTCGTCCAACTCTCCTATGTCTGGAGGACACAGCAAATATAGCTGCATTAGTAATAGTAAACAGTAGTAAGACCAGATATATGTTAGGGAATACACTACTGAGTGAGGAAGTACTGTAGTTCCTGACTTACTTAATAAGTGTGCAATAGTCCTGATATGATCCATATTATTATTATGATGTGATGCATGAGATGTTGGCGGTGATCTCATCCTCAGTGCGACCCTGCACAGCGTCATACCAAGTAACACAGCTGATCCAGTCAGGGCCGCACCCAGGGCGAGCAAGGCATTTCCTGGAGTACTGTCTGAATTCATACCACTGCTTCTATAGGGCCACCAGTATTGAACTTCTGCATCTGGTAATATTTCTAAAATAGTTACAATAATATAATTTATTTACCAAAGACCTGCTTTCAATTCTTATTATTAATTTTATTAACCGAATCAGAACCGGACGCGGAAGGTGCGGCCTTCTCCTCCGCAGATGGGGCAAGCGGGACAACCCCAACTGCCCTTGTGGTGGTGTGGAGTCAGTTAATCACATTGTCAAAGAATGTCAGATCACTAGGTTCAGCGGCACAATGAAAGACATCCATAACTTGTCTCCTGAGGCACTTCAATACCTGAGCTCTCACGAACTTAATCTCTGACTCTGGTCTCTCCAATGCCATACAATATATATGTATTACTCTATTAATTCTAATAATATGCTGCGTTAGCATATGATTTACTTCTTCCCATGTTAATTTTATGGCTCTGATCACATTGTCATACGGGCAGTGTGTGGGTGATGTCACATGTTACACATAGCTTAGTGAGCTCCCTGTGTTGAGGAACATTGAATGGCGCAGTTATTAGATATTCTGTTACCTGGTCTACAGTTAATTTCATCACTATTATCTCCACAGTTATCAAAGGAATCACACATAAGCGTTATGGAGACACATCTCTTATTGTTGCATAATAAGTCAGTTCCTGCTAAACAATCTGGAAGAAACAATAGTTACGACATAATAATATTTACTTTATCATTGAATAATCTGATGACTTGATGTATGTATTGATACACACCCATATATGCAAATGTTGAATATGCTATCATAAGTTTACTTTTTGATTGTAAAGTCCCTTTAAATACAATATAGAATCCCTTAGTAACAGGAGCAACATGTTCAATAGATCTTATACGATCATCACGATCAATCAATGTCTCTATAAGACGATCTTCTGATGTTTGCCCTTGACGAATTGTCAATTCTCCTGAAACTACTAAAGAAATAAGGAACATTTAGATTGTCTCTTAAATAACTTTGTATCGACAATAGACACTATGTAATTGTTACCTTCTGAATATTGAACCATTTTAAGGTAAACATGTGTTTTGAAATGTGATATGACTGGGGTAGGTTGTATGATCCATACACAATCATAGTAGCCCGATAATCCTGTCATGTAAATACTTCCACCAACATTATCTACTACACCCCCACATTCTACAATAAATCATTTAGTTTATTTCAATAAGACATCTTGAAAGAACACTGGACTAGATTATCAAGTTCCTAAGCTCTGTAACACCGTCACTCACCAGTACTGATGTTGTCAATATCACTAATATTATTTATAAAGTTATATTTTGTTTTATATCCCAATGCTGTGCCTCCATTACCAAAGAATCTGATAACTAGTGATGGCCCTGTAGACTTTATTAGTTTCGGGCGAGTTAATAATCCTGAAACTATTTCTATTGGCTTGCCATCCCAGTCATAAAACTAAAAATATAGAAAAAGATTAGATAATGATAAACTTTTCTGCCACACTCGTGTGCAGCGTGTAGTGTGCATGTGAGGACTAAGTGTTTGTAGACACATTCTATGCTATTCATAGATTAAAGTTTATACTATTCAACAAAGATATTACATCACGTGAAGTGACAACATAAATATAATTACCTCAATTATAGACGAAGGAGATATGAGAAAGTCAGTAAAGAGAAGTGTCACCATACAGTTGTTGGTGGAACAATAGAGGAGATGTTCAATACCAAAGTCCCTCGGGTAGAATGATGGGAAGTTAGGAGAACTCAGATATCCTTGCTGGCCAATCTTACCATTGATTATATTTTGGTTTTCTATAGGAAGCCATACACATAGTTATGTTATACAATATCATAAATAATAAACTAATCCTTCATAAGTATGTATGAACTTACTCTGTGCAATGAAATTGATTGAAAATCCACCCGTCCAATTGACTGGAATAAAGTCAAGGGAAATTCCCACAGATCTGGTGGATGTGGTAAATGTAGTTTCCTCTGTCATTGTACAAATGTGTAGAGGTGGGGAATTACTAGTGGGCTCCCATATTCCCAAACCTCCACACGGGCAATGTTCACTAGACGTCTTGTTATTTACTACAATAAACAAGGACCTGCTATGTAGTGATGCATTATATGTGCACTAATATCAACTCCCACACACTACATTACACACGAGTCACTTACACATGAATGTATCTTCACATATCTGCCACAAGTTGAGATTCTCTATGGATATTTGAATGGAGCAAGATGGACAAGTTATAAGTTCTGTACTACACCTCAATACATTCCTACTAGACCACGTCTGAAAACATTACAAGCAGAAGTGCTACAACATCAATCCAATTCTTGATGCTGAAATACTTCACATCTAGACACAAGCTGTTCTGAACATTCAAGTGAACACAGATGTGTTTGAGATTCATGTGAAAAAAATATGTAAAGTGGATACCTGATTTTGCAAGACAATGTTACCACGTTCTCCAAGTTGCAAATACGTTGTACGACTGTTAAGTGAACCACATAAGTCCTCTTGTTTAGACAGCACCAGAAGAGAGACCCACCAGACATTATGCACTGAGTAAATAATAATACACTATTACACAAGTTATACAAACATTGGTGCAAAATAAAACCTACCATGTGACTTACATTTCACTCAACATATGTAAACACTAAAGATATTTATATATACTAAGATATCTTGTGGCTATTAGATATAAATGGTAAACATTTTGTCTAGTATAAATTGTCAAGCCTCGTATAATGGTTTTGGAAACATTATGTTTTGCCATGCATACTTCACCATAATACACTGCGTATAAAAAGAACATTGATTATATTTACTATAAAATCCACAGAACGACTTTACTTCTAACAACTAATTACAAATTATTAATGAGTTTTTGAATTTTGGTGTCATTTTTAAAAAAATATACGGAATTTTGAAATATGTAGTACCAACGTAGCAAGCAGAGCCTTTCGTCTTCAGGCGATCGGATATAAAAAGAAGAGAAAGCGAGAACTAATCACTGTTAATAGAAATTTCAAGAATTAAAATATTATATTGCATTTATTTTACAAAAATACCTACAGAATGTCCTACAATGCATTGTCAAATGATGTTAAAAGGTGACTGAGGGATTTAGCATGCAGTGGTTTGGAGCAGCTAATCCAATTAGAAATATGATTAATACTTGATATTGTGTGGCTTCTTGCAAAACATTACATGTCCATTTACATAATAAGTACGTAAAGCAAACAAATCAATATTAATACATCAAATAATTTATTCAATCCACAGTCATTATACATATTTCATTAACGCATTTCACATCACTAGAAATGTTGAATTTATTATCTTTGTGATTTCCTTGAACATTTGGCAGGGTTTAGAAGCACAGTATAAACCTTCTTCAGAATTCAAGACTGGCGTCAGCTGAAATTAAAATCATAAAGCAGTTAATGATAAGCACCAAATGAGCTTCAGATAAACTTGATACTGCATATATGTATTATACATACCAATAAGTTTTTTTCTCTTTGCTTCTTCCTTTTCAAGTGTAAATACATGATCTTGGAATATAGCTACAGCTTCCTGAATTAACATTTTAGCTTGTGTATGATTTTTCGCCTGCTCATCCAATAAATCTCCTAAATGAGGAACTGCGACTGGCTTTAATTTTCTGGCATTATGAGCTTTGAACACAATACAAACTTTTCCTGTCTTCGGATGAATACTAAATGGTGCCTTGAGCAAATGATTAGACCCTTTGGTAACATTTATATCTAACCTTGGGTAACACCACTGTAGCTGTATTTCTTCCACAAGATATCTTAACCGACGATTTGATTTATGCTGGAAATATATGAATTATTAATATCTACTAAGGAAGGTTTGGAGAAATTCAATATGCCGCCTAGTAATGCATCACGTGTCTTGTATAATGTGAGAAGATTTGTGTAATTCACCTCTTTCCAGTATGAATTATAAAGCTGTACAAATATTTTCCATCTAACTTCAGAATCCAGTGGTGAACTATCAAAAGCTTTTTCCACTTGTGATACGAGGCCTTCATCAGGAATCATTTTCAAAAAGTTGGCGACTCGTTCCGGAGTGGAAATAAATTGCTGATCAATTAATATGTCATCAAACATGTCGGAGATAAATTTATGTGCTCGTCTAAAAATAAAAATGCATAACTTTATTTTTTCTTAATTCTTTGTCCCCACAGAACATACGTCACACACAGTTCTCTATATGAAATATGGCGTGTGAACATGCAATACAATATTTATAATTTCTCCTAACAAAACATAAGCCTTATACAGTTACAAGTGCTCACAGTCAAAATAGACTTTCACCATGTACTGTTGGTGGCAAATCTTGATTTTACAAGTGCTTACACTCGTCTTTAAAACTCTGTTGAACAACTATGTCACCAATTAGAGACCGTGAATTAAACACAGGCTTTACTTTGCCAATATTGTCGTCCCATCAACAGACCTTAGGCACTTGTATAACAATATTGTGTCAATAGAATACATATATTAATAGAAATACTAACTTGATGCTGGAATGCATATTTTCAGAAGTAATGTGAACTTTTTTAGCTTGTGATTCTCCTCCCGTGACAAGTGCTAGATAATCCCCCAGGGCACTTCGCCCAGCAGAGGTGAGGGAGCGAGCTTCCCAGCTGCTCACCCAACAATGGATCCCCCTTCTTCCTGAATACACCCACAGGACACTGCAGAAGCCAAAGTCCTCTGAAACACAAGCGACAGTAACCTTAAGGGACAATCTTATAGTCATCCATTAGTTAAACGTGAGACCAAATAACTCGGAATTTGATCCATTCGCTCTTTTTTCCGTCTTATAACATTATAGGATCACCAGTTAACCATCCATTCGTTGGTTTCAGATATTGTTGTCTAACTAACACTAAGAGCGAGACAACAATATCCCGAGAACCACAATGTGTACCCAACCTGTCCCATTATATTGTGTTGTTTGAAGCACCGAGCACAAAGCATTGTTAAAATTTATAATGTTTCGTAAACAGGTAAACGTGTTGACCATTCTTTAGAAATTGGGTAAATTATCAGTAAAATCTACACTTTATTTACAGATAGTTGCAAATGTTTTATAATACCCTCATCGGTATAATTAACTTATGGACGGCCATCTGTCAGTTAAACGTCGATATACTAATGGATATAGGTTTATAAGATCGGCCCTAATGGATGCATGACACTAGCAAACAACTGTGTGTAAATAAACATTAGTTTGATATGTAAACTTGTATACTTTACTGAGTAGGTGTGTACCTACCTTTAAGTGCAGCGTCCAATATTTGACAAGCCACAACCATGAACTTCCAACACTTGTCACACACATCAGCCCCCTGACAGCACGTCCTAGTGTCATCATAGTCTGTCATATCAATATCAAACACTAGTTCACGACTCACTACTGCAGATCCCTGCTTGGCTATGGAAGGCCTAAGACAATTATATTCAATTAGATAAAACATACTTTATTCAGCCGAGGTATGACAGTCTTATAACTGTATTCCATTACAAAAAACAAGACCTTATAAATATTTGATATGTGGAAAAATTGCCGGGTTATTTAGTCCACAAGATTCATTATTTACAATATAATGAATCTACTACCAATGCATGTAATAAAATAGTGATTTGAAATATTTTACCTGGTGTTATAGACAGCACCAATATCAATTTTATATGGGCATTTCTTTTGGAACAATGCTTGTAATTCTTTTTGTGCAGATATTGTGATGTAGCGAATATACACATCTTCCGCAAGAGTAAACGAAAGTTCTCTGTTACAGAGAGGCTGAGGGAAACATCCACAGCTCAGCCAACGACAGAATATGTTTGACGGAAATATTTTGCTGTAATACAATGGAAGGAGGTCTGGCAGCAAATTAGGGTCGAAAGACATTGTTACTGATAATAAAGATAAGATAACCGCACACAATAGTTACTGCTAAATAACTTTTCAGCAATCAATTAAAACTAAAGTTTAAAGCGCGCCAAGTACGAGTGCGCAAAACAAAAATGCAAAACTTGACATGCCACCTTTTGTTTTCCCTCCATTATTTGTGACATTGACATTTACGAAAAATGTTGCCAATATTGAGACTATCGAGAGGCCTGGTTCTAGGGAACCTCCTGGTTCAGTGACGTTTGAACACGATTTAAATAGGTATCTAGGTAAAAAATATGTACCTATAAAAAAATAAGGAATCTACTACAAATGGCCGAATGCCAAACGGCCGACATGGACAAACGGCCGACAGAGACCAATGGCCGACACGACCAACTGGCCGACTGGTACAAATGGCCGAAAGACGAAAGGCCGAAATCCAAACGGCCGACATGGACATATGGCCGACAAGTACAATAGGCCGACATCCAATAGGCCGACACGGACAACTGGCCGACAAGGACGAATGGCCGACAGGACAAATGGCCGACAATGACGTTTTCAATCAAGATAATGGTTAACAAGCATCGCCCAGCAGACATGGGACATTACTGTAAAAAAATAATGTTGACCGGTTAGGTTGTTTTTTATTTATACTAGTAAGGTTTAATTAAGCGCTGAAAGGCACTTGCAGCCGAAACAAATGAAAAACCGTTTTTAACGCCTAAAAATTGTGAACCTGCATGTTCGCTGGAAAGTTGAAAAAGTAATGTCCCATGTCTGCTTGGTGTTTTTGATCTAATTCGTGTAGCGGCTACTCGCGGCGCTAGTAGTAGGTAATTCTTTCAAGTATGTCTCATAATTATTAAGTATACAGTGGTTGCATAAATTCAGGAGCAGAGCTATTTAACCTTGGGTACTATTGGCAAAAACAGTGTTACCATTGTCTTTTTTTTTCAGAAGTCTCACCGAAGCCTGCGATAGTAGAGTACAAGCCTACATCCTCGAATTCCATCACCGCCATGAGTGGTGACGTCACCTTGTATCGGTGACAAACACCTTGTCTCGGTGACAAATACTTGAATTACGGAATATTTTTTCCCATACAATTTAGATGGCGTAACCATCGTCAAATGTCAGTTGGGCTTGGTTGGGCCCGGCCTTCATGAACAATATGGCGACGGCCTCGGTCTCACGGAGCAAACTTGGTTTAGTGTTGCTTGATGTGATAATAAGATATGGTAAATTTTTTTCGCTACTTTCAAATTATATTTGGGAACTGTTGTTTAAAAAACTAGCCAAATTTTGGATTGTTAGAATAAACTGGCAACTTTGTTTTTCAAACTTGTGATGTGATCATTATTTCAATCTTTTTTTTGTGTCGGCCATTCGTCCTGTCGGCCGTTCGTCCTTGTCGGCCAGTTGTCCGTGTCGGCCTATTGGATGTCGGCCAATTGTACTTGTCGGCCATATGTCCATGTCGGCCGTTTGGATTTCGGCCTTTCGTCTTTCGGCCATTTGTACCAGTCGGCCATTGGTCTTGTCGGCTATTTGTCCGTGTCGGCCATTTGTCCTGTCGGCCGTATGTCTTGTCGGCCGTTTGTCCGGATCCCAAAAATAAGAGTGTAAGCTGTAAGTGTGCCTCGGAAAAACCATCCCCGTCGACAACAAAATATTCTAGTATAATTTTTAGTATAATTCTAATTTCGAGTATTTTTTCTCCAATAATGAATAATTTAGTATTTCTAAGGGTTACACTGGTCAACGTCACAAATATGAAATAATGGAGGGAAAAGAAAAGATTTGGAAAAAATGGCAGCTTTTGCGCACTGATACGAGACGTTTTACTTTTTTGTTTTATGCATTGGACACTTTGATTAATTTATGTATGAGGTGAAATATTTTGTATGTTAATGCTACAGGGGATACACCAAGAGTGAAGATGTTATAAAAATTAATTCTGATTTGGACAGGAGGCAACCCAATGAGGAAGATGTATGAAATCAAATATTGTTTATATTTAGTTAAATAATTTCTCTAACTAAAGTAAGCATTTTTTAAATCTATTTTGCTATGAAATAATTGGAAAAGGAATATATTATTTAATTAGTGGTGGTAATGAGGTTATTAAGAATGTGTAGAAAAAGATGGAGAGATGGAATGAAGTTTTTAGAGAGATGAGTGACTAAGACGGGTGTTGTAACTATTGTGGAAGATAGTGAATAAGTTGTACTTTGTTTCAGAAGAGGATGATGATTCTTCAGAGAGTTTCTGATGAAGGAATCCCACAAAGCGGCAATGTAGCCAGTGAAGACGTACTCAGTGTAGGGGACTATAATAATACAATAACAGAATAGAGTTTTTTCCGGGTTTATCAAATGTAAAAAAAAAATGTTCTGATGTTTCAGCGAGCCTTCTGTCCCATGACCAAGGTGACAGTAGGTTCGCCGAAATGTCGGAACATCTTGCTTCTTCGCACGATAAACCCGAAAAAAACTCTACATATCATTGACCATCGTGAAAACCTGCAACAACTGTACACAGGACAGAGTATCAAATGTGCAAGACAAGTCTAGAATGTGTGCAGGGAGTAATGCAAATCACAATAATATGAATACTGAAGAGAGTTGCGATCCTCTCTCACCAACTATTCTACCAGATACAGAGGATGAAAAACAACCACAAGGGAATAACCAAAGAAGTGATCAACATGAATCGGAAGTGGAAGGTGTTTCTTCTATGTGGAACAATAGAAAGCAAGCAATTGTAGTCAATGATACAAAGAAGTCAGCTGATCTGGATGCATATAAAAATAAAGAAATGTCTGTGCATTGTAATATAGCAGCCAGAGGTGCGAGGGTCACTCCAGAAGACAAACAACAAACTCCAACAGCTGTCACTCAAACTATGCAGAGTATCTTACCCTCTCTGACTGACAACATGTACGTAGTGGAGGCGCCATCTCTTATTGTCCCTTACATATGCGAGAATGCACCAATCATGGCGTTCAGAGAATATATAGATGCATTGAAGAAGGAATTGGATGCCAACCCATCTAATCTCCACACTAGTGATGTTGTAAATATGGGATTCTCTTCTTGTAAGGACTTGGAGTTGGCAGCGCAGAAAGAGGCTGCCCCTAGAAAAAGGAGAATTAGGAAGCGTAAGTATAATGAATATCTCTGAATAGCTCATTCCTTATTCTATCTCTCAATGTGCATTTGTCTTCCAGCAGAAGATGATGACTCATGGGATGCAATGTCTACAGACTCAGAGGATTTATCAGACGAAGATCTCAAAGTGAACGGAGATGACTCCATAGACTCCGTCATAGCAACGAGCATCGCCACAGAACGAAAGGATGCTAAGCCAAAGTTAGACGGTTCTTTTGAGAGTCCTCTAGGATCATTTTTCTTGAATTTAGGAATGAACCTCGTTGAAGAGTATGTACAAAAAGACTTATTAAAACAACAGAAGAGAAAACTGTATAAAGAAAACAGAACTAGTACGGGAAATCCGAAACAAACTGAGGCGGCAATCACTGCACTAACAAAGAATATAGAATTAATTTCTAAGAAGAACGAAGTGTATAAATTCCAAATGAAGAAGTGTACGTCGTGTTTATTCCAAAGTGAGTCAATGGTAGTTATTGCCCATCATTCAGAGATACCTCACATGAGGAATAATGTATATAAATGCAACTTGTGTGCGTTTGAAGTGAAGAGCCCCCATGCCATATTGCTCCATATGCAGGCGGAGCACAACACAAGAGGGAGGCTGGAGAGGGGCCCCGCGTCTCACCAATGTGCTTATTGTCAGTTTGAGGATAATGCCAAGGGAAGACTGGCTAAGCATTTAGTATCTTGTGTTAAGAGATACAGAGAAGATTGCAACTCACTGCCGCCTGTGGAATGGGAACTCCCAGCTAAGATTTCTAAAGTAAGTAATTCAGTTAACAGTGTGGTGTTATTTTTCATGCATTTATTTCATAAAAATGGACAGTTTTCCAGGCGAACATGATTCATGAATATAAAAAATTATGAACACAACAATATGAAGAACAACGTTGTATACAAAAGATATGGAATACAATGATTAAAAGAAATATATTCACAAAAAGTGAAAATCACCATTATTACAAGATTATTACATTTATCTTATTCCAGTCTCTATTAATATTATTGTTCTGTAATGAATGGAACTTCCTAATATTATTCCTATTTCCAGGTGATTACTAGAGGCCGACCACCAACTACTGTATATAAGCCAGTACTACACAACTCTCCTCCTGCGATGACTAAACCCGTTCAGTCCAACACTACCTTCACTTCCTTCCTGGGGTCTGGGGGACCACCTGTGGGACCATCTTTTCCACCAATCAATCAAAGAGCTGTTATACCTCACATGAGGAGTTCTCAAATGCTTTTCAAAAACAATGAATTCTTACAAAATAATTTACAATTATTGCAAGTAAGTAAATATTCCATTCTATTTTCTTACTCCACGTTCCTTGCGGGCCAGGCAGAGACTCCCCTACCCTTGCACTTCACATCCATCCTTCATCGCATCATCCATTAGTCCAGTGGTCCCCAACCTTTTTGTCGCCGCGGACCGGTCAGCGTTTGATAATTTCACCGCGGCCCACTGAGGGTAGAGGGGGTTACATTGGGGGGGGGGGGGGGGGCATACACAGAGAAATATAAAAATTAAAAACAAACAGTAAAGAAAAATGTATTAAAATTATCAATAAACATAAAATAATAAATTGTGGTTCCTCATCATAAAGAACAAGGTCCCTCAGGAATACCTAAAACCTCAACCCCGTATTTATTATATTTATAGAGATCAGTGGCGTATATAGGTTTTCATTTCGGGGGGGGGGTCGAAAACTCCTCGGGGAGGCAATTAAAATTTGAACATAGACGTAGTAAAAAATCAGTTAAAGCGCCGCAGGCGAAATTTTTTTGTGAAGGTGCACTCAGAAATGTTGAGTTTTAGGTTGGAATTATAATTGATGGGTTAAATATGCAACAAGAAAGAAGCGCCGCAGGCGAAATTTTTTTGAAAAACGGGTGAAGTAATGAACCTGGGATCATTCCATAGCAGATGCATGGCACATAATTGTTTGACATATACGCCACTGATAGAGATATTACAGTTTAATTGGAGCAATGTGCATCGGCTATATATCACAGGGAAGGAAAGGTTTTAAGCGCGAGAAAGTAGGTACCGGTAAACAGATAGAAGAACGACATACACCTTCTCTCCAGCGAAGATATATAGCTACTGATCAGGTAGAGTGTAGCTAGATGGTAACTTAGCGTGAAGGCATTTTTTACGGAATAATTATTTTAAGCTATAAAATTGACGATTTCTTCAAAAAAATATTTTGTGTTTAAAGCAGGCGGCGCGGCCCAGTACCATTTGGTCCACGGCCCAGTACTGGGCCGCGGACCATAGGTTGGGGACCACTGCATTAGTCGACATGAGCAACGAGCAACATGATTCTTGTATCGGTGCATTTCCTTACACCTTTGCTATCATACTTACAGGGTGTTTGGCAGAACGTTAGACAAACTGATATGGTATATAAAGGGGACTATTTGGAACAACTTACCGGTACTCAGAAATTATATCAGCTGACCCCTTTTTTTTTAAAGATTTTTGAATTTTTTTTTTCGCCAAATCCCAAAATTTTACCTGTTAGCCTCTATAACTTTTTTATTTACCAACCAATTAGATCCATACTCTGTTCTCCTTTCATCATTCATCCTCTACACGACATTTCCCTACCATCTCAACTTGTTAACCTTTAATATTTGTTGACGACTAATATTTGTTTATTTAATCACAAGAGCACTGTTTAGTTATCAACAATTTGATAAGAACAGATGATTTTACAGTATGCCACATTGTTTATTTACAGAGCCGTCAAACAAAAATCGGAGCAAACACAAGTGGTGCTGTGGTCCGTCACCAGCCCTCTATCTCCATCAGCCCACTGACTCGTACCACCCTCGCCCCCTCGCAGCACGCAGCAGGACTCCGCCCTCACATGGCCTCCAACAACCCACTGACTCGTACCACCCTGGCGTCATCACAAAATGCACCAGGACTCCGCCCTTACATGGCCTCCAACAACCCACTACCTCGTACCACCCTGGCGTCATCACAAAATGCACCAGGACTCCGCCCTCACACGGCCTCCAACAACCCACCGCCTCTTACCACCCTCGCCCCCTCACAGCATGCAGCAGGGCTCCGCCCTCACATGGCCTCCAACAACACACTGCCTCTTACCATCTTGGCGTCATCACAGCATTCAGCAGGTCTCCGCCCTCACATGGCCTCCAACAACCCACTGCCTCGTACCACCCTGGCCTCATCGCAGCATGCAGCAGGTCTCCGCCCCCACATGGCCTCCAACAACCCACTGACTCGTACCACCCTGGCCTCATCGCAGCATTCAGCAGGTCTCCGCCCCCACATGGCCTCCAACAACCCACTGCCTCGTACCACCCTGGCCTCATCGCAGCATTCAGCAGGTCTCCGCCCCCACATGCCCTCCAACAACACACTGCCTCGTACCACCCTGGCGTCATCACAAAATGCAGCAGGACTCCGCCCTCACACGGCCTCCAACAACCCACCGCCTCTTACCACCCTCGCCCCCTCGCAGCATACAGCAGGACTCCGCCCTCACACGGCCTCCAACAACCCTTTACCTTGTACCACCCTGGCGTCATCACAAAATGCAGCAGGACTCCGCCCTCACATGGCCTCCAACAACACACTGCCTCGTACCATCCTAGCGTCATCACAGCATTCAGCAGGTCTCCGCCCTCACATGGCCTCCAACAACCCACTGCTTCTTACCACCCTCGCCCCCTCGCAGCATACATCAGGACTCCGCCCTCACACGGCCTCCAACAACCCTTTACCTTGGACCACCCTGGCGTCATCACAAAATGCAGCAGGACTCCGCCCTCACATGGCCTCCAACAACACACTGCCTCGTACCATCCTGGCGTCATCGCAGCATTCAGCAGGTCTCCGCCCTCACATGGCCTCCAACAACCCACTGCCTCTTACCACCCTCGCCCCCTCGCAGCATACAGCAGGACTCCGCCCTCACACGGCCTCCAATAACCCTTTACCTTGTACCACCCTGGCGTCATCACAAAATGCAGCAGGACTCCGCCCTCACATGGCCTCCAACAACCCACTACCTCGTACCACCCTGGTGTCATCACAAAATGCACCAGGACTCCGCCCTCACATGGCCTCCAACAACCCACTGCCTCGTACCATCCTGGCGTCATCGCAGCATTCAGCCGGACTCCGCCCCCACATGGTCTCCAACAACCCACTGACTCGTACCACCCTGGCCTCATCGCAGCATTCAGCAGGTCTCCGCCCCCACATGGCCTCCAACAACCCACTACCTCGTACCACCCTGGCGTCATCACAAAATGCACCAGGACTCCGCCCTCACATGGCCTCCAACAACCCACTACCTCGTACCACCCTGGCGTCATCACAAAATGCACCAGGACTCCGCCCTCACACGGCCTCCAACAACCCACCGCCTCTTACCACCCTTGCCCCCTATCAGCATGCACCAGGGCTCCGCCCTCACATGGCCTCCAATAACACACTGCCTCGTACCATCCTGGCGTCATCGCAGCATTCAGCAGGTCTCCGCCCCCACATGGCCTCCAACAACCCACTACCTCGTACCACCCTGGCGTCATCACAAAATGCACCAGGACTCCGCCCTCACACGGCCTCCAACAACCCACCGCCTCTTACCACCCTTGCCCCCTATCAGCATGCACCAGGGCTCCGCCCCCACATGGCCTCCAACAACCCACTGACTCGTACCACCCTGGCCTCATCGCAGCATTCAGCAGGTCTCCGCCCCCACATGGCCAACAACCCACTGACACGTACCACCCTGGCCTCATCGCAGCATTCAGCAGGTCTCCGCCCCCACATGGCCTCCAACAACCCACTGCCTCGTACCACCCTGGCCTCATCGCAGCATTCAGCAGGTCTCCGCCCCCACATGGCCTCCAACAACCCTTTACCTCGTACCACCCTGGCCTCATCGCAGCATTCAGCAGGTCTCCGCCACCACATGCCCTCCAAATACACACTGCCTCGTACCATCCTGGCGTCATCGCAGCATTCAGCAGGTCTCCGCCCTCACATGGCCTCCAACAACCCACTGCCTCTTACCACCCTCGCCCCCTCGCAGCATACAGCTGGACTCCGCCCTCACACGGCCTCTAACAACACTTTACCTTGGACCACCCTGGCGTCATCACAAAATGCAGCAGGACTCCGCCCTCACATGGCCTCCAACAACACACTGCCTCGTACCATCCTGGCGTCATCGCAGCATTCAGCAGGTCTCCGCCCTCACATGGCCTCCAACAACCCACTGCCTCTTACCACCCTCGCCCCCTCGCAGCATACAGCAGGACTCCGCCCTCACACGGCCTCCAACAACCCTTTACCTTGGACCACCCTGGCGTCATCACAAAATGCAGCAGGACTCCGCCCTCACATGGCCTCCAACAACACACTGCCTCGTACTATCCTGGCGTCATCACAAAATGCACCAGGACTCCGCCCTCACATTGTTTCCAACAGCCCACTGCCTCGTACGACCCTCGCCCCCTCGCAGCATACAGCAGGACTCTCCAACAACAGCCAGGTGACATTTGTCATCTGTGAGATATGTGACAGATACAGTAAGGACTTTGAGCAGTTGAAGAATCACATGATGTGGATACACAACATGAAGATTCATCCAAAGACGATATACAACAGTCAGCCATTCAACTGTCAGAATTGTCAACTTAGGTTTGTAAATTCAATAATAATATTGTTAATTTTTATATATCATATGTAGGCCTAGTGGGGCACCTGTACTGCACTGTACTGTTACACATTATTATACAATCAAATCAAGTTGAACAAAACAGAGTACACACTTAATTAAACATTTAAAGAGTTCCAATTGGCATTTTGACAGAGGCATACATGTGATCACAGGATGGAATACTGAACTGAGTGTATAAGGTTCAGATCAGCATTCACGTCAATGACCAGATCACATGCTGGCAGCAAGACAAGGCCTGCATATAGTTTACAGCACAGAGAAAGGGGAAAGTTTTACTAAGTATGACTGGGTTTTGTCTACAACGTAGTTATCATTTAACAATTATGCATGTATGGCTGGTCGTAAGTCCAGGATGCCCATCTCACACTGTTCGTTAGTTAAGAGACTGCATAATAGTTTACAGTGTTAATATATAATCTCAGTAGAGAAATAACAACTAATTAATGTAAATTAGGTGAACTAATCGATGCTATATAGCATCCGGTGTGCCGTGAGCTGGATGAAGGTGTGCCTTAACATTTTACAATTTTTCATTGTGTATTTAATACATAATGTTGTCTATTTTCCAAAATACAGTATGGAATAATTACTATAACTAAATAATTTTTCAATGGTCACCCAGCACCTGGTGCCAGCTGTTGAAAACCTCGTAGTGTGCTTTGTATTTTAGCTTTCAAGTGGCGCGGTTTTTAGGAAGAATTTTGATGGGTCGTAATTGAGAAGAGGTTGCGGAGCACTGCTATGTAGATCTGATCCGAGACATCATCTCGTCAACTGTATAAAATTCCTTATTAACAAGATACCTACTTCATATCTGCAATACACAATCCCTACCTTGTGGGGTAAAAATACATCATTACGATTACAGAAATCCATTCTTCGCCACTCAGTCTTGTTATAATAAAACTTTAATTTTTAGATTTTTTACGGACCAAGGCTTGGAGAGGCATCTCCTTGGATCCCATGGTGTTGTGACAAGTTCTATGCAGGAAGCGGCCAATAAAGGGAAAGATGCAGGAAGATGTCCAACTTGTGGAAGAGTAAGTTGTCTTCTTGAATTTTATTTCCTTATAGGCCTTTTGGAGTTGGATCAAATGCTGTTGGTCCGTGGAACAAATGGTACCGGCCTGCTCAAGGATTTTTCCATTTTATTTACTGTGTATTTCTCTCGGGTTTGTGCGAATTTCCATGGACGAGAGCTTAATTTATTTTATATATAAATACAATATTAAATTAAAATTATTAAATCAAAGCAATCTAAAATATATACAATCAAAATCCTCCCCTCAGCGGGCCGTAATAAGAAGGTTGGGGAGCACTTGCCTTAGAGAATAGAAATATTTCAAAATTATTTTCATTCCATTTGCACCTTCACTCCACATTAGAACAATTAGGGGACGGAGGGGCGTAAAGGTCATGCTAAGTTTGACTTGAAAAAAAAAACATTAAAATCACAAAAGTCTTTGCAATCATTAAAACAAAAAGATATTCTTAAACAATATTTTTTTTACATGACTAAAATGTTATTTTTCAAAAAAGGGTCACTATCGTTTGGCCCGATGAGGGCGTCAAGACGAATATAGGTACTGGGCAAAACGAATAATGATATCTAAACAAAACATTTCTTGCAAATAGCCTCGACCCATACACCAAACAGCCCGATGGAAAGTCCATCCTTCGCTGTATATCTGTTGAGATAACTACTCATCATTGGTGTGCTGACATTTTGTTAAATTTATTTTGCAGGTGTTCCAATGTGAGCTTCTCGCCCACATGTCGCGTGACCACAACATGTCCCTGAGGCTAGTTCGCTTATCTTACAAGTGTTCCTTGTGTGCCACCACGTTCGGAATGTACAAACAATTTGAAAGCCACGCTCATTCTGCACACAGGATAGTTGCCCTGCGTGCGACTGAGAACACTAGCAGAGTGAGTGAACCAAGTACAAAGGCATCGGTGTCTGTTGCTGCAATCAGTAGTTCGGGAATAGCTAAGCCGTCTGTCTAGTTTATCAACTGAGAATAGCCCGAGGCCTTTGGGAATTAATGATGACACCACAATCAATCAACTGAAAGTACTGACATGAGCAGTTAGTAAATGCTTACTGCTAATTAATTTAAGTCAATTACTATTAGCACCGCCTCCTAGAGTAGATACTCTAGCCATGCTGTAACAGTTGGCAACATGGCATAATGATCGAATAGGACCACCACTCCTGTCAAACCTCATAACAGTTTTTTTTTTTTTTTAAATGATTGGGTTTATTTCAATAAACCCAAAACATCTATATATAATACATGGTCCGTCATACTCGTTGTTAAGGGACTGTTATTCCACACATTTTCTTAGCGACTGTGACGGCAACCTCGCCTATAACGTTTTATGTATTAATCCAACATCATGGCTAGAAAAAGAGAGAAATGTCAAGGTGGCAGTGCTATTAGATAATATCACACTGTGTTCCTTACCTAGATGCTAATATCATAGAGACAGAAACCTACCTACAGGAGTGGAACCAACAACGGGAAATACACAGTATCATGTATAATTTGTGTATAGGCACGAGCGTGTGATATTAAAATATTAATATTTAATACACAACAATATTGTCTTCAATGGGCGTAAAAGGTGTTATTTGACACTATGCCACATCTGCCCACGAAATATTGACAAAAAACCAGAACGAAGTGTCATAAATATGCCAAATATATCAGTATTACCACAAAAAAATTGTGATAATCGTTAAAAATAACTTTATACTTTTAAAAAACATTGTTTTTTTAATATTTGTTTCATTTTCTTAAATTTTAATAGGTAGTAAGTAAATAGAGGATAATCAAAGTCGACTATTAATTTAAGTATTTTTTATTGAATGCCTATCAATGTGGGTCACCAGTGGACCCCACGCAACTAATAGTGTATGTATGTTTTTGGCGCCCTAATTTATGGTAAAAACAAGTGTTACAAAAAATGAGCCAAGACGAAGTTTGTAATTACCAGTATTATAATGGAGGGGCTTGTTTTCATTTAGGTGCGTGTATTTTACTGTAACAATTTCTGTTATTATATTGGTTTTATTTTATGAAAGTTGTATTTATATCTCCTTTGATCACTTTTCCTTCCAGTGTATAATATTTAACATGGGCTACTCTGACTCCTATGAGCCAAGAAGGAAGATTTTTAGGCAAATAAAGACCTAACATTTTGGTGGAACAACACATATGTCTATTGAATTTCCAACAAAATATTGAAAACGTGTCGCATGTGTGGCAACGTTGCATACATTTACAAAAACGTGCAAGTTCAAATGGACAAATAGTGAGTACGGTACATCAACTGCAGAAACTTTATTGAGAGCGCGCATTACTTGCAGTCATACGACAGCTACCTATGACTATGGCGTGCCAGAGGAATTTTTTTGTTTCCCTTTAACTTTTTTCTGAAACAAAATACACATGTAAATTATTAACATACGTCTTATTACACACACAGCACAGCGAGACATAGCAGATGTAATATATGTAACCTTATACACTAACCTTGTGAATATTAGGATTATTCATGTGTTTCTTCATAGTAGACTTAAAAGAGAAGGAAGCATTACAAATAGTACAAACAAATGGCCTCTCTTTAGTGTGGATTCTGTAATGTCTCTCTAAATCTGATGGTTTCTTAAAACTACCTGGACAAATGTCACAGGCATTTTTCAACTTTGGATTTCTAAATGTATTCCACACATTTTTCTTACATTTCTTCCTGAAAAAAAAACAATAATGCCATCTACTTAATTAATTTCCAATTAAACCAAATACTATTTCTACATACATACTATGTTATATTGTACATGGGTGTGTACCTTTCTGCTGTAAGATTATCACGCTGTAATGTTTCAAGATTAATAGTATTGGACAAACATATTTTGAAATATTTTCCATTTTCTTGTGCATTCCCAATGTGTTTCACTTGAGTAATTCCCAACATTTGTTTTATTTCATCAGCTTGTGATTTCACTTTAATCAGATTAGGAAAAGATTTGTCGCCATTTTTTGCATTATTTATTATTTTCCTAAACAACCTTTTAGAATCTATAGAAAGTGGTATCAAGTCTGGTATTTTTTCCAAAGTGCAGTTGGCCTTATTTACTATGGAAGCACTATTTATTTTCCTAATATCACAATGATTGGTAGTATCATCTGATCCATTGATCATTAATGGTTTAGTAACTTTTATAGTAGTACAATTATTTACAACAGTTTTCTCTGCATGCTTTTTATTAATAGCTTCAAGTGAGAATTCATTCACCTCCACATGTTGCAAATCAATATTATGGACCTCTTGCTGAGTGTTGGTGGGAAGGCCACTGGTGACACTTTCATTAGATAATATGTTTACAGTTCTTTGATTTCCTTCATGTTTATTGTTCAATGTAACAAATAAACGTGGGTTTACAGGGAAATTTCCACCAATATTCAGTTCCACTTGTGAATTATTTGTGTACCCACCAATTAAAGGATTTTTTTCTAAATTATTTTCTAGGCAATTAGTTTCAATCGGAAGAGATTTCTCCAGGGTATCTGAATGAGGATCATGTTCGACTGTTACTCCAATTTCAGATAATATTGCATTGAGATCAGAGTTTGGTGATTGTGGCAGTGTAATGTGTTCTGATGTCATTCTTGATGTTTCTAATCCCTCGGAATTTTCTAATCCCATTAGTGGTTCCTCATTGACTGAAGGTGTGTTCACTGAATTTATGACAATTTTTTTTCTAAAACAAATGAGTGATTATGTAAGTAGGTACTGTAATATTGAATTGCATTATTATAAAGTAAGTATGTACTATGATTTTTACCTTGGGGAAGTAGATTTTCTTTGTTGCATTGATGTTGTGCCAGTCTTTGTATTATTCTGAAATAAAACAGTAAATAATAATAATCTCATAAGTTGAAACATACATAGTAATGACTAAAACTTTCCATGTAAACACAATATTACACAGCGACACAAACCTCAGTAGAATTAAATACACTTCCAGTTTGTAATATAATTGGACGACTCTTTTTAGCCAAAGGAGATCTTATGTTAGTAGAAATATTATTTGTCAAATACTTTGTAGCTAAATCCTGTAAAAGAAAGACAAGAATGAATATGTTACAGAGTAGACATGTATAATTGTATATCAATACATGAATTGTATGAGCCAATGTGTGCATCGTGTCTATACCAACATAAGATACTACACAGTTACCTTATGATATTTCATATAGTGCTTGAATATACTTCTATGATCTGCAAATGTACTACAACACTTCTCACATTCCACACTTCCTTTTGTCTTACTAAATTTATAATGAATGTGAAAGAGATGTACAAAGCGATTATCTGTAATGGAGCAAGGCTTGATTCATTTAATAATTCAAATACAACTGTAGGTATATAGTAATATATCATAAATAACTGAGTGCACTCACACGACTGCGTAAAGGATTGTGGACACAATGGACACTGGTGTGGTCTACCGTTGGTATGTGTTAGCATATGAACCAATAATGCATTCTTTTGTGTAAATTTATATTTACAAGTATTGCACTAAAAATGTAATAGATTAATAACCAATACAGCTGTTAAATACTAACAGTAACTCTTCAACATTCGCTTGGGAACACAGAGGCTAATTAACTTCAATAAACTGACCTCATAAGGTTTTTCACCAGTGTGAGTTCTAAGATGTCTCTTATGTTGACTCGGTTTATCAAAACTCAAATTACACAGCCTGCAAGGGTATGGTCGCTCCTGTAAAATGGAATCATTAAACAAATGTTACGCGGAGAAGCAGGTGGATGTGCAGGTATATTTGTATGTGTGGATGACTTACGTCACTGGACCCTTCGATGTGGAAACTACAGAGATGTGCTCTAAGGGATGTCTTTCTAGAGAACTTCACGCAGGTGGAATAACCTCCTATGGGACACCTCTCCCCTGGGTTCCAATGGTCAGCACTATGCAATACAAGTTTTTCCTGAAAAAAATAAACTATGAATAAAAACTAGCACACTATGTACTTAGGTTAATCCTAACTGACAATAAATACACTTACCATAGTATCAAAAGATTTTTCACATATTTTACAAGTATGTTTCATGTAGACATCGGGATGAGTTTTCTGCATGTGTTTTCTCAACATGTATTGAGACAAATATTGTTTATTGCAGTATTTACATTTGATCCACTGAAATTATAAATAAATAAATATTTATTGGCCAAAGAAAAACATGCACATAAATTAATAATTTAACTTATAATAAATTCCATTTCAAGAAACGGTAAGAGTAAGTACTTGCAAATACCTCTTTTAATTATTGTTAGGTAATCATATAAGATCCCTCAACATTATCATATTCAATTGTTTAATTCCAGTGCAATCTGAACTATGTATGAAAGGTATACCTTTTTAATACAAAACAAAGATGTTCCGTCCCTCCTAGGCCTCCCAGGCCATCGAGTCAGCTCCCCTTCAGCACTGTTTAAAAGTTTATCTCCAATAGGATTACTGTCCGTCTCATTTATACAAATAGGTTGACTTAATATATTATTATCAACTTCACTTTTAGTATCAAAAGCATCTGCGACAATGTTCTTACTAACTAGTATTATATTCTCATTTTGCTTCTGGCTGTCCCCTCCAACAACAGATGTTAACATGGAAGGAGATATACTATCATTAACAATATTTGATTCAAGAACAGGTGTCAATGTTACGTCATTTATAGTTGTTGTTGATAAATTACTCGACACAACTTGAGTATTCTGAAAAATAAAACAACGTTTAAATATGTACGTGAGTAAATAATATTAAAATTATTTCAATAGGGTGATAAACTGTGTTGTGAGAGTGCAGGTTAGGTAAAGGTATATAGTAATTTTGTATTTTAACTCACGTTGGGATCAACTTCTGGCAAACTGTTAATAATGAAATCCAAGGTATTGTTCACATCTCTCTCAGAGTGCACGGGCTGCACAGGAGGCTGAGGAAAATAGCTAAAGAGAATCGGCTGTTGTGATAATGTGGCATTCAATGGAAGAGAATCCTGCTACAATATTAAATTATTTGTCATGGAATTATTGCAATTGATTTATTTAGAGTTAGACATTATAATATTACATAAACATAACCAGACTTTTGCTCATTATCAATTAACAGTATTATTGTCAATATTCAAATGTCCAGTACCAAATGCCATCAGTCAAAACATGCTCACTCAATAAACATACACTGGGCTGAGCTAGCCACAGATACGCCCAAGGGAACATTGATAATGAAATTAATTATCAACCATTATGAATTTAAGACATACAGTATTAGCAATGTACCTTATCATCAAAAAAATTGAAACTATCAATGAATGGCATGTCATCATTATTATCCCTGCAGGGCAGATCCAGTGGTGGTCTATTGTTAATAGATTGGAAGTCAGATGTGGATGAGTTGGTATTAGTAAATTGCATTAATAACTGATTATGTTGAGCTTTCAATGAATCATCTGGTAAAGGGATACAATTAGGGATTCCCTACAAAATCAACATAACATTAGCATAACAATCAAGTGCCATGATAAATAAATTGATTGTAATCTAAGGCTGCACACACACACACACACACACCTGAGGTAAGTAACATGCATACTAGTAATTAGTTAACAACAGATTACATACTAAAACATATGTATAATACAAATAAAAACTTTCAAAGATTATAATCAGGGAGATGATTGAGATGGTTTGGACACATGATTGACTGCAGGACAATGAGAAGTGTGTATGACCTGAAGTCAAATAGAGGTAAGAAAACCTTTACTTCACATCTTTCCCTCGGCCACACGACTGATGGTATACTGTCAGTGCTCTATAATTTTTAGCATTCTTAAAACACACTGTGGTTAGAGCACTTGAAAATAATCACCAAAATGAGAACCTACATCTGTCCTAATGTATTTTTCTTTAACCTTCATTTTTGACATTTATAATCGTTATATTGTTGGAAAGGTTTGTTGAAATCACATTATCATCCAAAGAGTTTCTGGAGAAGCTAAACGGTATGGTAATAATAAACGAAAGAAAAGTTAAGTAAAACACTACCACAACTACAGAAATAGCTAATATGAACAAAATATGAAGATACTTACTGCCCTTAAGTAAATAAAATTTTGGATAACGTTATTAGACAGAAATTGGACAGGTGCAATATACGCCATAATCTCACAAATGTATGGACAGTGCTAAATAATATATCATATATAAAATAAACTAATCCGTGAAAGCGATCGAATTATCTGAATCGAATATCTTATCTATTTGACGCATCCCCAATCCCACGTAAACACATTTATTCCATTTTTGCACACTGTTTTGCATCTTTCACAGAGATAGGCATCTTTACATATTGACAGTTGTAACCATAGATTATATACCAACATAATAAACAAGATTCCATAGACCTAACATACATCCGATATAAACCCAAAGAGATTACATTATTAAGCTATTACAAAAATTACATTTAGTACTTAATATATTATGTCACTGTATAAACCTATCAAAAAACCAGCGACATAATATTATTAAGTACTACCTATGTAATCTCTTTGCAAAGAACCTAATGTACACAAATATACCAGAAAAAAAACTCTCTAATATGGCAACATTTGCGTAAAAGAAGGATAATAATTACATCTATGATCCAAAGAATATTTGGCGGTTTTTATAAATTAGAATAACATTTAGCCTGGCCACACACGCACCCGAAGTTCAGCCGGCGAATGTTAGTTCCTGAACTTCGGGTGCGTGTGTGGCCAGCCTTACCGGTCAAAATTTAGAACTGAGGCTGAGGTAGAAACATAATATGAACAGGTACTATATATTATTATTCTATGATATGAACCCTTCAGCCCGAGACCTGGCCCCTAAAATAATGATCTATCTGTTTTTTGATCGAAATGTGGTTTAAATGACGCAACATGGGCGCAACCCCATCCCGAAAAATCCCCTCTTCACGGTTTTTCGCATTTTTTTGGAATGCGGTAATAGATATGAGAAAATACTTACTAAATTTTCTATGAAAAAGATTCAACACATTTTTTATGTAGGACTAGTAGAGTAGTTTGCCCGCAATGGCCGATTGAAATACAAAAACAAAAAATAATATTTGATTATTTTTTTTCTTTAACATCCTTCCAACCACCATCACTAATTTTTTATGGAGTATTTTTTTTTGCCCGCAGCGCTATATCGCTAATTATTGTCTGAAAAAAACTATTTTAAGGACTTCTGTCATTGGAATTTCTTGCAATAACTCAAAAACTATTAGTAGTTCTATAAAACTAAGTTATTACTAAGACTTCTTCTTCTCTATTTCTCCTGTTGGCTCCCCCCGACATTGACGACCACTTGGGAGGACGCCTTTCTGTGCGAATCAGCTCCTGATTAATTTTAATTAATTCATTCATTCTTTGACTATTTTCTCTTAGCACTTATGAATATCCAACCACATTAGTTTAAATATATTTTTTTATAATTCCAAATGAATTTTGGTTTTTTGACCAGCCATGCCACACATCCTCCTGAACAATCTCATCTCACACCCGTTCTTCCTTATTCAGCCACGTTTTCTAAGCACACATGAATGCCGTCACCAGCACACCAGGATGCAGTAGTTTGTCTACTATATAATATAAACTGTGACTCCAGTGTATGTCTGTAATATACTCACCACCTCCCGTACCCAACAGAACATGCGGTGTACTTTGTCCAGACACTTTTCACGTATCTTGTAGTTTTAAAAACAGAAAGTGACATGAAATTTTGGGGGCCACCCACGAAGCACGGTTAATAGGAAAGGGGGAGACTTGAAAGCTTAAATCACTTTCTATAGAATAATATATTCCAAAAGATTTAAAAATACTACATTTTGTACTTAAAAATAGCAGGTACATAATAGTAGAAAATTAACTAGATACCTTAGAACAATCAATAATTGTCATTTGATTACCATGAGATGAGGTGAGATAGGGCTACCCCCATCCATATTTCTATGCAGTAATTAACTTCTTTATTTAAAGGCTTCCCAATAAGTATAATCTTGAAGAGTTGTGTCATGTATATAAAATTTATCTTGTTCATCCTGTGATGTAGCACTAGAATCAACTTCATTGTTATCAAGTGCTGTCGGAATAAACAAGTTCTGCCAAGGTAAGGAGCCAATGTTATTAAAATATTCACAATATTTGTCTCTTATTATTCTTGAAGAATATGGATAGTTGTTTGATTGATTGTCTTGTATTTGCATTAACTGATTATTGTCTAACCTCCAACTCGCATTATATATTGTACCAGTGCTTGTATCTTCCATATCAAATCCATTACAGGCGTAAGTGGTTTGATCTTTACTCATCAAGTAATTATGTAAAAAACAACAGGTTAATATAACTTTCAATGATTTCTCTGTGCAATTATATCTAATGGTGTTCAATAATATTCTGAACTGAGAAGCCATAATCCCTATAGCGTTTTGTACTACTCTATGGACTCTTCCCAATCTATAATTGTAAATGAGTTGATCTTTTGTTACAAATCTCCGCGTATAAGGCTTCATAACATTGTCTGATAATGGAAATATACAATCTGTAACAAAAATATAAGGAAGTATATCCAAAGTGTTGGTGATTATTCCAGGCTCTGGTATTCCTTGAATCTTGTGAAATATTCTTTCAGAGTAATGTGTAGTGTGAGTAGTGTTTGCGCTACATTCAATACTTGGTCCCACATCCACTAATGTGAACTTGTAATCTGCATCAACTACACCCAATAAGACAGCGCTGCACTTTTTCTTATGGTTGTGCTTGTGAGAATCAACTCCAGTGTTACGAGGTTTAGGTATTTGTATGTGTACGCCGCCTATTCCTCCCATGCAGTGGGGAAAGTTCCATTTACTTTCAAATTGATTTGAAATCTCTAGCCATTCACCCGTAGTTTGAGGTGTCTTCATAAAATCTTTGAGAACTACCATAAGAGCTTCACATGTCTCTATAACAATGTGTCCTAACGTTTGTGGTGCAATATTTGTTACATCCTTTAGTTCTTCTAAAGTTCTTCCAGAAATGAGAAAACGCAACGTGGCAGCTAATCTCTGAGTAGGTGGGATAGATTCTCTCATTACTGTATTGGACTTTATGATATATGGTGTGACCAAATGTAATAATTCTTCAAAGGTTGAACATTTCATTCTAAAAATGCTTTCACATTCTATTAAAGATGGATTTAGTAAAATAGGTGATAAATTTTTATCAACTTCACTTCTTCTTTTATAACATTCCTTCATCCATAAACTTCTCTTTCGTTTATGTTTATTATCTTCAACATATTCATCTCTAAAAGATAAAAGTAATTTGTAGCATAAAGCAACCAACAAGATGAATAAATGATAATTATTATTAGTACCTAGTGGTGGGTATTATATATACAATATTATATATATCTATGTCCAGAGTTTTGTACTACAATTAGTTATGTAATAAAGTAATAATTTAACTACTAACCCTTGATACACATTTTCATTATTGGTGTGAACTGCAGATGCAATAGAATTGTTTATTTTTATTGAATCCTTTTCTAATGTTTTCAATTTCCCTTCAAATATTAAATCATTAATTGCCTTTTTAGCTAAAACCTTTTGATCATAATTTAGTTGATTACATTTGAGAGCCCAGCGTACTCCCAAATAGACTGCTTCGTCGAATTGTTTATGTTCTACAAAGATGGCGCTCTTAGAATTACCTTTTTTTTCTGGTATGGAAATTACAACATCAATGGGCTGGAAAATAAAACGAAGATATTTTACTACGACAACTTCTACTGGATAATATAAAACAGTTACAAAATCTATGTTGGTACATATATTATTGGTATATTTATTGATTTTCCTTACCATTGTTTCCTCAGTAATAACTTCATTATAGTCAGATGGGGAAGGCTCTTGATCATTCCTTAAGAACTCCAGTAAGTGATAGCACCAAAGCTTAGGTTTTACACCTTCTACTTGTTTACATTCAGCATTAATTCTCTTTAATTCCTTTCTGTGTTTAGTTCGTAAGTTATTAATGACTTTTTTTACACATTCTCTGGTGGCTTCAGGATCATTTTCTCTTAATTTAGCAACTAATTTATTATAAGCTTCAAATTTTAATCGCCTATTCCGATAAACCTCACTTTTAATTTTCCAGAGAGATGGCAAACCACGGTATATTTCAATAAATTCCGTAAAGAATCGACGATCGCCGCTGGTCTGTCCAATACAATTTATTTCGGATGTCATGACGATATGATGACGATCGCTGATCATTTGCTGATGACATCTTTTGAGATGCTTTTTGAGGTTGTGTTGTGTAGGTTGACCATGGATTTATAATACTAGTAAACTGGATGGAAAACATAGGTGTTTGTCTATACATTCTGTTCGGTTCGAGGGAAAATGGCCAATTAGGCAAAAGAAGCAAAATGGACGATTTTCCATACTAAACGGGCTATATGAAACTGCGGTTTTCACATGGATTTTTGGTTTTCACTGTTTATATTTTAACTGAAAATGAATTATAGACATCATATTGACATAATTATAGGACCAAGGGATGTAAATAATCCGTTAATCAGAATTTATGAGCAAATTTATAACACAGGAAACGGCACACGGTGGAAGTAAATTAAATTACTTTTAAATTTATTTTTCTTATTCTTTTTTTTTCAGATTTTCCTTTAAGAATTAAACCTTATGCATCGCTTAAGAAAAAAAAATGAGAAAAAATGTGTTTTCAGTAGTTTCCTATCACTAATTATGATATTGAATATCACGGATATGCAGACGTTTTAAATATATCATTTATTATGTAGGAATTTATTTTTTCATATTTTTTGTCATTTAAAGCTAATGTGTATGTATTTATGAATTTTCGTGCAATGTTTAATTTATGTTGTAATTAATGACAATAAAATAAATGTAATTTAATTTACTTCCATCGTGTGCCGTTTCTTTTGTTAAAGAAATTGCTTATAAATCCTGATTAACGGAGTATTTACATCCCTTGGTCCTATAATTATGTCAATATGATGTCTATAATTCATTTTCAGTTAAAATATAAACAGTGAAAACCAAAAATCCATGTGAAAACCGCAGTTTCCTATAGCCCGTTTAGTATGGAAAATCCTCCATTTTGCTTCTTTTGCCTAACTGGCCATTTCCCCTAGAACCGCAATAGTCGGCCAAGAGATGAATCCAGTTTACTAGAAGTATTATACATCCATGAGGTTGACGTATTGTTGACATCTCCCTGTCGATTTGTCAACAATCCAAAGATCCCAATAAAAGGGAAAATCAGTTCACAAGGTGCTTTCTCCTACTATAACCAGAGGTGGGCACCGTTAATCAAAAAGTTAACTTCGTTAATCGATAATCCGTTAACTAAAAAGTTAACTTCGTTAATCGTTAAAGCGTTACATTTTGAAAAATGTAACGGAAGTTAACGTTAATCCGTTAAAGCGTTAATCTAAAAAATCGCTGTTAAATGGTATGAAATAGAACTACATAAGTACTACTACTATCACACTATCCCGATGTATCCTAAAGTGGGTACACAAATACACACAATGTGCATACAACAAATAAAACACACGGGTAGCGAGTCTCATTATTGAATAAGAAGTAAAATGTCTTACAGAAATTTTACAAACACCTAGGTGCATTTTTATTACACTCGCCCATTGACGTCGCTTGCTTCAGAGTTTGAAAGGCGCCGTAGCCGATTTTTTTTCGACAAAATTTGACTTTCGATCTGAAATTCTTTTCCAACGCCCAACTCATATACGACACCACACATAACTCCATAAAATCCTCGGATTATCTAATGCCAGCACAGCCAGTGGATGATGTCTATACAAACAATAAAATATTAACGGACTTAATTAACGGAAGTAAAATGTAACGGAAGTTAAATAGTCCGTTAAGAAATTTTGGAGGTGAGAAAAGCGTTAAATCGTTAACCAAAAAGTTAACTTCGTTAATTAACGATTAACGGATTAACGCTTTTCTGCCCAGCTCTGACTATAACTATGGTCTGTGATGATTTCATAGATGATTTAGTTTAAAATTTTGTCTATGTGTTATTGAGACAGTTTTGTTCATAGAGTATATGTGTTCTGTGGTTTTGTTTGACGTTTGTTGGTACAGAGTATATGTGTTCTGTGTTTGTTGGTTTCAGCAATTTCAGCAGATATGACTATATGACAGCAGATATATGAGTGTCTTGTAAATATTCAATCAATACATCTATTATACCTATTTCTTCCATTTCCATCTCACGGCCTTCCCATTAAATAAGTGTGAATTTATATAGTGTCCTTCCTTTCCAGTAGAAATAGCCAGTGGGAGTGACGAGTTATTTGTCGTGAACTATTTTCATTTTAATCAGGCTTATTAAGTTCGGTGCCTTTCAGTGATTTGAGTCCACATTAAGTCCAGAATTATTATAAATTAGTATAAAAGTTTTATAAAAAGATTATCATGTAAGAGATGTGATGTGAAATGTCATACACGGAGCTGGAACAAGGTTATCAAGGTTTAAGAAACGCAGCCAACACTCCACAGTTCTATGTTGGAGAAGATGGGAATATACATCCTATAATTAGACATCAGGTGAGATTTTGACAATGATTGTTATTTTTGTACATAATTGATCTAATGAAGTGTGTGTATCATTTTGTTTTCAAACAAAGGTCATCAAGATCATTAAAGTCTGTATGTATGAGATGGCTTTAGTTTATTTTATACCTACTTTGAATTTAGTCTAATTTGGGTTATGTGCTCTCATTCTCTATGTGGACAGTCCTCTTTTATTACTTTATTTAGTTCTATGATGATGCCACCAAAACATACATTCCTGGTATATCTAAAATATGACATATCTTGAATTATGAGTTTCCGGGCTTGGAGGCCTTGGTCTACTGGTCACTTGGGGACCCGACATTTCGTCCCACACTGTGGGGGACATCCTCAGGGGGTTATGTGTTCAGGTCATGTGTGTGTCGCGTTGAGTCGATGTGGAAGTGGGCATTGTGTTTGTAGTGGTGGTGTGGAGTGTCTCGAGGCAGTGCGAAGTGACGTTGAGTGATGTGTGTACTCGGCGGCCGCTGGCTGGCAAATGGGGTGGCGCGCGCTAGTGTTCCGTATAGAATTATTTTATAGAAGTAGTAAATTTATTTAGTCCACATTTTTATAAGAATATAGATCGGTATTTGTGGAGTTCAGGTAGTGGACTTATTACTAGTCCAGTAATAAGTCTACCATCCAACTATGATGGCTATAATAATTAACAAGGCTGAATAACTTGAGCTGGATTATTTGACCACTAAGAGTTTCATTCCAATAGACCCAATGTCAACATTCACACAAAGTAGCTGTATACCTATTCACAATATTATTACAGTAGTTCACTTGTGGTAATAAAGCTTATCTGTATTGATACTCCCGGTTTGTATCTTATTAACTTTAATTAAATATTGTTTTAACTGTTCTTTATATAAATGTATGCAAAGGGGAAGACGCTGCTAGTTATTGTCTCAGTTCTATCGTAAGATTGTGTCTCAATGGCGATTAAAAAGAATGTAAGGTGATTTAGATTTTGGTTGAATATTGTATTATTATGTGACACGTCTATTAACACTACTAATAGTATGAGTTATCTACTGCTACATGATCCTATGTGCGGTGTTATGTAATATGTATGTGTGTGTGTATGTGTACTGCGTATTGTTTGTATGGTTTCTGTGTTTGACGTGTATGTATGTATATGTAAATAATGTGATATTATTGTGTAAAGATAGCACTAGTCACTTGATTACTATATAGGTAGCTATATGTGTATACATAGGATGTGATAGGTAATGTGATTACTCATTAGACTTTACATCTGTCACTTGACTCGGTTATAGAGTGTGTAGACAATAGTGTGTTTGTGATGGAATGGTTGTGGCTGAAGGATTGGTGGAGACTTAAGAAGTGGAAGAAGTCTGAAACACTCCCTGAAGAAGAGATATGTTACTGTGATGATTGTTTTCATAATGTATACCAGCCACATACAATACATGTATTAATTAGTGAATAGATCCATAGCAGATATCATTATACTGACGTTGTGATTGTTTTGTTTAGGGTGATCCAGAGTCGGGAGATGGCAGTGAATCGGAGGGGGATTATGACAAGAAGGTGGTGGTGGGTGTATGCGCCATGGCTAAGAAGTCTCAGTCCAAACCCATGAAGGAAATTCTTACTCGCCTGGATGAGTTTGAGTATATTAGAATGATTGTGTTTCCAGAGGAGGTTATCTTGAAGGTTCTCTTTATAAAATCTAACCATAATGGGTGTAACAAGATACCATTATGTACAATTATTTTGTTAATACGTATTCTGTTTTCATTTGCTTCTGGCTATAGATTATGATAGCGATATTGTAGCTGTAGCTGATAATATATGTTGGTACTGTATGCATTGCATTCTCTAGTGTTTTGTGTTGTTACCAGCAGCTTAATGCTTAATAGCTATGTACATTACTACATTATATCTGTTTATGTAATGTTACATATATTTTATAATGTTTTCTGTTTCAATATATTTTGTTCCACCCAATGGCAATTGAAGTTAAGCTTCCAAAATATTTTACTGCCCAAGTATATTGTGTGTGCGTACACTGTACAGTTAGGGTTGCCAGATGTCCAGTTTTGGACTAGACAGTCCGGTTTTTATAACATCTGTCTGGTCGAAAAAATCCTGGAAGACCGGACAAAGGGCTGTCCGGTTTTTCAACGTCAATAAGTTCATCATGATCAATTGTATAGGCCTATCAATTACTTACATTAATTACAGGTTTTCATAAAATCGTTCAAAGGAATACAATCTTGATTATTTCCACCATGTTCTTATTTTTCATACGCAGTAGGCATAGAATAATAATATATAGTACCTACATTCCTTGTGAAAACCTGAGTATTTAAATAGGTATGATTTTTTCATAAAATAAAAATTGTCTACTTAGTAAACACTATTTTCAACTACTTGCGTAAGTATATTTTTGATATTTCGTTAAGCGGAAATAATACTCTTCAGAGCTTATTGTCGGCAAAAATTTCATGTGCGGCGCAAATTGTGCATGTTTGAAAAATATATTTGTAGAACTTGAAATTCACCGGTTTTTTTGTATAGCATATCTGGTAACCCTATGTACAGTACAATGCATCATAAGATGTTACAATAAGTAATGGATTATGACAATATCTTATTATTGTATTCCAATATCTACTAACAAGTAAAAAGTTTGGGTTTAACTACAGTTATTTTGTTATGTTGGCTTTGTTTTTGTTTGACTAACATAATTTTATTTTTCATGCTATCACAATAATAGTATTGTGTCTCTTGTTTGCTGTACCTACATACATAATATATTGTATTGTTGATACGTGACTGAGAAAGGTGAGGAGGTAGAAAGACAAGTGTTGGGTCTAGAGAGAAAGAGGTCTACAGAGAAAACATCCAAAGGTGCGGTTATTAAAGAGTTAACTGGATTGATCATCAAGAATAGATGCATAGAATGGCATGTGCTTTCTACCTTCACCAAGGAATATGATGTGATGGTATGGCAAAAGAAGAAACAGAAATGTTTGATTGGTGCTTGGAATGTATGAAATGATAGAATCTCTTTCAAGTATGGATGTGGGTGAGTGAATGTGACGGAAGCAAAGAGTGTATGTGGAGATAGGAAAGCTGGTGGATGTGATTAGAGAATAGTTGAAACACAAAACAAGGTAATGAATGTGAAGCAAACAGTGTAATGGGTGGTGGTAATGTTGTGTGATGCCTTGTTTTATATTAATTTATTAAGATTGTTCCATTGTTTAATTTAGCTTTGCCCAGATCATTAGGTATGATGAAAAGTAAATACGTATTTTGTATTTTATTCGTTCTTATTATTGTTTTGTTTATTAGAAAAATTGCTTGATGTGTTTATCTACCACCTGGTAATTTCAATTTTACGTATGTCTTTGGATATGTTATTTCACCTTTTGTATTTGTAGTTTTGTCAAAAGCAGTTCAAAGATTTTATAAATAAATTGATATTATTGAAATTGATTACAAGTTACAGGAGGTATCCAGTTTATGTGCCCGTAACTTGTATTAGCTATGTTGTCTGGTTAAATGCATACAATTTGTCTACTGCCTAAATTGTAATGAATCAGTTATAATAAAAGGCACTTGCCTTTTCACTTAGGCTCATGGTTTCTATACAATCACAAAGTTTTGTGTAAGTTACACTTTTAAAATATACTAAATCAAGGGGTCCGTTCTGTATCCGTTAATTTTCACTCAGCGAGTCAACGGACGATTATCGCGCGAATCAGAACGCATAAATTTGGGTGATTGTTCCAATTGGAATTGTCAAACAGAGATAGAGATATGAGAATACTAATAAGAGTGAGTTGATAGATATACATCGAGATAGCGATACCACTATACTCTTCTTTGGTAGAAAGGGATAGACATATTGCGTGTTAATAAGAGTGAGTGAACTGCACGTGGGGACCATTCTATTAGCTATGGCGAGCGAATGTCACCCAACAATTTTGTTGGGTGTTATTCGCAACAACCGAGCGTGTCAACTGTGCACATAGAACAGGTTGACTCGCACAACCGGGTGAAACGCACCGATGATAGAACGGCGAACAATAGAACCATAAACAATCGAGTGAATCGCTCAGTGAATTTTAACGGATACAGAACGTGACCAAGAGTATAGTATAACATTCAAAATTAAAGTGTTTAGACAATGTACAAAAGATGGTGGTAACTTATCACAAAATTGAAATGTTCAATAAATAATATACTTACCTGTTTTTTTCGCTCAATGTCACTTATTTTCAAGGGGTTTATCTCAGTTAGTAATTGAACTGTGCTGTATAGAGTATTAATTATTGATATAGATATGTAGTTTAGAAGTACACACAGTGTAGTATGGTATTATAATAGAAACTGCAATATTGTGGTTGTTGTGTTCTAGTTACCAGTGGAAGAATGGCCAATATGCGATTGTTTGATCTCATTTCACTCCAAAGGATTTCCATTGGATAAAGCTATACAATATGAAAAGTTACGAAAGCCATATGTTATTAATAATCTCCATATGCAGTATGATATACAAGTAAGTACAAGTACATAAACTCCTAAGGTCTTATCTAAATTTTACTGCATTGTTTCCTATGTGTTAACTATCATTGTGCTTATTCTTGTTTATCTACATTTATGATATTATTATACACACAGAAACAATATTTGTTTTTATTATAGGTGGTTGAAATTACTCCAGTGTTTGCTAATTTTGTTCAAATCCACTGAAAATTTGTTTAGTATCTACTATGCAAATGTTTTGTTATCTTTGAGTACTTTGTAGTCTAATATTGTTTTTTTTTTTAATATCATAGGTACACATAATTACTTAATTTAATAACCACATTTACCATAGCTTAAATAAATATACATATCTTTTTCAGATACTTCAGATTTAGTTAAAACTTGTTATGTATCTTAGTATGTATTACACTTTGAATCTTTCTTCCATGCACCTCAAAATTACAAATACATTTTGCCGATGACTAATATTGATATTGTTAATACCTACAAATTGGCATAGTATTTAACTCTGAATGTTTCTTCCGCCGACCCTTCATATATGTAGGTCCTAACATGCCAAGAACACAGTCATACATTGAAAGGTCTCGTAGGTTTTTGTTCTTTAACTTAATAATGGTAAAGACATTTATGTTATGATGAATAGTTGAGTAAGACTCAACAAGTGATATGAAGTAAACCTAAGGTACCTACTGTGTGATACACATTATTAAATTATATGGTTTGATTTCATATAGGATCGAAGGAAAGTGTATTCAATATTGGAAAATGAGGGAATTGAAATACCAAGATACGCCGTCTTAGACAGAGACTCCGCTGATCCGAAACGTAAGTTGAAAGTTGTTGTTATGTAATGTAATTGAGTATGTTGGTTTCACTGGAAGATATTGTTTATGCAACAAGCCGCTCTTTGGCTTATCATCAATTCTATGAAGAAGTGTATAAATAATTCTAAATACCATGATATTTTGTGGTGGTGATTTTGGTTATAGATCATGAATTAGTGGAGTCTGAGGATCACGTGGAAGTGAATGGAATAATATTTAACAAGCCTTTTGTTGAGAAGCCTGTATCTGCAGAGGATCATAACATTTATATCTACTACCCAACATCAGCTGGAGGAGGGAGTCAAAGACTATTTAGGAAGGTAAGACAACTGCTATGATGCAACTCTCCATATATATAATATTGTCCTAATATACCTACATAATTCATATAACACATTCTCTTACAGATTGGAAGCAGAAGTAGTATATATTCTCCCGAATCTAGAGTTAGGAAGACTGGATCATTTATTTATGAAGATTTTATGCCCACCGATGGTAAGTCATTAATATGCATTAAAGTGTAATAAAAACAATCCTTTATATAATGCATTCAGGATCCCTGGTTGTTATTTGTGTAGGTACGGATGTAAAAGTCTACACAGTTGGACCAGATTATGCTCATGCTGAAGCCAGGAAGAGTCCAGCTTTGGATGGTAAAGTGGAGAGGGATTCTGAAGGAAAGGAAATACGCTATCCTGTCATATTGTCCAACCAAGAGAAACTCATTTCTAGAAAAGTGTGCCTTGCTTTCAAACAAACTGTTTGTGGCTTTGACTTACTCAGGTACAGAAATGGAATATATTTATATTAAATGTTTTTAATTTGGTGATTGTAGCTTAAGTAGTTATATTTTATTATTTCAGAGCGAGTGGAAAGTCTTTTGTATGTGATGTAAATGGTTTTAGTTTTGTTAAGAATTCTAATAAGTATTATGATGACTGCGCCAAAATCTTAGGAAATATGATTTTGCGAGAACTAGCTCCAACTTTACATATTCCATGGTCAGTTCCCTTTCAACTTGACGACCCGCCCATCGTTCCAACTACATTTGGTAAGATGATGGAGTTGAGATGTGTGGTGGCTGTAATACGCCATGGAGACAGAACTCCTAAACAGAAGATGAAGGTGGAAGTGAGACATCCTAAGTGAGTAGCTACACCTACGTACATTACATACACTACACCTACACTACATATCATCCAGTATATCATATTACCTTCACTAATTCATTATTATAGATTTTTTGAGATATTTGAGAAGTACGATGGGTATAAACATGGACATGTGAAGTTAAAACGTCCCAAGCAACTTCAAGAGATATTAGACATATCTAGAGCTCTTTTAACTGAAATTCACACCAGGCACGCTGAGCCTGAACTAGAAGAGAAGCAAGGGAAATTGGAACAACTTAAGAGTGTCTTAGAAATGTAAGTAAAATAACTAAGAAAGGAATGTTTAGCTCAATACAATTTGAATTGTGTGATTCTTTATATAATTGTTATTTCAGGTACGGCCACTTCTCGGGCATCAACCGTAAAGTCCAAATGAAATATCAACCAATGGGTAGACCTCGTGGCTCCAGTTCAGATGATGGTAACACCACAGTCAGCCGTATGCACCATTTTAGTTTTCCTTTGTATTGTGTCTAGTACCAGTGTGTCAGTGTGTGAGTCATGAGTGTCCAGTGAATGCAGTGAGCTCTCGCTAATTAATGTCTATTAGGGTGTGATTAGTTGAAATTAATTAGCAATTCAATTTTGTAATCAACATGAAAATTTAATCTTTGAAGTAATAAGTATGTTTAGTCCTTGTAGTAGGTGTAGGCATTAGGGATGAAATATGAAATTAGATACCTCAAAACTGCTTTTAAGGGTACTCTATACAATTTGAAAGAACACCTGTTACATTCTGTAAAGTAAACATTCACTAGGGTGAACTTGTGGCTCAGACAACTCACATAAAAGACTGCCACATAGTTTTATTGTTTTGTTTTACCTTCATATCATCACACCATACAATGCTTTTTACTCAATACACACTCATCCTTAAGAAACTGGGTGACGTAATTGATCCTAGTTGTTCTTGGATGGAAGAACTATTGAATCACGAGTAGTTATCTTAACAGATATACGGCAAGGGATGGACTTTGTATCAGGCCTTATGATTAGGACCGTCTTTAGACTGTTGGAGGCCCTGGGCACTTTGGGATAAATAAATATTCTTTTGTCTGTTGTTACTGTGTATTGTTTGGATGTGTACCAGAGTGTACCTTTATTGTATTGATATTTTTAACTTTTTGTATTGTAACTTTCCAAAGGCCTTGTGGCCGTCCAAACTATAAATAAATAAATGGGGCGTCCATGACTAATCAGTGGTGGAATGGTTTTAAAAGTTCCATTTGCCATGCAATAAAACCGGAGCCCACAGTACCTTCGTCTTAATATATTTTCACGGAGCGTACTCAGTGCTGGAAAAGCAATTTCAATTTTGATGTGAGACAGATTAGGTTTATTGCCTTTAAATAAAACATAGGAACAATTAGCACCACAGGCAAAAAAAAATATGGTGCAATTATGATTTAATGATTTTCACAACACTTTTCGAAAATTTGTGGTATAGTATGTATGAGCTACGTTGCGGCGACCTAAGGGAACCTTTGTGTGTGAGGTCCATTCGGGAAAACTAGCGACATGGCCTGTGCGCCACTCTGCGATATGACCAAAAAAAATGTTTGCAGACTATTAAATGAATAGTTAATTATAATATACTAGTGGGTCCCGTGAACACTATATTCACGAAATTTGTCATTTTTTATTAACTAACTACTCATACTGCCATTCTACCACGCCCTTCAAAGGTTCTTCGAAGAAACATATCAGAGAGGGTCTTGGTCTTACCTACTTTCCATACTAATTCTACATATATATGTACCTACAGTAAGTATGATTATACTAAAGAATTCGAATTCCATTCCCTATCAATAATATAATAGGTAGGTATGTATGTATGTATAGTACTTTTACGCGGAAAAATATTTACAGTCATAACTTCATTAGTAGGTAGACTTCTAAATTTCAATTTTCGCGGAATATTATTTTAATTCATAATTTCATTAGTAGATACATTCGATATTTCAAATTTTCATTCATACAAATTGAGACTTCGTCGATAATTTCTAGCTACCAAGGAAGGCGTCGCTGCTTTAAATTTACATACATATTCATGGAACTTGCAAAATTTTCCAATGGGCAAGCGTTACATACCTACATGACTTGGATAATACGAGTATTATGTAATGGAATAACAGTTTAGTAATTATTGTTTTATTCTTATTTATTTATCGGTTATCAGTTCATAAGCAGGAACTAAAGGGCCTCTTGGATTGCGGGGCCTTGGGCAAGTGGCCACTGTAGCTAATGGAAAAGAGTATAATATGGTCACGTTATTTTTTAGTAACATTCAGCAATTCCACTCCATCCATTCGCTGCGGCTGGGAATCGAACCCAGACCTCCAACTTAATACACCGGTTTGTCAAAAGTCCATCCTTTGCCGTGTATTTGTTGAGATAACTAATTGTTATTCAAGTATGCCATGTAGAATATCCGATGTTCTCACAAAAGATACATTGTGATTATTATTGGTTGTTTGAGTTGTGGTTTAGTAATTAGAAGATGTTCTTACAGCAGATGGTCCCGGGGAGCCATCGTTGGTTCTAATATTGAAGTGGGGAGGGGAACTGACTCCAGCGGGAAGGATCCAAGCAGAAGAACTGGGGAGAATGTTCCGTTGCATGTATCCAGGTGGACAAGGTAGACACATTGGAGGTTAGTTTGTTTTCAATGTTTGCTTTCACCCTCATATGGACTTCACTCAGTAAACACTAAGTAAGTATATGTAGATTATTGTAGATGTATGTAACATTACACTGGATTAGTATGGCTATGGTGGAATCAGTACATGTCACCTAGTGGTACTCATCCTATGGTGGTGAGATTAGTAACACAAGTTCCATCCATTATCCTATATGATTAGCATTAGTCTATCGCTATACATCCAGTACTACTATATACTTTGCATGTAACTGGAGAGTGCTTTAGTGAATATTTCATCAACAAATAGTGGTGTGCCTTCCATAAAGCGTATTTGTCAAGCAAAGAATCTTCATTGTGCCCACACCCACATGCACTTCACGGCACAAGCTTTTCCACCCCCAAATCACCACTCATTTTTATATTAATATTAAAATATTTTTGTTTATTAGATTATGTTATATTTGTACCATTAGTGTCTCTTATGTTTTGGCTAATCTGAAGAATAATCTCTTCTACTAAGCGAAAGTGTCCTGACTGACTGACTGACTGACATACTGATTCATCACCGCAGAGCCGAATTGGCTAATCCTAGAGAAGTGAAATTTTGAAGGCAGATAGGTTTTAATACAAAAGCTTCCACTAAGAAGCGATTTTTGGAAATTCCGCCCCTAAGGGGGTGAAAAATAGGGTTGAAAGTTTTTCAGAGTATGCCAATATCTCGGAAACCAGACATTGTACGAACTTGAGATTTGGTACATAGATTCTTCTATCGAAAATAGTAATAGGGTGTTTGGCCGTTTTTTAGAAAGTTTAATCAAAAGGGATGAAAATGGGCTTAAAGGAAAGGGATGGTTTTTAAATGTCCCTTAATAAGCTAAAAAATTTTTTTAAAGAAATTTTCAGAAAATGGTTTCTTTAGAAAAGGTCAAAATATGTTATTCTGTCCCCAAAAAAAATCAGTTTATAAAATTAAAGGGTTGGGAGTGTTTTTTTTTTACAGTACCATATCTCAGTAATATTTTATTTATCGTATGGCCAACATCACGCCCATATCATATAACATTCGTTATGTCAAAGTGTAAAAATAAAAGTCAAAAGCGCAGGGTGAACTGCTTGTCAGAGACTTAAATCTAGATTTCTTATGTATTGTATTGCTTCGTCGCTAAGGGTTAGGAAATCCGATGCATTGCCACCGTACGCTCTGAGTGCACACCCGGTAACTATGTGTTGAATGGTCTGCCTGTCGGCTCCGCAATCGCATTCAGGGGACTCTCGCCATCCACACTTGTGGGAGAAATCTGCGCACCTGCCATGACCAGTTCGGATTCTGTTTAGAGCCGACCAGATCCTTCTCGGTTGATTGAATCCGGGCGGCGTCTCTGTAATGCAGGGCAGGGAGTTGGATGGTGTGTTTCCCGTGTTGCTTTGCCACTCAGTGGTCCATGCCTCCGTGATGTTATACTGGTTATCGAGTAGGTTAGACGCTGTTCGAAGTGGAGGGTTTCTGGACTTGAGTCTGTTTCTCTGCAGAAGGTGGTCAAGATCTGTGTTGGCTGGCATTGCAGGATTCTCAACGAGTTTGGTGTATTCCCTGGTTAGAGCATTCAGTCTTCGGAGATCAGGTGGTGGGATGTGACTTAATACGGGCAGCCAGTGCGTGGGCGTGGATCTTATGGTTCCCGTGATTATACGCATGGTGTAATTTAACTGAGTATCCACCTGGCCGGTGTGGGCGCTGTTCAGCCATACGGGGGATGCATATTCAGCTGCCGAGTAGACAAGACTTAGTGCCGATATGCGTAATGTTTCCGCCGTAGATCCCCATGTGGTACCGCAGAGTTTTTGTATGATGTTGTTCCTTGTCTTCACTTTTGCTGCCAGTTTACTGAGGTGTTCCTTGAAGGACAGTGTTCTATCGAGAGTAACTCCCAGATATTTCGGGAAACTACTGTGAGTGAGTGTTTTTCCCTCAAAAACCACCTTGAGCTCTCTTTTAGCTTCCCTGTTATTCAAGTGGAAACAGGTGACCTCCGTCTTGGAAGCATTAGGTATAAGTCTCCAGTCTCTTAAGTATTTACTCATTGCTTCTAGGTCCGATGTGAGGTCATGTTCAGCCTTTTCAAAGCTGTGGTGTTGAGTCGCCAGGGTCCAGTCATCGGCGTATCCAAATTTACGTGATTTAGTTTCTGGCATATCTGCAATGTAGAGACTGAAGAGGAGCGGAGCCAAGACAGAGCCCTGCGGTAGGCCATTGTTCAGTTTTTTGACGCCACTTTTTGAAGATCCCATTGTTACTGTGAAAGTTCTGCCCGTGAGCATGCTGTCAATTAGCGATATGGTTGCCTTACAGGGTATTATTCGTGCCAATTTATATATCAGCCCCTGTCTCCAGACCGTGTCGTAAGCAGCGGAGAGGTCTATAAAGGCGGCGCCCGTCTTCAAGTTCTTTTCGAAACCATTTTCAATGAATGTGGTTAGCGCCAGTATTTGGTCGCAGCAGCTGCGATTTGGACGGAAGCCTGCCTGCTCCACCGGTATCTTCTCCAGGATTTGGGGAGCGATTCGATTGTATGTCGCTCTTTCAAGTAGTTTGAAGGTGGTATTTAATAGGGCAATGGGTCTGTAACTTTTAGCCTCGTCAGGCGGCTTTCCTGGTTTTAGCAGTGCGATAATCTTTGCTCGCTTTAATTTATCAGGTATGTTGCCTGTCTTTAGTATATCTGTTAGGAAGAGGGTCAGCCATTTTATTGCATATTTGCCGCAATGGATCAAAAACTCCGAGTGGATCCCGTCAGATCCAGGGGCCTTTCCAGGCTTCATCTCTTTTATTGCCTTTGATATTTCCTCCATTGTGAAGGGAGCAGACATGGTTCCATTGTTTTTGAGTGATCTTTTCAGTAGTTTAAGCTCATGTTTGTGATAATGCTCAGTAATAAATTAAGATATAATGCTGTAATTATACATTTTCATAGTACATTTAAAACAAAGAAATATTTCGTTCATAGTTTTACCAAAAATTTAGTCTAAGGGTTGAAAAACATGTATTGCGTATACGCTTATGTATTCGTACAACATATGTATGTAGTAGGTAGGTACTGTAGCGACGTTTCCCAGCGACGTGCGAACACGGAACACAATACTCTCGCGCAAATTAATAAAACTTTGGCTACTCCAACACAGATGGAGTTAAATTAATTTAATTTTATTGTCGTTTTTTTTTGTTATACGTTTGAAATAAAACTTTTGCTACCCAAATATAGATGGCATTTAAATTAAAAATAATTATTTTTTTTAGTTGTTCGATATTTGGTTAGATTGTTTCATGGTTTCTTTTTGTTTGTTTTTTTTTTTAACATAATAGCTGTAATACCCGGGCAACGCCGGGCAATTCAGCTTGTATATTATATAGTAGAGTCTCGCTAATCCGGAACTTCAATACATCGACACATCCAGTAATCCTAAACCACTGCTCTCCCCACCCCTGCTCCTCGCACTCAATTAATGGTTACATATTTTTTTGATACATTTGTTAAGTGAGATGATTGTCACATTGAATTATGCAGTAAGTAAACACATGTCTGCTTATTCCAACATACATAATATTATGTGATGCTTTATTTTATTTACATTGAACACAAACTGTTTTTAGTACAGTGGCGAGAGGAACTATTGTGGTACAACCAGGAAAATAATATAGAAGTCTTTTCCTCAGTTGTGTACACACTACACATGTAATAGGGCATTACTTGAACTTATCTATATTGTTTTTTGTTTAGTTTGTGTTTATATGTGGGTGATGTCTGTTTGTGTGCCGTGAATAAATAAATAGTCCTTTATGGTTTTGGGGGCGCTTAATCCAAATTTCAACTAGCACTGGAACGGTTTGTGCCACAAAAGTGAACTTCATCACTATTTATAGTAAATTTATTGTAGTTTATTCATGCCTTGAGATTATTTTCTTTAAAATAAATGATTTTGAGTTATCAGTAGAAATCTGTAAAAAGAGCATTTCTTTCATGTTTTTTCTAAGATTTCTCAGAACGCATCAAGGACGATTGAGAAAAAGACTTCTATATTATTACTGGGTTATTTGCTGTAGACAATTGTCCATATGATTGTATTTGTTGTCAGTAGAATCTTTATTAGTTGAGTGTAATAGAATAATTCACTTATTATAACATATGTACAACTTAATGTAGTAATCACTGCTAGAATATACTTGTCTGATATTTAAGTTCCTAATTGACCAATACACTCGTTAATTCTTCCTCCCTTTCATTTGCTATTAATTGTTTCTTTTTATTACATTTTTTATAGATATGTAATTGTATGAAGTTAATATGATGAGTTTATGGTAATTGTAATATTGAATGTTAAATATAAAATTGCTTGTGTATGTATAGGAGAGTATGCTGGGGCCCAGGGCCTGGGGTTGCTTCGCCTCCATTCCACATACAGACACGATTTGAAAATCTATGCATCAGATGAAGGAAGAGTTCAGATGACAGCTGCTGCTTTTGCTAAAGGTTTGTTGGCTCTGGAAGGGGAACTGACACCAATTCTTGTACAGATGGTGAAGAGTGCTAACACCAATGGCCTTCTCGATAATGACTGTGACTCGAGTAAATACCAAAATATGTAAGTAGTGCTTGTGCTGACGAATATTATATACGCTAGGTAGTGTAGTGTAGATAGCACCCCCATGGACGATGACGTAGGAGAGGTTGTGGCTTTCTGGGAGCAGATAGGGATATAGTGAGTGCCGACCCACACGATAAGAAGAGGTGTATTGTGTTATGAAATGTATATGTACATAGTGGATGCTCTCATGTGTTCTAGGGCCAAAGCACGTCTCCATGAATTAATGCAAGAGAACAGAGATTTCACAGAGGAAGACAGAGCTAAGATTAATCCTGGAAATGCCTTAAGTATTAACCAAGCCATAGATTTTGTAAAAAATCCGGTCAAGTGTTGCAATCATGTTCATCAATTGATCCAGTCTCTTATGAATATTGTGCATTTCAAAAAGGAAGATCCCAAAACTAAAGGTAACTAATAATTTATATGTTGTATTGTAATCTCATAATCATAATATGTCATATTGACATTTGATGTATTTTTAGATGCCATTTTATATCACGGAGAGAGCTGGGAGTTGATGGGCCGCAGATGGGGGAAAATAGAAAAGGATTTCTGCACAAAGAATAAATCTTACGATATTTCAAAGATTCCTGATATATACGATTGTATTAAATACGATTTACAACATAATCAACATACCTTACAATTTGAATTAGCTGAAGAACTTTATATGTACGCTAAGTATTTGGCTGACATTGTCATTCCACAGGAGTATGGTCTCACCGTGCAAGACAAGTTAACTATTGGCCAGGGTATCTGTACACCGTTGTTGAAAAAAATCAGAGCTGATCTTCAAAGAAATATTGAAGAATCTGGTGAAGAAACGGTTAATAGATTAAATCCAAGGTAAATATGTTTTAACAAACTGCTTCTGTTCCATAATTACTTGTACTGGTCTGGGTACCAAGAACATTTAATCAATCAAGATCCTCTTTGAAGATTTGGGCCCTGATGCTCCTCGGAACTGAGGAAAGTGGTCAATAAAGAATGGATCATTAGCATTTTCTTAAGTAATTTGCTATTATTTATCCTGTGAAATAGTGGCCATTCACCATCTGTGAGCCAGACGCCAACTTTTGAGAATATCTACGATATACTTGTAATTCTCACAATATCATATTTATTCTATAAGTTCCTTCATCTTTGCTGGTAAACCATTTGAAAAATTAAATTGAATGAGATAATTTTTGCCTTATTGTAAATCAGCAATGAAGTATAAATAACTGTTGTAATATGTTGTGATATTTAGGTACAGTCACGGTGTATCTAGTCCTGGGAGACATGTCAGAACCAGATTATACTTTACTAGTGAGAGTCATGTACATTCCTTGCTTACTGTACTGAGATATGGAGGACTATTGGATGTGAGTTACCCCTACTCTACTCTGCTCCTACATACAACTGTACCCACTTACATTGTACTTAATACTCATATGTGTGCATTTTACAGGTTCTGAGTGACCAACAGTGGAGGCGTGCTATGGAGTATGTATCTATGGTGTCTGAACTCAATTATATGTCTCAGATTGTTGTCATGTTATATGAGGATCCCACCAAGGATCCCTCATCTGAGGAAAGGTAAATACTGTTTGTCCAGCCCCACTCCTCCGTTCACAAGGTCCTTGGCAATAATTTACTGAATTTTATCATTTTAGATTTCATGTAGAACTTCACTTCAGCCCAGGTGTAAATTGTTGTGTTCAGAAGAATTTACCTCCAGGTCCGGGATTCAGACCTCACAGTAGAAATGAATCTGCCAATGCTAATAATTCTGTAAGTTGTTTGTACTATTTCATGGTGTGTAATTCCTTGTAGGGTAGATAGACTGCCCTGTCTGATAGATCCAAGTCTGTACTTACTCAGACGACTGTACATTCTACCTAGACGTGTTAACCTTTCATAATATAATAGGATACATATATTGATAGGTGCAATCGATTGAGGTTTATCCATATTACAGGGATCTGAAGAGGATGTGAAATGTATAGAGGAAGAAAATGAATTTATACTTGACGAGGATCAAATGTCCACGCAAGATATTCTAGAAAGAGTATGTATTGTTTGTTGTGTACTACATATATACGTATCAGTACATTATATATATATATATATATATATGTATTACTTGTCTCTACTTTAATGTTTATTTTCAGCAAGTTATTGATGAAGACAGTCCCACCAGAATAACTCCCATCAAATCAAAGAATCGCATCAAAGCCTCAGCACCAATTCCCATTTGGTATTTCTCGTGTGTTCTTTATTATATTTGTTGTACTTCAATAATACCGAGGGATATTCTCTTATATCTTGATTGCTTTCAATTCATGGAAATGATATTTTTAGTAACATCCATCACACAGTTAGTGGACACGAAGCCATGGACTTGGCTAAACGTTTAAACCAGGAATTGCAACATTCCAATCACGCACTACACCAAAGTGGTTCACCAGATGGAATAGGAAGTCGGCAACAGAAAACTGTATCTCCTGAGCCGAGAGCTAGAAGCTTAGATCAACAAAAACAACACCATGAATCTACAGGTATTCTCTCTTGATATTAATATGAACTACTCAGTAATAATGTGTTGTGTAATGGATCGTATAGATGAGTGGACAGTATACTACTATACTCATATACTTACTACATAACATTGTTCATACAGATACAGTACAGTACAAGTAGAGATACATTTTCTAATGGATGATTAGTAATGTTGTCATTCTTTGCACTGCCTTTACTTCTTATACTGTTGCTTCTGTTAGCTTGTGTGCAATCATTAGTAATACTACATACATACATACTTCACTAGTTTAATTTATTGCAATTGCAGGTATGTATGTGAATGACAATCTCTATACATTTGTAATCATCAAATTATTTTATCATTTCAGGTTTGTACAATAATTCTATTACATATACAGACATAACTCTAAATTCTGGGCGTCCAATTGGAACAGAAAATAATTAAAGGTCTTTCTAAAAGGCGATAAAACATGTCTACCTATTAGAATAGAATTGTAATGACATAGTATAATGTATGATACGAGTATTGCTGTATGTTAGTATGTATGGTGTTATGTAATTGTACTGCTCAGCGTAAATTTCAGGGAGATCCCACATGTTCTGTAGCATTGTGGATAATCCAAAGTGATGCTTATGGATTTGATATTGTGGTACTGAAAGTAATTATTATTTCTCAAGTACATCCCACCAAAAAAATACATAGCTACAGTTGATTAACCTCTTTATAACATAAGGAGATTAAAAGGCATATTAAACTCAACCTTGGAAAATGACTTAGCAAAATGTTAAGAGTATCTTATTCATCTCTTACTTAACTTCAATATTAACTCACCACCAATGAATGAAGAATGAAGTGGCGTCTTATTTCTATGTAGTTTCCTCTTTCAAACTCTGTAAAGGCCTTTTGAAATTTCTTATCGCCTGAGTTTATTCAAACTGTCTAATATTATCGCTTTTTTATTTCTTTCAATGGTGAAATAAAGTCATAAATTTTCTTTGATCAAAATCTTATATCATTTTCAAACAAAATGGTTAAAAATTGTAATTTGATGATTCAACTTCATTGATTTTTAGATAGACATTGTAGGTATTTACTAATGTTGTTGATTGGTGTTAATTAATATGAAATAATTATTATGTGTCCAGTGTGCATAGATAAACTGAGACTTATTAATGTTGCAATGAAACGCAACTCAATGTGTCCTACAAGCTTCATCTGACCAACAGTGCCGACCTCGATGGTGTCCACTAACTGTGCTCCATATTATCATATACATACACGCACACACACTACACCACATGATGCATACACAAGCCAGGCCTTAGTGTCACTGCTCCCATCCTTCATATATTATAACAGCCGCTATATAAAGCATGGAGTTATTACGCCTCTCAAATCTCCTTCTCGTCATCCTACTTGATGTAAACACACTGCCATGCCGTGCCAATAGTTAAATACAATCCCAGCTTACACATTATTAAGTATATTAGTTTAAGTACATTGTACTGGTAGACAATAGGGAAGGGGGCGGGGCATACAATACACATCAGCCAGAGCCTTGCACTGTTGCACTATTAACTTAACTTTTATATAATATTTTATCTCTTACTAAATGTTCTGTTGGTATTTTGTTTTACATTATTATTCATAGTAGGCAGTAGAGAATCGTTTATTACTTTACTTTGTATGACATGGGTATGCTCTTTACTTATCACTTCTTTTTATATTTCTTTTTTCCTCTATTTTCTTCCTAACACTAACACAAATGACCCTTTGTTAAATATTACTTAATGTGATGCCTGTGTATTAATATCCTGTTTATAATAATTACTATCTAACACTGGATTCTGTGTTAAATAATGATGGTTAAGATATACTGACACCCCTTAAGGTGGAAGATAAGGCAGCATGTCCAAAGTTTCGAGTTTCATTATCACTGTCGACTCGCTCCGACAGTATTGACAGTGTAACTCCAGATATTAAACTAGATGACATACCTGAGTCATCAACTAATGAGTTACCTTTATCAGCTATATCTTTCAAACCATCTCGCACTCAATCTAAATTAAAAGAAACGGATTGTTTAGAAGTCCCTTCAGCAACCAACGAGTTACCCCTGTCTTCTCCCATATTTGCTCGTCACTTGTTGGCTGCAACAACTTCCAATAGAGAATTTGAAGAGAATCCGTTTAATATTAACAATATGAATGTACGACTAACAAGTAGTGATGAGCACGGTAGTTTAGCCTCCCCCCTTACGTGTGGTAACCCCTTCTTAGAGCCCAGTGTGGTGAGACGTCAGAGGCACAGCATTGGTGGCCAGATGAGCTATTTCAAAATGCTGGGGTTTGGTATGGGGAGCACCCAAGCAAGAGGCAAAGTGGGGACTAGTGGCGGTTCTACCAATTCTCTATTCAGCACCGCAGTCATCAGTGGAAGTTCCTCTGCGCCTAATTTGAGAGATATGATTCCCAACACTGCGTCTGCTTCTAGTGAGTACAACATATGCAATACAATACCTGTGTACCATGTCTTACAATCAAATTACTTATTTGTTTCTTTTTGTGAACAGCGTTAGATGGTTTTGGTGGAGTGCCAGCTATTCGTCCACTGGAGACTTTGCACAATGCTTTGTCTTTAAAACAATTAGATATATTTCTGGACCACATGACCAACACACTATTATTTAGAACTCCCGCTTCGTCACCACCCAAGCATCCATCCACTCCTCTGCCAACACAAACTAGGAAGAGGCCATCACCAACAAATAGTAAGTAATACAAGGTGCTCTAAAACTTCCATTTCTGTATACAGAGTGATTGGTTCCGTATGTCAGATATTTGGAGAGGTGATAGAGGATGAAAAAAAGTTACAGGGATTCATATCCAAAAATCAACGGCTTTGGAGATATGGCCTTTTGAAAATGGAAGAGTATGAAAATTTCTTTAGGTTTATTGCCAATATCTCTCAACTCGATTTTTTTTTTTTTTTTGTCCACGCCATAATTCCAAACCCGGAGATTTACTATGCTGACCCGGAGACCCAGTTTTTCTATGGGGGGGGGGGGGACCCCGAGTATTTTCCTTTTTTTTTTTTAGTCCTGACAAAAATTTCAGACCCGGAGATACACTATGCTAACCCGGAGCCCGGAGAACATCACTCAAACCCGTAGACTCCGGGTCAAACCCGGAGAGGTGGCAGCCCTAATCACCTCTCCAAATATCTAACATACAGAACCAATCACCTGTATAGGCCTCCCTCATCTATCTCTGGTTTTTACTTTTCCATCCAATGCACCTGTGGGCAGTGGTGTAACTAGGGCAGGTGGCCTTCCCAAGCCAGCATGGATACTAAAGGGAAACTTCCATTGGGTTGTAGGCAGGTACCAGCTATGTTACAGCAATGTCTCAGTACTTGTGATGTTTGTGTTTCATTACAGGTGTTAGTTGGAGTGGTCCCCCCAGCCTGTTATCCAGCTCAGGTGGTCCTCCCAGTGCAGGCAGTTCCTCCGGACCTTCCTCCCCCAACTGTCTCTCAGAATGTGGAGACAGAGATACATCCAACAGTCAAGTCAGTATAGACACTGGGTAAATAAATATGTATTCATTCATTAATGTAATCCATCATATTATTCTATCCCTAACAATGTAGACACTGTACACACTTTGCTCTGTACATTCATTCTATTTGTTGCACATATGTACTCTACGATTCTCTTTACTTTGAGAATACAGTCAATAGTACAGTGAACACACTTTACTTTTTATTTCTACATGTATAATGTGTATTGTAATATTTGCTTGTAGATACGGTGCAATGAGTATTCCTGTTATGTCTCATATAATGTTCCCAGAACTGGACCAAGATCTGTGTTCCGTGGGTGCTGACTTGGATCCTGATTTGTACAATCCTCATAGTCTTTCCGTTGCAGGTAATACTCAATATCTCAGGACTGTCCACAACAACATAGAGGGACATTACAAAAATTTTAACCCTGAGTTACAGTACTCATCTGGTAGCGGAAATATATACCTATACATATACCCAAAAGAAGTACCTTTGAATGTTGAATTATTTTTATAAAGTTTATGCAAACCTTGCGACCTGGCCTAGCTGATCTTTTCGATTATTAGAGATACCTACGTGTGTTTTTTGATATGTAATATATTACGTTATGCCATTATTTTTATAATATATTTTTAGGAGGAAGTGGCAACAAAAACTTGAGTGGTGATATTACACCCGTATCAAATAGTTCTGATTGGGAATTTAACACAAATGATGCCACTATTGGTTCCACTACAGACCAAGACATTACGGTAAGCAATATTCCTTACTAGCAACACTAATAAACATGACTGTGTAATAACAATAACAACAACAACAACAGCACCCAGTTTGTAATGTCTCTCGAGACTTGTGCATAATATTGAGTTATCTAACAATTTGCAGATAACCGAAGAGGAAGAAGAAGAAGAGCCAACAATATCAGCAGATTCTAGTTTAATAAACTCAGATCATTTACAACAATCTTGTGACACAAGGGGAATATTTAAACCAGTACACTTTGTGTCCTCTGACATGATTAGTAGTGAACTTTCTTCCTATGAAGCAGATGTATGCGATGCCTTGGCCAAAAATACTTTTAGTCCTATATGTGTCAAACCAAAACCATTACGAAAAGTGAATAACCAAGTACAAACTGTGGAAATGCTACCTGTTGCTGGTATACAAGCATGTAAGAGCCAAGAAGCCCTGTCCGAACGAAACAATACCAACATGTCCAGGAGTTTTCATGAGAAATCGCAGACCCCTGGCTCTTCTTTGGCTTCCAGAAGAGCCAGCGAGGGCCTAACTATCAATGCGGGAGTATTAAAGATTACTAGTGTTTCAAATAAAGCATCGGCAAAGACGAATGAGAAGGAAGATTGCTCAAAGAAAACGAGTAGATTTACAACAACACCAGTTACGGAAGCTATGTTCATACTTAAACCACAATGTGATATTACAAGTAACCCTAAATCAATGCACAGTAGTGATGTAGAAAAGGACAACAAATAGCAACTATACAATTATAGTCTTTTCACCTTAACTCGTCATGTATAAGATCAAGTAAACAGATGAGCTATAGATTATAGCAATTAGGTAATACAAACTCAGCACAAATACAACAATACATACTTCAACAAATCAAATGTTATGATTAGTGCTCCAAAGCTTCACCAACTGTTGAAATATAGTGATTTTTTTAAATAAACATATCTATGGGTTTTATTTGTTTTAGTAAAAAATGAGAATGATAGAAATTTTGTGAAATGTATTTATTTTATTTTTACAACTTCATTGAGAACATTGATTTTAAATAAATTAGTAGTTGGCAGAATCATTAAAATACAAATTCTCTGTGATGATAGTTTATTTTGTTTTATTTGAGAGCATCAGTAGAGGAAATTTGGGCCAGGCCACACAGGGCAGATAAAAAGTACTCTGCAAATCAGACGTTAGTATTAAAACATTAATTATTTCACTTTCTAGAAATGATTTACTCTTGAAACACTGATTATAATAATTGCCATGTGGTCAGTGGTGTGGAACAAAGCACATAGGAATAGTATTAACTTACATATGTATAAAAATTACTTAATTAAATAAAAAGACTTATAAAGACTAGCGTACAATGTTTATTAATATCATTAAACCTGACTTTACGTATTCCAAATATCTTAAGTTATTGCATTGGATTCCGGTTATTAATTTGGTCAAGTACTTACCTACATAATAATAGTTTATAGTGACAAATCATATCTTCAGTACAAAAACATTAATAAAAAAATAAAAGGCAGAAGTTAAATATATCATGAATTTACATATTATTAATTCACTCACTATTCACAATAATAAACAATACATAAAGGTACAACATATTGTGATAAATATGTACCTACCTACATCATACAGGATGTTATGAAGAAGAGTAGATATTTTGCAGGAGCGTAGGGTTACTCCATACAAATATTTTTTACTATGGGCACTACAGTCCGATATGCTTTTGTTTCCTAGTTATACGCAAATAACTGGTCTTTCTTCAAAATAAACTTATTGACAGATTTAATACAAAAACCATTTTGTGATAATAAGCCAAGCTTTTATTTTTATTTTGTGATAAAACACATCATTACCATAAAATATATTTGTATGGACTAACCCTACCCACCTGCAAAATATTTATACACTTCTTCACAACACCCTGTATATTGTCATGTCGTACTAATTATCCAGACTAGCATTTGTAATGTGATGCTTCAACAAGCAATGCTCAAGTAATACACACAATGATAACCAGGGCTGCTGTGGCCCGGTGATATTACATTGTTCCAACATACTGCTTATGGTGTTTGATACTTCTAACCAACATGGAAATAATGCAGAATAATGAAACAAGGTGAGCACAGCAGAGCAGTATCACTTTGCTTTGATGACCGAGTAGCAGTTTTATTAAATTATGCACAACACAACACAGGCGATGGTACATCTGGAACTACTGGCAACTTTGTTTATTCATTGCTTCCATTCTCCTGCACACAATTCATACTTATAAAAATAATATAATGAGATCATCAGCAAGCCTACTTGTCCTTCAATTAGAGAATATTTTACTTGTGCTTAGATTGTATGATGCCACCAATGGTGTTGGAGAGCTGCGAGATCTTTGTGTTGATGGTAGTGTTGTTTAGCAAGCCTGGGAGCAATGCCAAGTAGAGGCACGTCATGTATGAGAGAAACAAGTTACTGGTGGTTGCACCTAACCAGGCAAATACACTTAATCCCACTATCAACATTATGTAGTACTGAAATCAACAACAACATATATCAGTGCAATGTAAGGAGCAGTGGATGTTATGTAAATAATATTAGTACTAGTGTTACTAGATGAATACTCTAACAAGTAATGCTTTACCTATTAGTGTGTAATATTGCTGGAGGACAATGATAAGTAAGTAATATAACTCACCACACGAGGACTGGATTCTCTCATCTTGTAAAATGACTGAAGGGTGTAGTAAATCCAATTGTAACATATAACCATGTTCTTGCAAATCTCTTCGTAGAGTTTTTCCTTGCTCTTGTTCCATTCTGTGGTTGTGTAGACATGCGGGATGATGACAGGAACAAAGTAATCCAAAAGAGTGACTATTAGACCAAGCACTGCCACAGTAGTAAACAATGGAGGATCAAACAACCAAAATACAAAGAATATTGAAGTCACTGTGCCAAATATCAATCCTGGATAATATTGTTTGTCCCACATCAACACTGAATGTAATGGAAGTACCACTTCTCTCCAACCTTCCAATGTCCGCTTCAACTTCTTCACCTGTTTATCCTATGACAACACAAGTTGCACTTACAATCATCTTTCAATATAGGATACCTTACTAATATTACATCATATAGGCTGTGTCTTAATGAGCTAGATAATCCAAGGGTTGTGTGGGGTCATGTGTGGTATCATATGAAAGGGCGTTGGAAAAGGAGTTCAGATTTTAAGTCTTATTTTGTCCAGCTCAAGGCATCCGGAGACATTTAACGATCGAGAGAATCTAGTCACTGAATATCGCCGCGTTTGGCGTCCCATGAAATCATGAAAGAGCTTCACAAGTAGAACACAGATCAGAAAATTGGAATTTGTTAAGTCACGGCGGGAGACACCATTGCAAATGTTTCCCTGAACAGTTCCTCTCAGAGTAGATACATAACTATTCATTATTGCGACCCCAGTCAAGCCAAGCTTTTTTTTATTTTAAAAAAGCTCCCTCAGGGCAACCGAGTGAAAAAATACCATTTTATCACCTTTTTGAGAAACTTTTGACATTTCAAGTCGAAAACATTGTAAATTTTCAGAATTCACCAAAAAACGCAAATTCTGACTTTCCTGTGCTCCAGCCCCAACCACAGTCATGCGTTTTTGAAAAAAAAAACCTTTTACACAAAAGTGGGGCCGCAATAGTTTCGAAACGCCTAGGAGCTCCCCAGATTTGGGAAATATATCAGAATGATGAAATGCATCCAGCCAACCTAATATTCGCTGGCTTGGAACGTTACTAAAGAGGAATTTATTTATTTTGATTATTTTCACTTTTGGGTTAGAGTATATGTGTTCTGTGCTTTTGGTGAACAAGATACAGAGACATGTAAACATTTCAAATATTATGAATCACAACATTTGTCCACTTTTAGGGAATGCTAACATCTTTAAAAAAAACAGAAAATCCCAATTTCCGATACTTACATGTTCCTGGTTCTGGAAATCTGCCATTGTTTGCGGGTGGAAAGGAGATAATGTAACTCGAATATAACGGAAGTAAAGTGGAAGTAAATCACTGTGCCCAGATAAACAAAGAAATTATGCTTTGATTCAGATTGTACAATCAAGAAATAATATTTGATAATATTGTTTAGAGTTTCCGAAATAACTGGAAATAACAAAACAAGACCCCGCCGCAGTGACGAAAAGCAAGCGCCAGTGTTGCCGTTTCAAAATTCGTAAAAATACCATATTTTCCCCAAAAAATACTAGAATATACTAGGTCGACGTCGAAAAAATACTAAAAAAGTACCAGATATTTTTTTGTCGACGGGGGGGAGGTCCTTAGGAAACGATAAATGACTAAAACTGTTGACCACAGAACACATATGCCCGATCCCACCAACTACCACCTAGGAAGCAGACCCCTAAGGAATTTCCATACAAAACCACAGATAATTTGAGTGATTATTATAACTGTCATAACCTTTAAGATATAAATCCATACAAAATACAGCATGCAGCTACTTAAGTGAGGGAGATTCTGGGCCGAGATATTTGGCCACCTAACTAAGTAGAGCTGCATGCTGTATTTTGTATGGATTTATATCTTAAAGGTTATGACAGTTATAATAATCACTCAAATTGTCTGTGGTTTTGTATGGAAATTCCTTAGGGGTCTGCTTCCTAGGTGGTAGTTGGTGGGATCGGGCAATATACTCTCAAAGACGAAAAATTTGATGAGTGGGGGGAGGGGGGGGGGGGGGGGTAAAAGAATTCATGAACTGGCCAGTGTTGCCATATATACAGATTTATCTGTATTTATACAGATTTTAGGCAACGGGAACAGAGAAATACAGATAACAAATTTTACTCTGTTTTATACAGATTTTTGGGATTTTGGAAATTTTCTATGATAAATCAGAAGAATAAAGTAAAAAAGAAAGATATTCGATCACATTTGTCATTTAATAATAAGTAAATAGATGAAAATCTCATTTGTAGAATAAGTAAAAATATGTACAAAAAGAAATTACCTAGTATATATTTTATGTAAGCACCAGTACCTACTGTTATTTTCTCTCAAACTGTTATTTTGTACTGTTATTTTGTCTCAAAAAAGTTAGTTTTTCAATAAACTACCATATTTTGTTTGTTTTAAAATTTCATTTATACAGATTTTTTGCCTTTTTATACAGATTTTGGCTTATTATAGCCTCATACAGATTTATACAGATTTCTAGACTTTGAAATACAGATTTGCATTTTAAAAGTGTGGCAACACTGGAACTGGCAATATATTTTTTTATATTTTTTCGGTTATGCTCTTAAACGTAGACAAACTATTATACAGGGTGTTTGATAGATGGATACAGACATATATAATCTAAGGATACAGACATCTTCAGGAGTGATAGTAGAGGTCATTTAGCATCTTTTGAGCCAAACTTAGCTCAGTCAAAAGTCGCACGGTTCTCGAGATGTTCGAGATTTTAACTTTTTTTTTTAAAATACCCCGAATTACTCAAGTTTTAGCCCGATAGCATCGTAAGTAAAGGTACCTACTGAGTTCTATCATTCTTTTTTGTTACCTGAATATGTGTTTAGTCTATTTAAATCATAAGTTTCAATCTGAAAAACAATCATGTTAAAAAAATATCGGATTAAAGTTTCGAGAAAGAGATATTTCAAAAACGAGTTACGACTTTGAAGAGGATTTTAGATAAGAAAAAAATGTTCAAAGATTCAGAAATCTGGAAAAAACTTCTCTGGTTTATGCTCTTTCAAATGATATACAAAACATTATAAAAAACATTAGTTTCGTAAAATTCATGATACAAAAACTTAAATAGATCACCTCTAATTTAAGCAAATTTCCATACGCAATGGTACTAAGCGTCACCCACAGTGTTGCCGTTTCTAGTATTTTTAATACTAAACTAGTATTTTCTGAGGCATTTTGAAGAATCTAGTATTTTCTTCGTCAAATTTTTAGTCGTCGAGGTCAAGAAAAATAGCACAAACATAAAGTATCACAAAACATTCCCCCCCCCCCCCCCCGTCGGCAATCATTTCCACAGAATAGATGAGCAGGTTTCGCGCTGGCAACGAAAAAAAAAGGTCAACAGACTTCATCAACAGTCATTCATTGCATCCTAGAGACCCCCCCCCCCCCGTCGACGATTTTTTCGCAGAACAAGTCAATTTTTCGCGGATGACCAATAAAATAGGTATTTTTCTAGTACTTTTTCGACGTCACCTAGTATATTCTAGTATTTTCTGGAAAAAAATCTAGTAGTTTTGCAAATTTTGAAACGGCAACACTGCAGTGGGTGAGTCACCCAGCAGGCTAGCGACGCTGATGGGCGCGCGAAGTAAATCAACGTCGGTCACTTAGGTATTTTTTTCAAAAGCGCTAGAAAGAGTTTTTTTAAGTGCTAAAACTGCTAAAAGGCATATGCGACTGAGCCGAGCGAAAAGCTTTTTTAGGTGTACAAAGATGTAGGTTTATTTCAACACAGATTCTTTTTTTTTTTTTAAAGGTTAATATAAAATACATACCTCATGCATCCTTTAGAAGGGGATCCGGACCACGGAACACATTTACATCCCTTGGTCCTATAATTACGTCAATGTGATGTCTATAATTCATTTTCAGTTATAATATAAACAGTGAAAACCAAAAATCCATGTGAAAACCGCAGTTTCCTATAGCCCGTTTAGTATGGAAAATCCTCCATTTTGCTTCTTTTGCCTAACTGGCCATTTTCCCTAGAACCGCAATAGTCGGCCAAGAGCAGAATCCAGTTTACTAGTATTACTAAATCCATGATTGTAACAATGGTAATACTGTTTTTACCATAGATTAGCCACTACCGCGAATTAGATGACCACCACTAAACAGACATGGGACATTACTTTTTGAACTTTCCAGCGAACACGCAGGTTCGCAATATTTAGGCGCTAAAAATGGTTTTTCATTAGTTTCGGCTGCAGGTGCCTTTTAGCGCTCAATTTAGTAATATATATTTTTTAATAAATTTAATAATAATAAAAACCTTACTAGTACAAATAAAAAACATCTTAACCGGTCAACATTCATTTTTACGGTGTTTATTAATGTCCCATGTTTGCTGGGCGATGCTTGCTAAAATGAAAACGTCATTGTCGGCCATTCGTCCTTGTCGACCAGTTGTCCTAGTCGGCCTATTGTACATGTCGGCCATATGGATTTCGGCTTTTTGTCTTTCGGCCATTTGTACCAGTCGGCCAGTTGTTCATTTGTCTCCGTCGGCCGTTTGTCCATGTCGGCCATTTGTAGTAGACTCTTATAGAACTTATTTAATCCGGTGAAATTAAACACAAAACAGTTCCTCGATGGAAAGTTGTGGGATAGTCTGTTTTTCTTTCATTCTATACGTATTTTGGGGTGCTGAATCCGAATCCGAGGTTTGCCAACAAAATTTCGTGACGGAACATGGCGAAAAATTGGTAAAATGGCGAAAATATTCCTTTTCTTGCGATTTCTTTATAAGAACTCGAAAACTGACAACTTTCGTAAGTTATTTTTCTACACAAAATTAAAGTACGTAAAATTTACTACAAAATTGCGATATAAAATTTTTCTCTAAAATAAATAGCAACGGAGCTGTCAAGGTCCAAAAAATGGCCAAATTTTCTTATTGTTTTACATTACGAGAATCGAAAATGTATTGAAAAAGTTCACCTTGTTGCCTTCATAAGCAAATTTCAACAATTATTCTTTAAATTCATGAGTCATATTTTACCTCGTTGGAATCAGAAAACACAAAGAAAGCTATTTACGAAATTTTTATTTAAAAACACCGTGAAATATTTGAGCTAGACATGTTTAAATAATTTTATTTAGAAATATAGTAATTTGTTTAGGCTAAAAAAGTTTAAACCTTTTTAGCTTAAACACTTCACTATATTTTTAAATAAAATTTATCCTGAAACCTTTCTCCATGTTTACTGATTCCAACGAGGTAAAATATGTATCATAAATCTGAAGAATAATTGTCAAAATTTGGTGATAATTCTAACAAGGTGACCTATTCTCCATACATTTTCCATTCTCACAATTTAAAATAACGAGAAAATTTGGCCAATTTTTGGAGCTTGACAGCTCCGCTGCTAGTTATTTTAGAGAAAAAATTTATATTGCAATTTTGTAGTAAATTTTATGTACTTTAATTTTGCGTAGAAAAATAACTTACGAAAGTTGTCAGTTTTCGAGTTCTTATAAAGAAATCGCCAGAAAATGAATATTTTCGCCATTTTACCAATTTTTCGCCATGTTAAGTCACGAAATTTTGTTGGCAAACCTCGGATTCGGATTCAGCACCCCAAAATACGTATAGAATGAAAGAAAAACAGATTACCCCACAACTTTCCATCGAGAAATCTAAAGGCACCGTATTAATTAGTATTACTCAGCGACATAATATATTAAGTACTTAATATGTAATCTCTTTGGTATTACTAACAATACCTTAATCCAACGCCTCCTAGAGTAGGTACTCTAGCCATGCTGTAATAGTTGGCAACATAGCAAAATGATCAAATCGGACCACCAATCCTGTCAAATTTCATAATAGAATATATGTAATGCGTGGTCCTGTGATAATAAGTAATGAAGTCGCAAGTGAACTGCAAGTGTAGCAGTTCTGTCAAACCTCGTAACGCAACAGAGTAGGTAATAGGTAGGTACATATATGATCTGAGCCGGTGCAAATATAGTCACAGAATATAAAGAAATTCTCATCAAATTGAACTCCAACAAAGGTATAATTAAAAACTGTTAAAAACAAAGGTTTTTCCAAGTAAAAGAATCATATTTATTTATTGAACTCATAATGTTTAACAAAATGAATTACTTAAATAGAAAAATGCACAAATTATGCTATGTAGGTATTTCATATACGTAGGGTTGCCAGACGTCCCAATTTACCGGGACTGTCACCGGTTTTGTGCTTCGTGTCCCGGTGTCCCGAACAAACCTCTCGGGACGCCTAAATGTCCCGGTTTTCGGAATAGTTGGTATATTTTTAGGATTACAATCATTTGTGGTAATTTTGACAAGTTATATACAAAATAATGTTAAGCATTTGATTTGTCTACTATAAATAAACAACCGGTCTCCATTTATCTAAAAAAAATTCGCCTGCGGCGCTAACTTGTTGATGCGTTTTTTGTAAGGTACAAATTTTTATGGAGGGAGGTGCGCAAAAAGTTTGTGCCTATACCTAAAAACATGAAAATCCCCCCCCCCCCCCCACTCATGAAATTTTTCGGTCGTCCCGGTTTGACTTCCAAGAAATCTGGCAACCCTACATATACGCAAGAAGAAAGGGATATACTTTTTAACCAGCCTATTAATTTGCTATTGGTGAAGGAATGTAGCTTCAGGATATATTCCTTGTCTTTCAGTTGTGTAAGCTGTAAAACTATGTGACACTGGCTTCACAATATCAATTGTCATTGGAATTGAAAGTTACATTTTATCGTCATGATTTGATTGCCACCATCATCTGACATCTGGAAAAATATATACATATTGCTTATTAATTGTGGAGTGGATATGATAAGTAGGTATAGGGTATAGGTGATTTCGATTGACCTTGAATATTCTGATATTTATTGAAAAAAACTTTAATTTCGCAATGTGCATAATAACCGTGCTCTGGAAAGTCGCACAAAGCCGAGAGAAGTACACCACAGTATATAAAATGAAAATATCCGGCCGCGGACCGTAGGTTGAATTCACTGATCCACAATATGTTCAATCAACTCGAACAAAATGTCATTTGGTAGGTTTTGGTAAGGTAGAGAAAAAGGTAAGATGGTTAGAAACCCTGCCTTTCTTCAGTTATATCCGTATTTATGTATATTTTTTATAATTATAATAGTTAATAATTCAGTCAAACCAGTTAAGACTTCAGCTACACATCATAACATATAGTATACGAATAAATACCTAAATAGAGATCTTACCTTTATCTTAACTCGATTGGGAAATGTAGAAATTACATTTATTTTATATATTGTAAAATATATTTATTATAATATACAATATACATTTATTTTAAATATTGTAAAATAACACGGCAGATTCAAATTGCACGACATTACGACTTTTTATACGTTGTTAAGCAGTTGTTATTTTCTGTCATTATGATATATCCTTAGCAACGAAAATGGCAACGCCGCAATGAGGTGGTCCTAAATTTCTACAGCACGGCTAGAGAAAGACTATCTAGGTGGCAGTGCTTAATCTCATTTTTTTTTATCCGACCACAATCATCACTCCGCAACCCATCTTTTTAATTCTTTTTTCAGTTTGTTATTTTTCTTATTCCTTTTAATTCTTTTGGTGAAGATATGGGCTAGAGTCCGTTCGCCATAATAATTAGTGATCAAGGTCATCGAGTATAATCGCTGTTACATTTTTAGTGTGTGGATTTTTTTCTACCTTTCTACCCCTACCCCGCTAGTTTATTATTCAAGGTCAACAGTTTTAATAGTATTTATAAGGATAAAAAAAGAAACACCAATTATTATAGATTAATTTTATTTTATTTATAAAAAAAATACAACAAAAGACATTCATGCAATTCCTCATACACATTATACGATTACTTAAATGCCTTACTATTGAAATCAGCCAGATTCATCAATTCACCTATTTTTGAGAAAAATTTCGCCTGCGGCGCTATTAACTAGTTTTTTATTCCATTTGGCAATGTCCAAATTGTAGTTGTTCCCAAGCTGGCGATGCCCATGGTTGTTACTCATTGTCTCTGGTCCTGAGCTGGACGAGCTGGAACCCCCTCCCCCCCCCTTCCCCGAAATGAATTCCTGGCTACGTCCCTGCTTCTACTACTTGTATGAACTTGTTATGTGCCTACCTATACAGATTACATTACACATAGTGAATATTAATACTAACATGGTGTGAACTGTGAAGTATATAGAGCAATAGTGGGATGGAAGATATTGCGGTAAGATTAAGGAATTCTGTGAGATTCAATACACAATTACATTAATAAGAGAAAACTCTACAAGGCTATTCTTACACTGAATTCATAAAATATCATAAAACTGCATTGTTATTCCTTTATACAAATATTACACTCAAATGGGTTTTTCGCCCGTGTGAATACGTTCATGTTTTATTAAATACGATGGATCTTTGAATTTCTTCATACAAACTGCACACTCAAAAGGTTTATCGCCAGTGTGGCTACGTTCGTGTACCCTCAAATTTGAGGAGTGACTAAATGTTTTCAAGCAAATATTACATTGAAAAGGTTTTTCTCCACTGTGAATACGTTGATGCTTTTTCAAAGATGCATTATCGACGAATTTCTTCATGCAAATATTACATGAAATAGAGTTTTCTCCTGTGTGATCTCGTTCATGTATGATTAATTCTGATTTATGTTTAAATGTCTTCATGCAAATATTACACTTTAAAAGTTTTTCCCCAATATGAGTACGTTCGTGCTTCCTGCAATTGGATTGATTCAAGAATTTCTTCGTGCAAATTTTACACTCAAAAGGTTTTTCATCGGAGTGACTTCGTACATGAAGCTTCAAAGTCGAGGAGGAGTTAAATTTCTTAGAACAAATATTACACTTAAATGGTTTCTCTCCACTGTGAATTCGTTTGTGTATAATGAATGATCCGACCTGTGTGAATGTTTTCATGCAAACTGTACACTCAAAAGGTTTTTCACCCGTGTGAATTCGTTCGTGCTTTTTCAAATTGGAAGTGCTGATAAATTTCTTCATACAGACTTTACAATCTAAAGGTTTTTCACCAGTGTGAGTTCGTTCATGAATTTTGAAAGCAGAACGATTGGTGAATTTCTTCTTGCAAACTGTACACTCAAACGGTTTGTCACCAGTGTGACGTCGTTTATGAATCTTCAAATTCACTGAGTGTCTAAATTTTTTTAAACAAAAGTCACACTCGAACGGTTTTTCACGACTATGAATTCTTCCGTGACTTCTTAAATTAGACGCATCTGAGAATTTCTTTTTGCAAACTATACACTCAAAAGGTTTATCTCCAGTGTGAATTCGCGCGTGCCTTTTCAAACCAGATGCCAAAATAAATGTCTTCAAGCAAACGGAGCATTGAAAAGGTTTTTGACCAGTGTGATTTAGTTCATGACTTATTAAATTAGAATGATTCCAAAATTTCTTTAAACAAATATTACACCCATAAGGTTTTTCGACAGTATGAATTCTTTCATGGAGCTTCAAGCCATACCTATTCGCAAATTTCTCCATGCAAACTGTACACTTAAAAGGCTTTTCACCAGTGTGACGCCGTATATGAATCTTCAAACTTACTGAGTGTTTAAATTTTTTTAAACAAAAGTTACACTCAAGCGGTTTTTCCTGCCCGTGCACTTTTTCATGTTTTTTTAAACGAGGCGCGGTCGAGAATTTCTTTAAACAAACATTACACTCAAACGGTTTTACATCAGTGTGACTTCCTTCATGAAACTTCAAACTTGAAGAAGATTTAAAACGCATAAAACAAACAATACATCGATAACGTTTTTCGTCACTGTGAACTCGTTTATGAGATTTTAGAGCCGACGAAACTGAGAATTTCTTCATACAAACTGTGCACTCAAAAGGTTTTTCACCGGTATGAGTTCGTTCATGAATTTTTAAATCAGAACGATTTAAGAATTTCTTCATACAAACTGTACACTCAAAAGACTTTTCACCGGCGTGAATTGCTTCGTGCCTTTTCCAATCAGATGAACTGATAAATTTCTTCTTACAAACTGTACACTCAAAAGGTCCATCATTAGTATGAATCTGTTCATGAAATGTCAAACCTGCTAAGTATTTAAACGTCTTTGAACAAATACAACATTGATAACGTTTTTCATCACTGTGCACGGTATGTTTATGGGAGGTTAAAGATGAGATTTGTGTGAATTTTTTTGTGCAAATATTACACTCCGGTTTTTCATCCGTATGAATTCGTTCATGATTTTTTAAAACAGAACGATTGTAGAATTTCTTCATACAAACTGTACACTCAAAAGACTTTTCACCGGCGTGAATTACTTCGTGTCTTTTCCAATCAGATGAACTGATAAATTTCTTCTTACAAACTGTACACTCAAACGGTTTATCTCCAGTGTGAATTCGTTTATGAATTTTCAACCCAGATGGGCTGATAAATTTCTTCAAGCAAACACTACACTGATAGCATTTTACACCAGTGTGAATTCGCGAATGACTTTTTAAAAGCGAACGATTAAAGAATTTCTTCGTGCAAACTTTACATTCAAAAGAATTTTCACCACTGTGTACTATTTCGTGCCTTTTCAAACTGTATGAATTTGAGAATTTCTTCATACAAATGTTACACTTGAAAGGATTTTCATTACTGTGAATCAGTTCATGTCTTTTCAAATTACAAGATCTGGAGAATTTCTGCATGCAAACTTTACACTGGAAAGGTTTGTTGTCGCAGTGAGTTTCATCTGTGTCTAGATTTAGTTGATTTTGATTAATGGAGATATTATTGTCCCTAGTAGAATTACCTTCATCATGTGCATCACGATCGTTCATCAACTTGGTGGGTTGGTATGAACGCATGAGGTGTAGTAATCCACAGTTGGAAGATGAAGTACCCATTGAATCCGGCGTCTCAGACTCACTCGCTTCTAAAATATCAACATCGCCATGAGGAAGTGCATATTCCACATCATAATTAGGTTCCTGTTTCACACTGCTTTCACTATCATAGTCTTCAGTCTTACAAAACTTAATAACCCCCACTATAGAGTCTTCACCTATATTATCTACACTAACACTAGCTTCTTCCATACTAATTCATCTCTACGTGAAACTCTAATGTCAATTATACTTATTTAATATCAAAAGCAAGCAACTCTGCACCAAACTCTGCACGTCGCGTCGCCACAGGAGTGACAGTCAAACTGACCAGTGTTGCCGTTTTCAAATTTGGAAAACTACTAGATTTTTGTCCAGAAAATACTAGAATATACTAGATGGGGTCGAAAAAAATACTAGAAAAATACCAGATAATTTTCTTGTCGACCTTTTTTTTTTTTTCAAATTGTATTTTCTCGACGAGGGGGGGGGGGGGTCCCTAGGAAAAATCCGTTGACCTTTTTCTGTCACAAAAAAATTGACGGGGGGGGGGGGGGGGGGGGGGAAGATTTCGAGTTTTTTTATTCATACTATTTTCTTTTGACCTTGACGACTAAAAATTTGGAGAGCGGGGGGGGGGGGGGGGTGATACAATGAACAATATATTCACATTTTTTTCATTCGTTTTTGGTCATTTCTGTACAAAATTAAAAAGCGTAACAAAATAATATTGCAAAGTACCGAAAAATACTAGAATTAGGTCTAAATATACTAGATTTTGATCAAAAATACTAGAATATACCAGATTTTCGGAATATACTAAAGAAAATACTAGATTCTTTCAAAATGCCTCAAAAAATACTAGTTTAGTATTATTATTAAGCGTGTCAAACCAGAAAACTTATATTGATTTACATGGAGACGCGGCAAAAACATCTTCCACAGTACATGTGACTGGGCACAACGGGCACTCCCACAGAGGCCACAGATGTTGCATGGTCTGCGCTGCCCCGCAGTCGCATGCACCGGATTCTTCCTGTAGAAAGCCCCATCGCTCCCTATTATCGCGGCAGTTCCCAACCCCACACCTCAGGCGGTTTAGAGTAACCCATGTCCTGAAGTGTAGTTCGCTTCCTGCAGGAAGGTGTTCTTGCGCTACGAAGGGTTCGCATATTTGTGAATTTTCCGCCCACCTGCGTAAACGTTCAGAGGGAACAGGTCCTTGTATTGGAGACGAGGCGTCTAAAAAGGATCGTCTAGATATAAGACGTTTTGGTGGGGGAACATCCCAAGCAACAAGGTGACGTAATAAATGACGTGATTTTTTGGTCCAGAAACACGTCATACATCACGTGACGATGTCACAAATTATTACGGGATAAATCACGTCATTTATTACGTAATTTACCGTCACTAATGACGTCTCGTTACGTCATATCATGACGTCATTTACGACGTGCCGATGTCACAAATTATTACGTGATAAATCACGTCATTTATTACGTAATTTTTCGTCACTTATGACGTCTCGTTAGGTCATTTCATGACGTCATTGATGACGTGCCGATGTCACAAATTATTACGGGATAAATCACGTCATTTATTACGTTATTTACCGTCACTAACGACGTCTCGTTACGTCATATCATGACGTCATTTATGACGTGCCGATGTCACAAATTATTACGTGATAAATCACGTCATTTATTACGTAATTTTTCGTCACTTATGACGTCTCCTTAGGTCATATCATGACGTCATTTACGACGTGCCGATGTCACAAATTATTACGTGATAAATCACGTCATTTATTACGTAATTTACCGTCACTAACGACGTCTAGTTACGTCATATCATGACGTCATTTACGACGTGCCGATGTCACAAATTATTACGTGATAAATCACGTCATTTATTACGTAATTTATCGTCACTAACGACGTCTCGTTAGGTCATATCATGACGTCATTTACGACGTACCGATGTCACAATTTACTACGGGATAAATCACGTCATTTATTACCTATTTTAACGTCACTAATGACGGTAAATTACGTAATAAATGACGTGATTTATACCGTAATAATTTGTGACATCGGCACGTCGCCAATGACGTCATGATATGACCTAACGAGACGTCGTTAGTGACAGTAAATAACCTAATAAATGACGTGATTTTAGACATCATTTACTGGGTAATCTAACGTCATTATTGACGTCTTTTTAAGGTACATATCAAAAGAAAAATGGTATAATTCATAATACATATATTTATAGTAAAGCATATCTGAATCAAATACAATATTACAAGAACAACGTACAACATAATGTAATTACAATCAGAACATCACATCGATATAGAGTTAGCTGATAGAAAAACATAATCATTGATTAAGGCACATCCATACTTATGTATTGGATTTTTTCACTGTTTTATTGGAATCTAATAGGATATATATTCCCAAATAATTTTAAAATTTATATGTAATAATGTGAAGATATAGAAATTAGAATCACTATTCACCGTGTACGTGCAAATTATGGGAAGAAATTGTAATAATTTACTAGTTCGTGTGATGTCTTATAATTAGACACAAAATTAGGGTGACGCGATCCATTTAGTATTTTAAGTAGGTACACTATTCTAACACTATTAATTTCCAATTGGATTTTCAATTAATGAAAGCTTCTCTTATTGAAGATATTCTCTTCATCATCAGGGCTGTTACGGTTGAGGTGTCTTCTCCTTCCTCATCCGTCAAGTTGTTAAGAAACTCTACTTCCTCTTCAGCCTACTCCCGTCCACTCCTGGACGAAGGCATCCTCCATCTGCTTCCACACCTTCCTTCCAAGCCTTCAAATAATCTGTAACAAAGTATAAAAAATCATGAACAGAAAGTAAGGAGTGTTTCTAGGGAAAAAATGTATTAGAATTAAGTTAAGGTAGGTACTTACTCGTCTCCAAAAACATCCTCTTCTTTCTACATGTTGATGAACGGATTTATGAAATATTCCATATTTTTGTGCTAGGGCAGAAAGCCTCTGTTGGCGTTAGCCAGGCGCAGGCCTCGCACCCTCCCTCCGTACATTGTTCTTCGGCCAAAATAACAGATTTTTTACACAGATATTTTCACTAATTGATTAACAAAAAAGTAAGATCACTCGCAAACGAGTGGAGGGCCTTAAATAGAATAGAATTAACAAAAAGGCGCGAAAACAGGCGTTGTTCACGCTTGAAACGTTTCAACTGTTTCAACTTTCTAGAGAATAATATTGTATTTGTATTCGAAAATATTACAGCTGTATAATAAGGTGACCAACCGTCCTCCTTTTGGAAGGACAGTACTCCTTTTCTAGGTTCTGTCCTCCCTCCAAAAGTGTCCTCCTTTTTGTCCTCCTTTTCTACTTTTTAACGTTTTAAACTAAATAGTCTGTATTTCAAACTAATAAATCTCAAAACCACACGTTTTTTCATCATACCATGAATTCACTAGTACTATAGTATAAAATACATTAAAATGCGCTTGTTTCATAAAAAAATTGCCTGCAGCGCTAATTACGTAGGTTTACCTGTGTTTTTTATTTTTAACAAAAAATAAACTAGATTTTTATATTATATTACGGCCCTTTTTGGTACATTCTTATGTCTTATGACAAAAGTTTCGCCTGCGGCACTATTTACGCATTTTCATGCTGTATCAATTTTTTTAATTTTGTTGCCCCTACCCCGCCTAGTTCTGGCGGCGCCCATGATAGGCTGTACTTTAGGTATTTTTGATTTTTTTTGTCCTCCTTTTTTTTAAAAAATATGGTCACCTTATGTGCAGTGTGGCCATAGACTTATTATCTTCATGGACCAATAGTCTGGGAGAGACAGGGAGAGAATATTCAAACATACGTTTTTTGATATTATTATCTACGATTGCACATGCAGACGATGGCATGCCAAACAGATGGGCCGCATCGAGCACGTGGTCCTGATCATTCCATAAGACAGACGGTTACATAATGATAGTTTCATGACAATCCTACATACTTACATTTCATAGCTCCATTATTAGTATCATGGTTTGCGAATTGCGACACAGATGTAAAATGCAGAAGACATACGTGGCGCAATTTTTTGTACGTTACGTTACAATACATAGGTATTTTACTTTTTTTTTTTGTATATTACGTGCATTACGTATGTAGATATACGTTACGTATACGATACAAAATAAACTGTTGTTTGGGCATAGATGTAGTTACTGGGAAATTATATAAAGTTCATTTTTTTAAAGTATGCTTAATAAAAATCCATAATAATAGTAAAAAATCGAAATACCGGCTTAATACAGAAATCGCGGGATCATCTTGGCGGGAGAAAAAGAAGAAGTAACTTTGTGAAGCTGGGTTTACTTTTAAAGATAAACAAATAAAATTACCTAATGCGAACCGCAAGTTTGCCATGCCTCTCGTCCATATTGAAGATTCGTATAATAGTTATTGTCCAAAGATACAAGTGAAAAAACTTGCTTTTCATTATAATATAACATAACATAGCAAAAGTTTTTTCTTGTTATACTTACCTATTGTATTAGTATGAGGCTAGCTAAGCTAAACCACATCAGGCGAGTGGAGGGCATTATTAAATAAAAAATACAATTATACATATTATGAGTAAGGTAAAAATTAATGAATATGTAAGTAGGTAGTGTAGGTACTAAGTATATATAGTTTAAAATCTAAACTCAATGACTAAGTGAATTTTAAACTACATACATATATACTAAGTACATAAGTTTTTTTTAATTTACCTTAAAAATGGACTTCCACTATGTACTGTCGGTCGAAAATCTTAATATTATACCTATTATATAAGTACCTTTTGCGCTCATAAAACATTTCATAAATAATTCATAAAATCATCTGTTTACAAATTCCGGCTTCAAAACCAAAAATGGTGAGTAAATGGCCATCTTTTAATATAAAAATTGCTTGATTTTATTTATAGGTATTGTACCGCACCGCGATGCTAGGCACGACTGTAGTTCCACTCGGAAGCTCTCGGCCTCCAGTGGGTGATGATTCTTCCCAAGAGCGACGCACGACAACGGGTTGTAAGGCCGCTGCTTGTCTCGGCTGGTGTTGAAGCTCGTACCGCTGTGTACCGCGTCTTCTTCTTCGCCCGGCTGCTCGTCTGCTTCGTCGCCCGGCGCCGTCCCAGGTACGATCTCTACCAGCCAGTGAGGAGTGTTTGCTGAGGGCACCCAAGGTCGCACCGTCAAGCGGTACTGACCTGCGACTTATACCAGACAAACACACACACACAGCAGATAGCGATCGCTTACCACCCCACAATAGTCACTACCCGCTTGCGGCGTGATGTGTACTAATTAAATAGTACAGCTCACTGCAGCCTTTGGGTATCGCGCAACTATATGCAAGGCAGCCTGTAGTCCGTGGTGAAGGCGATGGTCAGAAGTGGTGGCGAGTAGAGAAGTCAGGTGAGGTCCAAGGTGAAGAGTGATGATCCAAAGGCGATTCCAAGGTAGAGGTGAAGAGAAGTAAACAGCAGAGAAGTTCGAGGTAGACTAACTTTATTATGAAAATCGGGCATTATTTATCCCCATACGCACGACGCCGCCGCGCGACGGTCGGGAAAAACGGGGGGAAACGCCGAACGGCCGACGTAAGTAACTCTCCCCACCGTCCGCCTCACCCATTCCGCACCGAACTGCCCGACAGGTCAGTCGTGTACGGAGCGGTGATTGCAACGCCACGCGTATGAGGATTTACAAGATATAATAATTTCATGACAAACAACTATGGCCCTATCATAATAATTTCCCTTCGCGTGCCTTCAGCCAGACGCTTATATCAACTCGATATTCTCTTTATTACCGGCTGAAGACACGCGTAACAATTTACATAAATCATTCTAGCTACTTAGATGATCCATTTACATACAAATTATACAACAAATTACATCAATCCGCGTCGTGGCGAGGGCGTCCCCACGGGGCGGTAGGTATGAACGGCGCGGAGGTCAAATTCTCTATCGCCGTCCGATACACTCCCCCCGTGAGGGTTCCCCTCACTCTTCGCCGGACGGCGGGTTCGTCGGCAGCACCACTATCTTGACGGCTGGCCTGGTGTAAGTCCCGCGTGACGTCCGCACTCGGGCCCGTCTGACCTGTCCGTCGGCGGCTGGATATACCTCCTCCACTCGTCCCAGCGGCCACACGTTCCGGGGTTGCGTGTCGTCCACCAGCAGCACGATGTCATCGACCTTGATGGGCGCCGCTGGTGTCCTCCACTTCTGCCGCTGGGCCAGTGTTGGGGCGTATTCTCTCAGCCACCGCCGCCAGAATTTATCAGCTATTTGTTGGGCCAGCCGCCATTGCTTCCTCAGGCAGACCTCCTCCTGGTCGGCTCCGTAGTGGGCGAAGCATGGCCGCACACTTGGCCGCCCCAGGAGGAAGTGGTTGGGCGTTAGAGGCTCTTCGTCCTTTGGGTCCACGGAGACATGGGTGAGGGGGCGACTGTTCACGCTGTGCTCAGCCTCGGCCAGCGCTGTGAGTAGTGTCTCCTCCCGCAGTGGTTGGCTCGCGACCGTTCGGTGGAGAGCCTTCTTGACGGAGCGGACCATCCGCTCCCAGGCTCCCCCCATGTGCGGTGCTCCTGGCGGGATGTATTTCCACTCAATCCTTTTTCCCGCCAGTTCGTCTAGCCATTTCTTATCCTCCCACAGGGCCTGTATCGCTAGTGTCATCTCCCTGTCGGCCCCGTGGAAGTTGGTGGCATTGTCGGAATGCAACCACTGCGGAGTTCCTCGCCTGGCCGTCATCCTGAGGAGGGCTATCACCATCGAGTCGGCACTTAGGCTGTGTGCCACCTCGATGTGAACGGCCCTTGTCGTCAGGCACGTGAACAGCGCCCCGTATCGTTTTTCCCTGCGTCTCCCGATGATTACAGTCAGCGGCCCAAAGAAATCCACTCCTGTGTGATTGAAGGGTCGCGTCCCGTGGTCCAGTCTTTCATTAGGTAGCTGCCCCATCATGGGTGGTGCCGGCCTTGCTGCTTCCTGCCGGCACCTTAAGCAGGAACGGACCACCTTTCTTGTTGTGGCACGCAGTCGGACGATCGCCAGGTCTCGCCTGGCGTCTGCAATAGTTTTCTCCACACTTTGGTGGCCACCCGCCTCGTGTAAGTGTCTGAGTACGAGGCGGGTGTACGGGCTTCTCCCGTCCAGGATTATCGGCTCGGCAAGGCTTGGAGCTGCGGCGAGGTTATGGAGCCGCGTCCCCATTCTGAGGACGCCTTGCCGGCACAGGTACGGGGACAGGTTTTCTATTCTGCTCCCGCCCTGTGCTCGCCCTTTCTGGGTTATTGCCAATATTTCCGTCTGGAAATCTTCCTTCTGTGTCTTCTTGACCCACCACTGTTCGGCATTGATTACTTCAGCCGCGCTGAGTGTCTTGGTGGTGGGTCTTCGTCCTCGACAGGCTTCTATGAAACGCCGCATCCAGGCAGTGACCCTCAGTAGCCGGTCCAGGGAGGAGAACTTCCGGGGGTCCAGTACTTCCTCTCTCGGTCGTGTTGCTGTGACTCCCACGATGCACTTCCTTCGCTCTTCCTCTGCTGCAGGGTTGGACTGGCCGGTGTGTCTCTCCGTCGGCCAGGCATCTTCTGATTCCTTTATGAAGGCCGGTCCCTGAATCCACAGTCCATCCTGGCTGAGGTCTGGTGGGTCCCCGTCCCGCGTTCCCACGTCTGCGGGATTCTGGTGCGTCGGGACCCACCTCCAGTCTTCTATGCGTGTTAGCTCATCGATTTCCCCCAGGCGGTTTGATACAAATGTGGAGTATGCCCGGGGGTCGGTCCTCAGCCAGGACAGCACCGTGGTAGCGTCTGTCCAAAAAACTCTTTTATCCACCCTCCTCTTCATTTCTTTGAGGAGGGTGGTGGCAAATCTTGCTGCGATGAGTGCTGCCTGAAGCTCCATTCGTGGCACCGTCATGGGTTTGAGGGGGGCCACCTTTGTTTTGCTCCCCAGGAGGGAGACGTGGGCTTCAGCCCCCGGTTGGCGCTCCACCAAGTACGCCACCGCGCAGCAGGCCACCTCCGAAGCGTCGGCGAACAGGTGGAGCTCCACGACGGCACCAGGGAAGCTCCTGATGCATCTTGGTATCCTTACTTTGAGGTTGGCCAGTAACCCCAGCCACTCCTGCCACTTCTTGGCCTGTGGCTCGCGCAGCCGCTCGTCCCATCCAATTCGGCTGCGCCACACCTCCTGAAGCAGTATCTTCGACCGCACTGTAAGGCAGGCGATGAACCCCAGTGGGTCGAAGATACTCATGACGTGCGACAGCATTTGACGCTTCGTGGGGCAGGCGTCGGCCTGGTTGGCCGCCTGCCCTCCTTCATATAGGAATGAGTCGTCTCGGGGGTCCCATCTGATCCCGAGTACCCTTTCTGGGCACACCTCGGGACCCCCTATTTCCACAATAGATTTTGCCCGCTCTTCGGCGGGCACGGTGTCTAGGACCGCTGGGCAGTTAGACGCCCAGTTCACGAGGGCGAAGCCTCCCGTCTGCAGGACCTGCCGCACTTCTTTTACCAGCTGGGCGGCCTGGTCCTGCGTGTCAGCAGCGTCCAGGTAGTCGTCCATGTAGAATTTATCCTTTATTGCTTCTGCGGCCGCTGGGAAGTCTGCAGAATGGCTGTCGGCTACCCGGTTTCTGACGAATTGCGCTGACGCTGGGGAGCACTTCGCCCCGAACATTAGCGATTGGAGCACATAGGTTTTGGGCTCCTGTCTGGGGTCCTCCCTCCACCAGAACAGCTGGGCGCCCTGGTCGGCCTTCTTCATCCCGATTCTCAGGAACATCTCCTTAATATCGGCCGCCAGGGCGCATCTTCCTTCCCGGAACCTGAGAATGTTACCCACCAGGGATGAGAGCAGGTCCGGGCCGGTCAGTAGGGCGTCGTTGAGGGAGGTCCCCCTATATTTGGCTGCGGCGTCGAACACCACCCGCAGCTTGCCCGGCTTGTTCGGGTTACTTACCGCGAAGTGCGGTAAGTACCACCTTCTTGACGCCGGGCAGGCCACCTCTTCCTGGGTGGCCGGTCTCGCATACCCCCGCGAGATGTACTCCTCCATCTTCTCGCGGTAGGCAGCCTCCATTGCTGGGTTCTTGGCCAACTTCTTCTCCAGCGACACCAGCCTATTGAGGGCCGCGTCGCTGTTGTTTGGTAGCTTGGTGTCATCAGTGGCCCACAATAGGCCGGTTTCCCATCTTCCTTCGGGGGTTTGCCTTGTGGTGCTTTCCATTACTGCCAACGCTCTCTTCTCGGCTGCCGGCGTTCGATGTGCGGCCGTGACTCCTAATGCGTCCACCGCAAAATGGCCGCGGACGAGGTTTGTTAATTCATCCTCGTCCCGGCTGAAGCTGGTAAAGGCACATATTAGGTCTTGGGAGGCTCCTTTCACTCTGGAGCCCCCGACCTTCACCCATCCCAGGGCGGTTTTCACCATTCTGGTGGAGTCGGTGGGCGCCCGCCTTATTTCCCATGGTTCGAGGAGGTGGTAGTTGTCCGTACCTATCAGCATTCTTGGCCGGACTATCTTACCACCCCCCTCTTGGGATCGAACCATCTTAAGGGCGGGCACTGTGAAATTACCCTTGGTATTCGCCCACAGCTCATATTGGCCTCCATCTCCTTGGACCAGCAACCTCACTAGGTGGGACTCCTCGTCCCCAATCGTTGAGGTGTTCAGCGTCTCAGCTTCCAGGGGGTCCTTGAAGCCCTCGGCTCCCACCTGCCGCGCCACCTCTTCATCCACCATCGACAGCATTGATCCATCATCCAGCAGGGCGTGGATTTTCATCTGCCCCTTGGGGCCTACGATGGTGACCGGCAGGGTCTTCAGTAGGGGTAGCTCCTTGTTCTTCTTGGGTAACACTGACACATGAGCCACGACAGGTGCGGGAGCTTCGGATGGTCCCGCTATCTCGGAAGTGGGGTGAAGTGTGGTGTGATGTGACTTCCCGCATCCTGCGATTCCGCACATCGTCTTGCAGCTGCCCGACATGTGTGAGGGGCTTAGACATGCAAAGCACAATCTCTTCAGCCGAACGGCGGCCCATCTATCTTGCACATTCTTCGCCAAGTACTTTCTGCACTTGGCCGTCTGGTGCCGCCCTTCGCAGTGCTGGCAGTTTTTCTTCTGGTTGACTGGTGCGGGGCGTATCTCTCCCTGCTGAGCTCCTTTCTGGGGCTGTTGAGGCTGCGGGGGTGTGATGACGCTGTGAACTTGCTCCCTTCTCTTCTTGCTGGGTTCGGTTGTAACGGTAAACGCCCGGGAAAATGACAGCGTCAGTTCACGGTACCATTCGGCGAACTCGGCTAAGGAGGGTGTGGTTCTCCCATCCATTTGTCTTCTGGTTTGTGCGTATAGCAGCCATAGGGCTGACTGGTTGGCTGGCAGCTTCTGCGTAATCGTGCTTCCAAGCTCCACGTCCTCCAGTCTGTGCGGCGCTATTTTCCGTAGCACCGCTACTACATTCTGTAGCGCTGTGTAAAACATCATAGACTCGTATCCTGTTGTAGGCCCGTCCGATATTCGAGGCATACGTACGATCTTGTCGATGTGCTCTCGCACCACTGCCTCTGAGCCGCCCCATCTATTCTCAAGGGCGACGAGGGCTTCGTGTAGCTGGTCGTACGGCAGTAGGCAAGACACTACAGAGAGAGCGTCGCCTCTGAGGGCCCTTTGTAGGCGCCCTACGTTCTCAGCGTCGGTCACTTTGTACAGCGCTGTTGACTGCCGGTACTGTGCTATGAAGTTTGGCCATTCCATTACACCACCGCTGTACGTCGGGAGTTCTGGGGCCATCCCGTAGACGTTCCTTCGCGCAGGTGCATCTATATCTCTGTGTGCCGCGTCTGCCATTCTGTTCAGCCATTCTTGGATATACAGCTGCGATGCGGCGCTCTGTGTTCCCGTTCCGGACTGTGTAGACTGTTCAGCAAGGCGGTGCGTCACATCGTGTGGCACACCCGTTGGTTGTTGCACTACACTGGGGTGTATTGTACCGTAAGGTTCACCCGTCACTTGATTCATTGCACTGTGGTGCGCCACTCCCTGTGGCACACCTGTCACTGTATCCATTGCACTGTGGTGCGCCACTCCCTGTGGCACACCTGTCACTGTATTCCTTGCACTGTGGTGCGCCACTCCCTGTGGCACGCCTGTCACTGTATACCCCGGAACGGTATTGTTGGGGTGTGCCAATCCCGGTAGCACACCTGTATACCCCGGCGTTGTATACTGCGGCACTGTATGGGGGTTCGCCACTGCGGGTGACGCCCCATTCACTACTTTTATTTATTTATTTATTTATTACATTACAAACGGCCAAAAGCCTTTTAAAAAAATTTATACAATAAGGTCAATAAAAAAAATATATATAAAATCATCACACAATTCTACACAACCTAGGAAAAAAAAGTAAAAGTAAAAATTCACAAATCAATCATATAAGGAAACATAATATAAATTAAACAAATATAAAATTGACTATAATAATGATAAAACGTAACAATAGAAATATGTCATTTTAATTAGAAGGTCAAAATATGAAAACACGTTACACACCCAATACCATAGGTGTGAGAATCCCAATATAAAAATATTCATTCAATGTAAAAATTCAATATATTAAATTGACAAAACAACAAAATATGATCTAATACACACGACAGATAAAACTATAAATATGGTATGTATAATTGAGCAGAAGAAACGTAAGTCAGTCAGCAAATAAAACATTAAATCCAACAGTCAAAAGGAAAAAAAAAGATAAAAGACAATACAACATTATATACAAATGTAAAATATTAAAAATATACAAATATAAAATTGATTATAATATTGTTATTGATAAAAGGTCATAATACAAGCTGTGAGACACAGCGCAATTAAGACAGAGACATGCATTCATGATTCAAATTGTACACTTATCAAGACAGTAATTCAAAGTACCTAGCTGTAAATAATTGAGTAAGTTTATTCTTAATAACTAATTCGGATGCATTAAGGATGTCGAACTCGGTGTCAAACTTATTACCAACAATATGCAATCTATTTATCGTCCTATAAAAGTGATAATTGGTAGTGGCAATCGACACCGCGAACAGGGACTGCTGACGTGTATACCTACCTGGCACACGCAGATTAATCAGCGCAAGTAGTTCTGAGCAGTTAAAAGAGTTGTTGATAATTTTATACAGTGTTGTTACATCGAACATGATTCTACGGTCACAAAGACTGAGCAGTCTCATTTCCAACTGTAAAAAACTATAATCAACTGCATCAGCAGGCAGACCCAACCTAAAATTTACGTGTCTCAAGAATTTATGCTGCACACTCTCGATCGCATTACTGTGGACCATGTAATGCGGAGACCAGACCGAAGATATATATTCAAGCTGGCTCCGTACATATGCAACATAGAGAGTTTTTACAGTTCTCAAATCAGTCATATCCTTGGATACTCTTAGTAAGTATCCCAACATTTTACTTGCTTTGTCCTTTATCCTTCCAATGTGACTAACAAAGGCAAGTTTTTCATCAAAAATTATGCCTAGGTCCCTGATCTCTGATACTGCTTGGAGTTTATCGCTTCCCAGTACATAATCATAATGGATTCGAGACTTACATCTAGTAAAACGTATGACATTACACTTCTTTACATTCAGGCTCAAGCCATTATCCTTACACCAAGCATACAAAATATCGAGGTTATCCTGCAACTTCATACAATCAGCTGTACTCTTTATCACACAAAAAATCTTAAGGTCATCAGCGTATAAAAGAGCTTTAACCCCCTGCATCCTGTCAATGATGTCATTCACAAAAATATTGAACAGAATCGGACCCAGATGCGATCCCTGTGGCACGCCGCTGGCAACCTGCATCTCAGCAGATACAGCCTCACCAAGACGCACAACAAGTACTCTATCCTTCAAATAGCTAGTAATCCATTCCACAAGAAACTCGTTCATCCCCATACGCCGAAGTTTGCCAATAAGTACCTCATGATTAACGGTATCAAATGCCTTTGAAAAATCTGTATATATTGAATCCACTTGAGAACCATTGGCAAGAGATTCCGATATAAAGTCGCTATAAAGCAGCAGGTTAGTTAGTGTGGATCTGCCACTGACAAACCCATGTTGTTCAGGTATAATGCAAGGGCTCACTGCGAAATTGATATTTTCCAGGACAAGCAGCTCAAATACCTTAGCCACAATGGACTGTATGCAAACCGGTCTGTAATTCTCTACAAGATCTCTTTCACCAGATTTGAAGATCGGAGTAATATAACTTTTCTTCCACACTCCAGGGAAAATACCCGATGCAAGTGAACTGTTAAAAATAATATGCAACGGACGTGAGAGGGCGTCGGCACAATTCCTCAAAAAAACAGGGGCCAGCCCGTCTGGTCCAGGTCCCTTACCGATATCAAGAGCCTTTAACCGCAAAAATATGTCTGAAAGACCTATATCGAAAGCAGGAATACTTATTTCACCTTTAGCTGAAGAAACAGCCCTACCCTTATCAGCGGGGGGCAATGCATGAGCATAAACACTACCAAAGAAACTCCTCAAGAGATTGGCTTTATCAACATCCGTCCCAGCTGTCTCCTCTCCATACTTCATCTCGTTAGGTAAAGACCCGCCGCCGCTCGACGACGGACCTAGAGACGAGACATACTTCCAGAAAATCTTAGGGTTATGACCGTCAACCAGTGACCTTTCAACATCATGAACATAGTCTCTGTGACATTGTTTCGAGAGATTTCTACAATCACGTCTCAAGCTACTAAACATGAGATAATCGTTAGGATCCAGTGTTGTCTTATACTTGGCATGTGCAATCTTCTTACGTTCAATTAACAATTTCAGATCATGGCTCACCCATTGTGGATAGGAGGAGGTGAATATTCTCTGTAAAGGAACATTACATTCAACAATACCATTAACAATGTCATAAAACCTATTTGTAATCACATCCACATCGTCACCAATCAGTTCGTCCTTCCAGTCAATTACACCGAGCGACTCATTTATCACATTGTAATCTGCCTTTTTAAAATTCCTAAAGTAGTTACATCCCGAATTTGAGTTAGTAGTATGATTCAAAAGTAAGCGGATGTCCAAAGGTGGGTGATACCCATCAATAGGCAAAAGAGCGTCAACAGATTCAGTGACAAATGCGCCGCCCATCTGCGTAAAAACCAAATCAAGTATATTACCATCCTTATTAGGAACATGATTTATTTGACGAGCACCAAATACGTTACACATGTCCAGAATCAAGGAAGACTTCGCAGTAGAGGCCACTGGATGAACAGCTAAATCAGAACTCGAGACAGTCCACAAAAGCTCTGGTTGATTATAATCTCCAACAACGAGATAATTGGCCCCCGGAAAACTGGTAATAATTCTCTCAGCTTCTTCGCAATGATGTGAAATGATCTCGGCGGGAGTCGATGATGGAAGGTAAGCGCAAGCTAACAGCAATGGCGGCTGACGTCCAATTTTGATCTTTATGAAGACATGCTCAACATCCGTGTACTGCACCTTAATAATAGAAGATGTGAAAACTTTTCTAATCGCCACCAATACACCACCGCCCATGTATTTAGAGCTAGTGTTCAGATTTCTATCCAGTCTGTATACGTCATAATTGTTTAGACCGAGTTCCGATGTCGAAATGCCGGCGTGTAGCCATGTCTCGGTGAGGGCAATGATGTCATAATTTATATCCTGAATATTTATGGTGAGGGTTGTCAGTTTAGTTCTAGTACCTCGTACATTCTGATAGTAAATATTTAGTTTTTTGAGGACCTGTTGCACGTGATGATAGGCTTTCCCTTTTCGTACTTAATAAAAATATCATTTTCACCACGCTTCTTTCTCTCTGATAGTTCGTCTGTTCTGTAGTTACTGTTCATACTTGTCCCGGTGTACCGCGGCACTGCACTATTGTGGTGTGACACGCTCTGTGTCACACTTGTCACTGCATACCCCGGCACGGTATTGGTGTACGCCACTGCGGGTGGCGCACCATTCACTGCGTACTGAGCTTGAGACACTGTACTGTTCGTATATGTCTCAGGGTACCGCGGCACTGCACTACTGAGGTGTGACACGCTCTGTGGCACACCTGTCACTGCATACCCCGGCACGGTATTGCTGTGCGCCACTGCGGGTGGCGTACCAGTCACTGAATACTGAACTTGAGACACTGTATTGTTCACTGAATACTGAACTTGAGACACTGTATTGTTCACTGAATACTGAGGCACTGCACTACTTAGGTGTGTCACTTCGTGTGGCACACCTGTCGCTGTATACCGCGGCACTGTATTGATGTGAACTGCTGCTGTTGACACTGGCACGGCTGTCGCTGTGTTCCCCATAACCGATGCAGGCGCTGCTGTAGTTGAAGACGGGTGGACGATCGTCGGGGCCCGCATCCTCTGCATCTCAGCCTGCATGCGGCGTATCAATCTCGCTTGCTGTTTGAGTTGTTGTTCAAGTGTCTCGTTCGTCCTTGTGCTGCCCGATGAAGCATCCGATGAGTCATCATCCTGGTCAGCTGAAGGTCCCGGCAGGTCTACGTTGCGGTCATCCACCGCTACCGGTTGTTGTTCCTCCTGTGCGCGGCCATCCGCCGCCTCCTCTGTTGAGCTTCTCAGCCATGGCATCATGAGTCGTCTTGGAAGATCCGGCTCGAAGGACCAAATGTACCGCACCGCGATGCTAGGCACGACTGTAGTTCCACTCGGAAGCTCTCGGCCTCCAGTGGGTGATGATTCTTCCCAAGAGCGACGCACGACAACGGGTTGTAAGGCCGCTGCTTGTCTCGGCTGGTGTTGAAGCTCGTACCGCTGTGTACCGCGTCTTCTTCTTCGCCCGGCTGCTCGTCTGCTTCGTCGCCCGGCGCCGTCCCAGGTACGATCTCTACCAGCCAGTGAGGAGTGTTTGCTGAGGGCACCCAAGGTCGCACCGTCAAGCGGTACTGACCTGCGACTTATACCAGACAAACACACACACACAGCAGATAGCGATCGCTTACCACCCCACAATAGTCACTACCCGCTTGCGGCGTGATGTGTACTAATTAAATAGTACAGCTCACTGCAGCCTTTGGGTATCGCGCAACTATATGCAAGGCAGCCTGTAGTCCGTGGTGAAGGCGATGGTCAGAAGTGGTGGCGAGTAGAGAAGTCAGGTGAGGTCCAAGGTGAAGAGTGATGATCCAAAGGCGATTCCAAGGTAGAGGTGAAGAGAAGTAAACAGCAGAGAAGTTCGAGGTAGACTAACTTTATTATGAAAATCGGGCATTATTTATCCCCATACGCACGACGCCGCCGCGCGACGGTCGGGAAAAACGGGGGGAAACGCCGAACGGCCGACGTAAGTAACTCTCCCCACCGTCCGCCTCACCCATTCCGCACCGAACTGCCCGACAGGTCAGTCGTGTACGGAGCGGTGATTGCAACGCCACGCGTATGAGGATTTACAAGATATAATAATTTCATGACAAACAACTATGGCCCTATCATAATAATTTCCCTTCGCGTGCCTTCAGCCAGACGCTTATATCAACTCGATATTCTCTTTATTACCGGCTGAAGACACGCGTAACAATTTACATAAATCATTCTAGCTACTTAGATGATCCATTTACATACAAATTATACAACAAATTACATCAATCCGCGTCGTGGCGAGGGCGTCCCCACGGGGCGGTAGGTATGAACGGCGCGGAGGTCAAATTCTCTATCGCCGTCCGATACAGGTATACAAGTAGGTATGTTACCTAACCTGACTAGAGTAGGTACCTATATTGACTCTAAACACAAATATCTACGCCAATCTAGTGATTATTATGAAAATGATTGTTCAAGATTTATTTAGTCCACCACTGCTACTCGTATGTTCAAATATCGTGATGCTTTTGAATTGTTAAAATTTTTAATAACTTTTGAAGCGTTTAATTGCTTAATAAGTAGGTACGTTTATACTGAATATACCTAAACGAAGAGAAAGATTCAGTGGCGGATCCAGGATTCAATTTGAGGGGGGGGCTTAATGTCGTCACATGGTAGAAAGTACTGTCACTCAATGTTTTGGGAGGGGGGGGGGCTAAGGGGCTTATTTTTATAGTATTTTGTAATAATAAATAATAAGAATAATGGACAATTTATGTCGCGCCGTTTTGTGGGTATTCCCACCTCAAGGGCGCTCTGAGTTCCTAATCCCTTATTGTTGGGAAGGATTTCTTAAATAAATATGTTTTTAATAGACCTTTAAACCCTGTTAACGTTTTTGCCTCTCTGATATCTTCAGGAAGTCCATTCCAGGCTGAAGGACCTGCCGCAATGAATGCGCGGCTCAAATAATTGGGTTTCGCGTTTAGGTTTACGACTTCTAGCTTAGAGGTTTTGTCCGAGTGGGTTTATGGTTTGTCGGAGACAGAGCTCTGAAATATACTCTGGGGCCATATTTTGAAGTGCCTTTTCGTTTACCCAATAACCTACAATTTTCGTAGGTACATCTATCTATTCTTAAAAGGATAAAAATGAACTTCATCCTATAGTTATAACTAGAATGAAGTGAATAAACTTCGGTGTTTGGGCCTGTTGAGAGAATGAATGACGACATGATGACTCAAAAGATATATTTGGGTAAACGAAAAAGTGTGAGAAAGTGGGGTTAAAAAGGTTAACCTGGATCGACCATGTCGACCAGATCCTCAAGGATGGACGCCTTTTATGATAGAAGTGATGTGAAATATGATAGAAGCAAGGAGTGTGTGTAAGGATAAGGTGGTCTGGGGTTCTGTCCTCTCTGCCTACTACACATTTATTTTTTCTCTTTATCTCCAGAACGGTACGTAGTAGAGAAAAATGTTGTTAGAAAAGTTGTAGGCTTGTTGTAGCCCCAGAGCCCGCTGCTTAAATTATGACGTATCTGTTTTTTGATCGAAATGTGGTATAAATGATAGCTTACTAATAGGGTATTACATCGCACTAGGGTTGCCTATCAAAATCTTGCCGCAACCCCCCCTGCCCCTCCTGAAAACGTCCCTCTTCGCGGTTTTTCGCATTTTATAGGAATATGGTAAGAGATAGGAGAAAGTAGTCAATGACAAAAATAATCCTTGCTAAATTCTCTACAAAAAATGTTGAGTTAATTTTTTCGTAGAACTAGCAGTTTACCCGCAATGGCCGGTCCAAAACCGAAATTCATTTAAAATACTAAAAAATGTATTTAAACTAAATTGGTTGAAAATTGACAAGAGCTACAGAAAAATAGTCAGAGAACGAATTAATTACCATAGTCTTAGCTACAAAACGAGCTATAACTTATTTTCATACATCTAATAATTTCGGAGTTATTGCAATAAAACTCAGTGACGAAAATTCTTAAAATTTAGTTTTTCATAAAATAACCAGTGATATAGCGCCGCAGGCCAAATATTTTTTTCCATAAAATGTTAGTGATAATGGGTGGAAGAATGTGAAAGAAAAAAATCAATTCTTTTTTTTTCAAAAACTATCCTATTTTTTGACCGGCCATTACGGGTAAACAACTAGTCCTATGAAAAAAATGACTTGACATTTTTTGTAGATAATTTACCAAGGATTATTTTTGTCATTTATTACTTTCTCCTATCTCTTACCACATTCCTATAAAATGCGAAAAACCGCGAAGAGGGACCTTTTCGGGGGGGGGGAAGGGCAGGGGGGGTTGCTGCAAGATTTTGATAGGCAACCCTAGTGCGATGTAATACCCTATTGGTAAGCTATCAGTTATACCACATTTCGATCAAAAAACAGACACGTCATAATTTAAGCAGCGGGTTCTTGGAATATTGTAGGATATTAAATTTCAAATAAAAATTGTGTCGAACTTTTTTACCTTTTCGTTGTTAATTTATAAAAGGTGAATATTCAGCAGACTAATTTCATTAGAGTAGGTATGATCATTATCAAAGTAACAACAAACTTCAGGATTTTTTTATATCTTGTAGATATAATCCGATCTTCTGCTACAGAGTTTAGGTTTCTGACCTCCCAACTATACCTATACGCTACCGAAATTAGTCTGAATTCTGAATATTGACCTTATAAATTTTCAGAGAAGCATAACGCTTTTTTTATTAAGTCCAATGCAAAAAAGTTTTTAGAACTGTTGAAAATTTAATATGCTATAAAAATGCTATAAAATTTACTAAAATCGTTCTTGTCTACTACTTATATGGGAAATAAAATAATAAAAAAAAACTCAAAAAAATTGTTTGATGTTCATTTATTTATTTTTGTTTTTTTATTGTTTGGCCTGCGGCGCTATACCGCTGGTTATTTTGTGAAAAACTAAATTTTAAGAATTTTCGTCACTGAATTTTATTGCAATAACTCCGAAATTATTAGATGTATGAAAATAAGTTATGGCTCGTTTTGTAGCTAAGACTATGGTTATTAATTCGTTCTCTGACTATTTTCCTGTAGCTCTTATCAATTTTCAACTTTATAGGAATATGGTAAGAGATAGGAGAAAGTAGTCAATGACAAAAATAATCCTTGCTACATTCTCTACAAAAAATGACAAGTAATTTTTTTTCTTAGAACTAGTAGTTTACCCGCAATGGCCGGTCTAAAACCGAAATTATTATAAGTAGGTATTAAATTATATTCAAATAAAGTATAGGGTGTCTCAGTAAGCGTGCACTTTTTAATTTTCAAATAAAAACAACGTATTTTTGAGAAAGTTGTGATATTTTTTATTGGGATTAAAGAAGACATGTTCCGATTTAGTATGGAATAAAATATCCGGCAAATGACCCCCACGACTCTTATAACAGCCCATTACTCTTTGCATAAAATTTTCCATGACCTTTTCCCATACATTTGGCTCTATCTCACCGATGACGCATGGAACATGATAACCGAGTTCTTGTGGCCACAACTGGACGACATGGACCTGGACGAAATGTGGTTCTAGCAAGACGGCGCTAGCTGCCACACCGCGGATGAAACAATCGATTTATTGCAGCAACGATTTTCAGAACAAATTATCTCACTAAATTCTGATGTCAACTGGCCACCAAGATCGTGCGATTTAACCCGTTTAAAAGTTTTTCTTTGGAGTTTTGTGAAATCTAGGGTTTCTGCGAGTAAACCAGAAACAATTCCTGAGCTCAAATCCGAGATCCAACGCGTCAACGGTGAGATACAGCCACATCTCTGTGAAAAAGTCATGGAAAATTTCATGCCAAGAGTAATGGCCTGATATAAGAATCGTGGGGGTCATTTGCCGGATATTTTATTACATACTAAATCGGAACATGTCTTCTTTAATCCCAATAAAAAATATCACAACTTTCTCAAAAATACGTTGTTTTTATTTGAAAATTAAAAAGTGCACGCTTACTGAGACACCCTATATATTCAACTGCGACATGTAGAAAATTCCGATTTTCCGATATTCCGATGTCCTACATAACATACCAAAAATTCACGGCTACCTGATTTAATGTTGGGTCTCCATACTAACGAATCATATATCTACTGGGCTAATAAATTGCGATTTTCAAAAATAATATTTTAAAAAAATATTGCTCATGCATATTGGAGATTTTAAATAACTAACTAATATGCATGAACAATGCATGAACATGAACAAATACATCATAACAAAATAATAGCATTAAAAACCCTTTTTTTGTTTGTGGACAAACTTGCTAACGATTTTTCATCCACTTCCTGACTACATAGAGACCTGAAACCTTGCACCTCCGCAATGTGTTCGCCCTAGTGAATTTAGGTAGGTACCTTCTCTGTGCGTGGCGTGTGCGTTATAATGAATAAATTAATTTTTAGCTAGTCATGTCATGTTTAGATATACAAAATAAGCAAGTGCACAAAAGTATATTTTTCTAAATATTGCAATTTATAATCACAAGACATTCTCACGGACCTGATAGAAGAGACAAGAGAGCTGTGATCACAGAACACATATACTCTCTAACGAGAGGCTGTGATGATGCCCACATGAAAACAACATGTGCGTTTAAACAATAAAATGTTTTTTGTGACAAAATACGTTCCGAAAATAGGATAGTACCTATAAACTATAATAACAATAGTTGAGCAGTTAGGTATAATGATACAATGTGTATCCTGTATCCCAATCCCAATGACCGTTACGTAACACGTGCACAGACTGCACAGTGATAGTGTTCATACGTATTACGTAATAGTCACAAGTATAATAAAATAATAAATTAGGTTTTGGCAGTTTAGTTGTACCCATTTAAAAAAAGGGCCATTAAGTAATTCTATGCTATCATACTAATATTTGTCCAATGTCTGTCCATCTGTCTGTTCGCAGCGCAAGACGAAAATAAATAGTACCGTGATTATATGCAAACTAATGGATGGAATCTATGAAATTTTGAAAATATTCTCTACACTAGCGCTTTACGTCGGATGAAAAGTGTTGGTTGAACAATACGTTTGAAATAATGTGATTTCAAACTTTTTGAAATTTCTAATTATTGGTACTTGGTGAATACAGTAACTTTAGGTAGGTATATACCTACTTAATTTAGAATTGTTCCTACTGATGAATGAAAATAGTTTTGAAATATTTCTTTCGTCAAAATAATATACTATACGGTACGTACCTATACAATATACGTAGAGATTGCAAATAGAACTCTATAAAGTACGCACCTATGTATGTAGGTAGACAGTATGTAGGTATGTACCCTATTTCATTTCACGGTTCACTTCCTACCAATACAGTGAAGTCAGATTGCACATCAAGGTTTAGATGGACACGGGATAAGACGGAGCCTTGTGCCTTGTGATCTCACTGTGTTTCCTCGAGGAACATTAGTACCAGGTACTGCGGTACGATCTACAAGATGAATGGAGCTGCAATTATAGGCCCGAGCACTCCGTCATACTCGTCACAAGCCGCACACCCCAACAGCCTGGTTTCCACCTGCCTCGCAGGCAGTGGACCGCACGCAATAGGCTTAAGACGGGTCATGGTTGTGATATGTTCCACTGTGGACACCTGAAGTAAACCATGCAGCACATCTTGCCTGATTGCCCCATACGTGCTTACCCCGGTACCATAGACAGTGCTGCCAGCCTGTCCCCTGAATTCCTCCAATGGCTAGAGGCGCTGGATGTTATACTTTAACGATGTGACAATACTTCGACGTTGCCAATCGATAAATAAATTGAATGAAGGAGTTTTTACGATAGTTATTTAACAAAAATTGTCTTTTACCAACACTATAAAATTGTCTTTTGCCAATTTTTACGGGTAGGTAGGTACCAATTAAAAAATCTGGTCTTACGGACAATAATGATGCTACGCAGCCTTTCATGACGATATTGGAGAGACGAGGAAAAGCGGAGTTCTGTGATCTTCCTGTGTTTACTCGAGGAACTTGAAGGAAGGGTGGAGTAGTAATAGTGGTTACACAAAAACATATTTAACCAACCCTCTAAACCCTGTGAATTTTCACGGGTAGGTACCCACTAGTATACTATATTATACTTCATTATTGTTTACCAGTGAACGTAGCAGTGGTATATTAAGCTATATCTATAAAATACTTGCAAAATGCTTGCAAAATTTTCCAATGGGCAAGCGTTACATACCTACATGATTTGGATATTACGAGTATATTATGTAATGGAATTCTTTTACTGACTTATTCCCTGCTGAGATGTACCTATAGTCCCATGCCAGCATCTTGACCTTTGTCTAGTAAAATGAATATTAATGAGAAATCCTTTGCAATTTAATACAATCAATCAATTGATTTCAACGACGTTTTGATTCTCAGTGTTTTTTTAGGTAGGTATCTCAGTAATATAGACAAGCCTTCCCTGGCTTTTTTCTGTAATTGAATGAATTCTGTGATGAAATAAATTAATTAATGTAATTGATGTTAGAAGCGAAGCATGTCAAATAGACAATCTAGAATTCTGTAGTTCCTGCCTAACCATAAAAAACTACGCGCAAGCGAAGCCGGGGTTACAGCTAGTATACGAAATTACGAACTAAACATTATACCTACCAGAAGTTTTAGGGTTCCTAAGAATGCAGTGGAATAATTTTGTACGGCTGTATTAAAAAAACACGAAAAATAGGTACATACACAAGTGATACGTAAACCATATTATCTATCTAACAGGCGCGAGGAGACATACTTAGTCCGAGAGCCCGCTGCTTAATTTATGACGTATCTGTTTTTTGATCGAAATGTGGTATAAACGATAGCTTACCAATAGGGTATTACATCGCACTAGGGTTGCCTATCAAAATCTTGCCGCAACCCCCCCTGCCCCCCACGAAAAGGTCCCTCTTCGCGGTTTTCCGCATTTTATATGAATATGGTAAGAGATAGGAGAAAGCAGTCAATGACAAAAATAATCCTTGCTAAATTCTCTACAAAAAACGTTAAGTCAATTTTTTCGTAGGACTAGTAGTTTACCCGTAATGGCCGGTCAAAAAACAGGATATTTTTTGAAAAAATAAAAAAAAAAGTTTGATTTTTTTTCTTTCACATTCTTCCACCCATTATTACTAACATTTTATGGAAAAAAAAATTTGGCCTGCGGCGCTATATAACTGGTTATTTTATGAAAAACCAAATTTTAAGAATTTTCGTCACTGAGTTTTATTGTAATAACTCCGAAATTATTAGATCTATGAACATAAGTTATAGCTCGTTTTGTAGCTAAGACTATGGTAATTAATTCTTTCTTTGACTATTTTCCTGTAGCTCTTATCAATTCTTAATCAATTTAGTTTAAATACATTTTTTTTGTATTTTAAATGAATTTCGGTTTTGGACCGGCCATTGCGGGTAAACTGCTAGTTCTACGAAAAAAATGACTTGATGTTTTTTGTAGAGAATTTAGCAAGGATTATTTTTGTCATTGACTATTTTCTTCTATCTCTTACCATATTCCTATAAAATGCGAAAAACCGCGAAGAGGGACCTTTTCGGGGGGGGCAGGGGGGGTTGCGGCAGGATTTTGATAGGCAACCCTAGTGCGATGTAATACCCTATTGGTAAGCTATCATTTATACCACATTTCGATCAAAAAACAGATACGTCATAAATTAAGCAGCGGGCTCTTGGACTATACTAATCCAATTTTCACTAGCTTCCCTTTCTATTTACAGAATAACCAAAGAAATCAAGCTGATGTATATTACAAATAAACTGCTTTAGTACAAAAGTCTACTGTAGTCGTACCTTTTATTGCAAGCGTGCATTCAAACGCGCGTGGGACAATCGATAAAAATAATTGGTAGTATGTAGATCTCTTAGACAAATAATGCAGATACCTATACTATACAGGGTGTTTGATAGATGGATACAGATATCTTCAGGAGTGATAGTAGAGGTCATTTAGCATCTTTTGAGCCAAACTTAGCTTAGTCAAAAGTCGCTCGGTTCTCGAGATATTCGAGATTTAACCTTTTTTTCAAAATACCCCGAATTACTTAAGTTTTAGCCCGATAGCATCGTAAGTAAAGGTACCTACTTAGTTCTATCATTCTTTTTTGTTACCTGAATATGTGTTTAGTCTATTTAAATCATCAGATCAGAGAAAAAAATCATCAGAAATGTATACTCCGCTACTGATTAAGTGATTACCTTTTTAAGTAGGTACATAGTGAAAATAAAAGTGAGTATAAATTTCTGATGAAATATTTTATTGAATATGCCCTTACAAAATCGAAGATTTTGAAAAACTGGTTCAAAATATGGATAGATAATGATTGTCATTTTTATTAACAAGGGTCTAGTGTTTTTATTAAAAGAAAAAAAAGTACTAGTTAATTATAGTTTTTATTGAAAAAAAAATTAAAGAGATATCAAAACTTTCAACAAAAAAAAATGAAATTTGGTTTTTGTGTTTAATTTCAGCAAATTGTTATTATTAAATATTTTTGACATCAATTAAAAGCTTGTTTTATTACAAAACATTTTTTTTTTAATTTATTTTGGACTCATAGCATCAGAGTTATTCAGTGAAATGTGATGGTGGTCGATGTCAGGGGTGGAATTTTTTTAAAAGGGTGTAAGTAAATCCGCAACCTCTATCCGTTTGGCAGATCTACGTTTTAGAACACCCTCTATCACCTCTCAAAATATCTGAACAACGGAACCAATCACCCGTATACCTATATAAACAATGTAAGTATACCTATTTAAAAGACAGGAATGATGTTTTTACATTTTCCAAAAAAGGGGTATCTGCTAATCCTTTTTTTATCATATACAAATTAACCTTCAGAAGAATATAAACATCTCCTTAACCCTCAACAATTTTTTTTGCGATTTAGAAAATGATAAAAATAATTAATCTTCAAAATTGGCGTTAATCGCGCATAAAATCGTGAAATTCTCGTTATTACCACATAAAAATATGGAATTAGTAATTGTTATTAAACTTGGGTACGGGTAGGTATATTGATTATCTGAACTAAACAGAAAAAAAAATTATAACACCGGATGTGTACTAGGGTGTTTCATATTCCAAATTTTGATTTTAAGATGAATCCGCTTGCGATCCGACGAGTCTATGTTATGTAAAAACTATTTATGTCAAGTTTCAAGAAGATTGGCACGTACTCATATTAAAAGGAGTAGCAAACCACATGAATGTTCGTCGGAATTCTAAGCGAATTCATCCTAAAAACAGCATTTTAACTAAAACGCGGTATCAACCAATATTACACAAAAAACTAAATATGTAGGTAGGTAGGTATATATTATTTCGTTCTTGAATTATTTGTGGGTACCATTTATTATTTTCTTGAGTGCATTGAATTATTATTTTATTGGTGTGTTGGTACCTACTTGTTGCTAATAGAATACTTACCTGCACACATTTATTTATATATGTTTGCCTTAGATTATATGTTTGCCTACGTGTTAGTATATTTAATTGTTTTATATTCACTTGATTGTTTTGTAATGTACCTACCATGCGTGCATGCTGTGGACACTCTTAATTGGGAGGTTTAGGTTAACGTGAATTATATATTTTGTGTATGTCATTATGTATGTTTGTTAACTTTCTGTGTGTGTCCTCAATAAATATATAAATGAAAAAATATTTCTATTCTATTCTATTTTTACTTGGGCAATTCACTTGAAATTGAGTGATCTTTAAAAATAAATTTATAAGTGTGTTGTGGACCAGCGGGATTGTGAAATAATAAATTCGATGGTAGACGATAAATTTATTTACAAGAAGACACAAAAACAATAAACATGATAATGATGATAAAAATGGTTGAATGATTAGTTTTACACATAAATGATGATTAGAAATGGTTGTTACTGTTGATGTAAATACATAATATAATAGAAATACATAACAAGTGTATAAGTCTTAGAAAAAGATCGTTGTAAAATTTAATGTCAATGAAGTCGAAACCCAAACTCGAAAAGCGATATCCGTCACTATTGGTGCGAAAGACATGTAAAACGTAGGTACTGGTAGCGACATTCTAATTAGATTTTTATGGGAATTGGTACACTGTATTCTAATTAGATTAAGAGAATGCATACCGACATTTCAAAAATTTCTAAAAACGGGAGACCTTCTAACTCGATAACCGTTACTAAATATGCTTTGGAACAAAATGAATTTGAACATTGAACTTTTATCTAGGGAATAACCGTGAAGGATTTTTTATATCTTGTACAGATTTCTCAAAAATAATTTTGAAAAACACCTCTCAACCTTTTTTCCGAAAGACGGAAACTCGTTTGCCGAAAGTCGCGGAATATATTTTTTTTGTACTGATAATATGCATTTAAATCTATAGGGAATAACCGTAAAAGTTTTTTGATAGACGCAAAATTAACCCCATAAATTGAAAAAAAAACGCTGTTTTTACCATTTTATCATGCAGTTGTCACGCAATTTTGAACCTTAATGCCGTGGGAAAAGACTGTGACGTCATTCCTGGTGCCATGCCCTTAAATAGTCTTTCTTTATTATAAATATAACTATATCGTATCAAACAGAATATGATGTCAAGAAAACAAAATAAGTAAGTAATTATATAGCGAGTTAAAAATGCCTAATGATTTTTTACGACCTGCCTCAAATGTGTTTCGCTATAATATTTTTTCGAATTAAAATCAAATACCAAGCGGTCACCCATCCAAATATTAATCGGGTTCAATACTTCTCAACTTTGGTTATCTGGTCCAAAATGACGTTAAATATGACGTTGTGTTTGACCAATGTCGAGACACGTCAAAAAATGACGTTAAATATGACGTTGTGTTTGACCAATGTCTAGACACGTCAAAAAATGACGGTAAATATGACGTTGTGTTTGACCAATGTCAAGACACGTCAAAAAATGACGTTAAATATGACGTCAAGGTTTGACCAATGTCGAGACACGTCTAAAAATGACGTTAAATATGACGTTGTGTTTGACCAATGTCGAGACACGTCTAAAAATGACGTTAAATATGACGTCAAGGTTTGACCAATGTCGAGACACGTCTAAAAATGACGTTAAATATGACGTTGTGTTTGACCAATGTCAAGACACGTCAAAAAATGACGTTAAATATGACGTCAAGGTTTGACCAATGTCGAGACACGTCTAAAAATGACGTTAAATATGACGTTGTGTTTGACCAATGTCGAGACACGTCTAAAAATGACGTTAAATATGACGTCGAGGTTTGACCGATGTCGAGACACGTCTAAAAATGACGTTAAATATGACGTTGTGTTTGACCAATGTCAAGACAAGTCAAAAAATGACGTTAAATATGACGTTGTGTTTGACCAATGTCGAGACACGTCTAAAAATGACGTTTAATATGACTTTGTGTTTGACCAATGTCAAGACACGTCTAAAAATGACGTTAAATATGACGTTGTGTTTGACCAATGTCGAGACACGTCTAAAAATGACGTTTAATATGACTTTGTGTTTGACCAATGTCAAGACACGTCAAAAAATGACGTTAAATGTGACGTTGTGTTTGACCAATGTCGAGACACGTCTAAAAATGACGTTAAATATGACGTCGAGGTTTGACCGATGTCGAGACACGTCTAAAAATGACGTTAAATATGACGTTGTGTTTGACCAATGTCAAGACACGTCAAAAAATGACGTTAAATATGACGTTGCGTTTGACCAATGTCAAGACACGTCAAAAAATGACGTTAAATATGACGTCAAGGTTTGACCAATGTCGAGACACGTCTAAAAATGACGTTAAATATGACGTCGAGGTTTGACCGATGTCGACACTCGTCAAAAAATGACATCATATATGACGTCGAGGTTTGACCGATGTCGACACTCGTCAAAAAATGACGTCATATATGACGTCGAGGTTTGACCGATGTCGACACTCGTCAAAAAATGACGTCATATATGACGTTGAGGTTTGACCGATGTCGACACTCGTCTAAAAATGACGTTAAATATGACGTTGTGTTTGACCAATGTCGAGACACGTCTAAAAATGACGTCATATATGACGTCGAGGTTTGACCGATGTCGACACTCGTCTAAAAATGACGTTAAATATGACGTCGAGATTTGACCAATGTCGACACAGGTAAAAAAATGACGTCAAATATGACGTCGATTATGCGCAATCACGTCATTTGAAAATTGGCGACCTTCAATTCACGTCATATTGACGTGACCTTGTTGCCTGGGATGGTTGAACATTGTAGGAAAATCCCGCGGGCTTAAGGCCCTCCACATCTCTCTCTCTTTACCTCTTTACCCGCACTTCTAGCAAAATATTATTAAGAGGTGGGCCCAGGGTTAGCCTTAAGGGGGCCCCCCGGCAAACCCCACCCCCGAATTACGTTCCTTCAATATCTTTGTCCAAGGAGGTTACAAAATTTCACTTATTACTACAATATTTCAAACTATATCTATACTTATATGTAAGTCTTACGAGCTATGCTATTCTAATTACAACGTATTTTATTAATTCAATCTTACATAATATATTTGATCTTACATGGAACACCATAATACACACACACACACACACACACACACACACACACACACACACACACACACACCCTCACACACACACACACCCTCACACACACACACACACACACACACACACACACCACACACCACACACACACACACACCCACACAAACACACACACACACACACACACACACACACACACACACACACACCCTCACACACTCACACTCACACACACGCACACGCACAAACACACGCACAAACACACGCACACACGCGCACAGGTGCACACACACACGCACACTCACATGGAAGTACAGCTGCTGAGAATTCATCTCAGGAGAAGATCACTTCTCCCATAGGTGGCGCGACCCCGGAGGTATCCTCCTGGACAAGGACACATGATTCGGCCGGCTCTCCTCAAGCGGAGAAGAAGACAACACGAGACGAAAGAGTTCTCGTTCGACCCAAAAAGACCAAAGAATTAGGCTAGGCAACCACTCTTCGGGTGGGGACCGGCCCAACCTCAAAGTGCGATTCCCAGCGCGAGTGCCAAACACTAACAAAATTCTCGAAACACGTCACGTTTCGACCATTCAACATCAACTCCGCGCACCAGATTGGACGCGGGGTGTCATCACTCAAACCCATCATCATTTCATCCCTCGCATCTTCCATAATCGGGCATTCCCAGAGGATATGCCCCGAAGACTGTTCGACCCTTCCACAGACACACCACGGTTCAGCCGCCAGGCCAAGCTCAAAGAGCCTTCCCTTGAGCTTCCCGTGTCCCGTCACAAGCTGGACCGCAAGGTGACTCAACGACAGAGATTTCCTCTTCATGCGAGCCTTTACGTTGGGGAAGAAGTTATAGACAGATCTTCCCGTTCTCCCCCGGTCCCACCTCTTCTGCCACTCGTCCAAAGTGATCTCACGAATAGCTCCAAAAGCCCTATTCAGCTCCCTAGCCGTCGACGACCCGGAGGTGACGGATAAGCCAAAGTGCTCAGCAGAACCTGTAGTTTTGACTCTCCTCCGAGCAACAAAATCCAGAATTTCAAGATCGGCCGGCAGGACTCCAGCAATGACTGGAAGGCCATCGCTGGCTGCCGTCCGATACGCCCCCGTGACAGCGAGCAAAGGCAACCTCTGCCCCCTCAAGACAGCCAAAGCAACCGAACCAACCGACAATCTGTGAGACCACACCTCAGCCGCATACGTAACCTGAGCCACGTAAGTTGCCCTGTATATGGCCTTAACAGTACCAGTTCGAAGACCCCAAGTACCCTTACTGATTCTTCTCAGAGCCATGAAAAGTGCAGCAGCCCGCCCCGCCGAGGACTTGACATGCGGCAAGAAAGTGAAGCCCCTATCGAGAACGACGCCGAGATAGCGGACTTCGTCGACCACCCTAACAGGGTGCCCGTCCATCCGCATTACAGGGTTTCTCCCCCGACTCAAAGTTCCCTTCATCAACAACGCCATGGTTTTGCTCGGCGAGAACGTCAGACGATTCGAGCTACCCCACTCCAGGATTGCAGCAATTGAATCCCTAAATTTCCTCTCAATTTCAGCCCGTGAATTTTCAGAAATGCGCAGCAGTGCATCATCGGCATACGCAATAATCGACGTTGACGGAGGAAGTGTCAGTCGCAAAAGATCATCAAAGAGAACATTCCAGAAGAAAGGCCCAAGGACTGAGCCTTGGGGACAACCCATATCTACGCCCCTCTCAATCAAGTGTCCCGCGTGTGTGATGACAACCGAACGATCGCTGAAATAGCTACTAGCAACGGAAAACAGCCAACGGGGACAACCCCGTAGCTTCAATTTGGAGAGAATCCATGGCCACCAGGCGTTATCGAACGCCCCTGCAATGTCGAGAAAGATCCCTATCGCGTATTTGTCCTTGCACTCATCCTTCCAACGGATGCATTCAGAAATGGCATGCCCAGTGGACAGACCCCGGCTGAAGCCAAACTGCTTGGGATCCCCAGGGGTCAAGGCCCCTTCGAGTCGATTCCGAACTAGAATCTCCAGGACCTTACCAAACGAAGGCAGCAGCGTGATGGGTCTGAAAGCCTTAAGATCTGACAGCGGCTTGTCGTTACCCTTCGGTATCACTCTGAGAAGACCCCTCTTCCACACTCTTGGGAAAATCCCCTCTTTCAGGCATCCGTTCATCATCTTCAAGAATTCGAGAGGACAGAACCTCCAGACCAACTTGACAATCCTACCATTGATCCTATCGATACCCGGGGCCTTCCTAGGTCCCAGGCGTTTGACAATTGACCTAATTCTGATTCGGTCACTGGCGAATAATCGCCCATGTCACCGAACGGAGGGTGTCGAGAAAGGACACGCAGCTGACGGTGATGTGGTGTATCCCTGGACAACGTGTCCAGGGGCACCAGCCCATTCAGAAGAGCTTTCAAAGTGTCATCGACACAAGTAGTTTCACTGCCCCCAGCAACAACGCTGGTAATGTAGTGATCCGCGGAACGCTTGGTCTTAGTCGCAGTTCGACTCACAGACCAAGGGTCAGTGTTGCCCATCTCAGTAATCCACTCCTTCCAGGCCGAGGTTTTTGCCTTCCTCACGGCAGTGTGGTAGGAGCCCCTAGCCACACGAAGTCTCGTCGTCAGAACTATACCCCGCGGCGAGTCACGCAAAATGACACCCTTCCTAACTTTCCCGTAAGCTCTCTCCGCAGCCTTGAAATTTTTCTTCAGGTCACTGAGTTCGGGGGTCCACCAATTGGTGGAACGACCTCCCCCAGGCCTGCACCTGCCAATAGCAGTTGAGGCGGTATTCACTACCGCCTGATTGAAGGACTCCCCAGCAGATTCTACCCCACAACTCAACCATTCATCCAAATCCCTGAGTTCGTCACTCAGGACGTGTGCAAAGTGGTCCAGATCTACTGGACCTCCTTTGAAGCTCCACATTCCTCTTGGATCACAATCAAGCCTACCACCGACCGACCAGGTAATCAATCTATGATGTGAAGTAATTGCACCTTCGAGAACCCTCCAGGAGGAGACTCGAGAAACCAGGTAATCACTACAAAGAGTCAAATCAATGGAACTCTCCCCCATTGGCCCGGCAAACGTAGCCGGCTGACAGGCACGGTTAAGAATGGTTAGCCCGTAGGAGGATATAAAATCCGCCACAGGGCCTGCCCTCCCACCGTGGTCAGTGTCGGGTCTGTCATGCCAGAGGGGAGAGCGTGCATTAAAGTCGCCAGCGACGATGACGGGCCTACCCCGAAGAGCCTCCAACGCCGACCCCAGTCCCTGAAGGTGAGGACCGACCGGATCGGAATACTGGAAGTACACACTTATGAAGAAGATCTCACAACCTCCTAACCTAATTGAAACACAACAACGCCACTCATCCGACAACCCATCCAGCAGCAGCGGTCTTACTTTGGTGTGATCGAAGATGAAACCGGCCATAGGCCGTTTTCCCTTCTCCACAATGGAAAGTGGTACACCTGCATTTTCCAAGATGGTCTTAGGAAAGAACTGCTCCTGAACTGAGACAATCGGAATTGTGCAGCACGACAAGTACCTGGTCAGATCAATAGCCGAAGCTCTACAACGTCCTAGATTCACCTGCCCAAAGGTGACGGAATCGTAGCTAGCCATGGTAGTCAGTCATGGCCGCCTGTCTCTCCACAGCCATTCTGAAAGCAGGGCAGTCCCTGTCCCCGGTCTTGTGCTCGTCTCCCTTCTTCTTGAGGCGTGTGCAGGTAGTTGTCTTTCACCTGGCACTTATCCACAGAATGGCCTTCACCTCCACACCTCGAGCAAACCGCGACCTTCGACTTGCACTTCTCCTGCACATGGCCGTACATCTGGCACTTAAAGCACCTGGAGACACCTATCCAATCCCTTACACGACAAGCGGACCAACCTAAGAAGACAACTCCCTGTTCCAGGAGCAGAGTCCTAACAGGACCAGAACGCTCCAGGATCGTGCCCACAACTGGCCTATTCCTGGCCCCAAATTAGCCAACCAAGTTCCCAGCATAGATCTCTTTAAGCATGTCAAACGATGACATGCTCCTGTCCGTGTCATGGACGGCCAACCATGGCCGCCTGCCCGCTGGTACCTTGGCCATAAGCCCCTTGCTCCGGAGCTTATCCGAATTCGCGATCATTTTGGCCCCCTCCTTTGAGGAGGTCTCAACGAAAACCTTACCCCCTGCAGCCCCTCTGACCTTGACTACTCTAAACCCGTCCTCGACTGGGTTGAGCACCTCCTTCACCACGGCCCTAGTCTCCTCCGAAGTCATTCCATCGGGGAACTTCTCCGGGTCCGGCTGAATCATCGCCGTTCCCGTAGTCTTTTTGGACGCCCTGTCCACCACTTTCGCCGCGCGTTGTGCGTACGAGTCCCGCTCCTTAGGATACTTCTTCTCCTGTACCTTCTGCACAGGAGCAACCGATAGCGCTTCCTTGACAGCTCTATCAACCGCCTCCTTCACCATCCCCGCTAGATCCTTCTTCAATAAGTCCATAAAATTGGAGGCCGATTGAGCACGAGCGTGCTCGACGACCGCCGCCTGCCAAGCCCTAGCTAGGGAGGATTGATACTCCCTGACAATTTCCCTATACCTAGCTGCGTCCACCTTTGTGGTGCGACTGTTCAGACTGCTTTCGAATTTGGCCGCCAGCTCGTCCGACCTCTTAGAGGACCGACTTGCCAACTCCAAAATATCCTCCTCGGTGTCCACAGCATCATCGTATCTCCCCCTCTTCCCACCCGCTCGCTTGTTATGCAAGGTGACCGTCTGCACGCCCTGGGGCGCAGAGACCGCCGGGGCGGCAGCGACCACCCCCTCTGAAACCCTATCCCCTCTAGGGGGCGTCCTGGACAACGACGCCCTAGGGCGAAAAACCTCACCGGCCCCCTCGGTGTCGCTCATTATGAGCGACCGTGGACGAGGACGGCAACGAATAGAAGAAGACAAAGAAATAACAAAAACCGAAAAGAAAGCGAAAAGACGCTAAACGGGGTACACCTGTAAATGTTACAGTGCAACGTTTGTGACGGCCCATTGAGCCCTTCTAAAGCTCTTAAATGCTCAAGGTGCTTGCTGTCGGCGCACTCTAAATGCTTGGGCAAATCCCAAGAGAATTTTAAAAAAATGTCCTCCATCTCCAGGGCCTCCTGGAAGTGCGGCGATTGTAAGGCTAGTGATCCCAGGAGCAACACCGCCGCTGCAATTGATTCTCCTTCCCCGGCCATCCCGCCTCCTACCCTACTAGCATCTCAGGCCGACTCAATTTTGGCCAAATTAACCAAAATTGAGGGGGAGATATCTCCCCTAAGCACTATGAGTAAGGAGGTTGGAGAAATACGTAGGTCCTTGGAATTTCTCGGGGAGTTGTGCTCGGCGTTGGGGAAGAGGGTGGATACACTTGAGGGAGAGATGCGCGTTATGCAGGCGGCAGTCGCCGCAGACTCAAAGTCGCTCAGGACGGTCTTGGTGCGGGAGGACGAGAGGGAGCAGCTGGCAAGGGCCAACAATGTTGAGATCCGGAATGTCCCAATCACCACCGGTGAGAATCTCCTGACGTTGGCCCAGGAATTATCACGGAAGGTGGGATTTCAGCTGGTTCCTGAAGACATCGATTATGTGACGAGAGTCGCCACGAAATCTACTCAAGTGAAGCCTATAATCCTGAGATTCACGAGAAGATACAGGCGGGAGGAGTTTGTTGCTGTCTCCAGGAGGGCCAAGATCACAACTGGCCAGCTGGGATATTCAGGACCTGATACACAGATTTATGTTAACAATCATTTAACGGTGAAAAACAAACAGCTGTTGTCGCAGGCCAAGGAGAGGGCGAGGGAAGCGGGATACAAGTATGTGTGGGTCAAGGAGTTTCGTATACTGGTACGAAAAAACGAGACGTGTAAACCTTTTTTAATAAAAACAGAAGAGGACTTGCTGAAAATCAGCAAGGCCTCAACTCCCGAATAACCTACTGCCACGCTCGCTTGACACCGCTTTCTGACCCCTGCCTTCCTTTAAATAAATGTCTTACCTATGCGCCAATCTGCGTGCATATAACACCTTTTCTTGGTCTAATTGTTATGGCTCTATGTTTGCCTTTCTTTATCCTTTCACACCTTCTTCTTATGCTTACCTTTAATTACCTTATACCTTCCTCCACCCATGCAACCACCTATCCTCTAGTTTGTGTGCTCCATTCTGTTGTATACAAATTGTATCTGGTGATGATTGATGTGGATGTTGTCAGCGATTTGCTACCCACATCTTATTCACAGTGTATTATTTCACATTTATATGAATTGCGTTTGTATTATGCTATTACTTTCTTCCTGTTTGAATTGTGTTCCAGACTAAATATTGTTATATTAATATCTTCAGTTTGCAATGAGAAATTATTTGACATATTGTCGTCATTGTACTATAGATACTTTACTCACCTTATCAACATAATATTTTTACACCTTCCTTTCTACTGTAATACTTTCTACATTCTCAGAATAATATACGAGTGTGTTACCTACAAATCTATTAACTCTGAGTTGATATTGTTATGTCACCGAATAAAATCACCATCTTTTATTGTAATTTTTATTGTAATTAGGGCTAATGTAACAGTGCATATTGAAGCAATGGCTTGGTTACCACTACATTGCATTTATATTTATTGTATTGGGTTGTCAATGATTATAGAATTAGTTTCCATTTTTTCACTTGTTCCGGAGACATTTCACTGTCGTCACACTACATCAACGCACATTAATACTTTTATTGTATGTTCTCCTGTTAGAATGACGAATATTGGCCATATTGTTGTATTCGTTTTGTGTGACGCACCTGAGGTGTATCCAATTCACTACCTTGTCATTGTTTCCAGATTTTGTATGTATATAAATGCTATTTATCAATTTGCCACATCACTGGAGATTGCAAGGCTGAGAAATGATCGTAGATTGATCTATCTATCACTTGACAACGCATTATCGTTCTTGCTTTTACACTATAAATTGCAACTTCGTCTAAGTGTAATTCATACTTTAATGTCTGTATTCTACACATTTTTTGCTCTTTTTCTTAATGTTGGATTTTTGCTGGCCCGTTTTATTTTCATAAATCATAGTTTTTGTACATTATATTTGATAATTACTCTGCATTCACAATAGAAGAACATTCATTAAAAATTTATTACCAAAATGCCCGTGGGCTAAGAACAAAGACGGATGCCTTCTTTATTTAAATGTAAATTGTAATGACTATGACGTAATAGCAATCACTGAGACTTGGTTGGTCGATTCCATTCTAGACGGCGAGATCTTTGACCATAGATATAACGTGTACCGGCGTGACAGAGACATGACGGGAGTCTCCATGGGGGGCGGTGTTCTTTTGGCAATCAAAAAAGAGTTTGACACAATTGGCAATCTGGCCTGGCACTCCGGCGCCGAGGATTTGTGGGTCACTTTACGTCTTCCCCCGGGATCCGTCCATACAAACATACACATATGCTGTGTGTATCTGTCGACGACTTTTGACTTCAATTCCAACATTACAAGATTTTCAAATGAGTTGAGTCCTAAGATTTTTGGAAATCCCGGTGATGGTTTTCTGATTCTGGGCGATTTTAACCTGCCGGATGTCACCTGGAGTTCGGAGGGCACTGGATGCTCTGGTCTCTCCCCGTCTAATTATACATCTTCAATTAGTTCACTTTTTATTAATAACGTCGAGTTCTGTGATCTTGTCCAATATAATCACGTCCCTAATTCTTCGAACAATATTCTGGATCTTGTCTTGTCAAATATTGATGTTGTGGTCGATCCAGTGGTGGACCCACTCGCTCTGCCTGTGGACAAGTTTCATATGCCTATTACTGTGAATTTAAACCTGTCACTTCCTCGGGGCCTTAACGAGAATACAAATGTGCGTCTACTCTTTCATAAGGCCGACTATGCAGATATTAACGATAGATTGGCGCGCACTGATTGGTCTTGTCTCGACACCGCGCTGTCGGTTGATGGAGCCGTTTCGTGTTTTTACAATATTTTAAATGACATAATTAGCGACACGGTCCCAAGGCGAGCTGTGACCAAGATGCATTATCCACCCTGGTATTCGCCAGCTCTCATTAGGGTCATCAAAGAAAAGCACAAATATCACAGACGTTATGTTATCTACAAACGACCGAGCGACTGGGAATCCTTTATTATCCTCAGAAAGAGACAGAAACGTCTGGCAAAGGGGTGTCACGACGACTATGTTCGTAATTCCGAAATCAACATCTCCAAAGATCCAAAAAACTTCTGGTCCTATGTGAAATCTAAAAAGGCGTCGAGCACTATTCCTAGTGTTGTACATTTGGATACTAAGAGAGCGGAATCGGGCCAGGAAATTTGCGACCTGTTTGCTGATTTCTTCCATTCGGTTTACGAGTCTGGCGATGGAAACTCTGAACGCGATACCCCACCTGCTAAATCGCTCGAAGAAATTGGTTCAATATCCTTTACCAACGAACTGACTCTCAAATGCTTACGCTCACTCGATTCCAAAAAGGGGGCGGGTCCGGACGGAATACCCTCGGTCTTTGTCTGTAATTGTGCTGTTAATCTGGCTATTCCACTAACAAAAATATTTCATAGATCCCTCAAGGCTGGCATATTTCCTGCTGAATGGAAAAAAGCCTACATCACCCCTATATTCAAGTCGGGTTCTAGGGGTGAGGTAAATAACTACAGGCCCATATCGAAGCTCCCAGTTTTTTCTAAGGTCTTTGAAACCCTTGTACTTGATCAATTGTTCCCCGTTCTAAAAAAATCAATTACTGAGGTTCAACATGGGTTTTTTCCGGGAAGATCTACAGTCACTAATCTCGGCGTATTTACTAACATACTGTCAAATTATATGGACAATCAAATACAGGTTGACGTTATCTACACTGACTACAGTAAAGCATTTGATAAGATTGACCATAGCATCCTGCGTGATAAATTAGAGGACTGTGGAATACATGGGAACCTATTTCGTTGGCTTTCGTCCTACATAGAAAATAGATCTTTGGCAGTTGCGCTCTCAGGCTATACATCTGTCTGGAAGTCTGTGACCTCTGGTGTTCCTCAGGGATCTATCTTGGGGCCCCTGCTGTTTTCACTTTACATAAATGACATTCCTGCATGCTTCAAAGGCTCCCAAATATTATTATTCGCTGACGATATGAAAATCTTTAGACCCATCATTGGCCCGGAGTGTTGCCAGGGGTTGCAGAGCGATTTGAATGCACTCGCTACCTATTGTACGCAGAATAAACTATTTATGAATACGTCCAAATGTCATACCGTCACATTCACTCGCAACCGAAATAAAATTATTTACAATTACAAATTTGATGACACACTAATTACAAGGAAGGATCATATACGCGACCTGGGAGTATTACTGGACAGTAAACTGACATACGAAAAACACGTAGATAATATTGTATCCAAGGCAACTAAGTGCCTCGGCTTCATTCTGAGAACATGTAAATTCTTTAACAATTTCAATACTTTTGTTCTCCTCTACAACTCTTTCGTCCGTCCTCACCTTGAGTATTGTTCTCAGGTGTGGAATCCGTGGTATATCGTGTATGTTAACAGGATTGAGAGGGTACAAGAGAAGTTTATGAACTTTATTAACTTTAGGTCATACTATACATTCAAATCTTACGATGAGATCGAACGACATTTTCACCTGCCAAAGCTTATGAATCGTAGATTAATTGCTGATCAGATGTTCCTGTATAGAATTGTAAATTCCTTAGTCGACTCATCCTACTTACTACGTCAATTAAATTTCCATGTTCCCAGTAGAATTGGCAGACACTACACCCTGTTCTATGTCCATGATTCTAACACCAACTCCAATCAAAATGAATTTGTTAACAGGTCTTGTACATATTACAATCGTAAACTCTCGGGAAATATTAATCACGCAGATTTATTTAATGCGTCTCCTTCAACATACAAGAGTTCATTGAGAAGATATTGCACCTAGTGTGTATGTATGTGTGCGTATTTGTATAATATGTGTATATAAATATATTTTTGCATTGTATTCCATTTCATAACGATAATAATTTGATCTAATATAAACTTGAGTGGAATTGTACCTCACGGGATATTTCCTCCCCAATCCAATCCCTCTCCTCCTCCTCATTCCATTCCATTCCCATCCTATCCTTTCATATATTCATATATTGTATAATCAGAATATCTATTAGTTAAGTTGTTTTTGCTATGTATGTATAGGTCTAAGTTTGTGTTACTGTGTTTGTGTGTTGCTATTTGTGTACAAATGTAATTGGTCAGGTTTGTCAATACATATTCCTGTTTAATTGTACTGTTGTGACTGTATTTGTACCATAGATAAATAAATAAATAAATAAATAAATTGAGAAAAATTTCAAAATTAAATTATAAAAACACTTACCGAGGTCCGAGTGTACCTGTGTCGATCGCCGAGGTTAACGACATATAACAACAGCTACTAGCGCACGATGCACACAGATATTTCACAATTTTTTGGAATTTCAATGCAAAAATACCACAGTTTTATACAAAGTTTTGCCACGGTTATATTTACAAGTTAGAGTTAATCACTTTCATTCACACATTCCTAACTAAATTATAACTAAAATAAATCAATGATTACTATTATTATATACTAAACCTATATCAAAAGTCACTTATGGCTAACAATTACACTATATTAAAATTAAATACAGTTGTTAACACTTTTAGTTAGTTATTAACACTGGTAGATCCATTAAAACTGATAGTTAAGTTTTTCACAAATAAAAATTTTACTAACTGAGTTTTTCCCGCGATTTTCACACAGTGTGTGAAAGAGTTTATTGTCTACACGTTAATGTTGGAATTATTACAGTTAAATGTATATTAAACAGTTAAAAACGTCAGTTAAAATGCCGGGTTTTCACCCGACACGCGGCGTAGAAGCGACTTCGCGCCAAATATTAATCAAATTCAATATTTTAATTCGAAAACTCCATACAGAAAAAACATTTTAATACAAAAACTTCATACAAAAAAAATATTAAAATATTATTTTATTAAATTAATTTCGAAAATGAATTTTATTTTTTTTTTACAAAACAAAACAAAGCGCGTGTCCGTACAGTACGACAGTCGAACAAGAACGACATGGTTGAACAGGAGGTGTTTCGGGTCTGTCTCTTGTAGGCTTCTCTCAACGTCTGTTGCTGTTGCTTCGTCTTACATCCGGAGGCGCAATTCCCGCTAGGCAGTACAACTTATGAACCGGAGTTGGTTTTAGGTTGTTGGAGTTGGTTGGTTGGAGTATTAAAAATACTAGAAACGGCAACACTGAAACTGACAGATGACTAGGGACTTCACGCATATATTGAAATCCCACATATGTAGGATTTTCGTGCAACGAACTTTTGCTATTTTTAGAGATGTTTTATTTTAAAATGTATATAAATTAATGTCAATATTAATAGAAAATTTCATTTTTTATATACTTAATAAGAATATAGCATCAAAATTCGACGGTAAAGTTGTTTTAGAGCAAAGTAATTGGGAACGGAGAAATACTATAAAATATTTTAGTTAAGGTGACCATATTTTTAAAAATAAAAAGGAGGACAAGTATGCATAAATAGCGCCGCAGGCCAATTTTTTTTGAGATAGTGAAGAAGGTTGCTATGTTGTTTGATTTATTTTCTTGAAGATGTTTTCCATAAAAGGTGTATCCAAAAAATTAAAGCTAATCGTAAGCAATTGGCGAACAGAAAACATTTTTAAGATTGATTTATCATTGCAAAACTCCTGTCAAAAACACCCTACATATGTGGGATTTCAATATATGCGGACTTCACGATACAAATACAAGTAATGTAAAGATTATTTCTTCCGATACCGATATTTTTGGTAACCGACTACTTCTTTCCGATACCAATAGGGTTGCCAGATATGTTGGACCCAAAGAGATAACGGGATCCGGACAAACAGCCGCAGCCGACAGGACAAATGGCCGAAAGACGAAAGGCCGAAATCCAAATGGCCGACAAGTACAATAGGCCGACAAGACATATGGCCGACACAAAAAAAAAAAAAAATGATTTGTACCAGTCGGCCAGTTGGTCATGTCGGCCGTTTGTATCTGTCGGCCGTTTGTCCATGTCGGCCATTTGGCATTTGGCCATTTGTAGTAGACTTGATAATAAGATATGGTTACATTTTTTCGCTACTTTAAAATTATATTTCAGAACTGTTGTTTAAAAAACTAGCCAAATTTTGGATTGTTAGAATAAACTGGCAACTTTGTTCTTCAAACTTGTGATGTGATCATTGTTTTAATCTTTTTTTGTGTCGGCCATTTGTCTTTTCGGCGATTTGTCCTGTCGGCCATTCGTCCTTATTGGCCTATTGTACTTGTCGGCCATTTGGATTTCGGCCATTTGTACCAGTCGGCCACCTTTGTAAGAGCGTAGGCCCGGAGATTTGGGAGAAAACAAATTTGTTATAATAGTGGACCTTTTTTTTTTATTGGTCTACACCATAATTACAAATCCGGAGCCCCGGTTTTTCTATGAGGGGGGACCGGGACCCCGGGCATTTTCCTTTTTTTTTTTTTAGTCACGACAAAAATTTCCGACCCGGAGGTACACTATGCTAACCCGGAGCCCGGAGAACACCACTCAAACCCGTAGACTCCGGGTCAAACCCGGAGAGGTGGCAGCCCTAGCCAATATGTCTTGTCGGCCGTTTGTCCGGATCCCTTATTATCACATCAAGCAAGACTAAGGCTGGCCACACACGTCCCGAAGTTCAGTTCCGGAATCGACCGTTTTGCAAAAAAGTTCCGATCAAAACCTCTCTCTGAATTCAGCGTCACCCCGATTTTAAATTCAGAAAGAGGTTTTGGTCGGAACCTTTTTGCAAAACGGTCGATTCCGGAACTGAACTTCGGGACGTTTGTGGCCAGCCTAAACCAAGTTTGCTCCTGAGACTTCTGAAAAAAAAGCCGAGATTAGCCGCTACCACGAATTACATCACCACCACCAAACAGACATGGGACATTACTTTTGAACTTTCCAGCGAACATGCAGGTTCGCAATATTTAGGCGCTAAAGATGGTTTTTCATTTCTTTCGGCTGCAGGCACGTTTTAGCGCTCAATTTAGTAAAATATTTTTTTAATAAATTTAATAATAAAAACCTTACTAGCACAAATAAAAAACAACCTAACCGGTCTACATTAATTTTTACGGTGCTTTTTGTCCTGTGTCTGCTGGGCGATGCTTGTTAACTATTATCTTGAAAACGTCATTGTCGGCCAATCGACCTGTCGGCCATTCGTCCATGTCGGCCATTTGGATTTCGGTTTTTTGTCTTTCGGCCATTTGTACCAGTCGGCCAGTTGGTCGTGTCGGCCATTTGTCCATGTCGGCCATTTGTAGTAGACTCCTTTAGAAGTTATTAAGTAGTGATAAACCCAATAAAATACATATTTGGGACAACCTGTATAAATACAGCTAAAGCATAAGGGGCAAATTGGTGCAAACTTAAAGAAACTCTTCTTACATGCTAATGAAGAAATTAAAACAGTTTCTGGCTTTCGGAAAATTAATTATGCTACTAATGATACAATGCTTAGAAAAATCAATCACATAAAAATAAAAACCAGCGACAAATAGCCCAGGAAATTTAGCTTTGTAGCGTAGATAATTGTCGGAAAGCTGGAAACTGTTTTAATCTCTTCATTAACAAGCAAAGAAGGTTTCCTGAAGTTTGCACCAATTTTACGCTTGTGCTAAGTACAGGGTGTCCCAAAAACAAAAAAAAAATTAAACTTTTTTCATTTTTTCATTAATAACTCCTAAAGGAAGCATTCTAGACAAATTATGTTCTCCTGTGAATTAAAGTAGATAAAATTCTTCGTCTACTGAGCATAAATACTACTCTCTACTTTGAAAAATAACTGAGAAACAGCGATTTAAAATTGTGATGTTTTTGTCAACAAATGACAAATCTCTTAATTTTCTTGAATCGTTGTTGAATATCTTTTAATCTATGCTACTTACAGCAAATTTTAGTACATATGATTCAATGGCCGGTTAATTTTCTATAAACTCGCATTAAAATTTTACCTATATATTAAATGGTTTAGGATGTAGAGGTATTTAAAGACAGACGAGTGAAATAGAGAAATTTTTTAAACGATAGATTTCGGTATGTGAAAGGTAAGATAGACTTAATTTTGCGGCTCTTTCTTAATAACGTACAATTTTTTTAGTTAAAAACCGAAATTTCGCTATTGATACGCCACTGTGTAACAACTTATATCGAAAAGACTATTTTTTTTACCTTCATCAGTTTTACTAATATAACTCCTGAACGGTTGATGTTAGGGAAAAGATATTTTACTCAAAATATAACTAAAATTAATTTACTATAACTTGATTTCAAAATTAACTCTGTAACTTAAATAATAACTGAGTTACAGTGTTTGAAAAAAAGCGTTACTAAAAAAATTAAATTGCCTCGGCTATTTTTGTTGAATAACTCCTGAGCCGTGATATAGAGAAAAAGTTCGAGAGATTTAAATATAAGGTAAATAAATTTTCTATAACACAAGCGTAATAAAATAACTTTAAAAGTTATAGTAAGAAAGTTATGGATGATCAAAGTCAATATTTTGTGTAACCATTCGACGTTTGCTTATAAATTATATTTGCCTAGTAAGCACCTCCGAGCCAGTGTAGTATGAAATATGTCTGCCTAATAAAGTACCTGCTTGCCATATAGTATGAAATATATCTAAACAAGCGTCGAATGGCTACACAAAATATTGACTTTGATCATCCATAACTTTCTTACTATAACTTTTAAAGTTATTTTATTACGCTTGTGTTATAGAAAATTTATTTACCTTATATTTAAATCTCTTGAACTTTTTCTCTATATCACGGTTCAGGAGTTATTCAACAAAAATAGCCGAGGCAATTTAATTTTTTTAGTAACGCTTTTTTTCAAACACTGTAACTCAGTTATTATTTAAGTTACAGAGTTAATTTTGAAATCAAGTTATAGTAAATTAATTTTAGTTATATTTTGAGTAAAATATCTTTTCCCTAACATCAACTGTTCAGAAGTTATATTAGTAAAACTGATGAAGGTAAAAAAAATAGTCTTTTCGATATAAGTTGTTACACAGTGGCGTATCAATAGCAAAATTTGGGTTTTTAACTAAAAAAAATGTACGTTAATAAGAGAGAGCCGCAAAATTAAGTCTTCCTCACCTTTCGCATATTGTAATCTATCATTTAATAAATTTCTCTATTTCACTCGTCTCTCTTTAAATACCTCTACATCCTAAACAATTTAATATAGAGGTAAAATTTTAATGCCAGTTTATAAAGAATTAACCGGCCATTGAATCATATGTACTAAAATTTGCTGTAAGTAGCTTGGATTAGAAGATATTCAACAACGATTCAAGAAAAATAAGAAAATTGTCATATGTTGAGAAAAACATTACAATTTTAAATCGCTGTTTCTCAGTTATTTTTCAAAGTAGAGAGTAGTATTTATGCTCAGTAGACGAAGAATTTCATTTACTTTAATTCACAGGAGAATACAATTTGTCTAGAATGCTTCCTTTAGGAGTTATTAATGAAAAACTGAAAAAAGTTCAACTTTTTTTTTGTTTTTGGGACACCCTGTACTTAGCACAAGCGTAAAATTGGTGCAAACTTCAGGAAACCTTCTTTGCTTGTTAATGAAGAGATTAAAACAGTTTCCAGCTTTCCGACAATTATCTACGCTATACCCCCTTTTTTAACGTTAAAACACCGGTCTAAAATTATAATTTTGCTTAATTTAGAATTTTTCAAAATTGAATGATAGTAATCTTGATAATTATTGAGGTCCTTTGCAACCCTGATTCCAATCAATTAATTATCCAGATGGCCACCCAGAATATCGGGAGGCAGGAGGCGCCACTACCACTGCATCAGCTCGGGCCTAGGGATCATAAGATTGATACACCTGCACATGAGTCTGACTGAGGAGTCTTCATATTACTGTAACTTCACCACTTACAGCCAGAGATTACAATTAGTGTTCTGTGATACTGGGTTCTTTTGAAATTAAATACATTTGAACACTGATTATGCTACGTCCTATAATCACTAGTTTCATTACATTTTACTTCATTAACCAAAAGTTGTTGAAACCTTTTGCTTAAAGTAATTTTAATAGGATAAATTACACCATTATTTTTGTCTTGTAACCATCTTCTACCTCTATAACCGATTTCCAATGTTGTGTAGAGTACGGAGCCAACCAAAGTACTTTTCAACTTCAAATAATGTTCAATCTCCAATAGGAAAACTGGAAAACCAAATCATAAAATCATAGAATAGTACATAAATATCAAAGAGATTACATAGGTAGTACTTAATATATTAAGTCGATGATAAATATACAGGAAGGAAAGTAAATCAGATAAAAGTAATTCATTTCTTATTCTCACCTAATTCCTTCCACCATGCTTCAGTGTGATGACAACCCTTACCAAAATATTTACAATTATTTACATTGTTGTATTGTTTAGTTCCCATTATTATCGATAATATATTTACCAGTCCTATTGTTTTAGGCAGAAAACTATTTAATAAGTTCAATATCAATTCCACGTCACTAGTGAAATCATTTATGTATTCGACATTATCTTCATTGCTAAAAGAAAAGTTGGAATGTATTCCAAATGATACAACTTAATGATAATGATGTGTAAATGTACTGTAGGTGATACAACACTACATATCCTTTATACCTCACACAATTATCACAACAGTAATTAGTTGTTTTATTAGAAGTTAAGGAGGAACCATCAAAATACTCCAAAATAAATTCTCTCCTACATGTTGATAAGGAGACGTACTTCTTCATTATATTATTTCTCATTTCAGCATCATATAAGTAAACATTAGATTTTATTTTCGCTTTATTGATATATCTAAAATGATATACAGGTGTAAATTATTAGTAAATCATCAAATACAAATACATACATAATAAACAGTTTACAATATAGGAATTGAGGTACCTGTGAATAAAGAAATCTGCCTGAGAATAATACAAAACACATAGAGCTGGTTTGCCATCTCTACCAGCTCTACCAACTTCTTGATAATATCCTTCCATACTAAGAGGTGTTCCATAATGAATGACTAATCTACAATATAACCAGAATATCACACATTGCAAATACAGCAAGTGCTCTACACAATACATATAGCAGATAGCTCTTATATAGGTCTGGTATACGAGTGCAATATACCTACACATACCTAACATTTGGTTTGTTGATACCCATTCCAAATGCAGTTGTAGCCACTATTACATTTAATTTTCCATCAATGAAATCATTCAACAACTTCTTTCTCAATGTATTATTTAGGCCCGAATGGTACACTTCACAACTTATTCCCATTTCTAGAAAGAAACAAAAAAAAATATATCTAGTACATACAACGTATTTGTAATTATAACACAGGGGTATACAATAAAATAAGTACACACCAGCAAGCCAAATAAAACACTGTGAATCTCTAAGTTTCTTATTTTTTTTTTTTTCTTATATATTATGTGTACTGGTACTTGGTTAGTATTGACTTACTTTTTAAAATACTTGCAACTTTCTCAGTCTTCTTCTTTGTTAAGCAATATATAATAACAGATCCATCTTCGATTTCTAAAGTTTTCTTATCATCTATTAATACTTGAGAAATATCTCCATACGGTTCCTTGGTCATGTGTCTTACTATATAATAAAGATTAGGGCGATTGAAACCACAATTTACTTCATTGGGGTTCCTGAAAAAAATGAATATCTTAACATTGATGCTGAACAAGTGTGAAAGTTTAAAGTTTTTAGCCCTTGTATGTGATGCACGTTTTAGACAAGCAGAAATAAATTACAACCTCTGAGACTCATTAAACTTTGATAATACGATGTTGCTACAGGTGAATTGTTTTAACCAGCGACATAATATATTACCGTTTTAACAAACTAATAACAGACATATGTTCACTTGGAAAAAAATATAGGTTTAGGTGTCCAAAAGAATTGAATTTTAATAAAATGAAATGGACAAGATGAAATAGATCACAATCCTCAGCACTTATAGCAATTTCTGTTATTATGTTTGTCATCACTAAGATGGTGTCCTATTGAAAATGAATTTAATAAGAATAATGATGTTACCTTAGAGAAAGAAAATGGAAAATACCATATTTTTCTTCATTTGTTGCTGTTCCTGTGAGAGCTAATATTGGTATGGAAGGTAATATTGTGCGTAGTAATCCTAATTCTTTATATGCAGGTCTGAAACTATTGCCCCATTGCAAAACACAATGGGCTTCATCCACACAGACTAATATTATTCTCGTTTTATAATTGAGCTCTTGGAGAAGTGCGATACCTGAATACAAATACACAAACAATAATTCATAAATTGCAGATATAATTAATTCAAATAATAAATACCTACACAACTTAGTAAGCTCCATCGTAAAACCAAATACATGTTAATGCAATACTATAAGTACTCTGTAGGGTGTAATGACTGTACCTGGCGCTCTATCCACAGAGTGGTCGCCTTATGGAACCAGTATATTGTCATACTGTTCATCTTGCATTGAAGTGGGTTAAGTGGTTATAATAAATGGTGCGCTGGTAACCACCAGGAAACAGATGGGTATATAAATATAAAATACATTATAATATTTACCATAAGTTGATAGAGCACTTTCAGGAGTAATGTACACTACTTTATAATAATTGTCCAATAATAATTTTTCTACGACACGAGCATTGTTTTGTGAAGGTCCTAAATAACACGCTGGTATTTTTAATTTCTGAAAATAAAATCACCATCAGTTTGGAGGTATTCATATCAACTACCAAATATTATACTATCGTGCCACATCCCTGTCAGGCTAAGCAGAGAGGACTGAACGCCACATCTTATCATAATTACATTTCTCTGATATAGTCCAATATGGTTGCAATTATGAATTACCTCTAATGACCTAACTTGATCTTGCATGAGTGATATCAAAGGTGATATGACTACAGACACTCCATTTGTATACACAGCTGGGTACTGGTAACACAGAGATTTGCCATATCCTGTAGGCATTATGGCAAAATTGTCTCGCTTCTCATTTAGTACCGAATGTATGATTGTCCACTGTAGAGGTTTGAAATTGTCCAAACAAAATCTTTTATTTAAACATTTTATGTGATTTGGACTTGGAAGATTATCGACTGAAAACAGATTGCATGTTTAACTAGGTGCTTATGTAATACCAAACATCAAATCAAATGACACTAATACTAGAAAAGCAAGGCCACTTTGGGATATAAAAATTATTCAGTAAATGTATGTATCAAAATATTATCACTATTTTATTTCCACACATAAAAATCTTGTCTTGAGGTTCGCTATTAGTCAGCTTCGATTAGAGACAACTTCTTGGTAGTATGCACCTTGTAAGTAGTACAGGTACATACGAAGCAGAATGCCTGATATAGAAATTCATATGGCGCTTTGTGTAATTCCCAGTGATCTGTTAGTCTAATGAATCTCTGATAGAATTAGAAACACAATTTGTAATACATTTATATTAAGTACTATGTGTTATAAATCTGACATTACTTTTTCCTTGCATGTTGATGTCGGGAAATAAATCGAGGGGATCCGAGCCTCCATTTGTCATGAACTTTCCTTCAACCTGAAATAAATGTTTTTATATTTTAGGAACACTGTATAGCAACATATATTTTACTTTCAACACATGATATTCCCACGGTGTGTAGTACTAGTAAATCCACTAGAACTGTGTCAACTGTCCCTTGTATATTGTGTGAACCATGGGCGGCGGCAGAGGGGGGCCTTAGAGATTGGAAAAGGTATATATTTTTTCATAATAAGTTATAAAACCTCACAAAAAATCACATTATTACCACACGTTTTCTCATCATATAATAAATTCAAAATACAATTATTCCATAAAAAAATTGCTTGCTGCGCTGCTATCCTATTTGGTACTATTGTACAATTGGGGCAATATTGTTGAGTTAGGTTTGTTAGGTTGTTTTTTTTTTGTTTTTTTGCGAGAAAAAAAAAAAAACAACCTAACAAACCTAACTCAACAATATTGATATTTTTACTATAGTTGGGGCCCCAATTGTACAATAGTACCTTTTATTTTACCAAAAGCATTTTTCATACATATTATTACTGTGCAAAATATCATACACATTTTCAAATAAACCAAACCACATCACGACCTTCTTCACTATGTCTCACGAAAAAAATCCCATGGTGTGAACACATTTAGGACCAGTGAAAGAAATCAGAAGGTATGTACATAACTTCAATTTTTTAGATATGTAAAATATTTTAATACCTTGGGATCAGTGGAATAAGATGAACTGCACAACGATTTGTAATACCTATGTAAAAGAGCAGTTATATGCCGCCGAGTTAGAAACATTTGTCTTTTCGCTAGGTTAACTTGTAAACAAATACTATTCCAGCTACGAAGAAGTAAAAGTAAACTCAAACTTTTCTCTTCAGTAAAAGTAAACTGCACCCATACTACACAAGTTAATAATGCTATTATATATTAAAATTCTTCTCTGTAATAAGAACTACAATATAATAACCGCCCATCTCGAAAAATTAACTACAAATTACAAAATTCCAGCAAAACTTGCAAAACAAAACAATGACAAAGACACATACATACAATTGACAGCTGATCTGATAATGTTAGAGATGAGCAAAGCAAGAGTAACTAACACAGAACACATATACTCTAACGTAACTAATCCGGACTGATCCGGACTAGATGAAGTGTGAAAAGGAGTTGTCTGTTGAATAAATTAGAACATATTACTGCAACATAGAGTTTGCAAATACATATAATTATTTTACCCACTATGCCCACATCAGTATTTTAAAGGGATTTAAGATCGGTATGCGTAGTCAAATAGTTTACTTTATATAGGTTCTTTATTTATATTATACATACTAAACTAATTGTAAAAAAACGCTCGTTCAAGTCGGCTCTCCACACACGTCCGGAGGTTCAGTTCACTGAATCGACCGTTTGCAAAAAAGCTCCGACCAAAACCTCATTCAAAATTAGAATAACACAGAATTCAGAGAGAGGTTTTGGTCGGAGCTTTTTTGCAAACGGTCGATTCAGTTAACTGAACTTCCAGACGTGTACACGTGGGAACTTGGGGAGCCTTTATCAAGTTAGTTAGTTATTAGTTAGTTAGTGAGTTATTGTCAAAAAACCTAAATGAGAAATTTTCATTCTCCTTATTTTTCAAAAGACCATAACTCCAAAACGCTTGATTTTTGGACATACATTCCTAATGCTTTTTTAACGAAGGTGTCTAATTAGTAATTTCACTAAAAACAAAAAAGGTGTCGATATTATCTCGAGAACGAGCGATATTTACTAAGGTCATTTTTTCGATATTCTGGTCAGTAATGAGTTGTTCTATCACCCCTCCACGGTATATCGTTTATTAGTGTTATTCACCATTATAAAATGATCCGATCGCATATGTCTAGAAACGGTGTATAGTGAGGGAGGGTCTTTCGATAGTATAGACTAATAAGAAATTTGTCAGGCCACACATTATTTAGGAATACAATACTCTCTAACCAGTTGACAAACTTTTCCACCCACCGGCTTACCGTCCGCTCTTCTTCACGAATTTAAGTAGGATATATATACCAATTATGATTATCTAAATATCTATTGACTATTCTATTCGAATCCGAGGGTCGACCACACCTCTCGAGTTCGGATCCGCTCCGATTGTAAGATTAGAGCCGGATCCAGTGTATTCTGTGAATTGCACGTCTTATCTATGAACCGGATTTATTCATCTCTATTCTCTATACTTACAAGTCATAAGCTGTCATTTCATTTCTATTCTATTATGGATTGGCTTTTCACCCGGTACCAGAGTGTTTCCGCCAAGAACCGCTGTAGAGTTGACAATTCGTGCCCATCATGGGCGTAGGTAGACGAAAAGGCTAAAATTATAAAACTAGAAAGAGGCACATTATCAATACAAAGAAAATATTTAGTACAACACAATCATTACAAATTAATTCCATTCAATGATAAAAATTTGGTCAGTACTTTGTATACTGGTTTACGGTTAAGCGATAAAAGATACGGGACATTAACTGGGAATTGAATTTCCAACTTACTCAGGTCCAAGAGAAAGTCAGGATATTGGTCGTTGATTGGACATCCGAAAAATACATGATCCATATCCTCCTCAGCCAATTCGCAGTCGCACACCGGGCTCGCCACCACGTGGATCTTAAACAGGTGGGATCTAAGACAGACATGCCCGATACGCATACGACAAATTGATGAGGATTCGAATTTACTTAGTCTCATGCTCGCGAACCATGGTTTTTTAGATAGGTTGGGTTGTAATGCTGCAAAAAATCTACCTTTTACAATTGATGAGTTTTTCCAATGTTGAGACCAATCTCTCCAAAGCCCGTCCTGAGCCACAATTAGCAGATCCGAGACGGGCACAGTAGAATGAGCTCTGCTACCCCTCTCCAGAGCCATCCTCGCAAATCTATCTGCAAGTTCGTTACCCCGAATGCCACAGTGACTAGGAATCCAAGCCAGAGTGACCTCCAGGCCCCTATCTTTACAATCACTTAATAGCTGTACAATTTTGATACCAATACAATCCCCAGGAAAATGATACGGGCCAGACTTGAGCATCTCCAGTGCGCTCAAACTATCACTCAGAACGACACATCTGACACCAGAGGCAGCCTCCAATATGTATTGAAGGGCCTCCAGTATAGCAATGCACTCCGCGGTGAAGACCGAAACCTCACCCGGCAACTGAAACAATTTGAATAATCCGTTACACTCGGAGTAGAAGGCAGCACCAACAAATGGAGAATCAGGAACTTTTGATCCATCAGTATAGAACAAATGGTGTCCCCTCCACTCCGATTCCACATAGGATCGAAACTCTGCAGGGGCAAAGGGGCCTTTATGAATGCCCAAAGACAGCAAAATATTTGGCCGGCAAGAAAGAGCCCGATAATCGACTCGATAAATAGGCAGTTCCCTGCCACAGGGAACCTTAGGGATGACAGACTGATAGTGTCGGAGACTATTGACAAGTAGTGGGATAGATTTGTTTCTCCAGAATCGAGACGAATCGCAAAATGCGTTCAGGATCCGTAGTCTACAGTGCAGAGGATGGTTGATGAACCTACCGCGCCCCAGATAAAATTTGTCAGCAAGAAGTTGCCTACGCAAGGCGAGTGGGGGCTCTCCAGCCTCAACCTGCATAGCGTTAATAGGAGAAGATCTCATAGCGCCCAAAATTATGCGGAGACCCTGCGCATGAATCCGATCCAGTTTTGCGAGATTTTCCTTGGATGTAGGCTCAATGAGAAAACAGGCTAAATCTAAATGACTTCTGACGTATGCGTTGTAGAAGATTCTTTGTACAAAAGGGTGGCAACCCCACCAAACACGGGATACGGCACGCATAGCATTGAGCCCTTTCAAGGATTTGTCACAGATATAATTGACGAATGAATTCCAGGATAATTTAGAGTCCAGGGTTACCCCTAGAACTCTTACTGACGACATGATGGGAAGTGATATATCACCACACAGAATGTTTATTCTTGGTATTTTAGTTTTTTTCGAAAAAACAACCACCTCACACTTGCCAACAGAGATCTCCAAGTCGTTTGAATCAAACCACACGGACAGCCGCCTCAAAGCAGAATTCAAGACTGACTCAGCCTGCAACACTTCACGACATTCCATGTAAATGAAAAAATCATCAGCATACTGTAGTATTTTACACGGATCCGAGATTGACCGATCTAGATCATAGGTGTAAAGGTTGTAGAGGATCGGACTAATCACTGAACCCTGGGGAAGGCCTCTGTGAACCTGACGTGAATCTGGCCCCACGAGAATAGTTCTATCTACCAGCAAGTTAACAATGAAGCCACTCATCCTCGGAGGGACGCCCGTTTCCAGCAATTTTCGCTCTAGAATATCAATCCTTACCCTATCATAGGCAGACCTGATATCCAGAAAAACAGCGACCAACGAATGTTTTCCAGAGAAGGCCACATTAATGTCGGTGATCAAAATGGACAGCACGTCCATAATGCTTCTCATCCTTCTGAAACCAAACTGGGAATTTGAGAGAATACTGTTGTGCTCAAAAAACCACTCCAATCGCCTTTTGATGAGGTGTTCAACTACCTTGACCAAGGAGGAAGAAATAGCAATTGGCCTATATGAGGAACCCGAGGAAGCGTCACAATTTTTCTTGAGAACAGGGATAACCAGTTGGGTTTTCCACCCAGGAGGGATTTGACCACACTCTAGAGCACAGTTAATCAATGAGAGTAAGTACTCCTTTGCCCCTGTATCACACATCTTAACAAAACTATAAGGGATACTGTCCACCCCTGGTGTTCTGTCCTGAACCGCAACCAGCACCCACTCCAACTCGTCCATGCCGAATGGTGAATCCATCCACCCACGTTCGCTGAAAGAGTAACCAAATGGAATTTCATTCTTGTTCGGCACTGAAGGAGGAGCCAATTTATTTATAAACTCCTCTCTCCAAACTCCGTCATATCTATTGTGCTGGAAAGGAAAGCTTTTAGGGTTATAAAAAAGTTTGATACTTCTCCAAACTGACGATAATGGTACCTCTGGCGACAGCGAGGAGCAGAAACGTCTCCAACCCGCGCGTTTCTTATTTTTTAAAGTTTTCTTGGCGAGCGCGGCCGCATTACGATACCTCAAGTAGTTTTCCATATTCATGCTATTCTTGTAGACTCTACAGGCGTATTTACGTTTTTCGACAACTTCCTGACAATCCTTATCCCACCAAGGGGGTTGAGGAATTGTTTTATTTCGTCGTTTCTTTACCTGAGGTACGTGGGATATTCCGGTGTTTATCATTGCCTCCGAGAATTTAGAGTAGCAGAGTGACAGATTTTCATGTGATGGAGGAGGTAATGATCGGACATCAGATTCGAGGTTATCGGAATAGTTCTCCCAGTCGGCCAAAGAAGTATTAAAGCGAATTCGTTTTTGTTGGCCCCTAGGATAAACGAAAGATCTTTGTTCCTCTATATAGGAACTGATGGAACCATTAATCCGAATAGGGAGGTGGTCACTGCCATGGGTGCAGTCTAGAACCCGCCAATCAAACCCAGCGGCTATATCCGCCGAGACAATACTGAGGTCACTTGCATTCGGTTTACGAAGTGGAGTATCAATTCTTGTAGGAGAGCCATCATTTAGGACACACATATTATACTCCTCCAAAATATCGACGAGGTCCTTACCTCTTCGATCGTTGCGTACCGAGCCCCAGAGAGAATGATATGCATTAAAATCCCCCAACACCAAGAAGGGGGGAGTCAGGGTAGAGAAAAAGGATCTGAGTGTAGAGTAACTCACTCTACTGCTACCAGGAATGTAGATTGAGAAAACTGACAGCTTACCGATCTTAACACCAATCACATCTAGCCCCTCACGTGCATCCAGCGATAAGGGAATGGCCGGCAGCGACGAGCTGACCAGAAGGGCAACCCCGCCCCAGCCATCCGCCCTGTCTCCCCGGAAACATGAAAAACCACTGATTCCAAAGCGGAACTCAGGGACTATCCACGTCTCCGAGAGGGCCACGATGCTCGCTTGGAACTTATTGATTAGGTATAAGACGTCCGTTTTTTTAGGGAGTAGACTTTGGCAATTCCACTGTATGATTGAGCGTGGATGATACATCGCGAATTGATTCTGTTAGAAGTGAGATAGCTGAGGCAACGTTGGACGGTAGATTAGGTATCAATTGGATTAGAGAAACGAGTAAAGAAGAGATAGTAGTAATTATGACACTTGGGTCGGGATCAGTAGAATTTTCCGGATACGAATGGCCGTTGAAGGCGCAGCCGTTTGCCGGGTCTAGGGGTTGACCATTGCTGTAAGAGAGAAGGGGGGCTATTTGGTTTTTAATGTTAGAAGTGGAAGGCTGAGCTCTATGATCCGGGCTTCTACGTGTTGTTAAAACGGTAGCCCGTCGAGATTGAGTGGACTGGGAGATTGAGGGATTGAGAGTATCAGCTACCTTCGCGTAAGTTTTCATCGCTGGAGGCACCCTTTTGGACGCCTCCGCGTACGACACATTCTCTCTTGCCATAGTTGTTTTTACTTCTTTTTCTCTAATGACAACCGGGCATGATAAACTGGTAGCAAAGTGATCTCCAGAGCAATTAATACACTTACCTGAATTTTCCTGATTACATGCGGCTCCAATGTGGCCATCACCCCCACATTTGAAGCATCTGGCCTGAGAACGACAATTTTTCATCTGGTGACCGAATCTTAAGCACTGGAAACATTGTGTTGTTGGGTAGGTATACAGGTCCACGGACAAGGAGTTATGGAAGAGGTAAATGTGATTGGGGAGGATCTGACCTTCGAATGTTAGCACCACTGTCTGAGAGGGAACCCAGGAAGGAGTGCCTGCTGAAACAACCTTTCTATTGAGCCTTCTTGCTTTAATTATTCTTCCGCAACGATCAGGTGCCTGTGCGAATTTAACGATTTCCTCTTCGGAGACATCCGTATCTATACCTCTCACAATGCCCATTTTCGAGGTCTTGTAAGTGGGTACGAATGCCTCCAAGTTGTTTTGTGATGCGAAATTGCCCTTTACAAATGAATTGGCCGCAGTGGCAGAGGAAAAGGTGAGTTGAATTTTATTCCTACCCACCCTCAGCACTCCGCCAGCAGCCAAGCCCTTAATTTTATTTTCTATGAGCAATCGCCCAAAATATAAAGGGTGGAGAGGAGAGTTATTTTTATTAGTGATGTGTACTATATATGGTGCAATTGAAAATTCGGTGTAACAAGCTTTTTGTGCGTTAGTGGATGAGGGGGCTACAGGCCCCATCAAAACAGGAGATGGAGTTGGGACCTCCTTCTGTGAATCCTCATCAGAGGAGACGGTGACCTCTTTCCTGCGTTTTCTTTTTTGCTTATTTGGAACCGTTATGAATTGGGTGGGAGAAGTTGGGGGCTCCAGGTCTGGGACCGAAATCATGGAGCCATCAGTCTCCGATTCGGCGTCATCCGGCGGCCGAGTCATTCCGTCTGGGGGTTTGTCCCCCATCATAAAAAACTGAAAACTTACCTGGTAGGTAACCTAGTATATACACTAACTTACTTTGAACACACTTAACTACTATAAAGATAATGAAAAATATATTGGTAATGATACACTTATAGCGAATCCACTGTGGCTAACGTAATGAACCAATTTTTAACAAAGATAACGATTAATTATAGTAAAAGGATAGAATTTTTTCTTAAAGAACAAAACACACACCACGTGCCGTCTGCTGTCAAAAATCCTCAGCTGTCATTTCATGTTGTATTGTAAATGTGAATAAAAAAACGAGTTTGTCTTTTGGTTTCTCTACACAATCATTGTTGCCTGTCTGCGATAAGTAACTAATTAAAAGCAATTAAGTATTTTATGGTTATAACAATTTAATAATATAAGTATTTCACTCAGATCTTAAGTTTTACGTGTGTACAGTGTTTCTGACCACTTGTTGAACCAAGGTAATTTTTCTAATGTAACGCGCTGGCGGAATTACAATGTTGGGCCACAGGATAGTTTTCTTATTATTAGTTTTTTGCTTCGCTACAAAAGGATCTCCTTCTAGAGGTATTAATACGTTACATTCACAATATATATCCATTGTTTATTAATTACATACTTTTTTTCTTCCCTAGTTAATATGGGCACATCATACATAATGGTGATTTTACTACTGGTCTGGTAATGAGTGAGCAAAGGCTTTCCATTTTCCCAGGGCGACATAAACTCTCATTTAGACAACAAACCCAGCCCATATAACCCAGCAACAGATTTTTTCCTGTATTTAACATTTCCCCGTTTTGATTTTAATAGATGTAGCGGACATCCCACTTGCAGAACACTGGACGGGACGATGGTTTCCAGACGGAACTACAAAGTCACCTCCCCCACATGACTCACGCATACCAATGGGAGTCTATAATCCAGATTGCGACGATGCACAAGTTTGTTTTGATATTCATATCGTCAATTATCAACATATTTATTACAATGTATCTATGTACATCTCATACTAATATTATGCCTAAAATCTTCTTTATAGAAATCACTCCACGTTGATTGGTATAATGACTCCTTTGCATTCACATGTTACAATGATAAGACACAGTTTATGCCAAACATGGAAACAAGACCCCTCTACGAAATACAAAATATACCACCAATGTATAAGGTTAGCATTATATCATCATCACCTCACCAGACTCTTGCTATGTGGTGTGGCCCTGTGGCTGATACCATTTCTCATAAAACACAAACAAGTAATACATTGTATCATTTCTAACATAGATTAAGTTTTGTCTATTCATTTTCTAATTGGATTTCTAGCACATTAAATATAACATAATTGATATTGTGCATTTATTCTTTCAGGGAGCACACATGTGTATGAATGAGACCATAACATATGAGGACACAATACCAACATTGTAAGTGGTATATGTACTATTTATGACATGTCCCTTCAGTGTATGGAGAATTTTTTGTTTTACAAATATCTGAACAGAAGAGGTGTTAAAATTTGGGTATTAACGAGTAGTTTCAGACTGCATATTTAGTTTTTAATTATGATACTACTTGACTTCTACCAGACCTGATATTCGTAAAAAAAATCTCGGGGATGGGACACCTGCTTAATGTCCGTATAATAATACATAGTAGACATTAATTTCCTAATAATCTGGTGGTATTAATTCCAGTGGTACTCATCGCCCATTGTGGCCTGTATGGGGAGAGTATCAGTATGTACCACCACAACGCTGGATTCATAACCTGGAACACGGAGGTGTGGTGATGTTGTATCATCCTTGTGCCAATCATAGAGAGGTAGAGAAACTAAGATCCCTGGTGGCGGGATGCCTCTACAGACACATCATCACTCCTTACTCTCTTCTGTCACAGCAAAGGGTTAGTATGCACCAATCTTATTTACATGTAGTTATATCAACAGATATAAAGTCATTGCAAGTAGACTCCTACCACCGTCTACTTGCAATGACTTAACAACTCGAGTCAGGGAATAAAAAGATGGTTAAGTATACGCTAATACCAAACCATATCTCAGTGGGTGCCGGTACTACAAAATATATAGCGTTTCTTTCATTAACCTTCATGACACAGCGGGTAGAGTACTGGTGTGATAGGCTGGAGGTCTGGGATTCCCGGCCGCAACCATATGGATGGGCTGGAATTGGTGTAAGTTACTTAAGTGCATAGTGATCACATTAAACCAGCCGACGATCTGTCAAAAGTCTGATGAAAGGTCTATACTTTGCTGTATATCCGTTGAGATAACTACTTGTTACCTCCACAGTTAGTGACATGAGTATATACCTATAATAATAAATTTTATTTACCGTAAATATATATGTACAATAGAATTAAAATGTAATCAATATGATATTTTTCACAAGATGTTCAAATCCCCAGACAGCAACCATGTGCTGGTATAAGGATTACGTGATTACATTGTCTTGTTTTACTTTCAGCCTTTAGCTCTTGTAACATGGGGAAGTAGACTTCAAATGTCCGCAGTATCACAAAAGGTTGTAATAAATTTTATCAAAGAAGCTGCTTTTCATGGCCCCGAGCACACAGCCAGAGATGGTCAGTATAAGCATGGGTTAATAAGACATGCCAAGGTTGTCTCTAATGAAACAGATGACATTCTTTGTCCTAGCCTTCATTTATAATTACCAAATATTCAGCCATCCACATTGGTTTTTACTTTAAAACTTTGATGAATCAAAGACTGAGAACAAATTTATTGAAATGTGAAATATCTGTAGTGAGACGAATAATCACGCACCAATATTTCTCTAGGTTTATTTAGATCAAGAAATGAACAATTAAATATGTATTAAAAATTTGAATACAAAACACTGTTTTACTTCCATATTTTGTTCATCCACGCATATAAAACGAGAACCGGCAACTAATTTCTGATTCATGCTTCTGGGACCATAAGCCTTTTAATTTATATACAGGGTGTCCCGTAAGTTGAGTGTGATACAATTTTTATACAGTGTAACGGAGTTGAAATTTGCTAATAAAAAATAAAAAACTCGAGAGCCATAAACAGTCTCTTTTTTTTCAAAATTGTGAAACAGTAAGTTTTATTTTGGATTATAATCAAATAGCTGGATTATTAAGGATAACGAATCAAAAATTAGGATCTTAGAATATTGAATTTTGTGACCGTGGCGATCGTAAAACTGAACGAAGGTGTTGAATTTCACAAAAAACAAAAAAGTGCCGATATCTCGAGAACGGGCGATTTTTTACTAAGGTCATATTTAGATTTTTTGGTCTGTTTTGAGTTGGTCTATCACCCCTCCACGGGATATCGTCGACTTACGGGACACCCTGTATATGTACTACATTCCCAATGTGGGTTAGCTGACATGCCACTACTCCACACACTTGAGATCCTTGGATATACCGCTCGCTTCTATTGCGTTCAGTTCATGTTACTCATTATAAAGCATGTTTTTATTGCTTCTTGGTCCTCGTATTGTGCATGGTGAAATCTGCACAAGTAGTGCCTCATATTAATTTCCTGTAGGTTCGTTTGTTCCCATTTGACCAACCGCTCGGTTTAACAACTGGGAATCAATATTTTTGTAATATTTTCTTCCCGTCTGACCAACCAACTTTCAGTACCTATGGAGAAATTACAACATATTTATGATATATTTATATTGATTTTCGTGACGTTTCTTACCTACCTGCATACATACATACTTACACATATCTTTATACATAGGTATATCTTGTACGAAAATGTTCGTAGGTAAGTATATAAGATATATATATAATTGTGCAAAATATCATACACATTTTCAAATATACCATACCATATCACGACCTAAAATGAAAGTGAAAAAGTTGAGATGGTTGAGACATGTGGAGAGAATTAACGATGAAAGGATAACAAGAAAAATTACCTGGGTGAAAGAAAAGGTGTAAGGAAACACGGCCGTCCAACAACCACATGGCTGGACCATGTTGACCAGATCCTCAAGGACGGACGTGTTTTGAGTAAAAGTATAATTGTAGAATGTGTATGAGGAATTGTATGAATGTGACGGAAGCCAGAAGTGTGTGTAAGGATAGGAAAGTCTGGCGATCCGTTCTCTCTGCCTACCCCCCCCCCTCTACCCCCCTGCCCATGCTTATACCTTTAAATATGATAAAAAAATAACTGAACCATCTTATATACTTACCTACGAACATTTTCGTACAAGATATACCTATGTATAAAGATATGTGTATGTATGTATGTATGCAGGTAGGTAAGAAACGTCACGAAAATCAATATAAATATATCATAAATATGTTGTAATTTCTCCATAGGTACTGAAAGTTGGTTGGTCAGACGGGAAGAAAATATTACAAAAATATTGATTCCCAGTTGTTTAACCGAGCGGTTGGTCAAATGGGAAAAAATGAGTCCCATTTGTTCAACTGGTTGAACAAACGGTTGGTCAAATGGGAACAAACGTGTAGGTCGATTGAGGTTGTAGAAATGCCTACTTCATACTATGTACATGTGTAGCTCTTCCTGATGAGATATATTGCAGATTGATGATTGGATTACATATTGTTAGATTAGTTAAATAATATGTTGGGTTCCTGGGAATATGAAATAATGGTTTATTAGAGTCATAGGCAAGAAACACCATTTATTATTATGGATTATAATGAGATAATTTCAAGTATTTTTACTACGTACATATGTAATAAAAGTTTTCCTATAAAAATCAACTATATGATGGCATGGCAATGCACACCATTCCATGGAATGTGAACTATTCTCATGACTGGATTTTTCTGTCTGTTTCATTGGTTTAGTTAATAGAATAATTATTGTAAAAGAGAATAGCACATCATGTAACAGACTTTCTGATTGAACACACAGATTTTGAATTACAACGCCTTCTCCAAATATTACAAATCTCAAAACAAACAGTAATAACCTTTATAATATTATAGTATCAACATTTACCCTATACAGATGCAATAAAATGCTACGAAATTGACACATAAGAATCTGGGCTATACTATAAATGTACCTTTACTTATACATAATGTTATTAGGTGATGATAACTCGGTATATTGTGTTGTATTGTATATGCCCACACATCTCATATCATAATATACCAGTGGTCATAAACCTACTCACCTACTACACTACTGCTGGGTGCTGGTGCCATCATCACATGGAAGTTAATTAATTGCATGCTATTTGCTCAAGTGTTAAAGTTGGATTACAGTTTCTTGAGTGGTAGCCACTATCCATCGCACTGATTTTCACAAACATTAGATAAGTGTGGATTATGAGTTTTTGCTTCACCATTGTGTAAAATTGAATCAAGATGGCATGGAATTTGCAAGTAGTAGGTGTTAGAAGGTTGATGACCCCTGCCATATAGAGATTTTAATAAAATATATTAGTATATAATAATATTATGTGATAATAATATATTAACTTATAACAATACACCTAATAATATCTCTTCATCCAGACCACCTCAACAATATCAAGGCAATAAGTAAGTACGTGACATAGGTACCTACATGGTAAAATACTTTACATAAGTTAGTCCAGGCACTAGAGGTGCCACCATTCCACAATGACAGCCGCCACTTGAGCCGTCTTGAGTTCTTTAAGGTTTCAGGATCTGAAAATGGTTGCCAGTTCTTATATTTAGCACACAGAACTCCTCTTGGCACCTGGACTCACACATAATATGATTAGAAAATAAAATGTGCAAACAATATAATAACAAATATATTTAAATAATCTAAGTAGACATGAATAGGTAGGTACTTGTATAATGTGTAGGGTTGCCAGACGTCCCGGTTTACCGGGACTGTCACCGGTTTTACGCCTCATGTCCTGGTGTCCCGAACAAACCTTTCGGGACGCCCAAATGTCCCGGTTTTCGGAAATGTTGGTATATTCTTACAATTTTTGTCATTTTGTGGTATTTTTGACAGTTTATGTATAAAGTAAGGAACTACGTAATACGCATTAGCGGATCGTAGAGCGAGTCGAGAGAGCGCGAGAGAGGACATCTGTCCAGGGGCGTCAAATAGGCCGGTAAATTCTCGTCTCCCTTTATCATTTTTTTCAGGAAAAACGCTAAAAATTTTCGCTGCGCGGCCTTTTTCACCGCTCCTTCCACAACACTTTCATAGGAATGGACCCTGACATTTTCGCCCCCTCCATATATGACGACCGGGGGTGGTGTCCCGGTTTGACTTGCGAGAAATCTGGCAACCCTAATAATGTGACTTGATTAGTAAACTTGTTTGCCCTGCAGTGTAGTGCATTACAGTATTGCTATACAAATCTAAATACACTACATACCTACTCAACATCATATTAATATTGGCAATTATAAATATACATAATCCTTTGGTATTTTTGTACAATAATCATAAAATAATATAATTATAACGCTTAACATAAAACAATACAATAGCGTAAACAGTACTTAGTAAAATTGCAAAATATTGAATGCCTCTCTATGTGGCAGTTGTGCTTTGAGACTAAATGAATGTCAAAAGCAGATTTGTCGTATGGTGGATGGTTAGGTTAGGTTGGGCTGCTATTGGCTTGGGAAGACGGTGGTACACAATTAGACAATTGACAGCGCACAATATTAGGCAAATGTAATAATATAATACTCTGGTGGGATCTCCTCACCACACAATATTCCTATCACATCATACCATACTCACACACTTCACCTCACTATACTATCATATTATACCTTACACCTACACTTATCTAGCTATTTCATATTATTTCATGTATAAAGGCATCTAGATAGAAGTCTACATTTGTATCCAAAATGTTAAACACTTCTATGCAATTGCTTTTAGCACTTCTGCTTACATATATATTATATACAGGATGTGTCCAAGCACCTGTACCACGCATTTTCTTTTATTCAAATTATGGAATTTATCAAATTAATCATTAATTTTTTTACTTCAACAAAATTGATTAGTTCTGGAATCTGAAAATATCACCAAAAAATTCTTCACATAAGCTTATTTCTCCAGTAAGATGAATGCCAAGTAAGGATGCTTGAATTCACCCTGTATATATAAATATTAATATGTGAACATACAACGAGAATTAATAAAAGATTATAATCTACAAGTGGAAGCGGACAACACAGAAATTAGATGGTAAAAGTACATCTTCACTCAAACAGCTATAGGAGCAATGCAATGCAATGAGTTATATACTATAATAATAATTAATGAAGGTAGGTTTAACATTATCATGTTACTTGTTAGATAGAATTAGCATTAGAGATACAGATACATTGATATTACAGGACGTCAGCTAATTGTGAACAGATCAATATTATATCAGGTGCTTGTGCGGCGCACTAATATCATCATTATGTAGATGCAATGGAACACTACTATTCAGTGTTCACCGATACTCGTCAACTTATGGCAGATGATAAGTAGATGATAATGTGACCAGAGTATAAAGATGGAATTGAAGTTGTTACTCTGAGATCCACTGTTCACGTATCAGGCGTGTACATGCAGACTGCACATATATACTCCTTAATACGAGATATATAATATATTATGTACCTATTATAAATACATAGTAAGACTGCACTGGTATTATACATGTTTACAATGGGGAGAAAGATTAATATAATTATATTACATATATAGTCAATAACAATTTACAATAATAAGTAATAGAAAAAACGTCAGGTAACCACAATATAGATATAGTTAGTAGATTAGCCTCGCATCTCACCTCACATACCAACATACATACAATCCATTCCCTCATTCTATAATCATTATTATATTAATTTAAATATGTATGTATATAATTATTTGAAAATTACTTCAAAATTCAACTAACTAAGTATGTATAACAACTACCAATTGATAACTGTACATTTCCAAAATATTTGAACCTCAGATTTAAAATAGGCTATTCAAACATTTTAGTATTGTTATATAAAAATGTATTATTAATTAGTAATGTAAATTTTAAAATCACTGACACAATAACTACCTATCAATACAATATATTATGTGTAGGTTATGTATGTATTGTTTATATAATTAAATTAACAAACCAACAACAGACTGAATATGTGTGTGTGGGTGCGCATGTGTGCAAGTCAATATTAGCACACAACACATCTGTAGGTGACGCAAACACACACACCCACACACACATTGTGTAGCTATATGGGTGATTCCCATGCGAAGAACACTCTCACTTCCCTAAACCAACTGAAAGTAGCCATAATATTCTAAATTAGCTTAGAAAGAAAGAACATCATTTGAATGAAGCCTCTATTGATTTCTTTCACTAATATAAAAATAAAGCATAAAAAGGGTATCCAAGGCTCACTGCAAAAATGAAACATGAAAACATCGTAATTATGTATTATCTTGAAAATGGAAATAGATATAAAAAAATTTTTTTTAAAGGACCTATCCTAATGATAGTCCTATGAATCACTTCCCATTTGAAAATTAAGAGGTGACCCCAGATAGGGATATTTTCAGTTGGTTTTAAGAACTGACACCATATTCTTCACTTAGGCTTTGGGTTGTGTATTTCTTCTTCATGGCTTGTATGGACGCTTGGAATCATCCCGTATGCCACATGCAATAAGATGATAATAATTTACAAATAAGTTAATTAGTTTTGGTAAAATTATTGCTAGTGCAAAGTAATGACACGTCATGCTAAGGCAAGGTGTCGGACCACTCTGCTGAGTCGGTACGTGTCACTGTCACTCAGTAGTGGGTTCTCTCTCATACTATCACATCACATGCATACATAGAGATAGTCTCAAGACACTTGGTAATAATATCTTACACACCACTCGCTATCAGAATCATATTAGAAAGTATACCAGACTGTCGGATACTAACTACACTATGTATGGATGGTTAACAGTGGATAACAGTGCAGTGGCTTATTGACATTTTAATAAGTTTCATATCCGCCCCCTTCACATTGTAAAATCAAAGCAAATTTTATGTTTGTTCTATGTATATCCTTATCATTTCTTTTTAAATACTTGGGACACGCTTTGGTTTACCTTACATCATATGGTACAGGTGTCTCGCAAGTCAAGAATCAAATGCATCAGAATAGAGCATTATACCTACTAAATTAATTGAAAATTCAATTTTGCACATTACTTACGTTATGTACAGCTTGGTGGTATTTATAATAAATCACAGAATTACACAAGACATTCTTCTGTCTTCACATATATATTTATATGTGGCAGAACTATCATCATTTGGTGAACTTTTCTATTCCGAATCTAAAGTTTCCAAATTTGTGTGAGTTTAAATACAGAAAATAAAGTCTTCATTTGGTGTGAGCGTTGTGTGTAAATTCATGACGACTCGAGGATTTCACAAGATGAAGTCATTATTATAAATCATCCTCCCATTGTTTACTATTAGTATCTACGTTAGTTTTTCATGTTAAAACAAATGTATTTATATTTGAACATCCTCGGTGTATGAATATACAAATTATGCACAAAATATCTTTACTATAGAGGTGAACAAATCGCTTGCTGTATGTTTGGAGAAGAACAGTAATAAAGTTTTTTTTTTGCAAATAAATGTACAGAAAAATACCTACCTCTTTACAATTATTAAAAAAACATTTCAAGTTACATAATTTCTTGGATTTCCTCACTACAGTATTTTCTGAAGAAAACTGCATGCCTCAATTTGCTTGCATCTGTTCACCTCCATAGTTACAATGTCTCATTCACTTCAATACTAATGGAAAATATTGCACATCAACCAAGACAATACTTTATCAATTAAGTTAAGAATGGATGGAGGAGTTTTGACATGAAATATAGGTCGTGGAGTGAACCCAAAATTTTCCCTTGGCGTTAGAAATTTCTGAACTGATTATATCACAATGTAAAACAAACATTATGTGTCAAATATCTGGAAACACAGAATATAATTACTGAGGACACTATCTGATGGTGCCCAACTAGATATCTCCATTAATTGCTAGTATTTATACTGTGTGTGTGAGTTTGTGTGTGTATATATATATGTGTTCATTGAAATCCAAGTGGTAACAATATAATACAATGTGGTGTAGTACTTATATTTCAATATTATGTTAGTTGACTACAAAAATAAATCCATAAAGTAGTCCAAGATATGTAGAACCAGATGTATGGAGTGAGACGTGAAAGGTGAAAGTTAGTGAGAGTAAGATAACACTGGTGGACCACAGAGAGGCAGATGGGTGATGATAGTGGATCCATACTGATAATAGTTATATCCATGTAGTTGTGCTGGCCTTATGTTGCAAGACCATCTGCTCCCCTGTGAATGTAGTGCCTACAACATAATGCATCTCATTAATTACATCAACAATTATAATTACATTACAAGTGTTGCCTGCAGAGGAGACCTGAATGGATGTTGCATTTGAGGGATTATATAATAAAGTTGCATTAAATTGAATCCCGCTGAAGCATTGCTTACCGCATGCCTTATCCTAACTTTTATTTATTGTCATTGAAGAATATCATCTTAGGATACCTATACCACGACACATGGAAGCCACTGGGTATCAAGTTAGATAAACTTATATTTTGCTGCACTCATGGCCTGAGGCATTATTACACTCGGGACTCAGAGTTACCATATAATTATTATGTCTATAAATATAATATATATGTATGTGTCATGTTATCAACAAATATGTACAGGTTCCACCAGTAAATAAACACTATATACTTTGTAAATGCTTCTTTCGTAGAAAATTAATTTAATTGTAAGGCCATAATCATTATTTTGTAGCATGTATTAATAAAATACTGATTACAGTTAAATAAAGACTGTTGTTTGACTAGATTGTCTCTTCTATTAGTATGGTGACATCAGACATACACACTGAATCTGGGCTTATTGAAATTTACCTAAAACACCTTTAGCTAGAAAGTTTTGTGGAGTGGAGTAAATCTGCATCGGGAATTAAACACGTGGCCACCTGATGACAGGCGAGTGCACACACGTACTACCTTAAATTATTCAAACACGTGACATCTCAATAACAACTATAAATACACTACAAATCTCTAATACACATTGCTTATTGAATCCTCACTCACGAGAACAAATAAAATTTGAATATAGGATGTAACATATAAATACTTACATAGTGTGCTATCTATTGCAACTATTTTATTTATTCATATAACATAATGATGTAATATATGAAACCCTGTACTGTGTGAATAACAACACTTATTGCACAAATATTCATTTATTATTTTCAGGTAGGTACACCTTGCAAATGAATTACAAATTTATAATCACTTCATGCAGTGTCTTCATTTGGCTTTTCTTTTTCTACCCATTGTTTGATATTATATCATAACAATACCTACTACAATATGTGCTGATCAAGTGATCAAAACCAGTGGAGAGTGAGAAAATACAATAAAATGCATAGGTAGGTATATTATTCCGTCTTAGTAACACTAATGTGAATGTAAAATTACACTATACCATTGTACGTATAGTGAATCACTAATAATAGGGTGTGACCATCAATTCCCTTACAAGAGTTTGGTGATAAGTTGTCAACAAAGGAATCATTTATCCAAACAAATTTAGTAGGAAACTGAGAAAGACACAGCGAGTAGATAGGTATTGTTTAGATAAGGTCTGAGAGGGAAAAGAATGGGAATTGGAGAGAAAGTTCCTGTCGCCATTAGAGCAGTATGCAAGTAAGTCTAATACTATGTGGATTGCGTTAATTTAAGAATAAAATAGCCTAGCCATATTATGATATAATAACTGCGTGGGACTATTGACGGATATTATAGGTGCGGACTGAAAAATTTCCAATTATTTTCTTGTTGGATGCAATTGAAAGCGAGGTTCGGGGCACAAGATAAATGGTAAGTTGGCAATACGTATGATGGTAGGTCGGCACACACATTATTTCTCTTGTTACTAATGGTAATGGAAAGTGAACTGTAATACACACATACACAGATATTATACATGTGTGGGTAGAGAGAATACAACAGCATTATTGTTGTGGTATTTGATATAGTATATAGGTAGTAGTAATTTGTAAGGAATGTGACAAGCATAATATAGGGTGCATTGCTTTGGAGCTTTCTATTGGCTTAGGAGAATACCAATCAATCCCAACTGAATTTCCAAACCTTATTAGTGTAGGTATGTTCACATCCCAAAGTATCCAGCTAGTGTGGACGCAAGTACGATGGCCAGTATTGACAGACATATCAATATCATGATCTTCTTCTGCATACGGTTAATCAAACAAAACAATTAGTAAAGAAAGAAACATAAGTGGGTTAGATTAGTGGAGAGTGCAGATACATTACCTTGGTGGGTGGGGGTGTGTCTATGTAGAGTGCAAGCTTATATGAAGTAACTGGACACATAACTGGCTACCATGATGCCCAGAACTGTCAGGCAGATTAGGATCATTATCTTCTTCTGTGGGTGGAATAATCAACATACATGTATCTACTTACAGATCACATCCTATATGTACTTAATACTACCTAAATATATACACAGGTAGCTCAATACTAAAATCTCCTGTATTTTGCCTTTGCCCTCCGAGTTTGGTAACAAAAAAAATAAAATTAAAAACAAATAAAAGAAAATAAATATAATTGTAAAATATAATATTTACATTTGAGTAAATAATAATAAATTATTGTATTTAATTAGTTAATAACATTATAAAATATAATATTTATAATAAGTAGGTTGCACAACAATCATTCTCTCGTATTTAACAAACAACCATTCCTTTGTCATATGACACAACATAAATAATTCAGATACATCAGATAATTGTGATAAGGAAAATACTTAATTCTAAAATATTTTTGGTGCAATGATCTTGTATACCTAATCAAATCTATAATGATAAAATACACAATGTAAGCATTGACAGAATATGATCTAAATATCAATACATAATATGTAGTAGAAGGGCACCACATAACTCCCCATAACAAGTAGTACTAATTACTAATTGTATGCAGTGAATTCACTACACTGCAATGACATGGAATACTTCATAATATCTCATGTCACTGTATAATATGTTGGGACTCATTAAGTGACAATTACTGCATCTGACATTTTATTAAGATTATAACATAATCTGGCAATACAGTTTGGTAATGGACAGATAATTTTTCGGGGTTTATTAGGCATATCCACTCCACATATACTAAGATAGTAGTGTGTATATTGTTTTAAACATAGATATAATAATTGTACTGTAATTAACACTAAGATAAATGAACAATTAATATAATAACAAGTGGGTATAATACATTACACATCAACAACTACGTTAATCAACATTATTTATATTATAAGCCTTATTAGGTACTTACCATACTAGGTAAATAGTTCTATCATATTGTTATGTTTAACTGTATTATCTAGCAGGAATACTATATCTCTTGATATACATAGTCGTGCAGACATACAGGGCAAGAGGAATACAAACAAATATTCCCATTTGGATATAAATTACAAATCAGCATAAATAAATCCAACACAACATTATAGTATGACATAAATATTTTATCAGTCATATACAAATATAAAATAATTTAATATGTTTTATTAGCAGTAATAAAACTCACCATCGGTAAAGGTAAACTTGCGTCTCAATACTTGAGAATTCTGTACCAAATCTAATATATTACATAAGTTGATATGTTACTTTATCACCCGTTTGCACCAAACATATTACTTGTTCCCACAATTGGCTAATCCCACAATAAGTATAGACTAACATAAAATACCTATATATCGCACCAATATTTCATTCACACAACATTTCAAAGACTAAATAAAGTTAACCCGTGGATAAATGTGGATCCCCATCCCCGAGGCAAACCATTAACACTGTCACAGTGAACATTCTTAAACCACGTCACACCACACCGCACCAGTGTGCCATGGTGTGCACATCATACACTCTAATATATTTAACCTACTACATATTATGTATTCAAGTTCTACCCTAATTTTATATTCTTGGAAAGACTGATAGCCATTGTATAGCTGGTGTTTTGCAATTCATAAACATAAAAAAAAACCAAAGTGCTCATTCCTGCACCATCTAACTGACCTAACACAACTTAATTCTTAAAAACACGCAATGAGATTTGGTCAATGTGCTGAATTACTGAACAACAAACAACCACCAACCATTATTGGCTCTTTATTTAGAAAAGTAGTAGAAGATTTACAACAGAACTATTGATTGACTTAAAAAAAAAACAAAATATGTATTACTGTGACTGTTTTAAAACTTATATCACACAATTTGAAGAAAATTACGAAATAATCACAGAATTTACGGATTTATCCATTAGTGAAGTATATACATAATGTAAAGTGTTTGTGTCTTGTGTAAAAGTGAAAACTGCTTAGATACTATCTTATTCACAAAGAAATAGTAGTAGCTACATTGCATAAAGTATACCTAATAATAGGACAGTGACATTGCATATATAATATAATATAATAACAATGAATAATTTGTTCACAATTTGTTTAAATGAAGAACTAACATAGTATACTATACACAGTATATTGCACTATTCTCTAGCCCTAGCCCTAGCCAAGGTGTAACAGATGTAAATTCCTTTTACTTCAGTGGATTACACAATAAAACATACAAATAATAATACCGATATTAAAAAGTAGCACAAGTAGGTAGGTATATGACATTGTATTTATGTATGTAGGTACGCTACAACATAAACTACAAAATTACCATCACAGAAATAATTGTAAAATGGTTGCTGGTGTAGAAAAACACATGAATGGAGAATACTTTTGAGAAAAATGCTGATATTATTTCTTTATAATTCCATTTATGCAAATTACTACGGCTTTTGCCAGTTAGTGGAATAACCAGCAGGAGTTTTAGGAATATGCCATGGAGACGTGTGTAGGAAGGAGCAGTATATCTTGTGAGAAACCAACCATCTTTACGAGTCTGTTAACTGAATAATACTTCTTGTTATCTAATATTTCACTAAATAAATCAAGACCTTCAAACAAAAATAATATAGTAAGTCGCTTTTGTAACTTTATAGTATTTGGAAGAACCAAATTACAAAAAAACATCAATCAACTCCTAATATAATATGTCTCTCTGTTAACTATATGGAGAGGAGGAACTACTTAAGAAGATAACATCACACACCAAATACTAAAAAAGAACAATGAGTATTCTTTTGTGATAATTTGAACCCATTTGCTGCTAATATACCCTACAGCAGGTATGTTCTCAGCACTGAACATGTTAATGTGTATAAATATGTAAACCTTAGTATATTGTGACATAAACTTGGCAATGGCAGTATTGTCATATACCTACTATAACACCTTGATATCACAGATTACATGATCAACACTGAGATTCTTCCTTGACCTCTTGTAAACTATAGGTTCAATAATAATATTCTTATGTCCACACGTGTGAGCAGTATACACCTACTTGATCTACGCACTGTACATCAAGTATTTTATGATGATACATTTGAAGGACTTAAAGTAAAGTTTAATATTGGACATTAACATTGAATTAAATGCATAGTACAGTAAATTATTGTCATTAGATTCACTTAATGTCTACGTAATATAATTATAATAACATATGGAGTAATACTACATAGTGAAATGATGGCAAAATAAATGAGACAAGCAAGCCCAAGTGATACTAATATGTAAATTGTTACTAAAGGTACTTAAATAAGGATATAATTACATATACTGATATCAGAGCTGTTCCGAGTACAGGCAAAAAGTACTCGAGTACTGAGTACAAGTACTGTACACAAAATGTACTCGAGTACAAGTACAAGTACTCAGTAATAAGTACTCGAGTACTTATACAAGTACAGAGTACCGAGTACATCACTGACCAATGAAACACCAAATTTCATTACATTTTTTCATTCTTCTTCTTCTTTCGTATGCACACGACCATTGTACAAATTTTGCTATAAGGTTCGCAGATGCACGGGCTGGGCGATTTTGGGAGGGGCTCTGACCCAGCTTCCGAAGGAGAGCCCAAGCCTTTCGACTTGAGTGCTTGAAGTCTAAGCTCTCCATCAGTGTAGACCAGCGATCTTTTCGGGCTGTGTCGAGAGACTCTAGCAGTTGGTCCGCTACGTTTTGATTTTAAGTGTTCAGAAATTCATTATAGAGTCTCTCGCACTCTTCATTCCAGCCCGGCACATACGCTTTTCGAAAGCCTCTGGGGATTGTTTTCTTCGCTGTGGCGAGTATAAGGTCCACAATTTTTTTATAGTAGGTAGGGAGTGGATCTAGGGTCTCAATTTCGTTGTCTAAGATGGTCTTATAAGTTGCCCAGTCTGCCTTCTGGAAGTTCCATCGGGGTTTTGGTATGGAGTGTATGACTGTGAGTGTGTGTCCAATCGTAGCCATCACAGGCCTGTGTTGACTATGGGGAAAGTCCCCGGCCACGGTACGAGAAATAGGTTGGGATCTACCCGAGCCGTCCCTGGTGACAAGGCACAGATCTGGATTATAGTCGCGGTTCCACCTGGCAGAGCGGAAGGTGCCCCTCTCCTTAGCATCAAATATGAGCTGCAGATTGGTCACATCCATCCACTCCACAAGCTTCTCCCCCTCCAGGTTTTCGCTCTGGTACCCCCAGTCCGTGTGGTGACAGTTAAAATCTCCCATGAGCACAGTAGGATGGGACACAATGTTCGGGAACATATTCTCTGGCCAAGAGCGGCTTGGAGGTTTGTAGACGTTTACCACAGTGAGTTCATTGATCCTAACAGCTATGATTGATATGTCATCTACGTCTGAGGTGTGCACCACTGCCCAGTTTCGGATGTTTTCGCGGATGTAAGTAGCGCAGCCATATTGACGATGGTGCAGTGCAGCGGCCAGGGTGTATCCCTGCAGCCTTCCCCTGGACAGGAGTTGTTCCTCATTTGCAGTATGCATTTCCTGCAGCAATATTACGTCAGTGTTGTTCTCAGTTGTCAGTCTTTGTAGATATTCAGTCTTAGCCTTGCTAATACCCTCGATGTTTAGTTGTAGGATCCGGACATTGTTGCCAATGTCCTTCGTCGAGTAGCCCTGACAAGGGCTGTTTGAGCAAGATCTTGTAACGGTTCGCTTCAGATTAGACGTATTCATTGCAATTTTCACTTGTACTTTGGTCGCTTGCTATCGTGGTAGAACTTTAGCCGCATTAAGGAATGCGTTGCCCGGGGTGTACCAGCATGGAGGCATTCTACCTTTACACCCCATTTATTTATTATAAAAAAAAACAGTAATAACTACAACAAAAACAAAAGTAAGCAATGGATTTTATTGCCATACTAGGCGACAGTCTGTTCTGGAGCAATACTAACCACAGTACAATATTTCAAGGTCACATGTAGGATAAAACATAAAATAACAAAGTACAAAAGAGTAAGTCAAATGATTAAAAACATTAAAGCTGATATGAGTATGTAATGTACTCGAGTACTTGAAATGTACTCGAGTACTTGAAATGTACTCGAGTACTTGGAAAAGTATTCGAGTATTTTTTTTGGTCTAAAATGCGCCGAATACAAGTACAAGTACATATAAATAAATGTACTCGTGACTGAGTACTGAGTACACAAAAAGTACTCAAAGTACAATGTATGAGTACTTGTACTCGAGTACCGCCCAGCTCTGACTGATATACATAATCAAGCATAATACAATATTTTATAATAAAGGTAAACACAACAATACAATATAACGTAACATAACACAAGTTCATCTACATGTGTGTTGTTTATTACCTACAAGATGTACATGTAGAGATATGAATGTAATAAATCAAATAATGTTGCTGGTACTATGTGTCTAGGTGTGGTGTGATGGAAATACCAAATTGATCCTATTGCATTCATTATGTAAAGCAGAACTGCAGCTCAAGAAAGAGTTGACGCCAGCACGATTATTAAAATAACCAATGTTACAGACAGGCAGATAATGATGAAGATTTTTTTCTGAAAACAAAAATTATAATTTTCTAAAATGATAAATCTACATATATGAGGTGAAATAATAAAGAGCTGTGATAGTCTTACGGGAGCTCTAAATAAAGTAAGCGAGTCATCTATTGCATGTTGCAGCTAACAATATGTATCTGTGTATTCATCCTACTGACCATTACACAATATACACTTTACATATTGTGATAAGCAAAGAAAGTTGTCAAGCATTAATTCAATGTTCCACTCTACAGCCCTCCCTCTCCCTCGTATATTCAATTCATTACTGTAGTTTTATTTGATAAGTGGATTCCCTTATGGGTAATTACTATTAGATAATTATTATGGTAAAATTGTAATATTCTTACATACTCTGTATATACAACATATTTGGTATAATAATCCACATCATAATGTATCTACTACCTTCACCATCATACATATGTATCTGACATGTAAACATATATACTATGTATATTCATATAATAATAAGTTATACGTGTGTAGTATAGTCCAGTGTAGTGTAAATAATAATATAAAATATTGCATGGCACAAAGCTAGACTCTCAACAAACATGCGGAAGAAACAAGCACATACAATAAGAACACAACCATCTAAAACTATCTACATACATAAACCATCACAGCTTTACTAATGTGGGGTAAACAAACACGAATGTGTGGATATGACACATAATTCTGCCTCGTAGCAGTTACCATTAATTTTTCACGATAGAATTATTTTTATTGAATTTTTATTCACTGCATTCACTTCACTAGGTAGTCGCTCACTGCTGCATAGGCCATGGGTCTGCTACAGAAAACATCTAAGTGGATAGATGTCTTTTGATAGAAACTGCAGTGTAATGGCCACAAAGTTGCGACTATTTAATTAACCTTCAATGGACTAAAATGTAATGGAAGTCAACAAATCCGTTAATAATTCATTTTTGATGCTAAAGAAAACGTTTAAATTGTTAAGCTACATGTAAAGATAAGTTAAATGTTAACTTGGTTAATTAACGATTAACACATCAATGCTTGCCCAGCTTTGATAATAGGTTAATAATATATGAAATCACATTTTTTTGGTACTTTGAATAACTGTATCTTGTGTTATGAATGTAAATACACAGGATGTGTGAGGAATGGTGCACATAGGTATAGTCCATTGCCGTTTGGTCATCAGTTGTTAGATATAAAGCGTACAATACATATCTGTATACACTATGTATTGCATATCTGTACACTGTACAGTATTATCACGTCAGAACATTTGTGAGCTGTGACTATCCAAATAAAATATAAATAACCACCAGATGAGGATTACAGGTTGCTCACAGAGTAAATATAACAACTGAATCCATACAAATTATCCTTAATAATGGTGCTAGACTAAATAATGTATTGAACTGAATGGAGTATGTAATGGAGATTGTGTCAAGACTTGAATTTTAAGAATATCCTTCCATAATGCTGTAGGTAAGTACCAGGTACGGCTGATATCAAACAATAATAAACATGACATATTATATTCCTTATTGTAATATACCTTTCTTGCTTTCTGTTGATATTCCTCAGCCATTTTAAGTTGTCCTCTAGCATCTTCCACATGATCCGTTGTCTGGGAGACGTGATACTCCACTCGGTTCACAAGTTCCCCCTGTTCACTAAAGTGAGGGAACAATAGCAAGGAGAAGGGGAACCAAGGGAAGTGGGAGGGAATGAGATATCTTTAGTCACATGACAGACATGTGATCATAAGTGAATCATAGAGAAATTAGTACAACAAATAGAAGAAGTCTTTAAAGATGCTGTTCAATTACATATTGTAAATAATATTAGTAAATTATTAGAGATATCTCAGTAGCAAGCACTTGGTAGGTTAGTTGAGGTTAAGTCAGTCAGACAGTCAGGTTATATTATGTCGGGTTAGGTTAGGCACATGAAGCTTAGACGAGATGAGAGTCACAGAAGCGATACAATGAGTTTACTTACCAGAATAACAATTATAACATACATTATGGTCACATATAGTTCACAGAAATGCAAAGACAAAAAAATATTCAAATAAATTATGAAGAATATGAACTCAGACAAAGGCAAAATACAAACACCAGATTATATTGTTAGTTAGATATAAATAATACATATGTATAAATATAATATGTTAACATTAGTATATAGGTATAATATTAGACACAGGTACAAAATGAAACCAAATACGGGAAACAAGAGTAACATGGAGTGCAGGAGACATTGTGAAGGAAGAGGGAAGGGTCACGGGGGGGGGAAAGAAAAACAAAACAAATTAGTCAAAATGTTCAACACAATAAGCTTCTAAACTGTAAAGAGAAACTTACCCGACGAGCTTTACTTTGGTATTTGAGAGCCTTCTTTGTTTCTTGTGTTGCTGTTTGGACGTAATCTACAGCATGTTCCACATGGTACTCGATGCGATCAATCATCTCACCCTGTTGCATTATAATCAATCAATATACTTAACTGAATCAATCACTTCAACATGATTGCTTACAGTGCAGATACTATAACACTAAATACAATAATAAACAACATCATTTTGGACTGCTACATGGCACCCCTTAAGGCTAACCCTGGGCCCACCTCTTAATAAGATTTGCCTAGAAGTGGGGTTAAAGAGGTCACTATTAATGCACCTGAGCTACCCTGGGTTGTGGAGGGCCTTAAGCCCGCGGGATTTTCCTTCAATGTGACACTCATCACTTATGAATACAGTAAAAGTTGTAGTTCTTCTGCCATATTTGATATGGAAGAAGAGGTATTTGGAAATAAGTGTATCTGACCTGACTCTCGACTAGCATAGCCATGTCCATAAACATTCCATGTAGCTCCTTGATTGAGTTCTCCAACTTGATGATATCAGCATGTCGCGCTTCAATGTCAGCCAATGTCTGCTTAGCTTGTTGTGTCTCCATAATAATCTGCAATTCAAACAATCATCTTATTACTCATTTACATTGTACATCAGTAGCTACTATATACCTAGCTACTATATACCTTGTTGTATCTGTAAATAATATCCCATTTTGTTATGTGTACTTGCTACTTGCGATGAAATTTTTTCTGTAGTAGGTAGGTAATGTATTGTATTACAAAACATGTGAAATGAGAAAGTGCTAAAGGTGTACAAAGTGGAAAACGGGAACTTGGAAGTAGAAAAATGAATCCATCAACCAATACTTGAGAAATTTTTCTCTAATATAAAAGAAGTTATTGTTATATCTAGTGGCGTAGTGGCAATATAACAACTTACTCCTTGAGTGAATACTGCAGGATTTCCTTGCTCTAACATCTCCTCCAGTTCCTCATTAGTGGTGGTGCGACCTGTAATCTCCAGCTGTCTCTGTATCCGCCCCTTGCACCTCTCCCTGTAGTCTGTCTGGGTGCGATTGTACTCACTCATCACCTCGACAAACTTACGACTCAGAGTAGAGTGCTGTGTCTTCCTTATCCGAAGGTCTGCCGATGACCGGTTTGTTTGTTCCTCCTGGTCAATATTCTGCTCTATAACTGTAATCATTCAACATTTTCTGTGGTAAGCTCACATTCAGTCAATTTGCACTTTCTATCTATGCATGGCTAGGCTGGGCTAGGTTTATTCGGTGAGTGTAACTCAATACATTGATAATACATGTCCTAACTCCTATATGACCAATTCTCTGTTCCCAGATGTTAGTATTAGCTAATACAGGCTGTCTTACATAATACTGTGGAGGGCCAGGTTTCGTATTTTTGTAACCGTGGCGGGCCAAAATAAATGCCCAATATCGAAGGTTTGACTAAGCATTCAACTCACGTGCTATACTTGCCTACCTACATATTATTTTAAAATATAAGTACCTACAAACATGTACATGATATTCATAGTCGATAGATAGATGATTGAATTAACTACCTGATGATGGAAGATTTTTACTAACTATTTGCGCAATATCTATTGATGTCGTCGCGGGCCGGATAAAGGACTTATGCAGGCCACATTGTGTAGGCCACGTATGTTGGACAGGCCTGAGCTAATAGGACAACCAAATGGCTTATACCATCGAGGCTTTTCCAAATGTGTAATAACCAGGACAGGTGTGTAGTGTGCACTATGCAGGTACACATTGCCTTATCATAGGACATCAACTGTTTATTAAGGCACCAACTGCTGTGACATGGCTTTGGCGATTCTCACATAAAATTTTAAAAAGTTGAAGCGATAATAGAATGATTTTTGCTCAGTGCATATACGCTCTTGATTAAATTTTTTTTCCAAAGTTCTAAATTTTAGGAAAAAATCTTGTTTCTTTAAAATAAAATATTCATACTTGATTTCACCAACTTCTTAGGTGAAGAATAGTGGAGATAGGAGCCACCTAACCCAATTTTGTATGAAAAATAATGATTTATTTATTTATGGTTTTGATGGCCACAAGGCCTTTGGAAAGTGATAAGTGAATCCTATCTCCACTATTCCTCACCTAAGAAGTTGGTAAAATCCAGCATCAGTCAAGTAAATAGATATTTTAAGCATAACATAAAACATGTGAGATGATTTTGATTGGACAACCAGTGGTTCCAAACTTTATCTACTGTCCCCTTATTATAAAAAAAGACACTCAAACACAAATAAACCCAAAGTTACCACTCCCCCCCCCCCAGATCATTCTAGTGTTCTACAAACAACATGCAGACTTACCTTTTAACTTTGCCCTCACTCTGTTGGCAGTTTTCTTTATATCGGCCATTAGGTCTTCTAATTCTTGTTTGGTTTCTGAAAGAAAAAATAAAACGTTAAATAAACATGCCTATGTTAATAAGAGTTAACACATACACCTGGTGGCGGTGGCACAGAAATTTGAAACTCAAAATAATTTATTTTATTTTATAAGTACATATATTATAAGTGGTTAACAGAAATATTGCAGGAAACAAATACATGAAAGAAGTATGGTAAAAAACAAGCACTCTACAGCATTCGTTCATACATGTCACACACATACAAGAATAATAGCAAATTAAAGATAGATATTCATATATAATTCAGGACCAAGGTCATGCGATCACTGTGCTCCGCACGCCTGCGACGTGGGAACCATGTGACCAAAAATATTTATCCTGTGTTTCTTAAGACAGAAATTGAAATAAGTACTTTCCAAAGTAAAAAAAAATGTGTCGACGCTAGGATTCAGTAATTATATAAAATCTCGAATAATAACTAATGCATTGTTAACCCATTCCGGCGTCTCACATATTTCTTTCATTTGGTTTTGCATAAAAAAAATTCAATCGGGAATTTTCTGTATCTCATTCCACCAGAAACCTGTTCGACTGCACCGCTGGCCATAGTGAGGCTCATTCTGACGCATTGGCTTAATGGATTAGTTTATTTTGACCTGCCCTCCAGCACCATGAAAAAGCAATACTGAAATTCTTCATTATTTTTCAAATATAAGCTTTTATTTTACTTTGTTATTGAAATAAACAGTTTTTCAAAATAAATAAATCGATTTTTTCATTATCCTTTTCACATATACGTATTTAATAATTTAAAACAATAGTGCAAAAAATCCAATACTCCCCCCCTACTTGTAAATATTGACAAGGTTGTGTATGTCATTTCAGACCTCAATAAATGATTTTATATTCGTCTAGTGACGTCACGTTGACGCGACGACGCGACGTAACCAACTCAAAAGAACCACGGGTGGAGGCGTTATTCTGATTCTGCCTACAATAGACTCATATTCGCGGAAAAATTCGGAAAACTCACTTTACGCGGAAAAAATAGAATCTTCCCAGCTTTGACCCAACACCACCTTAAATAATGGTTGCTACTGAATGAATGGTCCCTGAAAACCGTGAGATTTTTGTGCTGAACTAAATTTGACTAAGAAAATTGTATTTTTTATTGTAGGAAAGAGGCATTTTATAAAATCACTGACTGCTACTAGAAAATGCATGAAGTGATCTTAGCAGCATGATGATGTTCGGAAATGACGCATGATGCATGAAATATGTTAGGTATTTTAAATTACGCATATTACGTGTATTTAGTACATTGAATTCTTTTACATTTAGGTACATACTACATTATAACAAAAATGTGTTATTTTACGCTAAAAATAATAAAAAATATCTCCTATTTCCGGTATAATAAGTGATATCAGTGTCGAATCCATAGTTTTCCGCGTCAATAAGATTAATAGTAACCCTCCCGGCATCTGCAGAAATAAGGGGGGGGGAGGGGTTGAGGTGGCAAGGGGGGGAGTTGAAGAAAAAAGGTGATATTGTAATAATATAATAAAATACGTGAGGGGACACGAGTGCTTCCAAAAAGTGATAAATAAGAAATCTAAGTATAGAAAAATGCCTCGTTGATGATTATACAAAAACATTATTTTAAATTTCAATAATATAAATGGACAATCGTCATCGATCCGATGTCGGTAATTTAACTTATGGAGCTGGTTAGGTTTAAACGCCTGCAGTATGGGTCCAAAAAGGCTCATGATCAGTGTGTATGATAGTCACTAACGGAGGCAGTTGCGCTGTTGTTTATTTAAACTTTATTAATAGTATCATTAATCGGCATTACGGCAAAAAAAATGCATTCGCGCCTTTATGCAGAGCCACCAAAACTGTTGAGTTTTAGTGGTTCTGCAGTACGAGTACTTTGACTGATACATGATGGAGAATAATTGTTAAGTCCCGTAAACAGAGAGATTTTGCCTTCAAAAGGTCGGGCAGTTGTGAATATTTTGCCATCGCATAGGGCTATAGGGTAATGCAGAATTCCGCCCCACCCCTCCTCTTCTATAAAAACCTAAAAAACATACAGGGTGTTTGATAGATGGATGTATATATCTTCAGGGGTGATAGTAGAGGTCATTTGGGATCTTTAGAGCCAAACTTAGCTCAGTCCAAAGTCGCACGGTTCTCGAGTTATTCGAGATTTTAACTTTTCATCGAAAAACCCCGAATTACTCAAGATTTACCCCAATAGTTTCGTAATTATAGGTACCTACTCAGTTCTGTAATTATTTTTTGTTTCTTGATTATGTGTTTGGTCTATTAAACTCATTAGTTTGAATCTAACGAAACAATAATGATAAAAAATATCGGATTAAAGTTTTGATAAATAGTTATTTCAAAAACGAGTCACGACTTTAGATGCGACTTTCCTTAAGATTCAGCACATTTGAGATGATCGTAAACGAAAAATAATCAATAAAAAAGATACCGGTTCCCGGCGTAATAGAAAAATTGCACCCGGTCCGTCACACTTAAAAGTTTGAGGAGCACTGTTATAGAGAATACTGTTCATTGTTTATGTATTTGTACATTAGTATGTATATTATTTTACGTGCCTTATAACATTTTATTTAGTACATGTAGTTAGAATATCCCTTTACACGAGACTTATTTCTTTAAGGGAGATTTAATAATCTATGTATTTTATTTTGTTGTTTCTGATTTTGTTGTAAGTATGTATTTAATATTTATTTCATTTAAGAGTGTGCATACCGACATTTCAAAAATTTGTAAAAACGGGAGACCTTCTATCTCGACAACCGTTACTAAATATGTATTGGAACAAAATAGCGTAGATACATTGAACCTTTATCTAGGGAATAACCGTAAAAGATTTTTCATATCTTGTATACTTTTCTCAAAATTTAATTTTAAAAACACCTCTGATCTTTTTTCCGAAAGACGGAAACTCGTTTCCCGAAAGTCGCGGTGTGAAAATTCTTTTTTGTACTGATAATATGCATCAAAATCTAGGGAATAACCGTAAAAGTTTTTTGATAGACGCAAAATTAACCCCAAAAAATGGAAAAAACGCTATTTTTATCATTTTTTCATGCGATTGTCACGCGATTTTGAACCTTAATGCCGTGGGAAATGTCTGTGACGTCATTCCTGGTGCCATGCCCTTAATAAACTTTTATTATCATTATTATTATTTATCATTTTCTACAAAATGCATACCTACACATATCAGTATTCATATAGGTAATAATGTTCACAAATAGCCAAATAACTTATTTCGCTTTAAAATGTCGTAGGTATAATAAAGTAATTGAAATAAATTTAAAAAGCGACGACTGTTAAGGTTTTCCAGAACGACGGAGGGCGCGAAAAGGGGAAAACTCTGGAAGATTGAATTACCCATTATTCCATCTACCAAAACCTTACGACTACCCGACCTTTTCTAGGGTCTCCATACCAATAAAATATGTGTTAGCGGGACTAATTGGTTCAGAAACAAAATTTACGCTAGTACCTATACAAAGTCTAATGGTTTTCATTTTGTTATAGGTATACGTTATTAGTATTCGTTCTGTAATGTAAGCAATATCAGCAGCCGCGGCCCACTTGTTGATGAAAAAACCAAAATTTGCTACAGGGTACTTGTATACTTACCAAATAGTATATGCGCCATTGTATTTGAGTACAGCGTAATTAATCTGTGTATTTATAAAATGTCGTGGTGATAAGACAGGCGGCAGAAGTAGAGCTATAGTTGACATCACGCACTAGATAAATACAGGTGTGGGTAAATGTAATCAAGTGAGCCAAGTGTAGGTCACTGAAACCCAGTTATCATACCAATGCAGGTCAAGGAAGGCCGTCCCTGTAATAAGACTAGCGATGTGCATTGTGCACTGCCGAGTGATTGAGTTTTTATGGTTATTTTTAAAACGGTAAAAGACAGACATGGGGGTTTTTGAAAAATGATTCTTTTCTGGAGACCCATCCAGTGGTACCACCAAGTACCACACACCCCCTTCATTTACGACAATATGCAGTAGATATCCTTATTTTAATACCACCTATAGTTATGTATCTGAAGAAATTCTGAAGAAAATCGTATGAAAGGGCATTGGAAAATAAATTCAGATCTCAAGTCATATTTTATGCAGCACAAGCCATCGGGAAACAACGAGGGAAATACAATATCATCTAAGCAATTAAAGCTAAATAGCCAACTATACTATACGAGGGAATTGGCGAATTAAAAGTACCTACGATTACATTGTAAAATATACATATTACATCTTTTCTTCGTTTTCCCCTAGTGTTCTGTGTGTATTTTGACAATATTGTCGAGCTTTCGGCTCTCTTGCTTGAGCCATGTTCAGGACTAATGTGACTGTAATGAATGCCTAAAACTAAAAAGGATAAAATAAAAAAAATTAAAAAAAACTTTTAAAAGAACACGCTTATGTTCAATGTGCTCTAAAAAGAATAAAATAATTTGAAAAAAAAAGCGTGGGGCTTCTTATGGGGAAGAATGGTATTATACAGGAAGCATATACACGGTGTAACACAACCGGTGGATCAACCGAAGCAGGATGATAGAGGACCTCAATACCTATCGATTTAACCCCCATGTATGTTCAGCGATTTTTTGTAGTTTTCGAGTTGTCAATATTTTTTGCATTTTTTCGCCAAACCCCGAGTTGCAAGATGTTATTAGTCACAGAGACGCCAATTATTAAGATACATACTTGATTTTTTTTTCTAGAATAGGTGAATAGTGTACATTGCAGATAAAAAAAGAATTTTGGGCCTACCTAATACCATCACGCCATAAAAAAAATATTGAATCTAAAAATTAGTCACAACTTAAAATTTCAATAAATGTTTGAAGACGATTTAAAAAAAATAATCACAGAATAATTTTTTATTTATTTATTTTCAAAAACTTTCCAATTTTCTAATCTATGTACTCTGTGAATTTCATTGGGCTATCTCTACGGGATCATACCTAAAAACTGTTCCAAAGCAAGAAGGGCGGTAACTCACGAAAACAAATTTTAATTAGTCTCTATACAAAATGCATGAGGAGAAAATTACCCAAAAAAATCATCAATTTATACCTACTATTTTCATACTCGCATTAGATTTCGACTACCAGATTAAAAAATCGAGTATGAAAGTAGTAGGTATAAATTGATGATTTTTTTGGGTAATTTTCTCCTCATACATTTAACCGCCCTTCTTGCTTTGGAACAGTTTTTAGGTATGATCCCGTAGAGATAGCCCAATGAAATTCACAGAGTACATAGATTATAAAATTGGAAAGTTTTTGAAAATAAATAAAAAAAAAAATATTCTGTGATTATTTCTTTTAAATCGTCTTCAAACATTTATTGAAATTTTAAGTTGTGACTAATTTTTAGATTCAATATTTTTTTTATGACGTGATGATATTAGGTAGGCCCAAAATTCTTTTTTTATCTGCAATGTACACTATTCACCTATTCTAGAAAAAAAAATCAAGTATGTATCTTAATAATTGGCGTCTCTGTGACTAATAACATCTTGCAACTCGGGGTTTGGCGAAAAAATGCAAAAAATATTCATAACTCGAAAACTACAAAAAATCGCTGAACATACATGGGGGTTAAATCGATAGGTATTGAGGTCCTCTATCATCCTGCTTCGGTTGATCCACCGGTTGTGTTACACCGTGTATATGCTTCCTGTATAATACCATTCTTCCCCATAAGAAGCCCCACGCTTTTTTTTTCAAATTATTTTATTCTTTTTAGAGCACATTGAACATAAGCGTGTTCTTTTAAAAGTTTTTTTATTTTTTTTTATTAACAATTTAACTCGTACAAACAATATGCTTACGGTATCGCCAGAGTAAATACATGGCGTTACCTTAAGGATAGTTTTAAAGACAATAGCCTTCACTAAAGAATTCATTTGTTATCGAGAAACACAAAATCCTGACTTAGGGATTGTATCCTAAAAATTCACCTTAAGTTAAAGAAGAAAGAACGTGAATAGCATCCCAGAAATCTTTACAATATAATATTGGCGAGGGCGTCTTTAAATTTTTCAGCGTTTTCAACATTGTATGAGGCGATAAAACACATGTGACATGACAACAAATGCCTAAACAACTGACTTCCATAATCTAAATAGAGACATTCAGAATTGGTATCGGATTGGACTGCATATTTTTTAGTGATAATACATTGATATTTAGCTAAAATTGCATTATGCATATGAATGGCAAGTATCAGGGACGGGACACATCGACTACATCATACACCTGCGCAGTGTATACAATATCGTGACGTGATTGTAACGTAACAAACATTAGATTAAATCGCGTTGACTGGTTTAAGAATGTATACATAATATCACAATAAGAGTCATGTGAGTCATTTCATTATAGTTATGTACCTATTATAAATTGATAAATAATACATAATATGATAAAATATGGTAAATACTTAGTAACCTAATGATAAGATTCGTTCAGCTGGATTGCCGAATATGTAACAATACGATAATATTTCACTTGGTGCATCGGAATCGGATACGATACGGAATACGGATCACTTACGTTTCTTCACATATGGTCACGCAATGTCCATAAACTAACCCTGAATGTAAAGCGTCTATAGGTATGACTCAAAATTATTTCCCAATTTCAGTCGGAGCACCCACAAAAGATATAATAAAAAAGTTGACTTTATTTTTAACCACCATTAAAAATAAATGAACGATTATCTTTTTATCGTTCATATGCATTTTAAATACACTAATACTACTTTGTTCACAAAGTATCCGAACTTAAGACATAAAAAATGCACACCTTCTTCGTCTGCGAGTCTTTTTGTCGTAATTTAACGATTCTACTTCACTAGAGTTGACAACGATCTCATTTCTGGACACTGAATGCATACCAAAACGTGTTGTAACTTCCGCTTATGGGTGGCCAATTTAGAAGTAGGCTCTTGCACACTTTTTTAAATCTCTAAAACGACCATCACTCCGTTTCCGAAGATCAATTATTTTTTTAGATCGATTCCACTTCTTGTCAGGCCTAACACAGAATAGGTATAATGCAGTAAACTTGTTCATTTTTTTGACATTTTGTACAAAATTTACAAAACCCCCTTACATGCCCTCATTCATCGGCGGTTTGCCAGGTCCCAACAGATCCTACCGACCGGAAAAAATCTGGAACATGTATTAGATTCCCCTACGTACATGTACCAAAGTATGCTTCTCTAATCTCTAGCATTGCCTTAAGCTTCATCACTTGGTGAGCAGAGTAGGTATAGTACTCGCGATGGGGTGACATGCTACGCGCTAACACCACGTTTAAGATTCTGTAATTACTGTAAAGGTCGGCAGCCGGGTTGGTAACGCACTCGACTGTTAATCCGGTGAGCGAGGGTTCGGTCCCCTATGCAGACTTACCCCACTTCCCTGGGTTTATTCAAGGCATTGGTTTATTTCGATAAACCCAGACAGGGCCGCCGCTTCCATATGTGCAAAGAGTGCGGCGCACGCAGGCGGCCGCAGGCCTCCAAACTACTCTTCACAAACTAGTCGTAAGAACAGCATGTGCAAATGGATTAAATTGCAAAGCTGACGTCACTCTCTTTACCCCATGCTCTTAAATTACTTACAACAATAGTCTTGTGACATAATAAAATACACCGCAGTTGTGAAACTTGGTGCGAATGTAATATGTAAAACAAAAACGGTAAGAAATCCAGTACAATTAGATTTTAAACACGCACGAACGAATGATCACCGAAAAAGTCACACCTAATATGAAAAACTGTGTCCCTTCTATACAATTATAAGGTATTAATATTTCGGTCGCCCAAATGTCGCGTACTCCGTTGACCCTAGAGTGTATGACCGAAGAACGTATTGACGAGGAGTAAGTCTTCTCCCCATCAAATCTTCCACCATGCCATGCCTTATAAACTAAGTACATATTATATATAATAATAAATTGTAGAGACTTACTTTCATCGGACTGTGGCGCTGACAAGATAGCACTGTGTTTCTTTTTCACTTCTTCTACATTCTCCTGAATCTTATCTATCATGGCCCGTATTTCTTCAACCTGTGTATACACACCAACATATATTACTTGATTTATTAGTATAGATATAGCACTATTATAGTTCTACGATAATTAAACTAAGAATTAGATAGGAGAAAAATTACCTCACTGAAGAATTCGTCCATGAAGCCATCCCTGCCCTCCACGTTGACCGCCACATCGTCGGGGCCCACATCGTCGTCATCACTCTGCGCCTGTATAACAAACATAATTAATTGTCTTAAGTTTTATGCCTATTGGGTCAGAAAGGCGATTGTTGGAGGGGGACTATACTGGAGTGAAAGTGTGCAATATGCATACATATCATTTGGTACCTACTACCTACTAAGGCTGAAGATAAATGCGAGTTGCAAGAGATTCGGTAAATGAATAATACGTGATGAAAGTATGAATGACTGAAGGGAGACACCTAAGAAGAGAAACACCTGATTCTATAGACAACTATAGATTTGCGAACCATTCTTTGGGAGTCTAGAGCACGCCCACCTTTGAATAAACAGAATCTTAGAGCGCGAGTACAGGTAGGTACACCTATGACAATATGCAATGGAAGTAGAAGAATATTGTTATCATTCAGTACTCTTGACGGGTAACTTGCGTGTTGTGAAGTCATCTTTTTCAGTGCAGCACGAAAGGTCGAATGTTAGGGGAAATTCACAACAGAAGGATTACCGGACATCAGAAGGGTAAAATAATGTAATCTCACTTTTCCTATACGCACTCATCCATACCCTTTTCCTTTAGACTCGAATAACGATTCTAAAACGTACTCCATAATTCTACGGGTTTCAAATGTGCCTCTTTTGTGTGAGTTTTATTGGAAGTTAAAACATTTATAGGCCCCCATAATCACAAAACAACGCTGATACCAACGCCCGTGTACTGTAGAGTGTAGACCTACGCAATTAAAACGTGGAATACTTTCCCATTATTTTTTCCATTTTATTAACCAGATTATACAGCACCTACGTGCCTCATCACTCATCACATAGTTTTCATGCTGACGATTTAGGTACAACTGTAAATTTTTGATGTAGATCGTATTGATCCCCGTTTTCGCAGTATGAATCGTAATCTCCAGCATACTGTCTCCTATTGTGAACAGCATTTTCTCTTGTCACCCGGTTGAAGTCACGAACAACGATAATGGGTGGTTCAAGAGTTCTCTCTCCTCCACTAGTGTTGACTATTTTCTCGATCGTGCGAAAAATCTCGGTATCTATTTTGATGACAGGGTTTCGTAGTAGATAAGGTCAATGAACTCGATAGAAAGATATATCGCTTCACTGCACTTACTTCCAAGATTACAAAACACGATAAAAATTACATTAATAGGAGATAAGTTTAATTATTTTGTACTCCATTTTTGGTAAAAATACACAAAAAACGATATTATAAACTTTTAAACCGGAATTGAAAATGCTAATTCTCCTTTTACAAATACATTCATGTGACCCCTGTAAAACCTCGAATAGGTATTTCACACATTTACCTATTTATTTCGATGATCCCCCCTATGCAGTATCTATTCAATTACTCATTTTTACCAATCATTTCAGTTACATTTCGTTTGCCCCGATCTGGGTTTGTTTTCGAAACTAAATGAGCATTCGCACCTTTAAATAACTTGTACCAATGTACCAGCACCTAGAAATTTTGCACAAATTTATTTATTTACTAGTTTTATTTTCGACATACATATTTGAAAGAATTATTTTCGACATTAGAAGACTGTCCAACGCGAATCTGCGATATTAACGGAAAATTGACTGATGTACGTAAGTTGAAATGAGTGTGTGTATGTAGGTATATAATTAGTAATTACGTCGACGTTTATAATTATAACAATACACTTATAAATATTCGTATACCTATATTGAATTGTTCCCATTGGGTTATTGGGTACAAGTAGTACTCGCCCACTTACTTACATGGCCACAACACAATCCCTATGTAAGTCAGGAGATGGAGCAACAAGTTAAATTGTTGCTTCACTTCTACCAGTGGTGAGTGCCTGTAGCTGTAGCTGGATAGTGGAGGATGTAAGTAAGTACCAAACTAAGCAGTGTACTGTACATCATCATCTTGTGTTCAGGGAATTATAATCCTATCTATTCTCGACAAAACTATACCTATACCTACATACAATTATACCTACATTACTCAGGTACAAAGATGACTATGGATTACTCGGCCAATTTACACTACAATTATGCAATTTATTATTTTTAATTACTAATACTAGACACTCCTCCACTCTATAATAGTATTCCTCTTGGGGACGCAGAGAAGCATAAATGTTCGCCAGCCTGCATTGGATGCACTTATTTAGTAACTCCAAAATATATACTATATAAAAAAATAATAATTTTAATTTATTTGCATTTTTTAAATTTTCTATCTGTCCCATCACTCTCGTGAGGTAAGCAGAGAGTACAGAACGCCACCCATACTTGCATATATACATAAATATGAGCTTTTATTGTAATTATAATAAAAGTGATGTACATTGTACAATATATGACCATGATAAATAAATACTTTTGGACGACCATGCTTCCACTGCCCTCTATTTCAGATTTAGTATTCTACCTTTAGACATTGTCTCCACATGCCCAATCCATCTCAATTGGTTCCTAGCCGGGCTGTAGCCAGGAATTCATTTTGGGGAGTTCGAGCTCTGGACCAGAGACAATACGTAATAATATATAATGGGCATCACCAGCTTCCAAACCAAGAGGTACAACTAAAATTTTGATATGGCCAAAAAGAATAAAAATCAAAAATCAGTAAAAAAAGTAAGTAGTAAATAAAAAATAAATCGTTTATAAGTCCATTACATTTTTCATGAACAAACCCTCATTTTAATTAGATTAGCACCGGATGAATTTCTTTTTAATAAAGCAACTGTGATTTAATAGATTTTCACACTAATTATTTATTGAATACATTATGGAAAAACAATCTGGTGATAATGTGATTCATTTCTCCTATGTATAAAACGGTGGATTGGCTGTGGAATTTCGGGAGGGGAGGGGTTTGAGCCCCAACCCTAAGCCCCCCTGCCTACGGCCATAGTTCACAGTCATCTTACTTCCTCTCATCTCTGTAATTAGCTCCACACATTGTTCTCAATGACGTCATCTCTCATTCCACTAGAGTCCTTTTTTGATCACACACATGACTCATTTCCATACATGAGCGTGGGTGTCAGAATGGTGTTGAACTGTCTCAAGCAACACTATGAATAATATACTTTCCCAATATTGAGAGTTTGTTTTAATTTTCATGCAATTACATAAATTTAGACTAGAATTAGCTAAATTTGAACAGTAAGTACATATGTGCTTTCATGAGGTCTCTTATTATTTGTGCCTATTGTTATAATTTCTTATATGTATGCATTATAACCTCCTGGGCCACGTTCTGTATCTGTTAAAATTCACCCAGTGATTCGCTCAATTGTTTATGGTGCCATTGTTCTCCGTTCTATCATCGGTGCGAGTCTACTCGTTGTGCGAGTCACCCGCTTGTGCGATTCAACCTGTTCTATGTGCACAGTTGACACGCTCGGTTGTTGCGAATAACACCCAACTATTTTGTTGGGTGTCATTCGCTCGCCATAGATAATAGAGTGGTCCGCACGTGCTGTCCACTCACACACCTAACATATGTCTATCCCTTTCTACCAAAGAAGAGTACTGCGATATCGCTATCTAGATGTATATTTATCAACTCACTCTTATTAGTATTCTCATATCTTTCACAATCCAATTGGAACAACCGATGTAGTTAAAACATCTACATGTATTGTGACCATTTATCAACAGGTTGAAAATAATTTAAAGAACATCCTACCACACTCCCTATTAATATTAGTTTTAAGGCAGGGGTTGAAATACTGATAATGACAGATGATATGAGACGCATCCACGAAATCTGGGTCAAGAAACCAATTCATTCTCAAGCACAAACAAATTAAATGAAGGTAATTTTAAAGCACCTATGATGGATTCCACTAATATGAAGGAGACAAGAAGCACTTCTGTGTAGATATTGGGCTGTATAATGGTTCTTAATTCCCTGTTTGCAGGACTTGTTATTTCATTAAACATCTCACCTACAAGGTAAGGTAACCCTTACAATAGAGTTGGAAAGTGTTAAAGGAATTCCAAAAATATTAAACTGTTGTTAGAACTAGAAGTTAACCACTGATGACAATCCTGGCACCTTATAATTAGTTTCCATTAACAGCAGAACACAAAACATAATAAAAGGAGTTGATAGGAATGGTTACTAAAGCTCAACCATGTAGACCAGATTCTCAAGGGCGGACCAGTGTAAAAGGAATCGTAGAGTGTGTATGAAAAATTGTATGAATGTGACGGAAGCACAGTGTGTGTAAGGATAGGAAAGTCTGGCGATCTGTTCTCTCTGCCTACCCCTCAAGGGATGTGGCGTGAGGGGATAGAATAGAACTAAATCATATTATGGTAATAGCAACAGGTCTACATATATAATCTATGTATCTACTAGACAATACCCAAGTGAATAATTATTTTCCTATGAGTAATCAACAAAATTAAAATATATAAACAATGTACTGGTACTGCCCCTCTATATATCTGCAACCAAGGGTTTTCTTCATTTGAGAATTGCTCTCATTGAGTGACATTTACCATTATATTCGGTAGAGGTAAATATTAAGGCCCAACCCCAAATAAATAAATAATCACTAAAAGATATTTTATTTTGTAAAGGTCTATATTAATTAATAAGATGCTGATATTCCTACTGCTGTGACACACTGACATGACATAATGATTGAATCAACTCTAATTGCAGGTGTATATTGTGTTACAGCAAGTGTGCAGGTACCCTAGGTATAACATCAATCATGCCTTAAATGTAATCTATCCACTATTTTTCTTCAGATAAATCCTTTTCATTAAAATATTAAAGATGACAATGTGAATTTGTGATTTAGGTAATGGAAGTGTAGATGGGCCACTCAGCATGTTAATTACTATTGTTTCATATTTTCGATGAAAGCCTTTGTTCCAAGGATAAAGTTAATGTAATGGCAGAAAAAAGATTTATAAAAACATGAGACTGTCAGCCCACAATGAGGGTGGGGCGTGAAACGAATACAATCATTCTAATGTCAATATTATACCTAACGAACGACCAGTAAATGAGTGTCGAATCATTTGACTTTTCAGACAGGAGCAACTTAACCTTTTGAGCAACACTCTGAAAGACATTAATTTATATAAGCAGAAAGGTCTCTACCGAATTTTGTACATGTTATAAGAGGGCGACAGAGTGAATATGACAAACGAAATGTCATTCAACAGCAGATAGTTTCACTGAAGGGTGCAAGAATCAAAGTGACATTTCTCAAAGGCGAGGATTATTAACTTACCGCTCGTAGCGCATCTAGTCTGTCCTTAGTCATTATTTACCAGTTATATTCACACTCCACGGAAACGTTTTCCTTTATAAAACAATCCCATTCACTAATAATTACATCGAACACTAAAAACTAAGTACACGACCACTACTCGAGCAAAAATCGATAGGCTTCTTCAACTTTGACTACTCTGCAGTGATGCAGATGGCGCTGCGCATGCTCGACTCAAGTTGTGACTGCCCAACTCGCTTTTTGTCTCCTGCTCGCCGCTCGAAGACCGCGATAGCTAACCCCTGCTTTCGTGTGACGTCACAAAATTGTGAGAGTCCCGTCGGTAAAGTCAAAATCTTTTCATTGGATGACATTTTTAAATTATTATTTTCTAAGGTCTTTTTAAAATTAAATTAGTAATTATAATTTATTAAAAATTTGTTATCAATATCCGTGTGCGATATTTTGTTCCTTATTGTAGGCATATTTTACTTGGATTCATCGAGGTAGTATTTAGTATTATAAATTATAATGAATACAGTTGTTGACTAGTTACTAGTAAAGCACTTCCGTTTCCCTCAACCGTCTTGCTAAGAGAAACGCCATTGTGAACCGTAACGACTATTGGGAGCTCTGTGTAATATCGACTATTTTCGCTCCAATCTGTAGTCTTTACGCGGTTTTGTTAAGGTAATTTTGAAAATGGACTGTTTTCTTTAAATCATCTTCTTTATTTTTACTTTTTGATGCGTATTATCTGTGCAATTCGTTTTATTCTGCAGCTTGTCCGTACGAAATTCCTATGAGACGCATTAATTGCGCCATTTCAATATATTTTCAATTACTGTCATTTTGCCGCTTCAACAGTATAAACTTTGTTTTGTTGTTCACAAGAAACTACTTCGAGTGATACCGAGTGTAATGTTACAGTAAATTGGTGTAATTGTGCAACTTTAACTGTGTCCTTGGAATTAACCCTGGTACATATACTTTCAGAGTTCAGAGGACAAAACATTCACAATGGCAGAGCCTGATATGCCTACTTTCAAGTGTGTGCTAGTAGGAGACGGAGGTACTGGCAAGACGACTTTCGTTAAGCGGCATCTAACTGGAGAATTTGAGAAGAAGTATGTAGCCACTCTGGGAGTAGAGGTCCACCCCCTTGTGTTCCACACCAACAGGGGGCCCATCAGATTCAACGTATGGGACACAGCGGGCCAAGAGAAATTTGGCGGCTTAAGAGATGGTTACTACATTCAGGGACATTGTGCCATACTGATGTTTGATGTTACTTCGAGAGTTACATACAAGAACGTGCCTAACTGGCACAGAGATCTTGTCAGAGTGTGCGAGAACATTCCTATTGTATTATGTGGTAACAAAGTAGACATTAAGGACAGAAAAGTCAAGGCGAAAGCAATTGTTTTTCATCGAAAGAAAAATTTACAGGTGAGAATTATTCAAATAATTTGTTACGAACTTAGCAGTTTCATTTGTGTGCTTTAAGCTTTAGCTGATGTCCAACCTTATCAATGATTTGAGCATCGTGGTGTCTTCTGAGAAACATATTTCTAATTAGGTATAAAAGATTTAAATTAATAGATTTTATTTAAATACCTATTAATAAATGACGACTTTCCCTGAAAGGAAATACTTAAGTGGCAAAAGTTTAAATAAAGTGTGAACATAATTTTGTAATAAAAATTCATTACGAGGACTGAAAAATAGCACACAAATTAATACGATACACATTTGATCCCCTCTAGCTGAAACCAGTTTTATAAGCATAACCTAAGGTAAAAAATATTGTGATCGCTTCATTATTGACTAAATGATTAAAATTAGTAAACATCATAATAAAAAAAAATCTCAACCACTGAACTAATTAATCTAATTGCTAAGATTATTTCTTTTTCTTCTTGATTACATTTGATTATAGCAGGTAGAATGCGAGACACGGTTTGAACAAACATACAGGTGATTTTTTCTCGTGTTTTAATTGGCCTGGAAATACTGCGCAAGTTTTCCGTACATTCAGGACCTGAACTTATGAGGCGGCAGGAGTGTAGGTAGATCATGAAGGCCAAGAACTCTTTCTATTGTTATTTGTAGTTCACGCTGTAATCATTCTAGACTTATTATTCTATTTAAGGTCCTCCACTCGTTTGCGAGTGATCTTATCATTCTAGACTTGATATTTCATTATAATAGTACATGCTTTTGTCACTGTTCAGACGTCGATAAGATACTAGAGCAGACAAAAAGGCGACTATTAGAGGCATTAAGAAAGTCACATTAATACCAGTGGCGTCTCCTGGATTCTGAATCAGGGAGTGCGACCATTATGGTAGTACTAAGTAAGTGACCAGTAGGTACTAAGTAAGTACATAGTAATTCTACCCATCGCAATTATGGTAATAATATATATTAGTATGTTGCCGTAAATAGATAAATAAATCCACAGTGTCCACAATCGGGACCGGGGCAGAGCTAAAAATGCATATGTAATTATTTTGCATAATCTCATTATCATACGATTTGTACGCTCGCCATCTTTCGAAAAAATAGTGTAATTAAAATTCGGTAGTATCATTGTACAAACTTATGGTTTGTGCAGTCACTACGCATAATACTATAGCGTGAGTGCGACGCACTCATGTCCCGATACAAGCGGTATGGAGATAGGTATTTAGCACGGAATACCAATGTTTTGTCGATATGTATGAGAATTATTGAATTCTGGGGGCGCGCAGACAAATATCGCACCAAGTACAAATTGATGCACTAGAGTTTGCCTATTTAAGGAGTCGAGCATTTTGGTTAGGGAATTACTATCATTTCTTAACATTATTATCGGATTATTTTAGTTATTATTTTACTATTTTGAGCCGAATTATTTGGAGGCGCGCTGTATCCTGCGCACTGTTGGAGGCTACGCTCCTGATTAATACTGCCTTGACGTCTGTGAGATGCCACCAGTGCACCTCCAGAAAATATATTTCAGTGGGGATGAGTTTTTTCATCTTAAATTACAATTTGAATGACAGAATTGTGTTAGGATACTTACAGTGTGCCATTCTATCGTGTTTTGGGAATTCTTGATTTAGCAATTAAGGCTATAACATACCACTGACAGTGAGTGTATGAAGATATCCCCTTAGTAACCTGGAATAGTTCCATGTAATTTTTGAATGCACCTATCATTCACTGTGGGTACCAATGTCATGACAAAAGAGAAGACCTAGCACTGCACCTTAGGATCCCTGCATATACTTCTTTCTTCTACTATACCTGTCATCCATTTGTTTCCTCGAATATATTACTCGTTCCACCATTACTATACGGATATATGTACTAACATTAGTGTAATTTATCTTTCAGTATTACGACATATCCGCCAAGTCTAATTATAACTTTGAGAAGCCATTTTTATGGTTAGCCAGAAAACTGATTGGTGATCCTAACTTGGAGTTTGTTGCCACCCCTGCTCTTGTTCCTCCAGAAGTCCAGATGGACCCACAATGGCAGAGTCAACTGGAAAAGGATCTCAAAGAAGCTCAAGAGACTGCTCTGCCAGAAGAAGACGACGATCTTTAAATTCTATTCCCCATGCTTTAATTATTATTATTGTTTCTTTCTCTTGGTTTCTTATTTTTGTATTCTGTTTTATTCAATCTCAAATTATCTTAAAACACATAACATCCTATGAGGTGTGTATGTCTAATGGTATTAATATTATATTATTACATTGTATTGTATTCTACTTTCCTTGTGTTATTTTAATGTTCACTTGATTTATTAATGATTTGCTTGTTCTGTTCTGTTCCATTGCCATGTTTTACTATTGATTCTTCCTGCATTTTTAGGTTAAAAATAGACAATATGTTTGATGTAATTTGTATTGAGAAATATAATATAATACCAAACGTATGTTCGTCTTTCTACAAGCCTAATGGTTTCACTTGCAGGGAAGTTACCAAATTACAGTACAGTCTCACTAATCCGGCACTATTAAAAACCAAAGGTGCTGGATTATTGGAAAGTTCGGATTGTATAGGGAAATTCTAGATAAATAAAATAAAGCCTCAGAAATGTATATTGGAATAAGCAGATATGCGTTTACTATCTGCACGATTCGATGTGTGAATCATCCTAACAAGTTTACCAAAAATTATGTACCCAATAATTGATGAGTGGGGAGCCTGGTTACTAGATGAGTATGTACTGAAGTGCCGGATTAGGGAGACTACTGTTCTCTTATTCTGAAACTCGATGTAGAAATATGAAGAATTGGAAGAACTTTGTCAGTAACGTACGTGTACTGAGAGCAAATGATACTTGAGGAATAAGAAAATGGAAAGTAGTTTTAAGGCTACAGTTTTATTGTGTATTAATTATACATCCTTGTCTAGGTAGAACATACACAAAGAGAAAGCTATACATAGATCATGTCGACACATCCTGGAACAGAATGCTTCAATATATAGTAGTAATTAAAAGTTAAATACCAACTAATTAATTGCATATTAAAGTGTAACATTGGGTTTGTTAGTCTATTTGCCTGCAGCTGCAGCTTCTTTCTTTTCTCTTTTCCTCTTGCCGTCCAACAGACTCGCTCTTTCGTTATCTCCAAGCTTGGGTAGAACTTTAGTGATGACTCCAGTTCCAAGTGTGATAAGACCATTTCTTAATGTGAATCTCTGACCATGTTCAAGGACCATGGGTTTTAATAATTTTAATGATAATCTAAAAAAATAAAACAGCAATTATTATGGCTACGAAATTATTAATATCTTATGAATATTCAACTCGTTGCAAGATGGTTGCTTAGAGACGACACTAGATCATCGTTTCTGTTGAAAATAAATAAATCCTAAATGGGTCGCAACCACATGTAAATATTTTGATAGCAATATTGTAAGTCTTACTTAGAATCTTCACCAGGCATAATCATATCTTTGTCTGTGAACTGAACTATTGCTGGGCAATCCCAAGTCTTGGAGAACATCTGTAACTGGATGAAGGATGTGAATGGTTTCTCACGTCCACCTTCTTCCTTGTTGAGTACATACACTTGTGCCTCGACATTATCTTCAGCTTTGACAGTTCCAGGTTTAGCCATCACCATTCCTCTTTTAATATCCTCTCTCTTGATCCCTCTGACCAGCGCTCCCAATTGGTCTCCTGCCTGGGCTTCTTCTAATATTTGATGAAACATTTCCACGCCAGTCACTGTTGACTTGAGACATTTATTATAACCGACAAATTCACATTCCTGACCTTTCTTCAACACTCCTGTAATCATAATACAACACATACAACTTTTTCTTACCATTACTGGTGTTGAGCAAACAAAAAAGGACTTTATGTGAGACTTATAATTATTGGCATGTAACAAGATCACCTCTTCATGGTGAAATGATTGTATCTCTATTAAAATACGGTATCCCTTTCAGACCAAAGAGAGAACGTTCAATAACTACTGTATAAGCATATGCAATACCATACTTGAGACCTCCTAACTGAACATCTGTGGTTTTACAATAAGTACGTAATTACAGTAATGTAACTTGATGCTTTACAATGGCTTCATACCTCTCTCCAATCTTCCTGTGACAACAGTCCCTCTTCCTGGGATGGAATAAATACTTTCAACAGGCAGTAAGAAGGGCTTGTCCAGCTCTCTGGGAGGTGTTGGAATGTAACTGTCTACCTGCTCTAGTAGTTTTAGGACAGCATCTTTACCAATTTCTGGATTCTTGCCCTCCAGTGCATTCAATGCAGAACCTGAATTATTCACACAAAATACACATTATGATATACACACGCATAAGAAATGATAAAGTTAGATATACATTATGATATTTGCTCACCCTTCACAATGGGTATATTATCTCCATCATATCCCATTTCTGTTAGCAATTCCCTGATTTCCATCTCCACTAACTCTACCATCTCTTGGTCGGCAGCGTCTACTTTGTTAATAAATACACATATATGTCCAATTCCAATCTGTTTAGCCAACAGAAGATGTTCTCTTGTCTGTGGCATAGCTCCATCTGTAGCAGCCACTACTAGAATAGCACCATCCATCTGTGATGTCCCTGTGATCATATTCTACAAACAAACACAATACACTCTCCATCTTTACAATTTGGACATAGAGGTGAATAATTATATTATCTCAAATAAAAACTCTACTCACTTTAATATAATCAGCATGTCCTGGACAATCAGTGTGACCGTAATGTCTATTCTCTGTTTGGTATTCCACATGGGCTACATTAATTGTAATGCCTCTTGCTTTTTCCTCAGGAGCATTATCTATCTCTGCATATTCCTTAGCTTTTGCCATATCCATATCGGCTAATACTGAAACACACATACATAATATCTACTTAACCTTCCTGTTAATCACAACCAATGCACTACAAAGAGTTAGTCAAATAATAAACCTTTGGTAATAGCTGCTGTAAGTGTCGTCTTTCCATGATCAACATGTCCTATTGTCCCGACATTACAGTGTGGCTTTGTCCTTTCAAATACCTTTTTCTCTGCGTAGCCTCTTGCCAAAGCCCCGGACAAGGGAGCTAATAACTTTATGTTTGATCCACATATTTGGGATGTATAGAAGATTGGGTTTTGATTAAGGGACAGGCGGAGTGCTGAAATTTAAACCATTTTTAATCTTAATAATCTCAACTCAGTACTAAGAAGCTAATCTTTTATACTGGTAGGTCCTTCAGTTATGTGGAATCTTATATGAGGCCAGATGCAATAGTATTATCATACAGACCCGGCTCATCTGACATTTGACGATGATGACGTCACCAAGATGGGAGAAAATGTATGGGAAAAAATATTACATAGCCCAAGTGTTTGTCACCGATACAAGGTGACGTCGCCAATAAGGGTGGTGATGTTATTTGTAAGTCCAGGCTTGTATACTATTGACGGCTTCATCTTATACTATACCATAATAACGCAGAGTCGTACAACACCTTTTGATACAATAATGCATACAGAGACCCCTACTAGACACAAAATAGTTATGCACTGAAAATGCGGCACAGAACCTCATAAATACAAGATGTCAATTCACATGGTGGATGGACAACCAGACTAATAGAGTGTAGTCTATGGGAAAATAGAAGGTGTCCGAAGGCATGCAAAAGGCAAGCGACAGGAAGGAGTGGAAACTCTTATAGACCTATATCCAGCAGTGGAGAGTACAAGGCTGATGAAGAAGAAGACCCCATCTTACTGCGATGGCACATGCAAGAACCCTGAACGTGAAGCAATCAATAAAAATTTCTTCTCCACCCAGCTCAAAAAGACGGCGACTCGCTAAACGGACAAGTTTATTACCCCAACGTCAATTAAGGTTACATAAAACAAATTTGTGAGAATGCAATCAGAGTCTTAGCGCAGTTTAATCTGTAATGAACATTTGTAACGACGTAACCTAAAATTCCGAGATTGGTGCTTGCCAAGCCGGAATATTAGGGGGTGTAATGATACTTACCGGGACTTACGAGACTTTTGAATGATAATATTGTTGTCATTTTGTGGATTTATGTATATTAGGGCCGAGATTTGTTTTTTTAATAATATAACTTCAGAAAAGGACAAAATTAAATCACCAAGCTAGAATCACGACAGGCCACCATCACAGACGAAAACGACACCGGACAGACATGGAACATCAATAGGCGCACGAACAAAATCAATGACGGCCGATTAGATTAGGTTTTTATTTTAAAAGCGATTTAAAGGTTTTTCTTAAGACCAGACGAAAAGAGCTTATTGGCCATTAAAATGAAAAAGAATCTAACTGGCACGTCAGCTTGAAAGTTAAAAAAAAGTTTTGACCTATGTCTGCTGGGTGGCGTACGGATTACGGACAGCATAGACAATTGATACGGTGTGACCATTTTCTAATCTATACAAATATACCGACTCTATGATTTATACCAGAAAAAATACTGCTTCAAATATGGCAACATTTGTGACAGTAGAACCGCCACAGGACGACAACTTAAGGAAAATTACGTATATTCAAATTATTTGGCGGCATTTACAGGTTTAGAATATTTAGTTTTATAAGGCAGTATAGCCCATACATAAATAATGAGTAATATTGTATAGTCGTGAAAATATATCAAAATATAGGAGCTGGATGCAATAAGGAACTAGGAGTATTTTCTATATTTCGGTATAAATTGTAAGGTTCAGAACTTATGTAATTTCATAATAACGAATATAACGCCATGCCGTGACATCGGTGCTAATTTAAGAGAATTGCCATACAAGTTTGAAAACAGGAAATCGAAAGAAATGTATTGTTCACTATGCAACCTGTACCTATGGTAAATATGTATGGAAATTTGCAGTGATCCCTTGAAGTTATTGTATCATATCTTTATGAAACTAATGTTTTATTATTATGTTTTGTACATCATTTTAAAGAGCATAAATCAGAAAAGTTTTTTTCCAAATTTCTGAATCTTAAGGCAATTTTCTTCTTAAGGAAAAGCTCATCTAAAGTCGTGACTCGTTTTTAAAATAACTATTTATCGAAACTTTAATCCGATAATTTTTATCATTATGACTAATGAGTTTAATAGACCAAACACATATTAAAGAAACAAAAAATAATTACAGAACTGAGTAGGTACCTATACTTACGAAACTATTGGGGTAATTTGGGGTTTTTCAATAAAAAGTTAAAATCTCGAATAACTCGAGATCCACGCGACTTTGGACTAAGCTAAGTTTGGCTCAAAAGATCCCAAATGACCTCTACTATCTCCCCTGAAGATATATACATCCATCTATCAAACACCCTGTATACTTGATAACCACATTTTATTGTGTGTAATTTTAAACCCACAGCATTTACTTGATACCTACTACCACATTGTTAGAATATAGTATGATGGTCTAAGTAGTACATAGCAATAATATTAAAATAAGAGTAGAAGGGAATTTCGAATAAACGATAATTAATTTAGTGTATAGGTACTATTTCCATCATTACAGCAGTACAGGAATAGCCAATCCAAATCGTCTGGTGAGTTTAGGTGGGCTTCACATGCAAAAAAAAACAAGAGGAAAAATTTGATATAATTTTCACATGAAATAAAAACCAATCCAACAAATGCCGCATGAACCTATATTTCCAATTAAATCCAGGACTGACTTCATATAATGTGTCGCTACTCCAGGTTAGTTTAGAAAACTACAAGTGTTACCTTTACTATTATTCACATGATATTTTCTAAGAAATGAAAGACGATACCATGTAATAATCATGTTACCACAAAGTTGTTTCTATATAACTTTTGTTTTTGGAATCACCATGTATGAGTGCTATAGTATCGTAGATTATAACAGGATGACTGAGGTTTGATAAGACAGATAATCTTACCATTTCCTGTAATATCTAAATTAATTACTAAAGTTCTTACGGTGACTGTTTTCCATTAATTTTCTATATTTCTATCTTATTGTTCAAGAGATAACTTTTAAATAATCTCAGAACCACAAAGCAAACAACAAATCTAAAATATATTGTGGTCTCAACAAATATCTCTAGTGGTTTTATAATGTATTCCTGTATTGTTATTGTAGTTAAAATAATTATTATATTGTCAATAGTTCCGATTAGTTCCAAATGAGAAGATAAGAGTGTAGGAAGTGTAATCAATGCAATTCCTTATTATTAATCAGAGCACATTTAATCTAATTATTAAAAATACATATTATTTATTATTCAGAGACAAGTGAAGTGTTGAAAACAAGAGTTTATTATTTATGTTTTCTAATATTTACAATGAATATGGGAAGTTCAACGCATATCATGATAATAATTTTAATATTATACAATCTGCACTGTGCATATTGCGAGGAAAATGTTTTAGAATTTAGATATCACAATTATTCCTCAATGTCATCATTTCTGGAGCGGTATTCACGCGCCAATTGTGGAATAACACAGCTGTATACAATTGGACAATCAGTACAGAGTGAGAAATTATATTATTGCAAAATCTATTTTTTTTTGTTTATTTCATAGGACTATGCGAAAGTCACATATTTTAGTGAGTAATAAGGGTGTGTTACATACTGGTGCAGCGTATTCGGCAGCCGAAAAACACAGTGCTAAGGCTGATGTTCACAAAACATGGGGTTGAGATGTTGTTCCTGGACCATACCCTTCATTCCACCTCTTTGCAATGTTCTTTTAAAGTTAAAGAGCGGTCCAGGTGGATACCCAAGTATCTACGTGAGTCCGGTTTCTGACCCTGCCGCCATACTCTAAGTTTTCTTCACACGTCTCTATTTCGGAGATGGAAGGCACGGACCTGAGATGATTTGTGTTGTAGTAGATTGTCACATCCTGGAGAGAGGCTGATGGTTTCCCTTCCACTTTGTCAATAAAATTATTTGAATTTCCGAGATATCACACATCATTCTATGTCCTATATCAATATTTTATTTATCTGACTTTTATACAAACAGTAATATTTTTTACTCTAGTATTTTTATTTTATAATATTTTGTTATGTGTTTTCTGTTACTATTGACTGATCAACTAACTGCGTTCACTTGTAACTGGGTATTGCTTTGACTCGACTTCATTATAGTATGCAATGTCCATTGCACTTGATTTGTATGTGACGTCTCTGTGTGTATCTTTGAATAAATAAATAAATTGTTTCCATCAAGATTACATTTCATGTTGACAACCAATCACATTTTACAGTAATATATTGTTTAAAAAATGCCTGTATTAGAGAACAATTAGTAGGCTGTAGTAATGTATGAGTCGTATAACTAGTTCTGTTTGATTTGTCATTCTAGAAAGGGAGCTGTGGGTGATGAGGATCACAGGAGTGAGAGAAGATGCCCCCCTTGTACCAAATATAAAGTTATTGGCTAATATTCATGGGAACGAAGCAGCTGGAAGAGAAATACTTTTACATTTTATTCCTGTAAGTCTAATGATATAACTAACAATAACAGACTCAAGCAATCACCCTACATATTGTAGTACAGACAATGAACTTGTAATCATTTCAGTATGTAGTGAATGCTTACAAACAGGGAGATGAGAAGATTACTCATATATTAAATAATAATGTATTACACATTCTGCCTTCATTAAATCCCGACGGCTTTGAAAAGTCCAGAGAGGGGAGGTGTTCGGGAATCGGAAGAGAAAATAGCAGAGATGTGGACTTAAACAGGTACCCAATATGTGAAATGAAATTATAATAAGGTGCGTTGGGGTAAGTCCGAATGGTTTTTTGGTGAGATGGCACATGGTAATTTGTATCATTCATCACATGCAGTCCACCAGGTTTAGCACATATTTTTTTAAATATTGGTAAACATAAGGCTTCATTCTTCGTTCCACTATATTTTTTATCATCAGAATCGTAATCGTTAATTAATAAAAACCAGTTATATTTATGATTTAAATAAAACATCACATGGGGTAAGAACGGAAAATACTGGGGTAAGACCGGAGTTCATGCTAAAATCACTATTAGACACTTTAGACCACTGAGATTTTGGGACAATAATGGTATGTTGTCCTAATGACTAAATACATTAATTATTTCTTAATAGGAAACTATTTACTCCCAAATTTAAGAAATATATGATTTATGAATTCCGGTCTTACCCCAAACGGCCTTGAACTACCTTGACATTCCCAAACTGTTTGCAATAATATTTTATTCACATGAGTAAAAAAAAAGGAAAACTATGTCATTGAAATCGAAGCTTTAGGTATTTTAATATTTACTATTCTAACAACATTAGCTACGACATATAGGTGTCCTTTAATAGGTGTACTTATATAATAATTTTCGTCATTGACCATTTTTTCCTATCTCTTACCATGTTCCTAAAAAATGCGGAAAACCGCGAATCGGGACCTTTTCGGGGGGCGGGGGTGGGGGGGTTGCAGCAAGATTTTGATAGGCAACCCTAGTGCGATGTATTACCCTATTGGTAAGCTATCATTTATACCACATTGCGATCAAAAAACAGATACGTCATAACTTAAGCAGCGGGCTCTCGGACTACAATGCATGTATTTACAGAGCAGAGCATAACAATTTTCGAAGAAATAAACGTTTGTTAATATTAGTTTGAAAATAGTATTTCAAAAGTAGGAAGTTATCTCAACAGATGGTCACATTTTAACAATAATAGCGGTTTTATATTTTGATGTAGAAAAGATAGCAATAGTTTGGAAAGCTATGGAATTTAGTATGGAGTTCCAAAATGGGGAAAGAACGGATAATTTGAATTCCGATCTTTCCCCTTACATTTCTGACGGGGAAAGATCGAAAAAACACGTACAGCTAAAACTACGACAGCTAACGGGTTGTCATTCTACATACGTTGACCTTACAGCTATAAAATGCATGAATATCAATAATATAAACACATAACTTACCTGGGAACGATAATATAGCCGACCGGGAAAGACCGGAAATCTCGAATTTTCGCGGAAAAATTAGACATTTACAAAATCACTCACTACACATCCTCTCACCTCAAGAGACAAATCGGACTGAGCTGAGGTGGGGCGTAACAGAATAAAGTTTCAAATGCAAATGGTCAGTATAAACAATGTTGCCAGAGTTCATCACAGATTCAATTTTTCGGTCTTTCCCCATTTCCGATCTTACCCTTACGCACCTTAATCAAAAGTGTAAGTAAATTAAACTTTTATGATCTAATAATATAAAATTTATTTTGAATCATTTCAGAAGTTTTCCTGATTTCTTCAGAACAAATCCGATTCACAGACAACCTGAAACAGAAGCTGTGATAAAATGGATGAACCAAACTAAGTTTATTTTGTCAGCGAGTTTACATGGTGGTGCCATGGTAGCTAATTATCCTTTTGAGAGCACTAAAGAAGATTGTGAGTACCACAATGGATTCATATAAGGTTAAGATACCAATATATAAACAGAACTATTATAATTGTATAAATTCACTTATTATAATTTTAGTATTCATTGAAGCATCAGACAATAAGTCACCAGATGATGACGTGTTTCAAAATTTAGCTTTGCTTTATTCAAATATTCATCCTACTATGCACTTTGGAAGGCCGTGTCCCGACAGTTTGGACAAAAGAACTTTTAAAAATGGCATCACTAATGGTGCAGCATGGTACTCGTTGATTGGAGGAATGCAGGATTATAATTATGCCTTTCATGGCTGCATGGAACTCACGTTAGAAGTCTCTTGTTGCAAATATCCACCAGCTCGGGATTTATTAACAATTTGGAGACAAAATAAAGAGGTACATATAAATAAATTCATTTCCTAACAATATCCTACAATAACTGTAAATTATCATTATGGTGTACTTATATATTTTTAAGGCCTTAACAGAATATTGCTTGCAATCTGGAATGGGTGTGAAGGGCGTAGTGTATGATGTTAGTAACATGAAACCAATAGTTGGAGCTAGCCTCATGGTAGAAGGAAGGAACATGACTTTCTATACTTCACAAAAAGGGGAATTTTACAGGATTCTTATACCAGGAAACTATAAACTTAAGGTAACTATAAAACTGCTATATAATGCACTATTTTAACACACAGATACTAATTACTTTTCTACCAATATTATTTGAAAAAAAATGTGACTACCTAAATGACATATATTTGCATGCATAGTGGTAGATAGGTGGAATAAATACTATCAACATCTCAAGTTTCCTGCATCCAGTGGAAGACATAAGATTCCCTCTACAGAGTTGTCTACCTTGAGCATACAACATTTAGTCTCCTCTTACAACACTCTCTGAGGTCCACCAACACTTCTTCTGCCTATTTTGAATTCCCACTGCCAGCCCAGTTCCATTTCTAATTGGCAACTCTATGGATTACATTTAGACCGGTGGAGAAACATTAAAAAAGGGGGTATAGCGTAGATAATTGTCGGAAAGCTGGAAACTATTTTAATCTCTTCATTAACAAGCAAAGAAGGTTTCTTGAAGTTTGCACCAATTTTACGCTTGTGCTAAGTACAGGGTGTCCCAAAAACAAAAAAAAATGAACTTTTTTCAGTTTTTCATTAATAACTTCTAAAGGAAGCATTCTAGACAATTTGTGTTTTCCCGTGAATTAAAGTAGATAAAATTATGCGTCGTTTGAGCATAAATACTACTCTCTACTTTGAAAAATAACTGAGTAACAGCGATTTAAAATTGTAATGTTTTTCTCAACAAATGACAATTTTCTTATTTTTCTTGAATCGTTGTTGAATATCTTCTAATCCAAGCTACTTACAGCAAATTTTAGTAAATATCATTCAATGGCCGGTTAATTCTCTAGAAACTGGCATTAAAATTTTACCTCTATATTAAATTGTTTAGGATGTAGAGGTATTTAAAGAGAGACGAGTGATAGAGAGAAATTTATTAAATGATAGACTTCAGTATGTAAAAGATAAGAAAGACTTAATTTTGCGTCTCTCTCTTATTAACGTACATTTTTTTTAGTTAAAAACCGAAATTCCGCTATTGGTACGCCACTGCATAACAACTTATATCGAGAAGACTATTTTTTTTACCTTCATCAGTTTTATTAATATAACTCCTGAACGGTTGATGAAAGGGAAAAATATTTTACTCATAATTTATCTAAAACCAATTTACTATAACTTGATTTCAAAATTAACTCTGTAACTTAAATAATAACTGAGTTACAGTGTTTGAAAAAAAGCATTATTAAAAAAATTAAATTGCCTCGGCTATTTTTGTTGAATAACTCCCGAACCGTGATATAGAGGAAAGGTTCAAGAGATTTAAATTTAAGGTAAATAAATTTTCTATAACACAAGCGTAATAAAATAACTTTAAAAGTTATAGTAAGAAAGTTATGGATGATCAAAGTCAATATTTTGTGTAGCCATTCGACGCTTGTTTAGATATATTTCATACTACATGGCGCGCGGTACTTTATTAGGCAGACATATTTCATACTACACCGGTACTTACTAGGCAAATATAATTCATTACACAAAATATTGACTTTGATCATCCATAACTTTCTTACTATAACTTTTTAAGGTAATTTATTACGCTTGTGTTATAGAAAATTTATTTACCTTAAATTTTAATCTCCTGAACCTTTCCTCTATATCACGGTTCGGGAGTTATTCAACAAAAATAGCCGAGGCAATTTAATTTTTTTAGTAATGCTTTTTTTCAAACACTGTAACTCAGTTATTATTTAAGTTACAGAGTTAATTTTGAAATCAAGTTATAGTAAATTGGTTTTAGATAAATTATGAGTAAAATATTTTTTCCCTTTCATCAACCGTTCAGGAGTTATATTAATAAAACTGATGAAGGTAAAAAAAATAGTCTTCTCGATATAAGTTGTTACGCAGTGGCGTACCAATAGCGGAATTTCGGTTTTTAACTAAAAAAAATGTACGTTAATAAGAGAGAGACGCAAAATTAAGTCTTTCTTATCTTTTACATACTGAAGTCTATCATTTAATAAATTTCTCTCTATCACTCGTCTCTCTTTAAATACCTCTACATCCTAAACAATTTAATATAGAGGTAAAATTTTAATGCCAGTTTCTAGAGAATTAACCGGCCATTGAATGATATTTACTAAAATTTGCTGTAAGTAGCTTGGATTAGAAGATATTCAACAACGATTCAAGAAAAATAAGAAAATTGTCATTTGTTGAGAAAAACATTACAATTTTAAATCGCTGTTACTCAGTTATTTTTCAAAGTAGAGAGTAGTATTTATGCTCAAACGACGCATAATTTTATCTACTTTAATTCACGGGAAAACACAAATTGTCTAGAATGCTTCCTTTAGGAGTTATTAATGAAAAACTGAAAAAAGATCAATTTTTTTTGTTTTTGGGACACCCTGTACTTAGCACAAGCGTAAAATTGGTGCAAACTTCAAGAAACCTTCTTTGCTTGTTGATGAAGAGATTAAAACAGTTTCCAGCTTTCCGACAATTATCTACGCTACAAAGCTAAATTTCCTGGGCTAATTGGTGCACTGGTCCTTTTCCCTTATTCATGATCTGCCTCTCAATGAACTATTTACTTTATTGCAGGTGAAGGCTCCAAATTACAAGTCTAGTACAATTCCATTCAGTGTTCAACACCAGGGAGAAATAAAATACATGAGTGAGGTAACAGTCACACTAACACCTGGAAGTGACACGGACGACATTCCCCAGGAGGTGGAAAATCAAACTATGTTTCCTCAAGATGTAACCAGTATGGAAACCGACTCAACGCAAATTTATATGACTCCTAAAATGCTCTTGGGAATGAGATCTAACGTTGGTGACGATGATGAAATAACTGGGAACACATTAGACGAAGTTGAAGTTCAAAGTATAAAAAGTTCATCTGAATCTTGTCACCGTCTTTTGAGTTTGTACTGGAAATTGATAATGGGTGTACTTATATTTCAGATTATACGAATATAGACACACAGACAGGGAACACTATCACATAATGAATACGAGGGACTAAAGAACCATGTGAAAGGGGAGTTCAGAAATGCCTTCAACAAGTGAGAGAAAATATTCAAAACCAACGTCAAGAACCATAATATACTGTAAATTACAATAGTTGTAATGTATCAGACATTAAGATGTCTATTGCTATTTAAATATTGTCACGACAAGAGTCTTTGATACGAAACAATATGTCACGATTGTGTTTGGTCGGATACCAAAGTCATTGTAATTATCCACCAGGTCATTCACTGTAACAATAATATCAAGGAAGGAAAAATGTTGAAATACAGTCGAACTTGGTTAAAGCGAACACAAAGGGACCGCGTATATTTGTTCACTATACCCGTGAAACGCTATAGCCGTGAAGTAGGTATACTATGTAGGTATGTACATCGTTCTTACCTGGTTATATGCCAACATATATGTACTAATACAGACGATTGTGATGATTTCTACATTGTTCAAGCCAATCATTATTACGCCTGAAACGGTTTTGTATGCGGGGGCGTCCGAGGCTAACCTGGACCGACCATGTCGACCAAATCCTTAAAAATTTACGTTTTTTGAATAAGAGAAATCAAAGAATGTGTGTGATACGGAATTAATGTGACGGAAGCAAGGAGTGTGTGAGAGTATAGGGCGGTCTGGTGTTCTGTTCTCTTTGCCTGCCCCGCAAGAAACGCGACGTGAATTAGATTAGATAAATTAGATAGCGGAGGGTGGTAAATCGTTTTTTTTGGACGCATCAACATTTTTCACTCCATGTTCAATGTCATGTAGACTTATTTTTCGGGTGTCAAAGGTACAAATCGATAATTTAAGCTGACCGAGTATCTAAAAACAACTTTATTACTAAAAACATAACGAGAGAGTGGGGTGCAGTAAAAAGATTACAATTACCCAAAACATGAAATTTTTCTATTGGCTGATGCACTATAGGTAGGTACATTGCAACAGCCAATAAATTGCCCAGATATTGTATTCAATCGATGTTTTGAAAACATTGAGAACATACCCCCTTGAACTTTTGAATGCCTAATGTCCATTATTGGATGAAAGAGTTGAAAAAAGATGGAGTTTACTAAAACAATGGGCGGAGTTAAGGGATTAGATTTAAAGAAAACTTTCCTTTTTATCATCACCTCATAAACATTACAAAGTAAACAAATGAGTAAATGACTATGAGGTAGCATTGTCTTCTAATATGGGGTAATTCCCGCATTATAAAAACAATGGTCCCTCCCAAGAAACCATTTCGGTCGCAATTTGGTCGCCGTTCGCACACGTTCGCACACTACTGTGTGCATACTAATCGGAAATTCGGTCGCTGTTCGCACACAGTTCCGAAACCGCAACCAAAAGTGGGGAACATTTGTGACCAAATCTGGTCGCATTCGGTCACATTTTGGTTACAAATGCGACCAAATCCGGTCGCATTCGGACGCATTTGTAACCAAAATGTGACCACTTGAATGGCCCGCCGGTGCTGGCGCGTACGTATTTGCGGTTTCCCGCAAAAATAAATATATATATTTATAATTTTAACATGGATGCGCAACAAAATTCTTAACACCAAAATACTTTACAGCCATGATATAATATTAATGAAAATAAAAACGGACGGGTATAGCTAAATAATATCCGGATTTCATTGCGAAACAAAATTTATCGTGTAATTTAGTGAAGTAGGTGGCTTATTTTTAACGCGCCCTTTTAATTATTAATTTTAAGAACAAATAATAAATTAATGTGATAGTCATATTTATTTATATTAAATTCTAAACAACTTCCAATAAGTCCATTGTTTCGCAGAAACCTTAATTTTGACCTATTACGCTATAATCCAAACAAATTTCATCCTGTAAAACGATTAAACATGCATTTGAATGAACATAATTATCAAAATTTCGTAGGATATGGAGTAGTCGCAAATGTGACCACTTATGACCACTTGTAACCAGTTGTGACCGCTTTGTGACCGAATGTAACCAAAAGCGGTCACAATGCTTTTCATTAGCTAGCCGCCATAGTTCTTGATCTACTATTCTCAAACAGTTTCCGCTCCTCATGTCAGAACGTCTTCAGTCTTTGTATAAAATGCCGTATACGCTCGTCGCAACAAAGTAAAATTCGACAGTTTTGATTTCTGCTGTTCCTAGTGGTTGGGTGAAGGAGGGTCTTTTGTATTGGCCAAAATTTATACGGAAAACTATATTGGAAGATGCCAGGAGAAACGAGGACAGTGTGCCTGAAAGTGGTTGGAAGCGCATAAAATGCCGAATAAAAGTTATATATATTCCAACATATGAAAAAACCATGGATTCTATTCGCTTCAACACTACAAACACGACTGAACAAGAAACAGATTGAGAACTACTTATAGCGTGGACTAATATATTTCGAACAATTTGAACCAAATTTGTTCGGACACATTCACCACACAGTGTGTACACTCTGTGACCAAATCTGGTCGCAAAGCGTACACAATGTGTGCGCTTTGTGACTAAGTTCTGTTCGGACACATTCACCACACAGTGTGTACACTCTGTGACCAAATCTGGTCGCAAAGCGTACACAATGTGTGCGCTTTGTGACTAAGTTCTGTTCGGACACATTCACCACACAGTGTGTACACTCTGCGACCAAATCTGGTCGCAAAGCGTACACAATGTGTGCGCTTTGTGACCGAGTTCTGTTCGGACACATTTACCACACAGTGTGTACACTCTGCGACCAAATCTGGTCGCAAAGCGTACACAATGTGTGCGCTTTGTGACCAAGTTCTGTTCGGACACATTCACCACACAGTGTGTACACTCTGCGACCAAATCTGGTCGCAAAGCATACACTATGTGTGCGCTTTGTGACCGAGTTCTGTTCGCACACATTCACCACACAGTGTGTACACTCTGCGACCAAATCTGGTCGCAAAGCGTACACAATGTGTGTGTTTTGTGACCGGGTTTTTGTGTGCACACAGTGTCGACACGGCAACCACATGTGACCACTTGTGACCGATTTGCAAATTTCGCGACCGAATTTGGTTTCTTGGGGCTAACAGTTTGCGATGTTTAAACTTACGAAACATAATCCTACAATTGATCTAGGATTCATTGTTCTTTTCCGTGCAACAATTTAATGCCGTATTTGAAGACAATGGTAGGTACCTGAACCTGGTCCCTATCTTATGATTTCGACACTTAACATAAACATTACGATAATTTAGTTTTCTGTCCTTCCAATAATCCAAGTAATCGGTATGTAACATACATAGTATACTGAGACAAAAATAACCTAACATTATATGAATTTTTGTGTTTTTTGAATGATAATATTGTTCCGAGAATTAAATTTGTGCGCTATACCCGTGAAGCGTCTTCGTTATAGCCGTGACGATTTACGTACAAAATACAAAAATTCAAACGAATGTCGAGCATTTGTTCGCTATGGCCGAGAATTCACTATACCCGTGATCGCTATATCCATGTTCGACTGTATAGGCACTTTTTTGAGTAGATTTTTTTTCACATTACATGTATCTACATAGCGTTTTGCAGGGTCACAGTACCAGATTTTTGTAAACAGGTAATATTAAGAACTATGCACTAAATATAGAGTTATTACTGTTACTCTCTTATTTCTTTTCATTATTTCCTGAGCATGTACTAGGGGTGTCACGACAAATAATCTAATAAGGTGAATAATTAACCATGATTTTCCAAAACTTCATGAGTTTGGAAAACGGGAAACATTTATTTTAAAAACAATACAACATAAACCTCTTGAAACATTAATTACCTAAATTATTTGTAAATAAATATGTCCTGTCCTGTGTGTCCTATGCTGTCACCTGAAGTGTGGAGAATGCATTTTCCAATGCAATGTCTTCCTTATCTTGTGGCTGGAAAACGAAAATACCATTTAACATTACATATAACTAAATATGTACATATTATGTATCATGTACCTTCAAATCATAGGAAATTAGGAAACACTACAAGTTCTGTAACATGTGTCTATTACATAATTTGCTAGACGTATGATGAAATTTTTCAGAAGACTCTGTATGTTCTCAGTTTCTATCCGCATGTTGTAAATATCTTGAACAAATCATGTCATCATTTTTAAATTCATAAAATACAAGTTCCAAACCTATATTTTAACAATTTCGGAAGCGACAGATGATGCATTGTTTGTTGACCCTTTGAAGAATACAAACTATTATGCCAATATAGATACCTGTTTAGCAAGCCTTAAAACCTACCTAGTAATAAGCAATATTAGGTATCTTCTGCATGAAGTTTACTTACCATAATATAAATTTGAGTTGGCAAACTTCTATCCATTATTTGTTGTAAGTATTCAGCGGTGATTTCAGATTGTACCATCTCTGGTGTAGATGAAGTGGAAGGATTGTCCACGGGACTCAAGTGTATCTTGGGGGGAGTCACAGCCCCACACACCAATGGGTATAAGTTGAATATTACTTCATGACAACTCTCGGGCAATATTGTTACAGTGGACTGGAAGGTTACAAATATATCTACATTAGTAACATACTGCAGCAGCATAGGCACTACATTGGACATTGACATTTTTTCTGTACCTCTGACAATAAAGGCTCTCCATTGACATTGAATTAATTGTTTAATATTATAAAATAGTCATTTTTTCATGGAAATACTATTATAATTATTAATTTTGGGAAAGCAGCCTAGGCTCAACGTCTGTGCTATCCATCATTCTGAGAAAGTCGTCTAATCTGTTCTAAAAAAATGTTCACTGATGGTCACACATTTTTTAAATATATAAATTCCTTACATATAAATATTGCAACATTAGAATAATTTTTATAATTGTTTTTAACTGTACACAGTAAAATGAGTGTCAGTATACTGCCAGTATTCAAATGTCGTAATGTCCATAGAAAAACTAAAATTACCCTCTATAAGACTATCGTTAGGACTGTACTTATGTATAATTATAGTACCTAGTCTAATAAAAAAATACTGTTTTCTGCAAAAGTTCCAACTTTTTGTTCCATTTTGTAACGCAAATCATAGGGGATTATGTTCGTAACAATATTGAAATATAAAGGTACAGAAAAATGACAATGTCTAATATATTATGAGAGTATTAATTTACCTGCTTATGTCCAGCAAACATGAATACGTCACTGGGTTCCACCTTGAGACTGAGAGTGTGAGGGGTGGAGAGGGCACTGTGTAAGCGAAGCAGTAGGGGTAGGGGCTGACGTAACCTCCCATGTGGGGGAAGTACACACTCCACACGGACACACCCACTACACACTACGGGACCAGACAGAGAGGATGTTGTTTCACACAATACTTGGGCTTTGCTTGACACTCTGTAACATAATATAATATTGCATGTTAGTGTTACGAGGTTAGGTCCCAGTTTAGTTTACTTTGTAAAATGTGCAGTAAGTATAATCATATCTTCGCTGGTTCTTCGGGTTTCCTTCCTGCGTGTAGAGTGGTTGAATAACTGAGCTTTCAGCAACGATACTACTGCCAAATTCAGGGTGAAGTTTCTATACAATACTTCACCCTGCAGATGGCAGTAGTACTGCTGAGTGAGGAAACCCGAAGAACCAACGAAGATATGGATTCATCACGCTGCGAAAGTCTACAAGATTATTTGACAAGTATGAGTATAATCATGTTTGTGAGACTTTTGAGGAGTTTATATTAAATTGTCATAATTGCATTCTGGCAATGAAGGTACTCCGTGTGTAATGGAATGCTATTAGAGCAGAACAGAGGATTGGTATTTTCAAATAAAGTAATGTAATGAACTTAATCTCACCTTCGCCAATGTATTGTATAAAAACCTAAGCTTTTAGGATCATTCCCTGTAACTTCAGTCCCTCTTACACATAAAGCTTCATTTGCAATCACATTTTCTTCCACAATCAACCCTTGGAGGCAACTTTTTCCATCATTGTCTAGTTTCTCAAATTTATTTGCCTACAATATGGTAACAAATCAGTGAGTGAATTGGTTATTAAATAATGTTGTTAGATTGTAAGGATATGTGAGATAACTAACCATTTCAATATAAGTATCATCTATGAGAATAGGCCATGGACTTAACACTTTAATGTACGGCATGATTATAAAGGGGTCATTATGGAAGCATCTATCCATGTCCTCAAACTTCATTGTAAGATATTTAGATGAAATATCAAACGGTTTCACTACAGTTACTTTTATAGGATGTTCTTTAAAGCATGCCATTTTATTATTACTGGAAATACTTTGATGATCTTCAATAACTTTGTTCTCCATAACTTTGTATGCAGTTGTCTTCACACCAGATGAAATGATGTACGAAATCTTGAGAAATATTGTACACGATAATACTTTATTTGATCTCAAGTAGAAACATTTATTATATTTAGATTGTGGAGCAAGTGATCCAACTGATAGAGTTAATGGAAGGGATGATGTCTCTCCAATCTCAGTACATAGTTCAACTGCAATACAACAATATTAATTATTATTACACGTTACACGTACCAACTTAGGATGCCAATCAGTGCATATTGTGAATTGTTACTTACTTGAACAATCCTGTTGTAAGGAATCTGTTAAAGGAACGTAGTTGAGTGACAACTGAATATCATGGGCATCTGTAGATTCTTCATTGTTTATAGAAACAACTATGGGATACCATTCCCCAAGTAAAGCTGGTTCTTCTTGTTCAATTACGACACTCATCTTGGATTCTCTATAATATTATACAGAATATTAAATCAAGAATAAATTCCTAAACATGTGCGTAATGTTTTATCGCATTATGCATTGTGTTACCTTGGAATGATTTGAGCAGTGGCAATAGGTTGAATGCTATCAAAATCAGGTATTGCTTTGTTACTCATTCTGTAATTGAAGATAGCTGGATACAATCCTTGGACTGGCCCACCTGCACCACTGAATTGTAACAAGGCATGACGTCCTGACAATTTACCCAACTGGAGAGTTATTGATACAATCTGCAACACAGAATATAATTATAAAATAAAGATAGTACAAGACACACAGGTACAGTGATCATGTATGCATATGTAAAATTATTAATCGACCTGTAAATCTTTCCCAACGTCTTGAGGGTCAGGCATAAACTGACATAAGAATTTCCTTACGTTTCCGTCTTCAAACAACAATTGCGGAGAAGAGTCATTCTCACACACGGCAAACTCGCAACTATATCGAGGATTGTTTACACAGACACTTATTCTCTCCAGCTGTATGGGAGATGGTGCAAGCACTCTAACAAACAGTTCAATAGTTAGTGAAGTATCCACTTGATATTTAGATTGTGTGAACCTTGCTTTGGTCTCTATACAGGATGAGAGTGTGGCCATATCCACTACAATGCTCATAGAATCTTTCACTATAGCAGTTTTCCATAAATCACTTGCACTTGTAATAGAGTTCTTAGGAACATCAGGCTCTGGATCAGGAATTTCACTCTACAATAAATAATAATATAACTTGTATTGAAATACACAGAGAGATTTGTAGTAGGAAAGTGGGAGAGATGATGAATATGACATGGTGACCTCAGTAGCAACACAAGGTCCTATGCCCATATGTATAGTGATAGCTTCACCCTTACCTATCTCACAGTAAGGCTGATACAACTTAAAACATACTTACATTTAAAACAGCACAGAGATTGTTTAAAATCCTTTTCTTATCATCATTTGCTACACAAACATTTGGGCCAAGAGCTTCAATACAAAGTATGACGTAGTCCTGAATATTTGCCATTATATAAGAACAAGTCAGAGCCTTGTTGAGGATCTGCGAAACCAGGAACCACCATTTTTCACGACGATAATCCCAAAGCATGTGCGATAATAAACTAGAAAAAAAAATTACAGACTTTATTACAATTTCTGTTTTATTTTCCTACTTTTCAAAATGTAGATCACATATGTCAATAAAATGACTTACGTAAGTGCTTTCCCGTAATCAGCGCAGGAATAATACTCTTCAGCCATTTGCACCAGAAGATGTCTCCTCATACGGGGGCACCTGTATGTCTTAAACTGTGCAATGGCACTCCCGAGTAAACTTATAATTATCATCTGAAATTGGAACAACAAACTTGCAATTGATTGTTAATCTGTACCCCATTACTATTTAAATACCCAATTATAAAATTAGTTTGGTTAAATATATTTCACCGTAAGCACTTCTGTGGGTATTTGTGTTATTTATTTTCACTACAATAAATTCAGCAGTGCCTAACAGCCTTTTTTACCAGGTCAATCTGCTGTGTACAAACATTCGTCTTTTAGGAATATAATATATGGAAATAAGTACAACATACAGAATGATTGACGTGATGCAATTCTAGATATTGTAAAGCGGCTACAGCGTCTTTTTCCTTCTGTGAATCAGGTGCATCAACACTCAGCTTCCCAGGCCTCCATACTCTCTGTCCATAGAACTCCACATTCCCTGGAATAGTGAAAAACTTTATGCAATTAAACATGGAAAATATTTTATTCCACCTTACATGTATTGTTTTGAATAATTGTGTACTGCATTAAATTGAGTTGTAGAATCCTGACGTCTGCTCAAGTATTCAGTTGTATTTTAAGATAAAATTGTGTATTTATATATTTTACTGATCGTATTGATAACAATATAAAATATATGAATAATTCACACACCCTGTAATGGATCTGGCTGTGGGTAAGACGTAACTGCGGTACACAACTGATGACAGGATATTCTCCTCATGGCCGCACACTGTGCTGCCTGTTGATAATAATATCCTGGGTGTAATGTCTGAATAGCTGGCAGACCAGCCCTGATAGCTTCATCAAAAAGTTCACCAAAGGTGCTGTACCTAAGAAAACATATCACATTATTATATACCTCCATATGTCAAAGTTATAACACAGGTAGTATAATATTATTATTATAAGATATGTGTAAAGGAAAAACATACTGCCGAGCCATCCATGCATGATGTTCGAAAATCAATTCTTTTAGTCCGATTTTATTTTTATATCTTTCAATATGAGACCTTAACTGTGCAATGGCATCTCTAGGTAAATTTAATGCAAACAACAGACGACATAACTTATAATTGATGTATCCAGCTACTGTTTTCACTTCCAAAGCATTTGTATCAACTAGTCGTATTTCCAGTAGATTATTATATGCGTGTAAATAATGCCTGCAATTTGATAAGTATTAGTACTTAGTATCAGGTGATATTATGTATGAGAATATGTACTGTAGTTGATTAGAGACAACCTACTTGTGAGCTGTGTTACTATCTTGTTTTAATTCATTAATGAATCCCATTTTGAATTGATGTCTTACAAATAAATATTGATGAGTTGTTTTATTTAAATGATCTCTGTGTAATTTAATAATCTTTGCTTCGTGATGATAATAGTTCTGTGCGAGATCATAGAATGCATTCTCAAGTCTTATTGTATATCCCATAAGATGATCAGCATGGGGGAGCACAAACAGAGACTTGGAGTTTATTTCAGCTGCGGCGCACAAAGCCTGCGCTCGCTCAGCTCCCAAGGAATCTTCACCGGGGGGAAGAGGAGCGCTGCTTTGAATAACCACCACCACAAGGCGCGGGGAGTGGCCTTCTGTGGCAGCCCTGAAAAACACCAACACGTGGACGTAAACTCTTGTCAAGCAATCGGTTTTACATATCATCGGCTTAGAGTGTAAAGCTGCTATCTGCACGAGAATTAATCTTACAGGAGGCAATAAAAACACTACCAAAAAATTAATTAAAATTGAAGAAATTAAAATGAAGACAACAGAATCACTCAGACTTCATTTTAATCTCTTCATTTACTATTATATTCAATTTTAGGCAGTGCTTTTATTGCCCTCTGTAAAATTCATTCCAGGGCAGATAGCAGGTTCACACTCTAAGCTGACATATATATGATTTATAAGTAGGAAATTAAGGATTGATTACCTCATCGACTGAACTCTGGAAGCGCACTCTATAATCTTCTCATTCCATTGCGGATCACTCCAATCCATATCATAAAAGACAACAATTACAGCTGGGATGAGATTCAAGTGCTTGAACATCCAGTTTTTCTTAAGAATTCCTTTGGGAATGTACCATTCATATGAATTTCTTTTAGGTTTAATGATTGGGAACTCATGTGCATTCGAGAGAAGTTTAAAATGTACAGGAGCTCTGTCGGGTCGCCTATTGTTGGCAAAGGCATCCCAAATAGTTTTATGTATAGCATTATTCACAGTATCGAGACCAGTTATACCGATAAGTGACAAAGGTTTAGTCACTAATTCTTGAGGTAACTCTGTGCCATCAATAGGTTGAGTGGACATTTTTGTTCTCACAGATTAGTGATTACTCTAAAAACATTCAAAGATCCCGCGATCACATCCAAAATTTTAAAATAAATAAACCAACAGCAGGGAAACCGCGAGGAAAAGGAGCCGACGTCCAATCCTCCCTAAACAGATGATTGATCGACCGATTACGATTAAAGTGTCAAAAATTATCATCTTTCCACAATATGAAGACGCACGGATACGAAATTGGTATTACCGAGTTTAGTGTTGCTTGATGTGGTAATAAGATATGGTTTCAATTTTTCGCAACTTTTAAGTTATATTTTAGGAATATTGTTCTAAAAAATTGGCTAATTTTTGGATTGTTAGAGTAAGTTGGCAACATTATTTTCAAATCCGCAATGGCGATGGTCCGAGATACTATTTTGTACAAATGAATTATTGGAGCATTGTGTTCTTTTTTCCTCCTTCAAAACTCTCTTAACTTTAAAATAATTTCTCTAGAACTGCCCTGAAATATTTTTGGGATTATAACTCACTTGCTAAAACTACATTATGAGAGATTTACGGACCATTGACAGCTCTCAGAACAAAAATTTGACAGTTAGAGCTACCAACAATACAATTTTGCAAGAACACCACTTGTAGATAACATCCGGATTGACAAGTAAGAAAAATGATACGTAGCTTGTAGAACACAACCTGAACTTTGGATTTGACGTTTCGTTTGCAAATATTTCGTGTTGTCGAATATCAGTACGCTTTTAATACTCAAAATATATTCGGGATTATTCGCTGAATCCAAAATTTTGGTCTGGTTTTGGGGCAAGTGTGCATCTCGAGTAGTTTGACGTAAAAAAATAATATTTCTGTTTTCTAATAAACATAATTTGTGTTTTAAAAGCAAAAGTACTACAGCACCAAGTATTTAGCATGTGAAGTGAAGAACAATAAATATTGTCAGTATACTGATGCAGTTTGTAAATTGAGATTTTTAAATTGAAATATCATGGCGTTTCGAGGCTTGGTAGAAGGAGAATGTGGAGGAAACAATAGCTTGGTGCAATTAGCTTCTATAGTAGCAAGAGATAATGCCATCAATTCTAGACCTCCAGGGACCCAGGCTGAACACTATGTAGAGGAATTTCTAATGCAACAGCAAGGGCCTCCTCCACAGACATTCCAGATGAATGCTCTTCTCCACAGCCTTAGAGATATACAAGAGCCAGGATCTTCCACATCACAAAATATGCACTCTCAACAATGGGTTGGGGAATTCAGAAATATCGCTAAGCAACCAGTGGAGGGTGGTGCCCCGCCCCTGTGGAATTCGTTTGCAGGTCCCGTACCACGTTTTCCTATGATGATGCCTCAGAGCGTTTCCTTTCACCCTGCACACGTAGTGGGGAGGCCTGCCATGCCGTTGGAATATTTGGATGAAGATCATGTGCAGACACAAGTGGAAGAGGCTGCCATGGTACAAGGTGAAGAACGCAACCAAGTGCAGGAAAAAGCTAGAGAGTTAGTAGATGCTGTTGTTGATCAGAATTTGGCTTATAGCGAATTTTTAAGTTTTATGAAAAAGGTTGGTGGAGGAGAGATCCCTATTGAGATGTCTCAAGTGGACACTAACTCTATGACATTTTCTACACGAGAGGAACAATTGGAGAAAATGGCTGAAAACTACAAAGAAGAATGGGCGAAACTAAGTGATGTGAAGGATCATACGTGGCTTTCACAGTTTAATCAGAACACAAATCCATTTACTGAATATTTATTTACACAAGATAATTCGATGTCGGATAATGTGAATGCTTTGGAGATTGGGAAAGAGAAGCTCAAGTTAGGGGATGTCCCTGGGGCTGTATTATGTTTTGAAGCCGCAGTCAAACAAGATCCATCTTCAGTAGAAGGCTGGCTCCTTCTTGGCACAACACAAGCTGAGAATGAACAAGATCCACAAGCCATTGCAGCTCTAGTTAAATGTGTGGAGCTTAGTCCAACTTGCCTTCCTGCATACATGGCTCTAGGTGCTTCCTATACAAATGAAAACTATCCCAACTTAGCCTATCAGTCGTTCAATAATTGGTTAAAGGCTAATCCTAAATATTCTGATTTAGTTCCTTTGGATGTTGATTTACTTAATATGAATAACAACCTTCTACAAAGTCACATTCAGTCACTATTTATAAGAGCCGTACAAATGAATCCCTCTGTAGTAGATCCCGATATACAATGTGCTTTAGGTGTACTTTTTAATATTTCACAAGAATATGACAAAGCTGTTGACTGCTTTAAGACCGCCTTGATGGTCAAAGCTGATGATTCACGTTTATGGAACAGATTGGGTGCGACCTTGGCTAACGGAGATAGATCAGAAGAAGCGGTAGATGCATATCGTCACGCTCTATCTTTAGAACCAGGTTTCATTAGGGCGAGATATAATGTCGGCATCACATGTATGAACTTGGGTGCCCATAAGGAAGCTGCAGAGCACTTCTTATGTGCTTTAAATCAACAAGCCAAGGCACGTGGAGTCTCACCTAACATATTGCACGAGGATATTAGTTCATCTACAATTTGGTCAACTCTGCGTATGGTGTGTGCTTTTATGGGGAAACATCAAGTTATGCCTTTAATAGATGCAAAAGATCTTGCTGCTCTTAATAAACAATTTGCGTTAGAATAAAGTCCATCGTTATTTGAGTACACGTGATTGTATTGAATATTTAGTAATTGCCATTATTATTTTTTGTTGATAACTAATGGAACACATTTTTGTTGTATCTATATTATACTGTAGAACCCTCTCATTAAGATAATATGTGAGCCTGAGTGAGAATCCAAAGAAATAAGGAGCATTGGTTATTAACTACAGTGTTGTTTGTACACTTACTCCACCATGATGCTATCTCACTGCAGTATTTGCATTACCGCTAGAGATATTCAAAACTTCTTAGTAATATTTAGTGTGTGTGTTTACATTACAATATTTTACTTTGCGTGATAACAGAATAGCTAGTATGTTTTATTACTCAGTGAGATGGTAGTTGGATGCATGACTTATTGTAAATACTATTTGTAAACACATATGATTATTGATAAACAAGCAAGCTGTAGTTCCTAGCCAATGTGAGACAGTTGAATGAACAAGTACATACACTATACAGATGTGAAGGAAATCTGTCGCAATGAATTTTTTTTATCAATGAGGACAACAATTTGTTCAAAATATTTGGCTGAGATACTTCAATTTGAAATATTGTGAAATCTTGGCAGTCTACAAATAAATATTGAAGTGTGGTCCCATAAGAAATACTCAGTTACTCATGTGAATTTCATGTCTAGAGTGCGTGCTCTTGGCTCCGTATGAATATTCTATTGAGTGCTAAAAGGAAATTAAATGACAAAGCATCCAGTGTTCATAACTTCAATTCTGGTGGGACGAATTCTCGATTAACAGAATAATATTTTTCAGAATGAAACATTGTAATTGTTTTATTGATATTTAATCTTTTGCTGATCCAAATTATAAATAAATCAAACTTGATTTTGAGAATGACAAAGTGTATTTACACATTTGTAGCATAAAACAGGTTTATTAAATTAGACTTGCATTCACTAATGAATTAGTTGTAATTTCATTTGTTGTGTCATATTTTATACTCTGTTGTTATAAATATAATTATTTTAAATATTTGGCTTTTAATTTAGTTTCAGCTGTATTTCATACCATTTTTTTCCCCTGAAAATAAATATGAGGATGGATAAAACCTAAATAGCAAAATGAGGACTGCAAAATCACCTGTAGACGGGTGCGTGCCATATTTAAATAAGAAGAAGAAAATGAGGCCTTAGTAGTCTGTCTTGAATTAATTTGAAGCTACAATTTTGTTTGCTGGCAACAATGACATTTCCATTTTTTTAATGCATATGGCAGAGAGTAGTATGAAAATAATTTGATTAGGTACTTCAATAATCAAAGGGCAGACATAAGACCCGGCAACTACAAATTTAAAGGTACCTAAATCTCTTAACCACTTGGCAGCGTCAGCAGTGACCCTGCGAATTTCAGTTATTTTATTGAATCAATTTTACATTTCCTATTTACAATTTAACGTTTCCATTGAAATAATACAAGACAAAATTGGATACACACATTGACACTGACTCAATAGGCATATCAATATAATGGAAATTCTTATTAAAACTTTTATTTTGACCAGAGTCAACATGTTTCGGGAACAAAGTTCCCTTCTTCAGGACTAATACAAGTAGAAGAATATTGTTTTAATTATAATATACTAATGTCGCCACAAAGTAAAACCTTCAAAATCAAAGAAAATAATGAAAATTCCTTCAGTCCTGGTTTAGACAGTTAAAAACATAATACATATGCATGCAGGTATACATTACTATATGCAAATTTTAGTTAGAATTGTCATTTATTTGATAAAAAATATAAGAAAATAATCCTTAGGAATTAGGTACATAAATAACAAGGTGATATAATTTTAAATTATACAAATGTCAATAGAAAGGTCCATTATAATGATAAATATATTGTAACAGGAAGCAAATTGTATAATAAATATGTAAGAAAGCCCATAATACAACACGATTCACTTTTCACCCAACAAATTGTCATACATGTATTAAGGAACATAGAGGAATTTCCTGATTTATAATACCGGTGATCCATGCAAAAGTGATGTGTGTAATACTATTACCATTCATTCCACCACACTTAATAAAATAAAAGTAAACAGTTATTGGTAGTAGTGATTAGCTATTATTTTTTCAGTCTATTCTCAACAAAATAGAATTACTCTCACCTAAAAAGTTTTGGCAAACCAATCGTCAGGTTAACATCAGATGATAGCAACCAAATTCTGGAATCTGTAAACACTATGAGCGTAAAAGTACGGTGTTCTATCCTGTCTGCCTACCCCCCAGGGATAGTGTTGGACAGTACATGAATACTGCACCTGCACCTAATAAGTACTATGAATCATACAAACTTTCCAATTGTCGCTTTATATTATTGGATGTAATATTTCTACTCCTCGTGTTGGGTGTTTCGTAACTCACATTACTTCCACCGGACTTCTTTCCCACAGGAGTTTTCAAAAACTTCACGCTGTCTTTTAATGATTTATATATTTGTAATGACTTAGAGGTTTTTGCTGAATCTATTTGAACCGAGTTTCTCATTGGTGACGTTTTTACTTTCGGGGACTTAGTTTTGGGTGTTGCCTGTTTAATTATTTGCAAGTGAGGTGTCGGCGGTTCCTTGGTCTTTACCGATTTAAGTTCTGTTATCTCTGATAAAATAGTGTCATGTTTAAGTGGCAAATTGATATTTTTATTATTTTCCAGTCTGGTTAGTAGAACTGTTTTCCTAAGATCATTACTTGGAAGTGGTTTGGATGTAAGATTTTTGTTTTCTTTATTTTCACATAATGAATCTAATCCTGGTACAACACCATTATTGGGTATTCCAACTATTTCCTTGTAATTCCAATTTCCTTGGCTTGAAATGTTACTTTTGTGCTCTACCTTGCTCCCCACTGACTGGATTGAACATTTCCCTGCAACTGGTATGTTTGAGTTTCGCTTATTTGAATGCAGCTTTTTATCAGAACGAGGTGCATTCAGTATATCCTTTGTAATTTCCAATAAAATCTTATTATTTTCCATGCAAGTAATTAGTAATTTCCTGTTATTCTCAAGTTCTGCTGTAACACGGTTGTAGTAATCCATCTGAGAATTGAAAATTTGAGCATTTTCTTGAAGTTTAGATTGTATAATTTGAATCTGTCGGGAGGAATTTGGAGCTGTAATTTCAGTTTTGAGTAACATGTCACTAAGGAGGTCTGACACATCTGTATGGTGTGGAGGCTTCTCACTGTATTCTGAGACACTTTTCTCTAATGCCTTTAATTGAGGAGAAGTCTCTTCACATATGGAGGCATCGAATGATTGATTCACGTTCCTGTACTGTGTATAGTTGACAGGGACTTCGTTGTTGACATCTGTTCTTAAACCCTTATGACTTCTCAAGTCATATCTGTGTGAATTATTCATACAACTGACAGCATAATGATTCTGTACAACTTTTGATGATCCAACGATGGGTTCAGTCTTTACATTATCTGTACCCGCAGTTGACACTAAAGGAAAAAAAAAAGTTAAAATAATGAATGAACAATAAGTTGTATCAGCAAAGTGATGTATAAATAGAATAATGAAGTACATACTATTTGTGAATTTAACTTCTTGTTGTTTGTATTTGGATCCAGTTACTGACTTCAATGTGATAGGTTTTGACTTTGGGTGTATCTGCACATCTTCCACCTAAACATGACATGAAATGAATTATTTAGTACATGTCCATGAGATTTGGAAGTGGATAATATACATTGTATAAGTACAACACGTAGCATGAGAGTGTCCAAATACATACAAAATAAATCAATACAAATACAAGCACACCTGGTTCCCTATAAAATTTAGAGCTCTTCTAACAACAGCATGATCTGTCTTTCTGTTATGAAGTTGCTTCTTAGAAGTAGACATGTAGGTCTTGTGTATTTGAGTGTGACTCCTTGCTGATTTTTTGGATGCCGTATTATCTGGAATAAAAAAAAGTTACTGAATTTTACAAAACATTCACAATGTTGGAAACTATCACATCTTAATCTTGTATAGGATTTATGTATATATACACATCCATGTTAGTAGTAGAGTTTAGTGAATATATGAACAAAGTATATTGGTGCTAAAATGCATTTATTCTTGTATAATTAACAAGCAAAATCAAGGTCTTACTGATTCCGGGTGGAGGCATAATTTCTGCTAATAAATCCACCATTCTCTTTGCTCGAGATGTTGGTACTGCCATGCTGCGCCTTGTTTCAAGTGTCTGATGGTTTGGTTGCTTGGGTCGACTCCAATTATTCATAAAATCAAAGTCGGCTATCCTGAGTGCCTGACTGGGTGTCTTCACAGGTACCTGGAATAATATGATATCAAAGTAAGTATATAAAAAAAGAAATTCTGAGATGGATGGAAGAGAGCCTGTAAGCGTCAGAACATCCCATAAAAAACTATTGGGATGAGACTAGGGATTTGGCAGAAATGCCACTCAAAACTATTTGCAGGTTTTTTGTTGTTTTAAGCAGTGTTCGTGGTATAGCGAAAGTTCCGAGTTGGCTGGATTCCCTGTGTAAGGTGAAAAGTAAGAGTGAACAAAATCATTTTGATCAAATATTGCTAGACTGCATTATGGAAAACACAACTGCGCCGGAATGACAGTTGCGCGAAAAGTAAAAAAGGCTTAAAAACTGCAGAAAAATTATATTATTTTACCTTATTATGAACAGACATCACGATATCGTTGAATACTTGTCACGGAAAATGAATATTTGTATTTAAAAAAATATATATTAATTTGTTACTTCGAGATACGACAAAACGCGAAGGTTTTGACAAAAACAAAGTCAAATCCAATTTCAAAATTTGAAGTTTTTAACAGTTTTTACTTTTTACATGCATAGATAAGCAACATCACAGAACACTTATGCCCGATCCCACCAACTACCACCTAGGAAGCAGACCCCTAAGGAATTTCCATACAAAACCACAGATAATTTGAGTGATTATTATAACTGTCATAACCTTTAAGATATAAATCCATACAAAATACAGCATGCAGCTACTTAAGTGAGGGAGATTCTGGGCCGAGATATTTGGCCACCTAACTAAGTAGAGCTGCATGTTGTATGGATTTATATCTTAAAGGTTATGACAGTTATAATAATCACTCAAATTATCTGTGGTTTTGTATGGAAATTCCTTAGGGGTCTGCTTCCTAGGTGGTAGTTGGTGGGATCGGGCAATATACTCTCTAACGAGAGAAGAATGCCAACTTCATAGAAAATATATGCAAACACGAAAATGACAGATCTCATCTAGCTTTCTCTCTCATTCATTTCATGCCCACATAAACAATGGCGCCAGGCGCCTTATTAAATTGATTATTGAGGTCTATTAAACTATATCTAATCTATGATTGAGGTTTTATATGAATCAATACGCATTAGCGATTAAAAATAGTTGTACTCTAGTACAAAAGCGGGACATATCCATACATCCCATTTTTACACTACAATACAACTATTTAATCATTAATGCGCACTAACCCTTTGGAAATAAGTATAATAACCAAAGAATTAAAATGCAGCAGTAGGTAGTATGACATTGGCATTTATTGTAAGTAAATAATACACACATATTGTATAAACATTACGTAGAGACAATTAAAAAAGATGTTCAAAAGAACCATTAACAAAAATAATACGTAATAATGAGTCAATCAGAGCGTTTCACCAACTTTTTGATTGAGGAATTTCAGTAAGTAAAGATTGCAGTCGCGTGTCATAATTTCTCGTACAAAATTTGTCACAGATGGCTTTCCCGAACCTAAAGTTTGTAAAATCCAGAATATTTCTCACAAAACTATAACACAAAACAAGTTACACGAGTCTCTGGTCTCGACAATAATTGAATATAGAGCAAGTCTCCATCATAGAATAAGTCTCCATTTTTCACACACAAACGAGTACGTATATTTCTCCCAAACACAGGATCCCGAAATGACGAATCATATGTCTCGCAAAAACACAAAAAGGAATTTATATTTTACACAAACCTAGTTCAAAACAATGTAATAATACCGATCACGAAACAAATTTTGGAAAGACGACGCCAGACGACGCGACAGAAAAAATATGGCCGCGTGTTGTTTACAAACAAGGTTCAAACGGCATTGGCGTTGTATTGCCAGCTTGCAAAATGTAAAAGACTTGTATAATATTTCTCGAAATCTGGTTTCTTAAAAAGAAATAAATATTAATTCACCAATAAAAATATTGCATGATAACATAATAATACATTTATGTTCTTAATATTCACTGTAATGTTAAGATTTCGGAATTATTTTCATAATCAGTAATTCTATTTTTTGCGTCTGTCATACAAATCCCATAAGATCGTGAAAGAGTGAAGAGATGCGATATATATCCCTTACGCATTCCCCGCTGAGCTGCCCAGGCAATACCATGATTATCATCGAAAAGTCCAGCGATGTATTACCAACTACACAATATGCTTGTTGGCAAGTACCATACAGAAATTTTATAAATTTTAGGTAGGTATAATGTATTTTCTATATCTTGGCAGCCGGCGGACATTAGCTGCAAGTGGGGTTGCAAGGTTGTATTGTTGGTAGTCTTGAATCTTGATTATCAAATTTGCATGCAAATTTGTCATGAGAGTGAGAGCTGTCAAAGGTCCTCAATATTCTTATCTTAAATTGTACCTTTTACAAGCAACGTACGATGCCGAAGATATTACAGAGCGGCGCTAGAGATATCATTTTAAAGGCAAGATAGTTTTGTGAGTTGCAAAAAGCAAAAAATACCTACTCTGATAATTCCTTTAAACCGCCATCACAAGTTTGAAAAACGATGTTGCAAGTTTATTCTAAAAATCCAAAAATTGGCTAGTTTTTTTGTCACCATGTCCATTGTCCATGTCGTATTATTATAGAGTTTACATCAAGCAACACTAAACCAAGTTTGCACCAGGGGACTTCTAAAGCGAAATGCACTGTAACTAGGGAACCTTTCCTTAACTGTAACCATGGATGTATAATACTTCTAGTAAACTGGATTCATCTCTTGGCCGACTATTGCGGTTCTAGGGGAAATGGCCAGTTAGGCAAAAGAAGCAAAATGGAGGATTTTCCATACTAAACGGGCTATAGGAAACTGCGGTTTTCACATGGATTTTTGGTTTTCACTGTTTATATTTTAACTGAAAATGAATTATAGACATCATATTGACATAATTATAGGACCAAGGGATGTAAATAGTCCGTTAATCAGGATTTATAAGCAATTTTTTTAACAGAGGAAACAGCGTACGATGGAAGTAAATTAAATAAGTTTTATTTTATTGTCATTAATTACAACATAAATCAAACATTGCACAAAAATTCATAAATACATACACATTAGCTTTAAATAACAAAAAATATGAAAAAATAAATTCCTACATAATAAATGATATATTTAAAACGTCTTCACATCCGTGATATTCAATATCATAATTAGTGATAGGCAACTACTGAAAACACATTTTTTCACCATTTTTTCTTTCTTAAATTATGCAAAAGGTTTAATTAATAAAGGGAAATCTGAAAAAAGAATAAGAAAAATAAATAAAAGTAATTTAATTTACTTCCATCGTGTGCCGTTTCCTGTGTTATAAAATTGCTCATAAATTCTGATTAATGGACTTTTTACATCCCTTGGTCCTTTAATTATGACAATATGATGTCTATAATTCATTTTCGGTTAAAATATAAACAGTGAAAATCAAAAATCCATGTGAAAACCGCAGTTTCCTATAGCCCGTTTAGGGTCACGTTAGGGTCACGTTCTGTATCCGTTAAAATTCACTAGGCGATTCGCTCGATTGTTTATGGTTCTATTGTTCGCCGTTCTATCATCAGTGCGTTTCACTCGGTTGTGCGAGTCAACGTGTTCTATGTGCACAGTTGACACGCTCGGTTGTTGCGAATAACACCCAACAAAATTGTTGGGTGACATTCGCTCGCCATAGATAATAGAATGGTCCGCACGTGCAGTTCACTCACTCTTATTAACACGCGATATGTCTATCCCTTTCTACCAAAGAAGAGTATAGCGATATCGCTATCTCGATGTATATCTATATCAACTCACTCTTATTTAGTATTCTCGTATCTCTATCTCTGTTTGACAATTCCAATTGGAACAATCACCCAAATGCGTTCTGCTTCGCGCGATAATCGCCCGTTCACTCGCCAAGTGAAAATTAACGGATACAGAACGGACCCTAGTATGGAAAATCCTCCATTTTGCTTCTTTTGCCTAACTGGCCATTTTCCCCAGAATCATACAGAATGTATAGACAAACACCTATGTTCTCCATCCAGTTTACTAGAATAGTATTATAGATCCATGACTGTAACCGATCTATCATCTCGAAGCCTGCGATAGTAGAGTACAAGCCTACATCCTCGGATTCCATCTTTGCCATTATCGGTGACGTCACCTTGTATCGGTGACAAACACCTTGTCTCGGTGACAAACACTTGAACTACGGAATATTTTTTCCCATACATTTTCTCCCACTATTGGTGACGTCATTATCGTCAAATGTCAGTTGGGCCCGGCCTGTATGACCAATATGGCGGCGGCCTCGATCATCTTTGTACCATAGATAACGTCCATGAATGGTTTTTGTTGACAGATTGATGGTAAATCATTTGTCAACATTTGTGTCAATATGTGCGTTCGAGTTGGTCGCTGTTAATTTTGCCAACAAATAATGTTTAATTAAATAACTCGGCGTGTGAGTGTCGCTACGTTGCACCCTAAAATGAGAACATGTTTAGTGGTTACAGTTCTAGAAATCACTATTAATCTATGTAATCACCATGGTCGAGCGAGGAGACGTGCCTTATGTTTTTAGACCTTTTCTTGTAAAAAGGGTGTCAGGATTAAAGACGGTTCCCAGACCCCGGAGCGGGCACAGGGTCGTCTGCGATGAAAGTAATTTATATAGTTTCGGTGGTTATAATCCCAGTTTATCAGAAGAAGACCCACCACCTTCAAATCCTACCTGGACTGTATCAAATCCTCTGTTCAGAGAACTTTGGAGCTTTTCATTTGCTAAACAAACATGGAAATTGCATGAAATACAAGACTCAATCCCAGAGGAATTGGCTTCTAATGCAGCATGTATGAATGGCAGAACAATGATGGTAAGGCGTCAATCAAACACATTCCAAGTGTTGTTGGCTAATGCTTTCATTTACTCTCCTATAATGTTTTAGTGTAGTGTAATAGAAATGGATATTAAACCAATCAATTACTAGTTTCGTTTAGACTCATCATCATCATGAGCTCGACAACCCTGGGTGGGCCTTGGCTGAATCCAGGAGTCTCTTCCTTTCTTGTCTGTCTGATGCCTTCGTCTTCCAATTCTGTATCTGCAGTATGGATGTATCAGCGCTGACAGTTTATCCACCGCACTTTTGGCCTTCCTGGTCTTCTACGTCCCTGTGGTGCAGTGAATGTAAGACATTTCATGGATGTATCAGCGCTGACAGTTTATCCACCGCACTTTTGGCCTTCCTGGTCTTCTACGTCCCTGTGGTGCAGTGAATGTAAGACATTTCATAGAGTTGGCATCGTCCATTCTGATTACGTGACCAGTCCATCTCGATGGAGTTGATTGATATGATGTCATATAATTCCCTGTTGTATTGACGACGTCACCCATTATGGTCTCTTACTAGACTCATCTCGACACTATTCCAGTGGAGCCCCCATGTTTCGTAGAACCAAACCAAGCCTTTTAATAATTTACAAGTTAAAAAAAAAAACTGTTTGTGTTATTTATATTGAACCTGTATGGTATTTTTGGTGGATACAGAGGCCGGGTTTTCTGGAAAATGTCTGAAGGTCAGGCGTCTCCTTTTTGTACAATTTTTGGAACAAAATTTCACTTGTGCCAGCTGGTGCAGGTTCTATCCAGGTTTTCTTTTTTATCCGTAATATTGTATTGTATAGTTTTTTTTAATGAGTTGCGCGATGATCAGATTATTCTGCAATATAGTGTTGACATCATTTTATATGGTCAAAACATTTAATTAAGAAAAATGTTTTTTTTTAGAGAGAAACACTAATTGGTTATAATTACGCAGAACTCGTAACATATAAATGTTTGCACAACTGTGTTGGCTGTCACTCAACAAACAAGTAATACCTAGTTTCATGAAGTTGTACGCTTTCGCAGTGTGATGAATCAATATCTTGTTGTTGGTTCTTCGAGTTTCCTTACTGCGTGTAGAGTGGTTGAATGTTGCATAGCAGTCAACATATGAGTGCTATAGGTTACCACTGTGTTTTGCCCTTTAATACACTTTACACCTTAATGGTATGCTAACCTAGGTAATGTCCCGGCAGAATTGAATATTATCATGCGTGACTAATGAATATTGTTGTTATTTTCTTTCAGATATATGGAGGCACCGGTTCACCGTTTGGTTTCCGATGCAGTAATAAATTATACACATATCACATCACTGGAGTCAAAGGAGGATTACATTTAGTGGAGACTAAAGGAGAACAACCTCCACCACAGTATGGACAGACTATACTGTGTTATGATGGCTACCTTTACACTATTGGTGGAACTAATGGCTTTCTCTATAACTGTGATATACATAGGTGAAGTATATTCAGTTATTTACGACACTACAAATATCTATGGGTATCAGAGATCACTTCTAGTGCTACCAGTCTCCATCTGCGGTTGTTTATTTCATATTAAGACATAATTTGTCTTCCTAATGTCACATTGTTTTTGTATTGTTTCAGACTTAATTTGCGGACTTTGATATGGGAGCCAATATACATTTGCTACGGAGAAGACGAACCAGTGGGTAGATATAGACATGAACTAGCTTTCGATGGTATCAACTTGTATGTGTTAGCTGGAGGAACAGCCGAGTGGGCATTTGACTTTGTTGATATTCCCATCTTTAGTTTGGAAACATTAAGGTGGACATTCAAACCTTCAAAACCCGATCCTAGATCTAGAAATGGTGGATTTCCTTTACCGAGAAAGTGTCATAGTGCTGTTCAAATTAATAGTGGCAATAAGATATTTGTGTATATTATTGGAGGCTCGGATGGTGACGTAATGTTTAATGATATATGGAGGCTAGAGATCCCATCTTTACAATGGACACTAATGAGGAAGTCACATCTCCCTAGAAGATTATATTTCCATTCTTCAGCTGTTACACCATCAGGTTGCATGTATACATTTGGGGGTATAAGATTGAGAGGTGGTGCTATAGTGAGGACTAACATACTATACAAGTCATGGTTGTGTATACCAAAGCTTAGTGAAATATGCTGGGAATCTTTATTACATTATTATCCTAAGTTAGTTGACCTCGACAGATCTGATTTACTAAAGAGTGGTGTTCCCTTAGAGTTTGTTGATCGCATCACATGATCACATCCCTGTTCCAGTGTACTGCACCACACCCCATCACCACAGTATTACGCAATAACAGTATTGTAATACTCTTCTCATTACTTACTTTACTTCTTATGTTGTGTTGAATATAATCCTTATTAACTGCAGGATGGCTCATATAATATAAACACTTCACCCTCTAACCTGAAATAGCTTGCGTAATGAAGTGGAGTAAGGGTATAGAACCTGCATGCATTTACAGTAGACCATCTTATGTATAGCTACACCTACATTTACTCACTGACTACTTAACCAGCTCACATGGGAACAGTGTCCATACATTATTTCATACTTTTATATTCCTCATACAAAGTACTTGTTTCCATATTGTTCCTTATGCTCTCATCTTAATGCCATAAGAATAAGAAACAGAGTCTTCCAGGCCATGAATCCTCTAACATTTGGTCACACATACAGGTCTCTGCTCAGTGGTCCAACATAATAATATAATTTGTGCCATCTCTTCATTCATACCACTCGTATCATATTTTCTTTAAACGAATATTGTTTATTGTTGTTTATCGTCCTTAGACCCTATTTCGGGCACTTGGACTCGTCAGTTTTACACAATTAATAATTATATATATAACAATTAAAGCAATAATAACAACAATAATGCATAATATCAATGCTAAAGAGTGTAAAGGGCTCTGTTAGCATTTCGTCAGTGACATAATATCTTATGCTGATTATCCCCAGTTACAAAAAGGTGGCATTGTGTTCTTATTCTCAACCGATGTACAATTAAAGATGGACGTTTTTCGGGCATTAGCTGGTCTAAATTATGACTTTTTACTTGAGAAATTCACATGAGAGCTATAACAATTGACATGGTGAAGAGTCAACCACTTATCTGATGAGTTACTGATGAAATAAGGAATTTATGTGTGGGCCTTAGTTCTATCAATATATTTTGGGATTTGCACTTTTATTCAACAACCGAATACCTCTCAAAATGGTTTCTTAAAATTAATGTGATAATTGTATTCCTCCATAATTAAATTCTAGCAAAACTAACTTCATTACATGTAATCTTCAGTTTGTAGTGATATTTTGTACTTTGGTGCCATCACTCTATTATACTAACATGAAATGTATCTACTATTGACAAACTGGTTTGTAAAACCTTTACATATAATGCAGCTATTAAAATAAGTTTTATTATTACAAAACTAAAATTCTCTTTATTTTTAACCTTTTACTAGTTTGAATTATTTTTTTACTGGCAACCCTTCCTCATTTGGATCATCCATATATCAGAGTGTCACACGTTTCTATTTTGGTGTTCTGCGCATAAGCCAACATCTATCACATGGAGTGTGGCAAAACAAACACGTTTGAGGAGTGGGTTTGTATGGACAGTCCAGTACTATTGATAAAGAGGCAAATAATTGATTTTTAATAATAAAATCGCGGATTGTCGCTGAGGGGAGTTCAAATTTCGTACAAATATTAGTACACAAAAATATGTTTTACCCCACTCCACGTGGCCGCCCCATACAAGATGTTGGCCTACGAAACTGTCTACTGCGCAGGTTGTCAAACACTCGAACTATTCCTATCTCTATGATTTGGATACCTTAACTGGCTAAAGGGGATCCCCAAGCCACTGTAGTGGCACTTTATAAAAAGGATATCTCAAGTTTGTGCCAGAATGTTTCAGTATTGTATCTTAAGCTCGTAAGCCCTGAAAATTAAAAGAATGAGTGCCAAACCACAATGTTGAAAATTATGTGAAATATTTAATTAGTTTTATGAATACCTACCTGACTTACAGGACACTCAAAATAACAAAAAGGATGATAAATTCATTTATTTTATACCTACTTGAGGTCAACAGAAACAAATATATTCAAAATTGTGCAGAATAAGATCACAAATGATAAGTTCACTAGGGCGAGCTGCTATCAATTCTGCGATCTTTTCTAGCTAACACCAGAAAAAAATATTTATGCCATCAATAAACTATAATATAAAAGTAAATATGCAAACATGCATATTATGTAAAATACAAAAGAGTAAAAAGGAGATCGTGTGACACAATGGGAGGGAATAAGGAAAAGAAAGGATGGCCAAATCGTAAACATCTCTTGTGATTAGTGAAACATACAGGATGATTGGATAAATTTAACAAAGATTTTTTTTCTGCTATCCAAAATGCCGTCCCAGGAATTTGTCGTCTCAGGCAGCCGCCTCCCTTGCATGTATAGTAGTGCCGGCCCTGAGTATTTTTGATTCCGATAAACATCGAGGAACTGAGTGCATGAGTAGGTAGGTAGTACGTGTTATAATAGGTACGTACATTGAACATTGAAACTCTATAAGAGGTCGAAAGGAAAATGCGGAGGAGCCCTTGGTGGTAATTATCAAAATTATATCCTTGGTTATGAAGTCCATTCCAAGGCCAGCCCGAAGAAACTTGTAGGTATCTTATTTAATTTATTTATTTACACTTTTGGTGAACAAAGCAGCTGCCTCCCCCTAGAGATTGGAATAGGTATTTACTCTTTCATACTAAATGATAAAACCTCTTAAAAAATCACATTATAATCGCACGTTTTCTCATCATATCATAAATTTTCAAAAATCAGTATGAAAATCCATTAAAATACAATTTAAAAAAAAAATGCCTGCGGCGCTATTTTCTTATTGCTTCTTTGTAAAAAAAATTTTTCATACATATTGTTGTGCAAAATATATAAATTTTCAAATAAATAAACCACATCATGACCTTCTTCACTATGTCTTACAAAAAAATCTAATTTTTGCTGTCCCCCCTCCAGCTGCGAGGCTGAATATACATCGTAACATTTGTTCACTAGGGCGAGCTTACCGCAGTGTTACGATCTGTGCCAGCTAACGTAACTTAATTTCATAAAATAAACTAAGTAGAGGTATGGTAGATGAGAGTGTGTTTTATAAATTACCTGCTAAAGTGATACTGTATTTTTGTATGACACCTTTATTATTCTATACTTATCATAAAATCTCCGTGTATTACACAGAGAGTACAATATTCATACTATACATACTTATCTGTCTATAGTAAATAATTACAAACGCAACACTGCTGAAAAAATGTCCTTGAGTTTCCTTGAATGCTTTCATGTTTTGTCGTTAGGGGCGCATAATCCCGTTTAAAGGGAGTTGATACTTGATAGTGATACTATTGGCGCGCTTTTCTTTCAGTTTTCAGTATCATATTGTTTAACGCTGTCGTAGTATCGTTCATGTTGAAATATTTAATCCTACTAATTATAGTTGTGGTATAAGGATAACACAAACAACAACCTGTTAAATAATACTTTATGCAGTGTGTGCTAATCATCTGTTGAAGGAAAAACACTTTTCCTCTATGGGTTTAGTGATTAGTTCCTGAGTGATTGAAGTGTTTAATTGTACGAATAGTCAAAACTTGTTGCTTTCCCAAGTAAAATACAATTCATATAGGTAACAAATACCTAAATAGCTATTTAAACAATTATCTGATAAAAAATTGACTTTAAATGAAATAAGTTTGTGTACCTAGTTTTCGCTTAAACTTTAAAATGTGTAGCATTCTCGATTCTAGGTGTTTTTCGAATCGTGAAAATTTTGAGAAAAAAACATTCGTAGAAATAAGATAAATTACTTAACACGTTGGTAGCTTAGATAGTCTGATGGTATGTTTTTACTTAGAGCGTGGATGGTCCAGTGTTGGATTAATCAGCAGGCGACGGAAGCAGTTGCTTAGGGCCTCGAAAAATGGAGGCTCAAAACTAGGTAAGATTTTACAAAACAAAAAAAACTGGTGAATTTACTCAACCTAGGGCTTTATAAAAATAAATTGGAACTTGTTTATAACCAGGCAGTATCCAATTTAAGATAATTCCATTTTGCAGGTGCACCACATTAGATTCGAAAATTTCCATGTTTAAAATATGAGCCGGGAGCCCACAATCATCATCTTATCACACAACATCTACCTACTGGTTACCCCATTATTGGGATATAGAATATACCGTGGTACTATAGCAGGAACTAAAATACCAAATTGATTATATTATTTATGTTACATACTAATCATACCCGTCATATCATTCAGGTGATTTTTTAAAGGTGCAAAATCACACCTACTTGTAATATGATTAATACAATAAATCAGTAGGTAGGTACCTATAGACATTGCTCTAATGGATTTCTACTTCGTTATTCGTGTCATTTGATATTCTGCTTGTAAAAAAGGTGAAATTTTATACCTAAATATATACGCACTACGCACCGAGCAGGTACGTTCAATGAAGTATCAAATTTTGATTTTTAAATGAAAACTCATTATTTTTTATCAAAGCGAAGCAAAGATAAACTCTCTGGTACATGCAGATATAGCTCCTATATACCTAGAACCTAATTGATTGTAGATATGTACTTATATTGGTATAGAGACTGGAATGTATCGGAATTATTTTTCTGGAAAAGTTCTGTTATTTTTCACATTTTTTTTGCAAATTGTGATGTTGTTTTTCATATGTAGATACAATACCGATACATTTATTTAATCAAAATGGACAGTATTGTGTACCTACAGCTTTAAATATCTGAGCATATAAAATAATTGAAATAATTACTTACTAAAATTCGCATTACGTATTCCTACAAAAAACCCGTAATTTACGATCAAGTTTTTTTTATCGCAATATCCCGAACTTTTCCAGACTCTGATGTATCATTTTCCGAGTTTTAATGGTAGGTACGAAATTTTCCGTATGCGGTGGTACGAAATATGATTGCTGATAATTGAATGAAAATTAGTTATTTTATGAGGTATACCTACTACCATATGTAGGTATAGGTAGGTAGATATGACACATTTTTGCTTTATGTGCCGCCGAAGTTAGGTAATTATGTAGGTATGTACTTTTATAAAATGACTATTTGGCATAAAAGTATAGGATAAGTCTGACTCTGGACGGTGATATAATTTCCCAAGAAACCAAATTCGGTCGCGAAATTTGCAATTCGGTCACAAGTGGTCACATGTGGTTGCCGTGTCGACACAGTGTGCACACAAAAACCCGGTCACAAAACACACACATTGTGTACGCTTTGCGACCAGATTTGGTCGCGGAGTGTACACACTGTGTGGTGAATGTGTCCGAACATAACTTGGTCACAAAGCGCACACATTGTGTACGCTTTGCGACCAGATTTGGTCGCGGAGTGTGCACACTGTGTGGTGAATGTGTCCGAACAGAACTTGGTCACAAAGCGCACACATTGTGTACGCTTTGCGACCAGATTTGGTCTCAGAGTGTACACACTGTGTGGTGAATGTGTCCGAACATAGCTTGGTCACAAAGCGCACACATTGTGTACGCTTTGCGACCAGGTTTGGTCGCGGAGTGTGCACACTGTGTGGTGAATGTGTCCGAACATAACTTGGTCACAAAGCGCACACATTGTGTACGTTTTGCGACCAGATTTGGTCGCGGAGTGTGCACACTGTGTGGTGAATGTGTCCGAACAAAGTTGGTTCAAATTGTTCGAAATATATTAGTCCACGCTATAAGTAGTTCTCAATCTGTTTCTTGTTCAGTCGTGTTTGTAGTATTGAAGCGAATAGAATCCATGCCTTTTTCATATGTTGGAATATCTATAACTTTTATTCTGCATTTTATGCGCATCCAACCACTTTCAGGCACACTGTCCTCGTTTCTCCTGGCCTCTTCCAATATAGTTTTCCGTATAAATTTTGGCCAATACAAAAGACCCTCCTTCACCCAACCACTAGGAACAGCAGAAATCACAACTGCCGAATTTTCCTTTGTTGCGACGAGCGTATACGGCATTTTGTACAAAGACTGAAGACGTTCTGACATGAGGAGCGGAAACTGTTTGAGAATAGTAGATCAAGAACTATGGCGGCTAACTAATGAAAAGCATTGTGACCGCTTTTGGTTACATTCGGTCACAAAGCGGTCACAACTGGTTACAAGTGGTCATAAGTGGTCACATTTGCGACTACTCCATATTCTACGAAATTTTGATAATTATGTTCATTAACATGCATGTTTAATCGTTTTACAGGATGAAATTTCTTTGGATTATAGAGTAATAGGTCAAAATTAAGGTTTCTGCGAAACAATGGACTTATTGGAAGTTGAATAGAATTTAATATAAATAAATATGACTATCACATTAATTTATTATTTGTTGTTAAAATTAATAATTAAAAAGGCGCGTTAAAAATAAGCCACCTACTTTACTAAATTACACGATAAATTTTGTTTCGCAATGAAATTCGGATATTATTTAGCTATACCCGTCCGTTTTTATTTTCATTAATATTATATCATGGCTGTAAAGTATTTTGGTGTTAAGAATTTTGTTGCGCATCCATGTTAAAATTATAACTATATATATTTATTTTTGCGGGAAACCGCAAATACGTACGCGCCAGCACCGGCGGGCCATTCAAGTGGTCACATTTTGGTTACAAATGCGACCGAATGCGACCGGATTTGGTCGCATTTGTAACCAGAATGTGACCGAATGCGACCAGATTTAGTCACAAATGTTCCCCACTTTTGGTTGCGGTTCCGGAACTGTGTCCGAACAGCGACCGAATTTCCGATTAGTGTGCACACAGTAGTGTGCGAACGTGTGCGAACGGCGACCAAATTGCGACCGAAATGGTTTCTTGGGTTGGCTAATTTTATGTTTAAGCGAGAACTGCTGTTTACACATTATCATGATAGTCCCTAATAAGCAGGTAGGTGTATACCATAATAACTCGACACATCACTTAATATGTATTTATCTCATCATGAATTTGCTTAATTCTTAGTTATGTCATAATACTCATAATGTCGTATATCCTGATTTCACCACACCATACATTGTTCTTATAAAATAATAGTTAAAAATATATTGTACGTATTCACTCTACAGTCTTCATTATGCAAAGGAAACCTCAGTTTTCCTTATAGATATGCCATTTTTACACGCTTTTTTTGGCTTCGATAGGTAATGTTGCTGTCGATGTCTCCAAATCTTGCAGGCGAATTTTAACTCATTTTTAAGACTATAGCTATCTACAGATCCGAAACTTTCAGCTATTACGAGTATGTACATGAACAATTACAGCTACACGATGACATTACGATTCCCTATCCAGAGACAAAAAAAAAAAATGTAAAACATTTGAGGGGATCCAAGGCTTCAGATTTTGTCCAGTTTATTCCATCGGGAGACACTGATCAATCGAGAGGATCAAGTCATCAATTTATTTTATGAATTTACTTATTGATTGCAGTGAAGAAGTGAAGTATGTTTTGTTACATATGTATACGTATTACGTATTGTGTTACTTCTACATTATGAAGGTATTTTCAATGAGAGTAATATTCTATGTTCTCTGTAGGTACACATACCCAATATTGTTGTACATATTTGTATTGTGTCGTGATACTAGACATAGTCTGGCCACAAACGTCCCGAAGTTCAGTTCCGGAATCGACCGTTTTGCAAAAAGGTTCCGACCAAAACCTCTTTCTGAATTTAAAATCGGGGTGACGCTGAATTCAGAGAGAGGTTTTGATCGGAACTTTTTTGCAAGACGGTCGATTCCGGAACTGAACTTCGGGACGTGTGTGGCCAGCCTTATTGTTAGACAATTACATACAATAATATCAAATAGTTAATTAAATATAGTAGCCAATAATAACACTTTGCATGTAGGTGTCATACTAGTAGGTCCTAATGTCCCTTTAACTCACACCATTGTTGGTTGTTGGTATACCCAGTGGAAGTTAAAACATTCAGAGGCCCGAAGCAATGTCCGATTTTAAACCCTCCTGCCCCACAGAAAGTTTTTTTTTATATAATAATAAAGCATTTACTCATCACAAAGTACGACATAAGACATTTCAAGCCCTCTCCTTCTTGTCAATTTACTTTCCTTACTGCAATTCAAAATCAGCACCAGTTTTTTGTAAGACCCATAAAAGAGATACGAGTATGTTTAATTTACAAGGAAATAGTAAAAAAAAAAACATCCGTTTGGTGCGCAGGTTTATTTCACAAAATCGTCTGATAGAGTAGGTTTCGAGTCTTCATGAAGTCTGTCCTAGTTTTGGGCCCTCCAATCTTCGAGGTTCGAGGCTTTTGCCTCTTTTACCTGATGGAAAAGCGCCACTGGGTATACGTACCATTTAGATAGGATGAGTTCTACTTATAACAAGTAAAAATATATATATAGTGTGTAATACATATACGACAACGTAGGTACAGATATTATATCATGTACAGTAGTTGTAAATATGACTTCATTTGCGATTGTGATAGCTACCTATACGTAACTGATCCATTGTCATCAAAGTGCATGAGCTGCTTCTTCTATAGAGTACGAGTACCTATACCTAATGCTATTATGGTTATGTATTCACATCACTGAATGACAACTTAATTTTTGTACCTAAAAGAAGTTGACTAGAAAAAGTGTTGCATAATGGCAGATGAAAGGGGTAGTCAGAAACTGAAATTGGTGACGGGGCTGTAAAGAAGCTTGAGGCAGCAGGGGTTGACGATGGGCTGACTACATACTATTACATAGGTAATGAAAAGTGAACGCTAGTAACGACGTGTAAAGAGGTATCTACAAAATTGAAAACCACTCTGAATATGACGATTTGGCTTTTCAAGCTTACTGTGAAATATACTAAGACGTATTTAAGACTACTATACTACTAGTAAACTAAGTTTTTTTTTAATGAAAAGAATCTGGGCTTCCATCCACAAACCCAAATACTTTCCTGCACACCTTGCACTAGGCTAAAAACCTGTATCGCAAAGTGTGGAATACATCGCCAGCGCCGGGGTTCGAACCTGGCACCTCCCGCTTGGGAGACTGTCGCCTCAACCAACTGCACCAACCATGTATTCATTCTTTATATTAAAAAAATTGAGTGCCTTTAATGAAGTAGGTATAGGTGCCTGAGTTTGGAAAAACGAATGAGCATACATAACTTCTTGAATTAAATTCCTATTGATATAAGATCGAGACCTACCTGACTCTGCCATGTAATATAGTGCAGTGCAGGTCCATATAAATATTATGTACCTATTGTAATGTATTGTAATGTGAATCATGTCATGATGGTTGATGGTGTGATTGTAATGTAATATCTACTCTAATCATATAATATGTATAATACTTACAGGAAGTGTCTCTACAACGTAAGGTAAACTACTATAAGTGCAATGCAACACGTGAAAGACATTTCAAAAATTTCTAAAAACGGGAGACCTTATATCTCGGCAACCGTTACTAAATATGCTGTGGAACAAAATATAGTAGATACATTGAATCTTTATCTAAGGAATAACCGTAAAAGATTTTTTATATCCTGTAGGTACAGATTTCTCAAAAAAAAGACAAATATGCATCAGATCTTTTTTCCGAAAGACGGAAACTCGTTTCCCGAAAGTCGCGGAGTATTTTTTTTTTGTGTACTGATAATATGCATGAAAATCTAGGGAATAACCGTAAAAGTTTTTTGATAGGCGCATAATTAACCACAAAAAAACGCTATTTTTACCATTTTATCATGCGATTGTTCACGCGATTTTGAACTTCAATGCCGTGGGAAATGACTGTGACGTCATTCTTGGTGCCGAGCAGTTAATGCTAATAATGTTATGTTCTACAAATCGTAGGCATTCATATAATTGATCTGTCTATGGATGTATGAAAATAAGGATTATGATCATCAGACTGTAAGATGTAAATTAGATTGAAAAGCTTTATATGGAAGTAAAAGCTATGTACGAACATATATAGTTTGTAATTTAGGTACAAAGCTCTGCAGAGGTTTAATACTACTACACAAACTATATCCGCTTCAAAACATCCTAAAGCTATAGTTTGCTAAAATATTGTTAAACCAAATCAACATACATACCCCCGTTTTCACCAACTTTTACCTAAGAAGGAGACCCCTAAGAAATTTCCATACAAAAACAGAGATAATATTCTATTTTTTGACACGCAGGCCTACCAACCACACCCTAATTCCATACAAAATGCAACACGCAACTCACCTAGCCTGGGCAGAGATATTTGAGCACCTAACGTAGGTGAGTTGCGTGTTGCATTTTGTATGGAATTAGGATGTGGTTGGTAGGCCTGCGTGTCAAAAAATAGAATATTATCTCTGTTTTTGTATGGAAATTTCTTAGGGGTCTCCTTCTTAGGTAAAAGTTGGTGAAAACGGGGGATAGTGTATCTATTATTAGTTCACTGATTACATTGTTTCGGATAAGATTCTCTGTACTACATTATATTGTATAGGCACAGACTAATTAAATGATTGTAAGACTGAATAAAAGCTTCAAGTAAGACGGACTGTTAACATAATACATTATTACTAAGTGTCTTGAAATCTCTATCTACTACATACAACATACAGTACTACCTAAACTTGTATTGTGCCTACAGAACCTAATGAATATGTGGCAGAGAAACATGGAGATAACTTTGAAAATGTAACATAGTATTTTACATATAAATGAAATGAATGTAAGCTAAGGTTATTGCTAATTATATTACAGTTAGGTAACGGAAGCATTTAAAATTAAAATGTATCACGATAACAAGGATTAAAAAATAAATTAATATAGAATTCATTTTCTCTAATAATTGTACGCTTTCGCAGCGCGATGTATCATTGCTGTCATTAAAATGATTGTTTGCGTGAGGAGAAGTATTTAGTTGACACAAGGAATTTAAGTTAACTTCATCATGTATAATATACACCAATACCTACATTACTTTACTACTATCATATAGTTATCATTATAATCGTACCTTCAATAGCATATTACCTGAAATAACTTCTAATTATTATTTTTATTCTAGCCCTCTTCCATCCCCTTCCACTGGTTTAGAATTTAATTTAATTGAATTTATTTACCAAGAAAGTTGTAAATTCACATGCATCATTTATACCCAACATAAAAATAAGAATTTTCTGTCTTTTCATTTTGCTTTCAGGTTCTCCGGTCTAGTTGCACTGCCATTTTAATTTAATTATATTGATATTGGCCTAATGGGCCTTATCTAATGAAAAAATCCTTACCTTTCAAATACACATTATTGAAAATTTTATAAGTATTTAAATGACATATGGCACTAGATGACAGTATGAGAATATATTATTAAATTTCTTATAAAAAGTATCTCAGGTTAGGTAATAAATTTAATGTTCAGGCAGTTCAGGATGTGATTAGTAATTATTATAGTGGTTTGTTTTTATTTCAGGTTCCCTTCCTTCATGCAACATGACGTAAAGCATCCGAAGATACCTATCAAGATATGTGAAGTGTTATGATTTTGTATTAGTTTACATATCTGCGGTTTAAAACTTACATAAATACCTAAATATCATAAACTAATACAGCGAAACCAAATCAATGAATACATTTAATATGTCAGTTGAAAGTGAATATATCGTACCTAATGAGAAATTAATCAAATATCGACATGAAATATGCAGTGAATAGAATATTGGTTGTTTTTATATAAACGTTGTTAATAAAGAAAGTAAAATGGCTCTGGAGTGGTTAAATTCTGATGATAGATTTTTGTATTCAACAAATAATAGTGACATCATGGTGCCTATGGAATTACAGTTTGCTTATACGTTTTTAGAAGTGATTGTTGCTGTGGTGGCAGTCATTGGTAATGGAATGGTGATATTAGTATTTAGACAAGAGAAACGCTTACGGAGAAGAACTAATTATTACATTGTGTCTTTGGCTGTTGCTGATCTCTTGGTTGGATTACTGGGAATCCCGTTTGCTATTTTAGCTTCAGTTGGATTGCCTACCAACCTTCACGCCTGTCTGTTCACCGTGTCACTCCTGGTAGTGCTCTGCACAATAAGTATTTTCTGCTTGGTAGCTGTCTCTGTAGATCGCTACTGGGCCATCCTGCATCCAATGGGATATTCGAGGAATGTCAGGACCAAAACTACCATAGGTAAGTTAACTATACTAGGTATATCTATATAAGTACTAGGTACTTACGAGTATTTGTAGGTAATAGGAATGTAATTCTAAATCTTAGTAATTTAGTTTCCTGTGTAATTATTAGACAAGACTGACTATTAGCAGAAGAGGTAAAGTCAAAAGAAATCTTTCTGTTCTGCAACACCCACATACAAAATTATAAATAACGTGTCATTAGGGATTTGTTCAGGAAAAGTTATTCTGACTAACTTCCAGTTTACTCCATTGATATATGAGTCGTATGTACCATGTACCGTCGAATTGGGAATTAGGTATGTAACTGTTTCAAGCATATTTTACGTTTCAAAATTCCTTAATAGGTATATACAATATAAGTTAAGACATTTTTTAGATGCCATGAATGGATACGACATATCATTGAGTAGTAAGCAGTCAATCGGCTTTTTCCCGCATTCAGTTTTAAAAAAATGTACAAAAAGTATCTCCATGCAGTTACGTTCGTATATCATATTACATGGTTTTATATTTTTGTACACTTTTCATGGAATATCGTTGTGTTTATTGGTCGCTCTATCATCAACTGCTGTCCTATAGGAGGTACATAGTATCTATCTATCTCTATCTATACCCTCACGCCACATCCCTTGCAGGGTAGGCAGAGAGGACAGAGCGCCAGACAGCCCTATCCTTACACACACTCCTAGCTTCCGTCACATTCATGCAATTAGTCATACACGCTCTCCGATTCCTTTTACTCAAAACGCGTCCATCCTTGAGGATCTGGTCGACATGATCGGACCAGGTCAGTCTCGGACGGCCGCGCTTTCTCACCCCTCTTCGCTCATTCAGATATATCTTTTTTGTCATCCTGTCATCATTCATTCTCTCAACATGCCCAAACCATCTTAGTTTGTTTACTTTCATTCTTGTCACTACACCAGTCTTGCAGTCACTCATTTCCCTAATAACCTCATTCCTTATCTTATCTCTCAGCGTTTTCCCGCACATTCTTCTTAATGACCTCATTTCTACTGCATTCAACCCTGATTCATCCTTCTTCATCCACGTCCACGTCTCACTAGCATACATCAGGGTCGGCACCAAGACAGCATTGTGCACTAGCACTTTTGCTTTCATAGACACATTGCTACTACTAACAATCGGACCGAGCGCACCATTCGTCCTAGTACCGGCCAGCTTCCTTCTTTCAATGTCTCCATCACAGCGTCCATCTCTAGTAAACAAACTTCCCAGATATACATACTCATCCACTTGCTCCAGACAGTCATTACCAACCTTTATCACACAATTTGTCCTTATTTCCTCTCTTTCGAACACTAATACTTTCGTTTTATTTACATTCATTTTCATACCATTCATATCGCAGCTTTCGTACACACAGGATACTATCCGTTGTAACTCACATTCATCATCAGCCATCAACACTAAATCATCTGCAAACATTAACGCACATACTTTCACTCCATTTAGGTCCACACCAACATTCAGCTCATTCAGAGGACGCATGCAGTAGTCGAAGAACAGGTTGAACAACCAAGGCGACATGACGCAACCCTGTTTAACCCCTTTTGTGAGAGCGAACCACTGCGACAACGCAGCATTCACCCTGACACAAGCAGAGCTCTCCGTATATAGAGACGCGATTGCGCCAATCAGTCGGTCGCTCACCCCATATTCCGACAGTACACGCCACAGTCTTTCTCGGTCCACACGATCGTATGCCTTCTCCAGATCCACGAACGCGCAGAAGAGCCTCTGGTGTTTAGCCAGAAGCTTCTCCACGACCATCCGTAGGTAGAAGATCTGATCGGTGCACCCCCTGCCACTCATGAAAGCACCCTGCACATCCCATACTTTACTTTCAGTCACTTTTCTTACTCTTTCAATCAATACCTTTCCATACAGTTTGCCCACAGAGCTCAGCAAACTGATAGCCCGATAACTGCCGCATTCCAACCTTGAGCCTTTCCCCTTGTACAAAGGGCAGATGACTGCCCTCCTCCAATCCTCAGGAGTGCAGCCACTCTCCCAGCACAAGTTGAAGAGCCTCAGGCACCACTCGAGAATCTTCGGGCCACCTTGCTTGATGAACTCTATGGCCACACAGTCATGTCCCGCAGCTTTACCATTCTTTGCTTTTTTCAATGCAAGCACAACTTCATTCATACGTATTTCCTCGTCCTCAGCAATATTTACATTCATACTATCTGCTACATTCGTCTGGTTTGTACTAGTACCACTTTCATACAATTCTTCGAAGTATTCTTTCCATCTTTCAACAACTTCTTCTCCATTCATCACTAAATCACCATTCTTATCTTTGATGCGCTTCATACTGTTTTTCTCACTTCCAGATCTCTTTCTTTTTACTTCCTTCCAGAATATTTTCAAATTCTCCTCGGCGTTCCTCGATAATTTCATACATTCCTCTTCCTCAAGTTTTCTCTTTTTCTGGCAAACCATTTCTTTCACTTCTTTCCTACACGCTTTATATATATTCTTCTTTCTTTCTTTCTCACCTCCATCATCTGGTTTCGCACCAAGCACATCATTCCACGCTTTCTTTTTCCTCACTACAGCATCCTTCACCTCATCATCCCACCAGGCATCACCTTTTTTCCTTCCTACCAACGCTTCTCCACATACTTCTCTTGCACTCTTTACTAGCACCTCCTTCATAACATTCCATAGTTCACTCGTCGAGCGTTCCTCATCATCATGTACTTCTAGCCTTTCGTTAGTCAGTCTTTCATATTCATCCCTAACATTCGTCTCTTTCAGTTTTTCGACCCTGATTCTCCGGACAGGCTCCAACTTCCGAGCCCTCGAGCGCCAACCGGAGAAAAGATCAATCCTTGTTATCACAAGGAAGTGATCCGTCCACAGTCCGGCGCCCCGAAATGCCCGGGTGTCCTTTGTCGCCTTCCGGAGCTCAGAGTCCACACATACAAAGTCAATCATCGACCTTTCAATACGATCAACTCTCTCTCTTTGCCAAGTGTACTGGTGGATCTCCTTGTGTGCGAAGAATGTGTTCGCCACAAAGAGATCCAACTCCAAACATACTTCTAACACTCTTTTCCCGTTATCATTCACCCTATCATCGCCATGCAATCCCAACACTCTCTCAAAATTCTTCCTTCTGACACCGACCCAACCATTCAGATCACCTGCCAATATTACTTTTTCATTCGCTCTTCTTTTATACGCTGTCTCCCGCACTAAGTTCCAAAACTCATCCTTCTCATCATCCAAGGCATCATTCCCTGGACCGTAACCTATAATAAGGAACAGCCTGGTCATGCCTACCTTGAAACGAATCCAGATGAGTCTCGGTCCTACCAGTCCATACCCATTACGCTTCACCATACATTCAGTCATTCTTTTTGATAATATAGCACCCACTCCCTGACGTCCATGTTAATTTTCAGGCACTCCAGACTCCAGGTACATAGTACTGTTTATAAATTGCTAAATTTATAATCCAAACAAGCCATTTCTGTTTGTTTTCACAATGTTTGTGTTTGTGTAACTTTACTGAAATTAAATTTCTCTAAAAACTCGCCATATTTTATGACCTAAGTACTTATATTCCTATGTTTGCTTATAATACTGTAACATAATTGAATTAATTTAGGTAAATTTTATTACGTTTCCTTTTCTTCACCCAACGGTTTTTCGCTGATATTTAATATTAAATGAAGATGTTTATAATTTGCATATTTTTGTTTGTTGTATGAATTAATAATATTGTATTTAATAGTAATGTAATTCTGTGTACTAAATCTAAAACTAAACTAATGGTCCATGAGGTTCTGAAATTATGTAGGTGTAGACCCATTACGCATAGTCCTTCCCATAGATTCTTAATTGATGGAAATATGTATTCCAAAATTATTTATATTTGGTCCTTCCCTATCTTACAATTGGATCAATGAAACATGACGACTGATGCACGCAAGTATATCTCTGACTGATGTATTTTTATATTAGGCTTACAATATAAAATACATATGACATATATAGATATATGCTGCGTGGTAGGTAGAGTAGAATATCTTATGCTCGTAGAAGGCTGAACCAATATTGAGATACTTCCCCGAAAATGAAATAAAATAAAGAAAGTATCGGTATTCAAGTTAAAATATGATTCTCACTTTGTATTCCAATGAAGTATCAGCTGTTTTGTAAATATATTTACGTTATTTTACACGCGACAAACATTTATTGGGGATGACGGGATCATACTAGGTTCTGGCTCACCTTCATGAGTGGCTGCTCTGAATATTAATGCATTATTATTTGGCTGCTGAACCTTACGTATATTATAGAGGTCTACTTATTTCTATATCTACCACAAATACACAAATGTCTATCCCTAAACTAATTTCTAACTAAATATGTGGTTAGTTAACTATATTGCTGGCTCTTCATTTAATCTTCAGATCACATCACACAAAAAAATCTTAAAATTGCTTACGTACGTTTAGGTCCAATTCTTGAAATAAATATTTTAGCATTAAAATAAATGTGTTTTAAATTTATCTAATAAGATAAATATATAAATAGCCATGAATAATTCATACATCGAGAGATTGGATTCTCTAGGTACCTGGGTGTAGGGACGTAGAGTGAACAAAAATATTATTCAGTTTATTTACTTCGCAAATTTTGTTAATACTGCCTACATAATGCACACAGATACAAGTTACGTGGAATTTGTTGTTTACAAATCACTATTGTTGTATTCCCCTATAGATATATTGATGGTTGTATAGAATTCAGGTAAAGATGGAAATCCCCGTAATTTAAATTTGAAGAGAAATAATACTTTTGGTCACGAGCCGTCTATGGAATTAGAGGATTAGTAATAATTTATGGCACCCAGGCATCCAGATTCCCTATGTATAGCCATGATAATGGAATACCTAATTTAAAAAAACGTCTTATTGTTTGTTCGTGCTTATTAGTTATTGAAAAACTGAAAATTTCTACGACGGGAGATACGGACAGTCATAAATTATTATTTTAGGTGCGCAGGTTTAGGTGTACATATTACATTTTTAATTAAATTTTATGGGGTGGAATTTTTTAACCAACAGTGGAATTTTTTTATTGCAAGTTAATTTGTTTGAAGTGACAGAAGATGTACACAAGAAAAGTCGTTTGTAACAAATTGTTTGAAAAGTGTTTTTGTCCGAGACATGTTATTATTTCTATCAGTAAGTAAGTACTTCAAGATGAAACAAATTTAATAAGAGCATTTCGTGACAACAGATGTGTTGGGCGCCAGTTAAAAAATTGCTTCCATATTGTGTTTTTTATTATTAGATTAATTTTGATTATGGGATAACTTTGGAACTAATTTTTGGGACACATTTTGCATTGCTTTTTCTCCGTACAATTTTTTCGTTAAGGAAATGCCTGTCAATATTTTAGACATATTGTTTTCAGGGTAAAAAACTACTAATAAACTTAAATATAAATATTTATTGCGTCTTAAATTTGGTAATGATTTCTTGGTAAAGTCTCCGTACTCAAATATCATTGAAACCTGCCTTCATATAGTGTGCACCACTGCATGTATAGTGTTCGCAATATTTATATTATAGGTTATAGATGCCTAATCAATGTCTCGATTGAAAGGGTGAAGAAAATTATATTTACATCACGATATGCCACATATTATTCCAAGTATTTACACAGAGGGTGAGATCCAATAAAGAATTCTATGTTTCCACAACAATTCATTTCATTCATATCACATCATATTCTTATCGTCAATAACCAGATCCTTCTGTGTTCCTCATCCTTACGTTCTTACTACATACCGGTACGCCACATACCTACAACTTGTAACCTATCCTGAATTCCGGGATATGGATGTTCCAATCAAGTGTCCCAGTTCCAATTACAATATGTCCAACTTACAAAAGAATATAGCGTGTTCGTAAATGTCGAGTCTCATTGAATATATTTTTGATATGCGATATTGATATTCTGGATCATGTAGACCAGTATAGTTGAAAGTATGTGACGTGGTTGAAGCAAGAAGTGTGTGTAGGTAGAAGTCCAGGGTTCTGTTCTCTCGGTCTACCCTCCGGGGTGAAGGGATAGAATAGAATAGGTATGTTTATATGGGTACTTATGTATACTCTGATTACTCACGTCTATCAATGATTGTCGATTTACCCTAACATGACTTGATATAAAAATACGCAAGTAGGTATAGAATTTACAAAATATAACCTTGATATGCCTACTTATAATACGTAGCTACTAATCTTCGTGCTTTTATTTTCGAGGCTATAAAGGCTTATAACCCAATTAATTGTCTTTTGTAACTTTATGAAGATAATTTACAAAATATTAAGTTAACTTATTGTGTATAATTAATAGGTATAATTACGTGTTATATTCTTCTCTAGACCTACGTAAATATTTGACCCATTAACATTCATTATTAAGATTTTCTGGAGCCATAACTGCGTGTAACTTTATAGAATCTTTAGATTATATAATTAAGTTATACCATAAGCAACCACCCATTCATCTGGTGCGCTAACTTACACATACTAGGTTGTTATATACAAATAAATATACAATATTTATTCGAGGAACCCGTTGTGAGTGTGAAATATCTTCATTCATTTACGCACTATATATAATAAAAGTAGCTGTACAACAGTTTAGGTAGAAGCTAGGTACGTATAAACTGAAAAATATGAATAAAATGTGCACATAAATGTAAAATACTGATTCATTAATCTCGATGTTTTCGACCGTCGGTACATGGTGGAAGTCCATTTTAAAGGAAAAATGAAAAAATATTTAGATTATATCCACAAAACTGAATTTCGATTTCGCGACTAGTATTCGAGGATTTGCACCCTCATCTTCAGGCGAATACTAGTCGCGAAATCAAAAGTCAATTTTGTGGATTTTAATCTAAATGTTTAGTTTTGTTCATTTTTCCTTTTAATAATTCATTATGTATAAATGCGACGTACAGAAACGACCCGGATAAAGTTTTAAAGTCTCAAAAAGTCCAATATTTAACGTTATAAATTTCATTTAGTCATCCACTTTACAGACTCAAAACCCCAGGCACGTCCCTGAAACAAAGATGTCTTTTTTATAATTATAGTATAGGTGCACCATGTACCAATACCTATTATTATTTTCTCGATAACATTTTTCGAGATTTACTTTCCCTAAGATTTGTCAAATCGGAGATTAGTGGACCGTGTGACTTGGAAGTATGTTAGCTGTCTGACCCTATTCACCAAGGACCCACTTGGATATGTATTTTATTTTATTGATTTCCATATTCCATTATTTTTGCCCTTGAGAAAGATTATCTTTTTGGTAAATATAATAACTATTAGTCTCGTATAGTGCATCGCGTTAGATAAAACATAAAGTAACGTCACATTGTTTATTGTGAAACACTGAATTTCCTAAATGTCGTAGCTGAATTACAAATAGTATACTTATCTCAACAAGTTAGTATACTATTTTTTTTATGTTTATTTTCAAAATAAAATACATGTTTCACAATACACAATATACATATAAAACAAAATTATTATTGTATCGCGCCCGGCGAAGCTGCGTAGTGCATGCTTGTGTCCAGGTGGCGGTCTAATATAATTAGGTAGGTACATTTCACTTAAACTATGTGTAGCTTATACAAAATAAAGTTAAATGAATAACAAAGTCAAATGAATAACAAAGTCAAATGAATAACAAAGTCAAATGAATAACAAAAATAAAAAATGAAAACAAAACATTCATAGTTTGGAGATACATATACTGATATACTCCTTTAATTTTTTATTGAAGGATGGACTTTCCATCGGTCTCTATTACATGAACTTACTGGTATAAAAGTATGTTATAGAGTTTGCATTCCAATCAGGAGCAAATTAAAAATGTTAATTAGTTGTAATTTAAATTTCTGATGAAAATAAAATAATTATTAAATAATCATGACAATGTCAAGATTATATGCTAAGTGTGTCCTGACACATATATCCATACAGTTATCTGAAGCCCGAGTGTACCTAACTACTAACTATACCTAAACTTATCTTATGTATGTTTTTGTACGAATTCAGAGTTTCACAAAACAACTTATTTTTCTTAATTGCCTAAGTATCAAATACAGTAAGTATGTAAGCTTGTGATAATTAAGATTGTAATTAGATACATGTTTGTTAAGCCCATTACAATTTAATTTATGTTTGGCGCTAAGGGAGGTAGGTGTATCTAGGTAGCTACATATATTATTATACATATTATTATCTCATTATTATACATATTATTACCTATACGAAGCAGATCATCTTCTACTTAAATCTATATATGTTTGTTGTAAATGTGTAGTGCTTTGCTTACTGCAGCAGTAGGAAATATTTCCTTCGTGATAATAAAAGTATTGTAAGATTGTAACTCAGCATAGTCTTCGCCCTTCACCCCATAGCAAAGTGACATTGAAAATGTATACACAGCACACACATAAATCTGATATAATATCATCAGATGAATAATTTTATTGAATTATTTAAATAGCCTTTGGATTTTGTGCTTAAAGGTAAGTCAAGATTCTTTATATTAAAAGAGTTATGGTTTTCTTAAAAAACCTCAAAATGTCGATCATTAAGAAAAAAATATAAATTCACATATTTTCAATATGTTTCGGTATATTTTTGTTACTTACATCTAAATTACATTCTCATTGTTATAGTAACCCTTAACCACCAATGATCGTGTTTCCCGGTACCCGGTAACCCCCGGTAGCGCTTTTTCCGTTGTTCATCCTTGTGCTGAAAATATTTTGAAACATCGGGAACACTTTTCTAACTTCTTTCAGTAATTTTTATTATGAAAATTGAGCTACGATGAAGTGCATAGAGACATCGGCGTCGGTATATATATAACAGTATGAGAATATGGATTTTTATTGGCATATAATATCGTGAATTATTGCATAGTTCATAGGTTCAATTCAATTCCTATCTAGTTAGTAAGTCTTGAAGATGAATAGTAGCGATGGTATAAGGACACATTCAATGAGATATCTTATGAATGTGGAAGAGAAGTCTTAAAAGTGTCTAGTCTGATGCGGAGGATATGAAATGAAAGGCGATAGTGACGGGAGGTTGGAGGCTGTACCTACTCCGCCTTCAAACTGGTGGGTGTGTGGGTATGTGCGTCATCTACAGAAACCAAACGAACAATATACCTACATACCTAATATCTATATAGAAAGAGTATTCTCTATTACAGTTTCACTTTGTCTCTAATAGGTATTATAGTTCGAATCGCTGGAAACTTAATGGTTATATTGGACCACGTACACAAAAGTTCTCACAGGTCAAACGTTTTATAAATTAATACTCCCATCAGCGTACCTTAGTATTGTAGATCACGGGCCCCCAACCGCTGGGGCGCGCCCCCCTCGGAGCGTGAGGAGGTTCAAGGGGGGCCGCAGAGTAGGCAACTGTATATATTTCATTAATATATGTTCTCGAGATTTGGAGGTCCTAAAATGAGTATATAGACTTCATACAATATGTAAAAAAGTTAATATTAATGTGCATTCATGCATTTGCAATAATAACGTAAATCTCAAAAACTTTCGCCTGCGGCACTATTCACTTGTGATTTTTTAAACGTACGGGTGGGGGTCGTGGATGTCTTAATCCACCACCGGCAAGGGGGAGAAAGCATAGCTAGTGAATTTAGGAGAAACTTAGGGGGGAAACTTATTTCGCGCTGACAATCTCATACAAAATTTGAAAAAGTTGAAGCGAAAATAGAACGATGTTTGCTCAGTGTTGCGATTGATGAACTATGATGCGATACATCAATGCGAATTCTATATCTACTTTTTGTTTTCTTGGACACATTTGATTTGAAAACAGGCGTAATTTCAAAAAAATCGGAATTTCATTCATCTTTCCATCTATCCAGTATCCACTCAGCTACTATTGCGAAATACCCTACACACATGTAACTTACTATATTCGTCCTTGTTGGGTCATGTTTTAATTGTTAGTTGGTACTGCATACAGTAACTGATTTGTGCTACACTTTTTTTATAATTGTTTAGCAATAATGCTCTTTGATTTTATAATTCTCTAAATAACCACCACCAATGTTTACTAGTAGGCATTTTATATGTGCCTCTTATCAATGTACGAACATGAACATACAACGCCCACTCCTAAACAATTTTAATCCGATGTAATTAATAATACTTGATATAATTGAGTGACTATAATTTCAGGGTTAACAGCGGGTGTTAATTATAAATAATGCGACCAGTGTACTATTAACCCTCTCGTATTATAACTATAGTGTATGGCACGATCCCTATTTGTGCAATGGCAATAGGATACAATATGAAGTATACAAAACACACAATAATATAGGTACAATCGGCGTTGAGTGGCGGTGATACCATAACCTATGATAATAATTCTGTCAATGATATATGAAGGAACTAAGGAAGATGTAGTGGGTCGATATCTTATGCAGAAATTGCTGCGTTTGATTTGTGGCTTTATTTATTCTTTCAGTAAATTCCTAGAAGATTTAGTAAATTATCGAAGTAGCAAAACTGGGAATTTTAAAATAGTCCGATTTTATTGCAGCATCGCGATCTCTTCCAACCAACCCCTTATTACATAATCTCAAGGTTTTTGACCGTCGGTACATGGTAGAAGTCCATTGTAAAATAAAAGACTATATATTTAGTTTAAAATCCACAATAATGACTTTAAATTACGCGACTAGTGTTCAAGGATTTGCACCTTCATCATCAGGCGATTGTGAATAAAGTTGTTATTAAATCTTATAACAGTAAATAATATTATATGGGTACCTACTATACCTATCTAATTTATTATACTCACAAAAATACTCAATTAACTGAAAACCTACCGATTGATTCAATGAAACGAAGAAATTAGTTGCTATCTAGTAGGTATCTTAAGGTTTAGGTATACAGTTATACACCTCTTATGTTGGCTATTTAGCTGGATGTTTATGCATCATTATAGTACCCAGTACCTAGTCTAGACTCAGTAAACATTTTAATTCTCGTGTTAGGAATAAAGCTTCATTATAATTTGATATTGATCAGCGATCTCCCTCCGTTGTAGAATTTAAAAAACTTTGTCTTGTGGGGTGAGGGAATAAACGTCAAAATCCTGTTAACTGTCACGTAGCTCCGAAGTAGACGTATCTGTGTGCACGTACCTATATAATATACTAGGTTTTCATGCTACCACATAGCTAACCTTTCACAGACCATGAAAACTGTAGCATTGTGTGTACGAAGTACTCTCATGTATTTGGACTACATGTTGCATCCACAGTGGGAAAATAAAAACCAATTGAAATTATTACAGCTTATCCAATTATGTATTATGAATCCCTTCATAAAAATATGTTTTACTGTCTGACAAATGCAATATGTGTACTACTAATAGTAAAAGTTCTGATTTTCATTGCCAATTACGATGGTAGGTATACATATCGCCCTCGCTCCCAAATAATTTAAGATAGTTTTGGGAAAAGTTTTTGGGAAAAAATACGTGTTTTCTGTTATCTAAATTCCTAGGTTAGCAATATTTTCGTATGATTGGATGTGTTTATCATATTGATACATTTTATAATGAATGTGGATATTTTATACATTGTATTTTATATGCTCCTCGCGATCGGTCCAATTTTCAAGATACATATATCATATGATATGGGAAGTTAATATTACATTACCTATAGACCATTACACAACCCATACCAATATTATCAATGTAGTAAACTTAATAGGTTTCATTTTTTCATTGCACACGTACAAGTATCTTTATATTACTACAGTCAAATTAGACATTTGCCTTGCAAAAGGTCCGGTAGTTCTGAATTTTTGGTATGTTTTTGTGCCGGTCCTACAGTGTTAAGTTAAAAAATGTGACCTTCTACGACTGCCGCGCTCCAATTGGTAGCACAATAACCCACTTATTTTCTGCCATTCAATTCTAATTTGCCCTAGAAGGTCACATTTTTTAACTTAATATTGTAGGACCGGCACTAAAAACTTACTAAAAATTCAGAACTACCTGACCTTCTGCATAGCTCCCATATAACGGTATTCCCCGTTTACTGTAGGTACTTTATAGTTTAATATACAAATAGGAAAGACTCTGTTTCGGGACACTTAAACATAGATTATAAAAAGTCTGAAAATACAGCACTATTAATTTTAATTTTCATACCACCTTCAAATTTTAACAATTAAATTACCTTCCTTAATTAAAAAAAATTGGCTTTACCAAAAAAGATAATGTAAACTTACTATGCTCATTTAGCACAGAGGTAATTTATTTAATGAGGGTACACAGTACACTTGAGTTGAGTGCCCAGTAAATTTTTAAGTAAGTAAACATTTCAACTTAATTCATTCGTATCAAAGTATACCAAATTGTAAAACACACCTGGTCCAGGTAATAACAGATTGTAGTTAAATGTGTACTTCACCTAAAAATTATATGCGTCCTACAATACCTGCATATACTTCTACATATCTAGATCGGATATTTTACTGTAATTGATAATTGATCAACTGATTGATGAGAGATTAGTTTAGTATATAGTAGCGGATTTGATAATGATGTTGTATTTATAGCAAGATAAGTGGTGCACATATTAATTTACCAAAACATAATCAATATTTTTATCTATGTACTTACTTACCTACTACGTAGATAAAGGTACACATAATATTACATACGTATAAAAATATACTACTACTACTACTACTACGCCCTTTATGTCTCCATTCGGGAGCACAGGGAGGCTACCAGGCGTCTCCATTCAGAGCGATTTTGTGCGAGTGATATTACCTCTCTCCACGTCATTCCTAACGCTCTGATCTCGTTGTCATAGGAACGGTGCACTGTGAAAGAGGGTCTTCCGGGGCGTCGGGACCCCTGTGGGTGGAAAAACAGCGCTCTCTTTGGCCAGCTGTCGTTGGGCATTCGCAAAACATGGCCCAGCCACGACCAACGTCTTTCCTGTATTACTGACAGGATTGATCGTTGCTGGGAACGCCGTCGAACGTATTCGTTGGTTTTACGTTCTTGCCATGTGATACCCAGTATGCTCCTAAGACACTTATTCTCAAAGCTGAGTATCTTACGCTCTTGAGCCTTGGTTAAGTGCCATGACTCGCAGCCGTAGAGGAGGACAGGGATCACACAGGCGTTGAATAGGCGGCGTTTTGTCTGGATACTAAACCCGGATGCCTTCCAGATCTTGTCCATGTTGTTGAATGCCCCACTGGCAGCTCCGATGCGAATGGGCAGTTCTGTCCGGAGGTCACCTGCCGGGGTGATGGTGGCGCCCAGGTATTTGAATTTGTTTACCTGGGAGATTTGATTGCCGTTGACAATCATAGCTGTGACCCTATCCGGACATGCATCGTTACAGATGTACTCAGTTTTGCCAGTGTTGACCTTGAGGCCAAGGCGTGTCGCGTTGTTGTAGAGCATTGTAGTGCTGTGCTGTAGTCCACCCACAGACGTGTCGAATAGGGCGAGATCATCCGCATATTCTAGATCGTGTAGAGTTCCCACGTTTGTTTCGTTGGCAGGTCTTTGCAATAACGGCACTCCCCCTGAGTTCCCCGTGGATTTTCTGAGAAGGTAGTCCATGACGGTAACAAAGATGAAAGGCGCCAGTACACATCCTTGTCGAACCCCAGTTGTGATCCTGAAGGTGTCAGTTGGACCACAGGAGGTTCTCACACTGCACTCCGAGTCCGTGTGCAGGGCTTCGATCATGGCTACCAGCCTCGTGGGAATACCGTAAAGGGCCAATATCTTCCAAATTGATTCTCTATGGGGGCTGTCAAAGGCTTTTTCGAAATCAATGAAGCAGCAAGCGACTGGCGAGTTATACTCTTGTGATTGTTGGAGGACACACCTGGCACAGAAAATTGGGTCCGAACAGGACCTGCCAGGCACAAAGCCACATTGCTGCTTCCTCAGTATGGCTAAGATTGGTTTCTGGATGCGGTTCAAGATGATCTGAGAATAAAATAATAGAGAGAATAAAATAATCTGAGAATAAAAATATACATACATAATATATAATTGTGTCTGAGTCGCATGTCGAAATATATAAAAAATCAGTAGGTATCATTATATGCAGTATGCACAGATACTGTATTTATTGCACGGGTACCAACTATGGTGTAATCAGTGATCGATTACTATAATCTCCTACTGCAGCGGTTCCTAAATTGTGTTCCGCGGAACCCTGGGGTTCCGCGGAAGGGTCACAGGGGTTCCGAGAGTTTTCGAAGAATCACAGTATTACCACATCATTTCGCCATCATGTTATGAATTTTCGAACACTAATACTACATTGTTTGGTAAAAAAAATTCGCCTGCGGTGCTAATTAAACCTGTTATATTTATCTTGTCACTCCACCGATTTTTATAAAAAACTAAATCTGACAACTAAATCTGCCGTGTGTTTCATATCACTTCATCCATTTTTCTGAAAAAATTTCGCCTGCGGCGCATTATTATGACTCTAAATATATAATCTAAAATAGTATTTTACTTGCTGCGGCCCGTCGCTCATTTTTGATTTCAAATGGCCCTTCATCCAAAAATTTTGCCCAGAGACCTGCTATAAAGGCACGCAGGTTCATTATTTCACAAACTTTCTATTTTCGCTATTTTCTTTGATGAAATTTTTATTTAAGGAAAATAAATCAAACGATAGGTTTGGGTATCGTGACCCTCTTCACTCAGTCCCAAAAAAAGTCGCCTGCGGCGCTATTCACACTCTTTATACCTCAAGGTCTTATTTGCATGGGACGACCTTCAGCCCCCCCCCCCCAAAATTGAATCCTGGATCTGCCACTGTGTTAAAATGTAATTTTTGTCAATTTGCTTTTTTTTGTCGAGATAGGGTTCCCCCAAAAAAAGGTAGATCAATTAGGGTTCCGTAGCCAAAAAGAATTGGGAACCGCTGTCCTACTGTGCCAGACTTTGATCCTGGAAACAGACTGTTTCAGATATGCCAGTCTATCACTATTATACCATCATGGTACTTACCTACATACCAATAGTAGGGTAACCAGTAAATGCTGTATGTGTATAAAATAAAAATAAGTACATTTAGCATTTGCTTCTCGCAAATATAATGATAATCAGTCAAATACCAAATAGGGTAATATTTATTTTTCTTTATGTACTTAAGCTTTTTAATGTAAATCTAAATACCTACAACGGCGTAAAATTACTTTATCCAACCTTGCACCGGCTGCTTTATAAAATGGATAGGTACGACTTTCAAATACCTCTTTTACCATGTTCAAAGGACAACACGGTAGGTATTTTTACTTTTTGCAATATTGATAGCCATCGCTCTATATGAATGTGGGTAATCATTTCACAATTTGCATGCCAATAGAAGCGCGCCCATAAAACTAAATTACTAGTAATTCGTATGTAGTGTACCAAAACCTAATTTTTAACATGTCTTTTAGATGAGTAAGTATAAAAATATTTTAATTTAGTTTGTTTGTAGTTTGTATCCCGTCACTTCTGTGTTATCTAATCATTTTAACGTAATTCAGTGGTAATTTATGTAGATACATGTTTAGAAGTTACTATCAAAGTGGATAGAAAATCAGGGCACCAATCTATTTCAATATTAAGACAAGGCAAGTTTTTTTATTACTGTGAAGTGTACCTACCTACAGAAAAGTATTTTGGTTTGAGTGCAAGTCGAGCTTTTTTAAAGAAACAGTAATTTCGAAAATATATAGTAATGCAGGTCGGTAAAATAATATCATTTTGAATGAATAAATCTAGTTTTTTCTTTATGTTTATGTATTATTGTATTCACAGTCCAACAAATACCTACATTCTGCAAGGCTGCGTGAGTGTGATAGGCACAATCATACAATGTTGGAAAGACAGGCGTTGTTGATTGTTTTTACTCTTTACACAACATTGAAAATTGAAATCCTATTCGATATTCACCACTGCTATTTTACATTTATAGGAAGAGTATGTAATCTTTTTGTACCCCATCCTCTGTGAAGAATTTGATTGCATTCAGCTCTCCGCTCAACCCAATCTATAGTATAGGTATTAGGTATGGTACACTTTCCATATTGAATTGTTATATTTTATACCCACTATGTAAGGTAAGCGGTCTCAGGCAAATTGATTTCCAACCGTGCGTAAATTCATTCAGTTTAGTTTAGGTACGTGGGTATATTTGTGAAATAGTTCTGCCTGTGTTAGATTCTCTAATACTTAGTAAATCATTTGTAGTATTTTCATCGGACTGACGCTGGAAATTTCACTAATGATTATATCGAATATATCTAGATTATGGATTTGGTGAGTTACAATTATGTTACAAGGTTCTGGTATACCTTTTCTTATTGTAATGAAGAATTATACATACAACATAAAAGTCATAATTCCAGAAAAAATAAATATTCTAGTAGAACAAGTATCTGGACCGACGGAGACATAGTCCTATTAGGCACTTTAGGAACAGTTGGGCTCAATACAACTCACTGTGCAGTGTGTACTGTGTACGTGATAATAATTTTACTAGTTGTGATCAATGGCTGGATAATATAACAATATCTACCTGTCCTGTAGCAATGTAGGGAGTTATAAATGTCGAAGCTACGTGTTGTAACTTTTAATGAACTACCATCGTAGCACCGTGAATCATAATACTCGTACACTACATAATAGACTAGGTATAAAACGGATTAGAAATACTATTATCACTCAGACCACTTGATTGCCTTTTCACAGATAGCAGCTGTTAGACGATTATGCATATCGATCGTACTTCTGCTGCGATATTATACGGAAGAATGATAAAAGCAGCACATTGCGTAATCATGTAGGTATTGTAATAAAATGAAAAAAGAACTTGAAAAGTAATGTTTTCATTGTTAATTACGGCGTCATCGCTAGGATTAAATATCTTGGGGATGACTTCGCACTCTTCGCAGCATAAAAGTAGAAAGTTTCGGAGAGATCTAAGATTTTTCAGCATTCAACCATATACAAAAGGTTGATGATCCACATCCATATCAAAGGACTATAAGATATCGGAATTTTAAACCCCAGTTACATTTTCCTGTAAAATATTTTTTCTTGATCGTTGTGCTAAACCAGCACCGCAGACAATTCTATTTTAATACACCAGGGACAGAGACAGATGTGTTTTTCTTTCCACAAGATTTTAAAGGAAAATTTAATTTAGTACCAGAAATATGGTGCTGCAAATTTTATTTCAACATACATAGTATGAAACATAATTTTCTCTCTCTTGTCTGACATTAAGTATTTTTTACCTTGTCTGACAGTAAGTATTTTTTTCCCTTGTCTGTTGGATAACCCGCCACCGGCACTGGGAGGAAAATGGTAAATGTAGTTGTTGCTCAGTATAATATAATAAGAAACTGATACCTCTGAGCCTGAGACAAGGAACTTGACACCTATGTAACCACCAAAGCACCAAGTAATTCTTCGACCTTCCCGTATATTTACCCTCACCATGTTTATATCTAGATTCTAGATCGTATGACATCACATCTTACCTTGCATCTTATAATACTTTCTCTCAATTTGTTGGAAATATGAAGATAATCTCTAACCTCATTATTTCTACGACGCTGCTTCACTATAGTTTTAAACTTTTTTTAAATATTAACATACCTACTAAAGGAAAACAAGTGCATACATAGACCTACATAGTACGTAACATTCATATTAAAACATAGCCATGTACATTAGTTTGTTTCTTATCATTTCTTGTTATATTATCTTAACAATAAAAAAAGCAGTACCCGATGTTATCCATATAAAATTATTATGAAGTCTTCCTATACCTGCGGTGTGGTAAACTATAGTAGAATACAACAAAAGGTCGCGAGTATATTTGGACTTGCAACAAAAGGACACGGGATCTAATTTATCAAATAGATTCGCATTGGTTTTGTGATTATACATATCAACTGTACTTACATGATATCCTGTCTTCAATACATATACATATATTCGAGCACTATAAGTATCTTCTAAACGTCATGTATTAGGTATTATGTACTTGTATCTACTATGAAGTGTGACTGTTTCTTGTTCATTATATAGGTAAACAAATAAATGAACTTAAAATGATAGCGAAAGTAAGTGAAATTACTGTAGATACAAGATTACAATTGATGAATTAATGTGTTATTAAAATGAGATAAAAGATTCCATAACAAAGGTAAATTTTAAATTGGTAAATTTTTTGCTGTTTTACCTAAACGATTCATCAACCGCCTCTTTTTGTTGACGTCCAATCGTCGTAATGTCTCCGCGTCCAAATGAATATCTGCGTCCTTTTGACATCACACAAATACTCGCATACCTATAGGTAGTTTGATATTAATTAATTAGGTATCCTAGTAGTCCGTGTGGTTTGATAGACACCTACTATGTCGATAACATATTTATGTAGCAAACCATCCTATTATATGTATTTAATGTTCATTATTACAAAGCAAGGCTTTTATTATTGCCTGTAATAAAACAAATAGATAGGTAGGTAGCAGTGCAGGCGTATATAGGTTTTCATTTCGGGGGGAGGGGTCTAGTATTTGACTTTGGGGGGGGGGGGGGACTAATGCTGGATTTCACAAACTTTTTAGGTGAGGAATAGCGGAGATAGGAGCCACCTAGAACAAATTTTGTATGAAAAATTGTGATGAGTGGCTCCTATCTCCACTCCACTATTCCTCACCTAAGAAGTGAGTGAAATTCAGCATAAGTCTGACTATATTCAATCTGATTTCTTTGAAGTTCTTAAGCCGAAGAAACTCCTGGAGGAGGTTATTAAAATTTTAACATAGACGTACTTACTAAAAAATAATAATAGCGCCAATAATATTTTTTTTCGTGAAGGTGGGTAAGAATGTAGTGTTTTATCCCCCCCCCCCCCCCAATATACGCCCTTGGTACCTACCTAACCTATGTCTATGTTATATAGTATCTACTGTTAGGTACCAACCTATGTAATAAAATTGATATAATTTATATAGGTAAATATAGGTACCTATGTCAAAAAGATAAGTAGGCACCTTACTTTTAACTACGGACACGTCTAAGGTTAGCTCTATAAAGTAACGGGAGGAGCTGCACATAAAAACTGTTGGCGAGGTTTTCTAGGTTTTGTCTCTTAATTTACACATAATTTTGGGGTTGGCTTTTTAGTATTTGCCTAATGGCGGCATTATGTCTTGGGACGGTCCTGCATTTTAGAGTGTTTATTTATTTAATTTAATAACACTTTAGGTGAACAAAATACAGGAATATGTTAACATTACAATTACAACCAATAAGATACCAAATATTTGTTCACTAGGGGGAGCTTCTTGCATCTCTGTCAGCTGACTCCAATGCATCTTACACGTACGATTTTTGATAATTTTAATTCTAATACAAGCGACGATTTTGTAAGTACGATACCGTAGGTTCCTGATTCTAATTACTAGGTAGCATTTTACAACTATAATTGTATATATGTATACATATGAAGAACACGTTAATAAAAAGTATTGTTGCTTCTTTGTTAAATCATCCCCACCACTAGGTACTTTTATGTTTACAAAATTGTATCAAGAGCCTCGCATCAAGATTGTATGAATATCCTAACTGAATTCTTCTAACATAATGAGTAAAGACAACACATACACAATTACGTAAACATATCATGTGGATTACTCTGTGTTGATTGAGTTTGTACGAACATTGGATTGGTAGAAGATATGTTAGGTACCTACCTGTAGCAATCCTATTAGAAACTCATTACAGTTAATGTATTCGGAGAATTGCTTAATTTATGTATCATACTTTACATATTATTAAGGGTTAAATGTTAATTGAACTACCTATACCTATTGAATTTTATTACTGCGTCCTACTTGTAGTTAATTAAGTGACTCCACTACAAGAGGGTGGAAAACCTTTGTGTATGTATTGGAAGGTCAAATCAACATGAAATAATGTATAGGCATACTTTTATAAGAAGTGGTATGCAATAATAAATACTATATTATTGTTGTATGGTGTGTTGCGGGCTGCATATAGGTACATACTCTTATTTAATTATAGTACCACTGAATAGGTACATCTGAATTGGATTGTGATATAGGAATATAGGTATCTGTAAGTGGCGTATATAGGGGGGGGGCGAGGGGGCCCGGGCCCCCCCGAAATGTTGAACAATTCTTTAAAAAACGTTATTTTAAAACATGAAAGTTACTCAAGTTTATCACATCACCCATTATTCAAAAAAATTTCGCCTGCGGCGCTATTCTTCTTTGTATTTTCTGCAAACAATATTAATACCAGCCTAAAACACTACCTTTTCACTTACATTCACGAAAAATTTTTGCCTGCGGCGCTATTAAAATTTTAATACTGTACGTCTATCTTCAAATTTTTGTTGCATCCACCCCCCCAAAGTCAAATATTAGATCGGCCCCCCCCCCGAAATGAAATCCTATATACGCCACTGGTATCTGTTTTAGTAATATAAAGCAGTGAGTTCACTTCTCCCTACAGGATTATTATATTTAAATTATGTTTATTTAGCATTATCTAAAATTTTATTTTTATAAGATCGAACCCATTTATAAGTCAAACATTATAATACTACGTCTAGGTCGCCTAGATAAGTAGGTAGGTAGTGGTAGTATTACCTCAATCATCATTATTCAGTCATTATAGGTACCTCTGATGCATTCATATATACACATGAGTAAAGGTTGTGGATTAATTAGATCTAGATAAATGGATGAGCATCGGTGGTCATTGATTTCCTTAGGGAAATGTTTTGCGTTGGTTAATCTATTTGTAGGTATCTACTACACTACATACATACATATCTGTAACTAGTTAATACATGTAGGTAATACCTATTGTAAGTTCAGAGATTATACCCTACGTACAATTTACCTTATTGATAGGTAGGATATGGATAAGGAGGTACCTGGTACACTATATTTAAGTAATAACATATGATGATTATGTTTATGTTACAGTGATTATCAGTCTCTGCTGGATGGCTGGTGTGGTGGTAGGATTCCTTCCACTCTTTGGTTGGCACGCTAACCCTTCTGAGAACATCTCATGCTTCTTTGTGAAGGTGATGGATTACAATTATTTGGTGTTCCTCTACTTCGCTACCATCATCACTCCTTCGCTCATCATGGCGGCATTCTACGCACATATTTATAGGGTTGTGATTAAACAGGTACGTATCTACAGGTTATTCTGAGCTTTTGTACCAGGATTTTTATTTTTAAAGGATTAATCCAATTGTATATAAGTACCCCTACCTATTTGAAAGTCCAAGTTGGTTGACTCCAGATAGTGTCGTCGACTACTTTCGGTTGATTTAGAGAATAGGAAGTAAAACCATATGGGTTTTAGTTTATTTATTTTTACCCAACTTCGAAAAACCTCTACTTTCTGAGAAAGATGCCTGGTACGGTTGCTCGGATTTCAATTTGTTTATGATAAAATATTTATGTTAGGTTCTCATAATAATATAACGATCCGAATGCCTCATTTCAGTTAAAGCAAATTGTTACAATGAATCCTGAAGGTGGAAGCAGCAGGAAGAGGACTGGATATGGAAGTAAAAGAGCGCCAGAAGCTATTGGAGGAGGTGGGACAATGCTGAGAGTTCTAGGCGCCGCACAGAAGAGAGAAGTGAAAGCAACACAAAATCTTTCAATTATAGTCTTATTTTTTATGATATGTTGGATTCCATTGTACACTATTAATTGCATCAAGGCATTTTGCCCAGGGTGTCACATTGCAGCCACATGGACAGACTTTTGTATAATACTATCACATTTAAATTCAGCCGTTAATCCTATCCTTTATGCCTACCACCTCAGGGATTTCAGAGCTGCACTTAAAAGTCTTATTTATAAATTGTTTAGTTTAAAAGAAACGCCACCTAATGAAAATTATTACAAGCCATCTATTGTGTCACACACAAATAGAAACATGGAGAAACGACACAGTAGTCAACATGCAAAGATATACATTGATTCTCCTGTATGGCTGAGACAGCAACAAGCATCATCAGAGACTGCTGGATCCAATAATTCAATCCAATCTGCATTCACTCCGCCTGTAGATTCTCCTGCTTTGGCTCTGCAAACAATAGTAGAACCTTCTCTTCAGAGGAAACGAGAAATTTGGATGATTTCTGAAGTTCCCTCGATATCGGAAAAAGATGCGTGCCAAGATAGTTTGGCAATAATTTCTAGAAATGATGATTTGCAGTATTATTCTGAAGATGACGATGTTTTCGTTCCATCAGCTGAAGAACCCATGTCTGTTACGCAATATGATTTTATTAATCAAACAGATATACCAGTAGAAGGAGATTATAATATATCACCCCGTAGTAGTCCTCACGAATCTGGTAGTGGTCGCTCCGGAAATGAAGATGTTACGAAAACACAAACAAATAATGTAAAGGCATCTTTGTATTTTATTGGAGATAATAAAACAAGCCTCAATGACTTGAGAAGAAATAGTAAAATTGACGTGTCTGATACATTATCTAATAGTATTGAATATGGTATCGAAGAGCATTTCGGGGTCTCCAGTTGTGACTGTAGTCCAACAAAAATAACTTCATTAAGAATTGTTAGCGATTTTCTTGTAAATCAGTCATCTAATAATTTTTTAAAAAAGAATAGTTATAAACTTCCTATAGACAGAGTAACATCAAGCCACGGTAGCTCAGATGTTTTCCAGTACTTAGATTTACACAAACAATCTTCATGTTGCAATAATGAAAGTGTAAGTGAGTGCATCAATAATAGAAATAAAAGGTGACAGAGTGAACATTTAATTACAGATGGATTTCATCGATTATAATTATATTGTATACTCAATTATAATAATTATAAATAGGTAGAACAATTAAAGTTTTCCAATATATTACAAACAAAGGGTACAACTTGTATGCAGTGGGAGACCATGAGAGACCCCCTTGTTAGAGCATAATGATTTATTAAGTACCTATCTCTAGTTTTATATAATTGATATATGTAGTACCTAACTCTAGTGATAATTATACAATACCTACTTGTAGAAAAGTGTTATCCTTATCACCTAGTATAACTTGAATACAATTCTTATATTGAATTTGTTTCGCCGCACACAGAAACTGTTTTATTGAAAGCCTAAAATATATTTTTACTTTCCCTCGTTTTGGTTCTATGTATTATGGTGCATCATGGGGCGTCGTCAGAGAGGGCGGGGGGGGGGGGGGTCTGAATAGGATTTTTGTTTATACTAAATGATAAAACTTCACAAAAACTCACATTATTATCACACGTTTTCTCATCATATCATAAATTTTCATGCAAAATCCATATTTTTATTTTACTGTACATTGTATTGTTTTATTGTACAAAATCCATATTTTTATTTTATGAGCTATTTTATTGCTTTTTTAAAAAAATACATTTTTCATACAGATTATTGCGCAAAGTATTATAAAGGTACATTTTCAAATAAACCAAACCACATCACGACTTTCTTCACTATCTTTCACAAAAAAAAAGAAAAAAGCGTATATAGCGCATGCGGCACTATAATACGCTTTTTTCTATCTATATCAATTTTTTAAATTTTTCTTGCCCCCCCTAGCTCCGAGCCTGGCAACGCCCATGGGTGTATGTTAATAAATGCGATAAATGTATTAATTTAGGTTGGTGGATAAATATTTACCCTATAAGTAGATATTATTATTATATTATGTGTAGTTGAATAAATAATGTATTTTTCTGTTTACCTAATACGAGTATAATATGTAGATAAATGAAGACATTGTTTGTGATATTAACATTATTTTTATGAGAAGCATATTACAATATATGGATTATGGACATATCAAAGTTTATTATTCTCCCAGTCTCAAAGACCTAATGTTGCGATGTGGATAAAATATTTATATTTTATTTCATCTATGTACCTCTATACCCTTTATTTTTGAAATGTCTATATGTATCTTAAGACATACCTATATTCGCCTCTACATTTGAAAATCCAAAGTGGAACCTAGTGGACCCTAGATCAGGAGACGGATACTACCGGATGGTTTAGAGAATCAGAAGTAGGTAGGTACATATTCCCATAATATAATCATATATAAAAGTGAAATAAATCTTACATATAATAAAAATGGATGTATGTATGTGGGTATGTATGTATGTATGTATGTTTGTTCCGCCATAACTCTGGAACGCCTGGAGCAATTTTGACCAAACTTGGTAAACACATACCTTACTATCTGGAAACGAACACTGTGTGGTAGAAACTTCTGGAAATCCAGAACCTTCTGAGAAATTTTGCTGATGAGGGGATCCAAGGGTTGTGTGGGGCCGTGTGTGGTATCGTATGAAAGGGCATTGGAAAAGAAATTCAGATCGCAAGTTATATTTTGTCCAGCTCAAGCCATCGGGAGACACCCAGTGATCGAGATGATCCGGTCACCGCATACCACCGTGTTTGGTGTCTCATGAAAGATCTTCACGGGCAAAACACAGATATTTTATCAAATTTTGAATCGGGCAAGTGATAGTGGGAGACTCTATCAGCACGATGGAATCCAAGCGTTCAGAGAATTACATAGAATCTTCTAGAAGAATGTGGAAACAATTCAGAGAATTACATAGAATCTTCTAGAAGAATGTGGAAACAAGGCGAACTTTGTAGAACCTTCTAGAAAATTGTAGAGGTTAATTGAACATTGCAGAACCTTCTATATGTTGTTGATATTAATCGAACATTGCGGAAACTTCTAGAAAGTTGTGACAATGAATAGAATTCGAACCTTCTGGAAGGCTGTGGAAATGAAACGAGCTTTTCAGTACAATCTGGAAATTTCCGGAAATTTATCGAACATTGTAGAAACTTCTGAGGATTAATAAAATTCGAACCTTCTAGAAAGTGAAACGAACTTTGTAGAACCTTGAAGAAAGTTGTGCAGATTAATCGAACATTGCTGGATGTACCTATGCGTGTGTCATACTGTCGATTTAGTTCACCGATCAAATTTGCCGTTACGAAGTACGGGTAACTCAGCTAGTAATCATATATTTTTCACGTGGAGGGGTATTCTTCACATTTACATACGATTTTTTATTTTTCGCTTCGAGGGGTGTTTTCCAGATTCCAATATATCTAAGGCGTTTTATACGGTTGGCGTCGTCTGTTGTAGTACGTAGAAGATCAGAAAGACCGAAAAGTGCGGTGGATAGACTCTGTCACCGCTGATACATCCATACTGCAGATACAGAATTAGAAAACGAAGGCAACAGACAGACAAGGATGGAGGAGACTCTTGGATTCAATTCAGCCAAGGCCCACCCAGGGCTGTCGAGTCCATGATGATGATGATATCTAATAACTATACTCTCCATCATGTAAAAGTGTTCCATACTCCATATTAATTCTACCTATACCTATACCTATGCCCAATCCCACCAACTTTTACCTAAGAAGGAGAGCCCTAAGAAATTTCGATACAAAAACAGGGATAATATTGTATTTATTGAATAAAGAACATCACCCAGCCCCACCACCTCAGCCTAATTTCATATGAAATGCAACATGCAGCTCACCTACTCTGGGCGGAGATATTTGGGCACCTAACGTTAGGTGAGCTGCATGTTGCATTTCATATGGAATTAGGCTGAAGTGGTGGGGCTGGGTGATGTTCTTTATTCAATAAATACAATATTATCCCTGTACTCCAGGAAATAGAGAATTTTACCGTGCAAAACGTATAGTAGTTCTGATTTTTGGATATGTTATATAGGTCGGCCCTGTGGTTAAGAATCCAAGTTTGTGACCTCCTAACCCTTGTGCGTTCACTAGGGCGAGCCAAAACTGTCGAAATTTCGGTCATTTTTTAAATTATTGATCATAACTTTTTAACAATGCATTTTAGAGAGTAAAGCTGTATGTAGAAGTTAAAGAATAATAAATTCTCTGCAACTTGAGCCTACAAAGTTTTTTTGTAAAACTTATATTTAAAGACTTATGTGATATCCAAATTTGCAATTTTTTCTGAAACATGCTATTTTTTTACAAAATTTCTCATTTTTTAAATATATTTCCTGAAATGTACGTTGTAGAGAAAAACGAAAGTTTGAGGTCAACATTTTTTGTCTCAGACCAATAACAACAGAGTTGTGACCTTCTGAAAAAATATCAGACGAATATTTGAGCAACATTCAGTATAGTAGGTATGATAATAGTTGCAATAAAAAAATGCAATCAAAGAAATTATTTTTTTGTAGGTTATTAAGGTTAGTCTCGTGGTTCAGAATCCAAGTTTGTGACCTCACCGCCCGCGTGTATTCACTAGGGTGGGCCAAAAACCACTGAAATTTTGTTCATTTTTCAGTTTATTGTTTCTATTTTTTTAATTATCCATTTTAGAGTAAACAATTGTAAGTAAATATTGTAGAGTATTAAATTTTATGCAACTTAGGTTAGCCATATTTGTTTAAAAAGCTAATATGTAAAGAAATATATAACAAATAACATAATTTTTAAACGTTAAAAAAATTTTATTTTCAATTTTTGTATTATTTTTCAGAATGGTACTTAGTAAGAAAAAATATTATTAGCGAATATTATAGGATATTAAATTTGCAACAAAAAATGGTACTAGACTTTTTTGCCTTGGACTAATAACAAATGAGATATGCTGTCCTGAAAATTAATTTAAGGTCAATAGTCAATATTCAGATCGCCATATCTCATTTATTATTAGTCCAAGGCAAAAAAGTCTAGTACCATTTTTTGTTGCAAATTTAATATCCTATAATATTCGCTAATAATATTTTTTCTTACTAAGTACCATTCTGAAAAATAATACAAAAATTGAAAATAAAATTTTTTTAACGTTTAAAAATTATGTTATTTGTTATATATTTCTTTACATATTAGCTTTTTAAACAAATATGGCTAACCTAAGTTGCATAAAATTTAATACTCTACAATATTTACTTACAATTGTTTACTCTAAAATGGATAATTAAAAAAATAGAAACAATAAACTGAAAAATGAACAAAATTTCAGTGGTTTTTGGCCCACCCTAGTGAATACACGCGGGCGGTGAGGTCACAAACTTGGATTCTGAACCACGAGACTAACCTTAATAACCTACAAAAAAATAATTTCTTTGATTGCATTTTTTTATTGCAACTATTATCATACCTACTATACTGAATGTTGCTCAAATATTCGTCTGATATTTTTTCAGAAGGTCACAACTCTGTTGTTATTGGTCTGAGACAAAAAATGTTGACCTCAAACTTGTTTTAAATTAAATGATCTACAACATTTACTTATAACGTTTTTCTCTACAACGTACATTTCAGGAAATATATTTAAAAAATGAGAAATTTTGTAAAAAAATAGCATGTTTCAGAAAAAATTGCAAATTTGGATATCACATAAGTCTTTAAATATAAGTTTTACAAAAAAACTTTGTAGGCTCAAGTTGCAGAGAATTTAATATTCTTCAACTTCTACATACAGCTTTACTCTCTGAAATGCATTGTTTAAAAGTTATGATTAATAATTTAAAAAATGACCGAAATTTCGTCAGTTTTTGGCTCGCCCTAGTGAACGCACAAGGGTTGGGAGGTCACAAACTTGGATTCTTAACCAGGGGACTAACCTATATAACATATCCAAAAACCAGAACTACTATACGATTTGCACGGTGGCCATACATTGTATGTCTAGGTTTCCCGGGGTACTGTTTTTGTATGGAAATTTCTTAGGGCTCTCCTTCTTAGGTAAAAGTTGGTTGCATTGGGCAATAGTGCCTTGCCCACGTGCGATCCCTGGTACCTGGTACGTTCACATAGGTCACCTACCATGATGGATCTGGATGTTCACTAAAAAGGGTTCGATTTGCATTCTCTAGCAATTTAGGCAAGTATAGGTTTTACTTCCACAATCCACTGTACCTACAACCACAGTCGAATAATATAGAATATACTATTTATAACTAGCTGTATTACCCGTGCTTCGCAACGGCAAAATTTGTGTATGGATGGTGAAGTAGGTCGGCAGTGGAACCCAAAATCAGTGGTACCATCATGTTTAGTTAAAGTACTGCAGAGCCACTAAAACTCGCAACAGTTTTGGGGGGTCTGCATATTTTTTTTTTTTCAATTTGACCCCCCCAGCCCCCTAACTCCCTCCCCTTATTCCTGCGGATGTCGGGAGGGTGACTATTCATCTTATTGAGGCGGAAAACTGTGGATTCGACACTAATATCACTTTTTTCATTCCGACCCCCCCTAACTCCCTCCCCTTATTCCTGCGGATGTCGGGAGGGTGACTATTCATCTTATTGAGGTGGAAAACTATGGATTCGACACCAATATCACTTTTTTCATTCCGACCCCCCCCAGCCCCCCTAACTCCCTCCCCTTATTCCTGCGGATGTTGGGAGGGTGACTATTCATCTTATTGAGGTGAAAAACTATGGATTCGACACTAATATCACTTTTTTCATTCAGACCCCCCCCCTAGCCCCCCCTTATTCCTGCGGATGTCGGGAGGGTTACTATTCATCTTACTGAGGCGGAAAACTATGGATTCGACACTAATATCACTTTTTTCATTCCGACCCCCCCTAGCCCCCCCTAACTCCCTCCCCTTATTCCTGCGGATATCGGGAGGGTGACTATTCATCTTATTGAGGTGGAAAACTATGGATTCGACACTAATATCACTTTTTTCGTCCCGACCCCCCCAGCCCCCCAATCCCCCCCCCTTATTCCTCCGGATGTCGGTAGGGTTACCATTCATCTTTTCGACACTAAAAGTTATATATATTTGAAAAAAAAAAGTTTTTTTTCTTGCCCCCCCCCCCCCCCTTTGTGCCCCCCTCCTTGTATCCCCTACCCCCATTAGAACACTCCTTGGGGCAAGCACAACAATTTCCCAAAGTTTCATCTCAATCGGATGAACGATTTAGAGTCTATAAAGGATATGGTGAAAATGTTAGAAACATTGGGACGAACTAAAATATTTACAGCAGGTACCTACCTACTTACAATATATTTATTTTTTGTGGTATGGCAATTTTTTGTGGTGTAGCAACTTTGCATAAGATTTTAATAATTGTAGAACATCGATTAACAAATATTCGGAAGCAATATAATCTATGTCAGATAGAGAAAAAATACTGCACCCATCTAGAGAATATGACATCTGTGCAACAGAGAAAATATATGAAATATTGGTATGACAAAAAGACAATATGAATATTTTGCTCTTGTCGTAAATTTTAATTTGGCAAATGGCAAAATTTCATTTACAAAACGTAAATAAAAGCCTATTTTACCTTTTACATTGCAAATAATGATAATACCACCTCTCATTAGTTTAAAAACGACTTATCATTTTAAAAAGTGACATTTGGACTAACACAACTAATGGTGGAGATTTTCTTGAAAAACCTTGAATTTTGATGTTTTGTCTAAAGAAATATCTCATTCAAGACTACAAATTATTAAACTTTTTATATCCTAAGTGTATTTTGAGAATGTTTACTAAATGCACTCAATAAATGAATGCACAAAACCATTTCATATAAAAGATTACCCCGGAATGAATTAACTGGAAATTGTGGAAATTGGACACAAAGTACTCTCTGTTTCAAATATGTTGTACGCTGGATTAGTAGTAATTCTATGGAAAAAAATTGTATCCATGGAAACCCATGAGAGAAATGATATTAAATGGGAAGTGGTGATATAAACAAACGAACTAAAATATTTATGTGGGATTTATTAATACCTATACATTACATGAACCGGCCAGTGGCATAACTCGGGGGGAGGGGGGGGGGGGGGGCGGTCCGCCCCGGGCGGCGCATTTCAGGGGGCGGCAAAATGAAACGACATACCAAAAACATCTTGATAAAACACATGCATTTAAAAAATCTGTGAATTTTCTAAAATTATTATAAAAATCCATTACTTATACATTCAAATAATTTCATGAAAAAAATTGCCTGCGGCGAACTGTACCTGATTCTTTATATTCACATGTATTTTTTTTATCTCGCGAGAAATAAACTAGATTTTAGATCTATCTTATGACAAAAATTTCGCTACTTGCATGGTTGTTTGCCCTATACAATACCTATAACCAGATATGGTACCTATGTACTATATAGAAATATAACCAGGTTCATCATTTCCCCCATTTGTTTAAATAATTTCGCCTGCGGCGCTCTTTTTTTGGTGCATTATTTATATCCTATTTTATATAGGTATGTGAAACGTAGGTGCATATTTTCATTATAAATAACAAAATTATACATCACGGCCTTCAGTTTCATAAATAAATTCCGCCACTTTTTTACTCCACAGCTATATTAATATTTTAGTTGCTCTGCCCTGGTTTCAAAGCTGCAGACTGTTGGGTAGGTATGTACGTGTATGTACTTTATGGGTCTGGAATGGGGGCGGTATTTTATTGTATCAGTCCGCCCCGGGCGGCACTAATGCCAGTTACGCCACTGGAACCGGCTAGCGGGAGCCGGTGCCAACCCATAGTACAACCAAGTATAACAACTTATTGCACTATAATTTTCATAATTTTATAGTTTTTAGAATTATGAAATGTTAACGACAGCCATCTAGCGAATGTACTGTGTAACAATAGTAACTTTAACTTCGCTAATTCCTACCACTCCACTATAGGGTTGAGAAATGTTACGACTAGGTACCTACTTCCGAAGGTACCTTCGTGTTCTGTGTTGCCAAGGAGCTGGCAGTGCACGATTTCTAGACAGTGTTTTTGGTATTGTATTTTACCTAACTTAATTAATTATATGAATTTTAACAAGATGGTCAGGATGAATAAAAACCATGCTTCGACGAGGTCGACGTGTGCGCATATAAAAATATAAAGTTATATTTTTAAAATGCTATCTACGTAATTGAGAAGATGGCTGTATACGCTAAAATTAAATAGCCTTAAATATAGAGTGCACGCATGCGTGATAGAAATATCGATAATTCAGATTCCTACACGTGTCGATAATATTTTGTTGATTGTGTCGGGCTGTCTTCGACGTATTTAAACATTTGTGCACGTCATTATCTAATCAAAATATAGTTAAAACCGTTATAAAAGTATGTGGCAACAATAAATCGACTAAATAGTGTGAAATATTGAACACAAACAATCTAAATAGTAGGATATTCAGAGTTTCACATAACCTTAAATGCTGACAGCTTGCTTCGTGAAATATAGAACGTGTTCCATTTGCTAGTGCAGAGTGTCGCTTATCGTTTTTTTCTTGACAAATATTTTTACCCTAAATACTTCCGAAAACTTGTTTCGGAAGTTAAAAGTAGTTTATTTACTAAAAACGTTACGAATAAAGTGAGTTATTATTGTAGGAACGATGAAGTGTTACAATTGACATGTCATTCATGTCTAACATTTGATAGTAAACCATAGTTCTCTACGGTGGTGAGTTGTTCCGATTATTAATACCTATGGTGTCAAAAACATGAGTGGCAACGGGAAACAGGTGCAGTTGGCGCCAAATCAAAGTCAAAGATACACCTGTATACCAACCAGACCTCTAACACCACAGCGGACTGACGGCTTCCCAATGCCCAGTGGAGGAGTGAGTGGTGGATATGTCACATCCAATACGGCTGGGGCTCATCACAACGTGCGCGGATTACCTCAGGCACCTACACCACCTCAACAAGACCTTAAACAGCCAATGTATCCACAGCAAGCAAGTGTGCGTGCGCCACAATACTCGCAGCAACCATATCGCGGAGCCCCACCGCAGGGACAGCCTGGAGTAGGTGTTGTGCATCACCAGCAAAGGCCCACGACTCATCTTCGCCAGCAAACTCCGGGAGGACCTGCACAAGCCCAGCCCCCTACAGGCTGGCCTGGTCAGCAGGTGATGTATGCTAATATGCCCGTGTTTTTACCCCACATGCCTCTTGCTCAGACATCATATCTGTCACAGCAGCCTACACGGGCGCAGTTCTACCCTCAGCCTACGCAGCATTCTATATCTATGATGCAGCAGCATCCTCCTTACTACTGCCCATCTGCCCAACAGCCTGGGCATTACACGTACGCTGCACCGAGCCGTGGGGGCCCCTCCCCAGGCCAGATGGCCCCCACACAGAGTATACCTCCACAACAACAGACTCATCCATATGTCCCTGCCAGGTACTCCTCACCCATGTCACATAATACAACCAGTAACGAGAAGAAGAACAGATCTCATGCAATTCCTATCATTGACCCCAAGTCTGGCAAAGAAGTTGTTCAAGATGACAATACAAATAGTAATGATGATCGACAGTCATCCCAGCAAGATGAAAATAGTTTGGCAGTTGTTGAGGAGTTTTCAAGACTTATTACAGGTGTTGCAAATGAGAAAGATGATGTGGACGACACACCTAAAGAAATAGATATTGTGACATGTACTGATGAAGAAAAAGATGTTAATGAAGAATCTAATCTGAGCTTATGTAATGCTAATGATATACCTTCAGACATTAAGTCTGAATTGGAGTGTAGTGAGGACAATGTTAAACATAATCAATCGTGTGAATTAAATGAAACACCTGTAGTTTCAGCAATTTCTAATAGCCCCGAAATAGTACCTAAACAATGTCATGTTGTTAAACAAAAACAAATAGATAACATTTCCATTGACAATAAGAAAAACCAAGTATCGAAAGTTGCTAATAAATTACAAAATAAACCATTATCTGACTCAGTTATAATTAATGACGATTTAAGCTGTGTTAAAAACCAAACCAATAACGATTATAGAGATTTGGGAGCGCAGCAAATTTTAACTTCCGCATTGCAGTCTTCTAAGTTGATTGAAGAGGATTTAAAAACAGAACCACCTCAATCAAGTCAGAACACAATGATGCAACTAGGTGAGATTGTATCTACTAAACCTCCCTCCTGTGATTCAGTCGCTGCTGTAGATAGTGAAATTGCAAATATTATTGCACCCTTGACAATTGAGGATGCAAATAATGTTTTACCTATAAATAATGAGAATGTTGTTCAACCTGAGATTGTTAATCTGCATAGAGAAACATCTCAGGAACCAAAGACTGAGTCTAAAAAACAAAAAATATCTCACAATGACACCCAGGACCAAGCAATGCATAGTTCAGAAATACCTGATTCTACCGTGGAATCACCTACTGAAACCATTGTAATTAATGACAATTCTCTTGTTGATAATACTCAAAGTTCACAACAAGATATAAATGTTAACAAATGTAACGAAAATATTCCCCTCCAGTCTGTGGACGGTCCTCCAGTGAGCGGGATTGAAGTGGTGTCAAACCGAATTGAAGATGAAGACATTTGTAAGGATGTTACCATTCAAATGGAGTGTGAAAATTCACAAGATGGGGATAAGGTTGAAGTGGTTGACTCTGCTGTTGATAGAACGGCCGAGGACGAATCCATGGACTCTGCTTCTGTGGACATGGAGAGCGGTATTGAGAACCAAGAAATGGGAGAAAAACTCGAGGAGAAACCCAAAGGTCCTGTCTTGAAGTATGCTTACAAAGAAGATCAGTGGTCTCCTCTGAATACTACTGGAAAGAAATATTATGACTCTGATTTCTTAATGGCATTAAGAAACAATCCCAATTCTAAAAAGAAACCTGAAAATTTAACTCAAAGTGATATTCTCGCTGATAATTTAAGCAGACAACCACGAAACAATGATGTTACTAGATTGGCTACTGCGCCAGGGAATTACTTATTACCTGTTTATGCAAAAGGTGCGGTACATAGTGCAACTCCTAATCGGAAGTCTCAACACAATAAGCCATTAAAGGATTCTAAAGGCAATCCTGCTCCAGGCCAAGGAGTTCCTAACAGGCCAAACATTATTCATGTCAATTTGTCACTTAGGTCAGACGTTAAATTAAATGAATCTGAAAATGCGTGGAAGCCGTCGAGAATGAGACAAGAAAATTTAAGTGAAGAAGAAGTACAAACGAAAGAGTTATGCAAGACATTTACAAGTGTTTTAAATAAGCTTACACCACAAAACTTTGACACACTGATCGCCCAAGTCAGGACTTTGAATATAAATACTGAGGATCGCTTGGAGAAAGTCATTGCATTAGTTTTTGAAAAAGCTATTGATGAACCAAATTTCTCCCTCACATACGCACTTATGTGTAAGGAGTTATCAGGCATAACTTTACCATCCAGTGAGAAGAATAATGTAACATTCCGCACATTAATTGTCAGGAGATGCCAAATTGAATTTGAGAAGAATGATGACACCGCAAAAAGAATGCAGAAAGATATTGACGAGTGCTCCGATCCTGATAAGAAGAAAGAAATGATCTTGAACCTGGAGGAAGTAGAAAGTAAAATCAGAAGAAGGTCAGTGGGTAACGTTCGATTTATCGGGGAGATATTTAAACAAAATCTTATTCGACCGGATGCTATAATTGGTTGTATAAAACAACTTTTGAGTAAAGTGGAAGAAGAAACTTTAGAGTGTTTATGTAAACTATTGACGACAATTGGAAAGAATTTGGAGAAGAAACATAAGCAAGATTTACAGCCTTACTTTAACACTATGCGAGCAATTGTAGAAAATAAACGTAAAGAGCTGAGTAGCAGAGTTCGCTTCATGATCCAAGATGTGATTGATTTAAGATTAAACAATTGGGTTCCAAGGCAACAAGTTGTGAATCCTAAAACAATGGAACAAATTAAGTTGGAAGTTGAACTAGAACAAAGTAAGCCCCCCATGTTCTCTAATTATCCATCATCTGCAAATGTTCCAAGGAAGGATGACAGACCCAATAATATGAACAAAAGAGGAGGTTCAAAGAGTGCATCAGACGACGGATGGTCGCAAGCTCCATCCAGGAATGCTAGGAATAAACCAACACCTACTTTTACTGTAGATTCTGGAAAACTTAGTAAATTAACATTAATTCCAGTGACACAAACAGCCCTCCAACCAACAACCCAGTTTGCATGGTGCAAAGGTTCTGCAGTAAGTAAAAAAACCAATACAGTGCAAACTTCTAGTCAACCTAGCCGCAATTCTTCAAGTACTAACAGAAAACCTGCAACAGAAATATCTAACACGTACCATCTTTTAGAGAATCAAAATTCTGATAATACTTCTGGTGGCAGTGTAGATGTGTCTGCTAGGAAAGGAAACTATAAGTCAAAAGGAGCTTCAATAGAAAGGTCTACTTTCAAGTCTGAGGAGTCTGAGGATTACACTGCCGATACTTCGTCAGAGTGTGCAGAGAAAATTAAGGAAGTCCTTGCATACGCTCATTCTGATACAGTATATGGGATGTTAGCAAGAATCCAAGAGAATATTAAGAATCCTGGTGACATACCAAGTCTCTGCAAAGAACTCGTTCTATGGGGCTTGAAGTTCAAGAAAAAGGAGAACATGGTTGTCATTGGAGAAGTTACGGGAACCTTAGTAGATGATGAGATGATCACATCTGAAGAATTTTGTAAAGTGTTGAAGGATACTATTGATAGTTATTCACAAATCTTGCAAGAAGGAGAACCCATTATGTGTAAAATGTTGGGTGGTTTCATATGGGCACACATGAGGAAAAATAGTTTGGCCTTAGAACAAATTCATATAGCTTTTTCAAAAGTCATTGAGTTAGAATATGGTTTTGATCTTTTAACAGCAATATTTATTGAGAGGCTTAAAGAGTCTCCTAATGACATAAAAATGCTTTGGGAGAAATCTAGCCTTACGCTTTCTGATTGGATGGACGAAGACAGAGTTGATCAATTTTCAGAAGAATTTCCATTAAAATGGATTTATCAGAAAGGGGTAATCACGCCAGAAGAAGCGTGTACACAAATGTTAAAACAAATGCAAGATGGTAAATCGAGAGATCAAATTAAGGAATGGATAGACAAAAATGTTGGTACGGCCGTACAAGAGCCATGGTTCATTAGGGCAATAACTGAAGCCATCCACACGTATGGACTGTGCTGTCATGAGGCTCCCAAAAAACCTACCTTAGATACAAGCAGATTAGAGAAGTTTTATCCTCTCCTTAGTCAATTGATTGGTGGTCAGGAGAAGCAAGAGTTGGAGTGTCTGTTTGCCATCCAGCGTCTTATTAATAAACACGAGCACCCACAGGGGATCACTGGACAGCTATTTGAATATCTTTGGGAATGTGGAGACATTGTGTCCTTGGAAGGAATCACCACTTGGGAAAAGAACAGTGATCCTAAAGAACAAGAAGGGAAAGGTGTCATCCTTAAAACATTGACTTCTTTCCTAACTTCTATCAAATCTGAAGATCCATCATCTGATGAAGCTAATTCTATAATTTGTGAAGAAGGTTACTGACATTTAAATGCCACAAACAATTGTTTTGTAATAACAGCCGATGTAGTTTAAAATCATGCCAGAGGTAACACAGCATCACAACCTCAACCAGTCCTCCAACACTGGAGACATTGAATAAGTTATTCTAAATCTTATAGTAAAATTCTCATTCCATGATTCATAAGACAAATAATGTTGGTCCACTTTGACCTCTGATTTAGTGACTTTCCTATTGGTGTTTCCTGTTGTATTTGTATTTGCCCAATAGTGTTGATGGTGCATGATGATATTACTCTGTATGACTGTCAAGATATGATGAATATGATGAACAGTTTCATCTACTCTAGTTTGTTATTATTATTATTGTATAATACCTACCTACATAATGTTTATCGTTTTGTTTTTCATTTAATTTTAGAAAAAATGTTTTTAGTTGAGTTACACAAGTTTGAATGGTTAGTAAGTACGTACACGTACATGTATTATGTATTATACCTAATAATAATTACATACTTGTCCTCCTATTTAAACTGTAAACTGTCGCCATTCACACCAATTTATTATTTTTCTTGAATAAACTATGTAATGTATAAGGAAGGGAAGAGGTGTGTTGTTGTGTTGTACATTCTATTCTGAAAAGATAATGGTAAAGTTGTGATTGATAAACTACATGTATAAATCAATGTCCTTTGGACCCAATATTCAATACAATATTAGGTTGGTTTATTTTATCAACTTTACTGCAAACTGTAGAACCTTCTCAGAATTATTGTAATATCACAACAACAACATTCCCCCCTTGGTGTCTGAATGTCTGTATAGATAACTACTTTAGATAAGATCTTGATTCTATTTTCTATGGAGATTTGTATTGTGTTTATATAAAATGATTTGTTTGTTATTTATGTACATCTATAGAGGTGATTGTTATACACACATACATATCTAAGCATATATGTACGAACATTGATAATACATACTTAGATATTATATAATGATTGTGATTGACATGAGGATGTTTAATAGATTTTACAACTTTTAATTGCATTATCAAACTTTCCATGCATCACATCACAATACATTATTGAGTATTGGGTAGGTAGTAAGGTTCCTACCTACACACATGCATTCATAATATGATGACATCCTAATATTTTATTGTATAATTTTAATTCCTTTGTATTTGTGATTTATTTGTTTTTATTAATCTAATTTATATTATTGAATATAATTAATCGTCATTGCTGATCGATTTGCTGTTCCACCTGGTAGATGTTAACTTCCGGGAAATATTTATCCTATCTTTGGAAGTGAATCTAGAGACAGCCACGGCAGAGGTGTAGGCACGGATGTAGGGCTCCGAGTTGTTGGGGTTAAGCACGAGGCCCTCGTCTCCTATGTACTGGTCCTGGTCCTGCACACGCCTGCTTGTGTAGGTGTGTGTTATACGAGTCCCTCGACTCATACACAGTGTAAGGAACAGAACAGCATACACGTTTATATGCTCTACATAATAACAATATGTTTTATTTGTATGGAATATTGATTAAATTAAGTGATATGCATTGTAAGTATTTTATTAAGATGTATACCTACTCATACATAGATTATGTATTAGAATAAACACGGAATTATGCCAATACAATATAATTTCCTCAAAGTAATAAGAGATTGGGGATGATTTACATTTACATAATGGTGTAATAATAAAATATGATTGAATGGTGATATTGGTGGGGTAGGTACTCATAGTTAGTGGTATGTTGTGGTGGAATTAGTACATTATTATACACCTACTTATTCAATCAAATTCTATACGACAGGTTAATGTATTGCAATACATACTCTATTGCATACCACATTAAGGGGCATCTATTGAAGATAATTCTTGTTCCAAATTATATATTGTAAAAATATTTGTATTTTTAAGAATAATATTAACCAAATTATTGTACAAAATCGACATTTGTAAGATGCTATAACAATATTATATATATATATGTAAACATAATGTAGATTTGGAAAATAGATTTCATAAAAAGACAAATAAATGAAAAAACTAAAAAAAAATTAAAGTGGGATATGTCCTAGAAGACCTCCAATGCTCTGTCAGTGGATAGAGCATGCACTATGATTGTGTGTTTAGTGTAAACTCGTAGCACTCGGAGTGTAGAGGCGGTGCTAGAAGGCTATACTAGACTCAGTGCAGCTTGGTTGTACGATACCTAACCTAACTTACGTACATACATAGTATTAAATACAAGTTACATATATCCGCTGTTACCTACGCAATGAAGGTTCTGAGCTATTTCTGTGTTTCACTTAAGTATAGGCAATATTGTACTCATGTATTAATTGTACTTGTTTAGGTATAATTATTATACATTTGGTATGTATTTCAAGTCTTCTAAATCCAATGTGATAAAGTATTGTAAATATAATCACATATGATGTCATGTCATGCCATGTTCCCCGGATGGACATGCAAAGTGTTGAATCAGTGTAATTACCTTACCACTAGAGAAGAATATTGAAATAGATAATGTTATGTAATATGTATTGTTAGTCTATGTCTTACATAAATATATTATGTATAATTAAACATAAATAATTATTAATAATTCAGAAAGAGGTGAGAGTTTATAAAAGATGACTAGTTTTAACATACCTTATATATATACAATAAATATTATGCTAAAATATAAATATATATATTCTATATATATATATATTTTACTTCAACATAAATTTGTTATTAGATTTTAGTTGGGTTATTTTGTTTACTTCTTATTTAATTGCAAATGTATAATTTATTTAATAAATACACGGAAATTGCTCTACGAATTACATTACTTTATTTGACATCATGAGTTACTAACAGTTGACTACCTACACTTTGCTGGTGCCTTGGCAGGAGAGGCATGCTTACTACTTACTTACTATAATCACTCATTAAACATTTATGTAATAAGACCCCAGTATGTGTTTGCTCAGGTTACAATCTCATTGTTTATGATTTATTCTGCCTTTGATGATGAGCCTACTGTTTATTCTAGTGTTATTTTGTGTCGGGAGAAAGAGTCAAGATGGCGCTGGTCAGATTCTTAATATAAAGATAAATTATGTTTTCTAGTAGCCTAGTAGTAATTGTTAAATTAGAATGAGGAAAATTCATTAATATCTATAATTTTAAAAAGATGATCAAGTATACACATACTACGTACTTTTCTGCCACTTCGCAGCAAGTTAAAAGGTTGTGTTGTGAAGATCAAAATATATATTACATACCAAACTAGGTAATTACAATTATTAACAGTTACTGAAACATATTACCTGTTTTACCTTATTGTAATTGTAAATATACATACATATGTATTTATTTTCACATAATGACAATTTGCCTTAAAATAGTGACTCGTAAATATTTATATTAATTATCTATGGAGAGATTTTTACAAGCTTCACCTTCTCGATTAGGAATAACATACTGAGGAATGTTAATGTTGTTATTGGAGGTGAAAAGAATGGTAGTATGAAAATGGAAAGATAGGAATATTCTTCATAGCACAAATGAGAAAGGCTCGCAGTCAAACTTTTTAGTACGAGGGCTGTTTTTTTATCAAGTTTGTTTACGCTTCGAAGTGAGCACGAAATACGAAAGAGCAAGGTCTGCACATCACGAGATTGCACAATTCTCACACCGTAACCTCTGCCATTTTCGGAACAGATGCGTCACTCACAGGTTCCGAGTTACAGGCAATTGAACATGGCCATTACGATCGATGCTCCCACCAAATGTGAGTTCACGAAGGTTTTCATCACAGAACATTCTGATTTTATGGTTCGCACTAAGGAAATTTTCCAGAAATTTAAGGGTCCGCTTTGTAAAGAATTATCAGCAAAACCCTAAGATACAGGAAGTTGTGTGCTTGTTTGCCTCTGACCACCTAATTGACACTCGAGGTTCCAGGAGGTCTGCACTAAGGACAAACTTGCGCCTTTGCCCACCTTCATCGCGTACTCTCGTTTCCTTTTCTTTAAATTTTGTATACAAATTCCATACCTACCTACACTATCATCACCCATGAAGTGTTTGGCGCAATTTCTTCATTCTGCAGCATTACGCCCATTTGTTTGCAGAAAACGGATTACACTTCGTAACTCACATTTGGCGGGAGCATTGATCATAGTGGCCAGGTTCAATTGCCTATTGTTGCCTATAACTTGGCTGCGAGGACGCATTTGATCTGAAAATGGCAAAGGTTGTGGTGGAAGAGTCGCCCAATCTCATGAGGTGTAGATCTTACTTTTTCGTATTTTGTCTTACTTAGAAGCACAAATGGAAAAAAACAGCCCTCATATAATTCAACCAGCAGCCCCGTATACATATATTCCCAATGATTGTAACCAAAATAATGGTCAAGGAGAAAAGAAGAAAACGTTCAACAACAGACATCTTATAAAATATCTTGATAAAAGACGATGGGCGATTTAGCGCTAAATTCTAATTGTGTAATCAAGGAGCAGGCAATGAAGCGGTCAGAGTTAAATATGGAGACATTCAGATTGTGTCACACACCCAATATTGCTTGAGTTTTCTCAGTTTAACTAGCAATTCTGAAACTAATTTGCTGTTGACGCGAGAATGTTCACCGATGCACCACTAACGCTCTTCCTCTGCCCGCTATATCCCATTGAGGTTCTGAAGGAATATGGACCTCTTGTCAGAGAGTGTAAGTAAATATACAACAACCTTCTAGGATTTTTTTTGGTTTGCAAATTGGAAGGGAATGGAATCACCCGTAGTCGAGTGGATGGCCTGTGAGTAGGAAAAAAATAGGTGAATATCTTTTAGTGCTTAAATAATTTTTGTTTACAGGACTATGTAAAACCAAATGAAAATAATTTTTAAATACTCCTATAATCAAAGATATTTACAATTAAGTAATTTGCTTAAAATTCAGTTATCTCCCATATTCAAGTTAATTTTAATCCTATGTTAAATAATTTTTTAAATTATGAGGAAAAAATCATTAGGTACAAGTAAATTTTAAGTTACAAGAAAATCGCTATATATACATAGTAATATAGCTGAATGACCGGCAAGTAACATCGGAATTCAAATTCGTAGAAGGGTACGGATATACGTATTTCCTACCGCGACTTATGTGAATTGGAATGAGACAAAAAACCCTTTCGAGTACTTTCGAGTAAGTATATTTTTTTCCCACCATTCATGGTAATTTCCTTATCATTTTTCTATGGTTATCATTTTTAACATCAGTGTTGCCATATATACAGATTTATCTGTATTTATACAGATTTTAGGCAACGGGAACGGACAAATACAGATAACAAATTTTAATCTGTTTTATACAGATTTTTGGGATTTTGGAAATTTTCTATGATAAATCAGAAGAATGAAGTAAAAAGAAACAGATTCGATCACAATTGTCATTTGATAATTAGTAAATAGATGTAAATCTCATTTATAGAATGAGTAAAAATATGTACAAAAAGATATTAGTATATTTTATGTAAGCACGAGTACTGTTATTTTCTCAAAAAGGCACCACAAAGGTTAGTTTTTCAATAAACTACAATATTTTGTTTGTTTTGAAAATTTCATTTATACAGATTTTTTGGCTATTTATGCCTTTTTATACAGATTTTGGTTTATTATAATCTCATACAGATTTATACAGATTTCTAGACTTTGAAATACAGATTTAGATTTTAAAAGTGTGGCAACACTGTTTGACATTGACATTTTGAAACTAATATGGACAATGGTGCACCGGTTATTCAGGTTATTTAATATTTTACGGTGTATTTTGTATTGAAAAGCAGCAATAAGTGTAGGAACGAACACATTATTAATTACAGAAGTAGAAATGGATTTCGAAGAAGTAGAATATATAGCGGAAAACGAACACGTTACTATTATTCCTAATTTCAGTCACTCTAAGATTTTTCTAATATCTGGTGAAATTGGCCCATTTGTAGCTGGCTTACCAGTTGTGGTACCAATATGGTTTGCTAGGATGTTCAAGAAAAAAAGAAAATGCCGATTAGTTGCACCTGAGTGGATGAATCTAGAACTACTGCAACAAATCAAGGAGGATGAGAAAAATTCAAAGTAAGTAATTGGGTGATTGAACTATCCATCTGAAATTGCCTGTATTACAATGGGAGGACTGGAATCCCTTATTATAAGTTGTTCAGACTTGCCAAGTGGATATTGAATAAATGAGCTGGGAAGTGGCAAATGTCCGTTTTATAACCAGGAATACACAGACAGTAGACACATATGAATGGGTACCTTGAAAAGCATCTTCGCGATGAAAGTGTAAACAAATAAACCCAAAGCACCCACATTCATTTGATGAGTGAACGCGGTTTAAACTTGGCTACTGACCACCTGTGTTGAATGTCCAATATTCTAAGTACTTACGTCAACTTTGTTTAGAATTGGTTGTTAAATATCTAATTGTAATAATTGATGATTATAATTAAGCGGTATGTATGAATACTTGAAAGCAAGCAACAGAGAAGATTATAGTTAGTTCCTTACATATAACAGCCTAGTATTTATAGTGTAACAATTGTGTAGCTATCTATTATGAGTGTAAAACAAGTGTCTAAACATTTTAGTTGTATTATTTATTGTATGAAATTGGCTTTCTATAAGTAGGTACTAATCACTTAGGGAATGTTATAATAAGTACACCTATTTATCTTTTATAGATTCTTTACAAAAATGCCAAATGAACATTATATGGTGGAAGCTAAACTGCTGTTAAGTGTAGCAGCTGAAGATGTACCTGGCTCAGATGAAATCAGAACATTAATCAAAGATATATGGGATATTCGGATGGCCAAATTACGGACATCTATGGACGCTTTAATGAAGTCGGGAGGCAGTTATGGTCGATTGGATCATCTTACATTAATGGAGATCAACTCTGCTAAACCTCTCTTACCTCATGCTATGGATCATCTTTATACATTACGAAAGGTAAAGATTCTCATCTCACATTATAAGGCAATATATGAGAGTATGTTGTTGTGAATGAAGTATTTAGAATGGAAACAAAAGTATACAAATATTTGTTGCAAAAGCGAAAAAAAAAGCCAAATCATTCCTTACAGCGAATGCAAATATTCATTAAGACTCTAACACATGATCCATTTGTTATTTACATAGATAATGTAAAGAATGTAATAAAACCTTCATACAATGTAAATTACCCATTTGTTATTTCATACTAACTTAGCTCTGTGACAAAATACTCCAGATTCTGTTCATTCATTTCTTGAATTCCCTTACCTGATTTTGTATATGTGGTGCTAGCCAGAATGTATCTCTTGTGTAAAAGAGGAATTCAGCATATATTTTAATACCATTGACACGTTCCATGCGGGCAATACAAAATTCACCATACGCCCTGTCCGCGTACTGTGTGGACACCTTATAATTAAGATAATACTGAAATCCTAAGCATTATGGGATTGTACAGATAAACTAACCTCAGCACATCCAAAATATCATTATCCATGGGTATACTGCATAGGTTGGTTTCGCATTAATTGCTAGGTATAATTCCAAATAATAAACCTAACATGCAAAAGTCACATTTTTTTCAGTTTAGGACGTATTACCGTTTTGAAAATTAGGTATTTTGTCAGCACAGCGGAATCATTCCATATTAAAATAACTTAATGTTAAAGTCGTCTAATTGTTTTTGTTGCAGGTTGCACATTCCTCCATCAATGCTTCTGCTGTGAATTCATCATTATCATCTTCACATCTAAATACGTCCTTCGTATCACAATAGTGCCTTAGTGTAGACTCCCATAAGACATCATGTAAAGAATTGAAGTTCACGCATGAAATTATTTCATGATTGAAATTTATCAGTAATTAAGAATTTTTGATGTTAAATTGCTTCCAAAAAATTGGTCTTAATATTTTATAAATATATTTTGTTATCATTAAAAAAAAAGCAGTATATTGCTGCACACTTCACAGTAAGCTAAAAAAAAGCTTTTGTAGTGAAGTATAGAATATATCGTAAGCTCTGGGAGTCAAACTTGGCACGTATTTGGAGGGTCTCTGCTCCAAGCATGTGCTCGATTATCATAGACGTAGTTTATATTAGTAAAAATCATATAATTTTTTATCTTCCCTAGGCACTTTGGCTCATCAAGTTTATATTTCAAAGATACATACAATGTGATTCTGTTAATATTTCATCATGGACAAACGTATAGCAGAGATTAAAATTACATTTGTAAAATAAAAATATCACAAACACAATAAACAGTTTCATAAATAAAATATACCTAATTAATTCAGCGCTGAGATTGTTGTGATGTTGCTACATATGTTTTTTTATATCCAGTATTTATTTAAGGACTATTTAGGAATAAGTGAACCAGATTTGTATCATGGCCTTTATAACACATCCCCTATAGCTTCTAGATGCATTTCACCCCCGATTGAGAGTATTCAATTGCCTGTCATAATTTTGAATACCATAAGTGTCATAATAAGGAATCCCGCGGGCTTAAGGCCCTCCACAACCCCGGGCAGCTCAGGCGCATTAATAGCGACCTCTGTACCCGCACTTTATGCAGATTTATATTAAGAGGTGGGCCCAGGGTTAGCCTTAAGGGAGCCCCCCGGCAAACCCCACCCCTAAATTACGTTCCTTCAGTGTCCCTATCCAAGAAGGTTACAGTTCATTCTTACAAATAAGAGACTTAAATACGAATTACATCCACACATGTACAAGTCTTAAGTACTTAAGTTTTCACTTCCATATAATTCTGTGCAATGTGATAAGTTTGGGAAAATTGACATATTTGGCTCATCTCTGCATGCTTTTAAGAGGTCCATAGATCAGGCACTTGCCAGGAACTAAATCCTCTCTTCTCCCTTCTCCTGCAACCTTCATCCTCTGGTACATTGTTTATTGCATTACACTGGTATAATAATTGTTATATTTCTATTTAAAAATGTGAGAGAGTGTGTGTATGTTATGTTTGTCCCTTTATTTTTTTTAGTAATGAAATACTGTGTTATTATTTTACAGCTAATTACGCTCGGTAATTAGCTATATTAATAGATAATTACGGCAAGGTGTGAACTGTGCAGAATTTAATTGTTTACAGATTTATAATGTATTTTTTTTTAAAAAGGATTAGGGCTTGCATACACAAACCCAAATACTTTCCTGCACACCTTGCACTAGGCTAAAAGCCTGTATCACAAAGTGTGGAATACACCTCCCGCTTGAGAGACTGCCGCCTCAACCAACTGCGCCAACCATGTACTCAAATTATACACACACCTTGTCTCTATGCAAAATAAGAGAAAATAAACGTAACTTGAGTAATAAATAAAGGAATCTTCAAGTTGACTGTAAGATATTGTTTTTGCAATGAGTTCACCTTTTAGCACACTACAATTGTCTTGTTTTGTAACTTGGCCAATAAAGATTTATCGATCTTCTTATATAATTCACAACACAACATCAATGCAACTTGAATAAATATTATGAACTACTGTTTAATTTATTAATTTTGGGGAGTAATACACACATCTGGTATTTGTATTAGATTAAAATATTATGTATGTTATTATAACCTGTGAAGGCAATGTCAATTAGTGAAAATGTAATAAGTATGAAAGAATCAACTTGAGTACTTTACATGAATTGTTGGGATTGAAATTATTAATAAATTGCCTTATGGAGCCTCAATACTCACATTGTTTTATCAATAGAAGGGATATTGTCATTAGGTCTAAGTTATATAATTAAAGTATTTTTGTACACACAATATGTATTATCATTCCTTGTTTATTCCTTCTCAGATTTACATCGATACTCCACAACTTGTTTCCCATGGCCCATATGGTGACACTCTCTTCTTGAGATGTAAGAAGTAAGCTGTATTTTAACAGTCATGTACAATAGATACCTTCTATACTATGCTTTCTGCTTCTCTTATTAGGAGAATCGCTTGGTGATATTTCTGGACTTCTAAAGCAGTGAACCAAATTCGTGGTTAATGTTGAATTTTCTAATTGTAGGGGGGGATTTATAGCCAATTACCTACTAATAAGTGAAAACTGATAATATTTTAAATTTGTTATGCAGGTAATAAGGTGCGCAAGTAATTTTGTTGATTGACTCATAGCTAGGGACTGGAAAAAATCAGACTCATTTTTTGGAAAATGTGGTGTTATTTTTTTTGCAAAAAACGGGGTGTTATTTTTCACAATTTTGTCACAATGTGTTATTTTCCATACATTTAAATCATTAATGTGGTTATTTTTCCAGCTTTTATTGCAACAATATGAAAATATGTCGATGGTGAACAATATTTTGTACAAAAATCCCTAAAACGATAACATAAAACAAAAATATTTCAGTAAAACAAAAAAACGCCTCTTGCAAGATTTTTTCAGTGGTTCTTCTTACTTTCAAAGCCACATTGATTTTGATATTGTTTCAATTACTATTAGCATGTTTTCCAAAATAGAGGTCGAAATTCGCGCCAAATTTGCGAAAATTCGCGTCATACGTGTAAAATACACGAAATTCGCCTAAAAGCACGAAATTCGCGAATAAATTCGTTTTATTGGGATCGCGAAATTTTCCAGTCTCTACTCATAAAACGATAACAGTCATACTCATAACATAAAAACAATCAAAATATTTTTTTGTATTCTAGTTGAGTTGACTGGTAGAAATTGCCATTAAGCACGCTGCCCACTTATTTTGCTTTTAATTTATTAATAAGTTCGTGGAAAAAATTAAAAACTAAATATTTAGATCCACAAAAAATTGACTAACTTTCGCTATAAGTTCGCGGTTGTGGAGTAGCGAAGAGACCAGTAATATAACACTCACTGTGTATTGTAATACCTATCATACAAAGTTACTTTATAAGAAAAAATAAATATATTACGCGTGTCTGACAAAAACTGCGTGTCTGTAAATAAAATGTAATCCATGTATGCAATTATCAATATTATAATAAATATCCATGTACCTGTTAGATATAATTTAAATAAATATTATTCAATAGATTTGATTAGTGTCGTACATTAACACCGAGGTTATAAATCAGTATGTAGTGTAGTATGTACCCCAGTACCCATAACATAGGTACAACTACCAACTGTGCTTTGTAAAGAGAAAAGTGCGCGAAGTTTCACTCATTTCCCTCCCTCGTAATATATGAAAGTGATTGTATTATGTCTATGTGGATTGTGGAGTTTCATTACTATTATTATTATAAAATACAGGAGGTAGATAAGTATTCACTCGAGTGGCGAAGAGAGCAACGCTTTTATTCCGTGCCCTTTCTTTTTCCTATGAACTTACAAGTAAAGAAAAACTGCCATTCCTCTTCAGTTGCAGTGCGAACTTAGCATCGTGTGTGCGCGCGTTGTTACATGCGGAGGCTGCCTTCTCTATAATACAGTGAAAGCAGTGATTCATATATCGCGAACTTTATAATACTCATTTATTTCATCGAGTGATTTTGTATTTATTAAATTTTTATATACAAATGAGAAATGGGTTTCAACTGGTGGAAATGGAAATTGTTTGAACTTCTGTTCACTCTGATGTTATCAACTAATTCTTTGGCGGTAAGATGTTTAAATAATTTATTTCTAAACATTGTTCTGAAAAAAATATTAGCATTGCATTATTTAGTAGACTTATCATAACAAATAATAAGTTATCGTTTTAATGGAGATACTTTTCCCCCTTATTTATTTATTGGGTATATTTTTAGCGAAAATGATTGTATCTCGATCGCTATACTAAATTAATGACTTTATTCTATTAATTTTCAAGTGATATAAAATTAATTTCTCTATCAAATGAGGTAATAAAAATAAAACGATACCTACATTATAAAAACGAGAAAAGCGGATTTTCAGCACATGCCTGTACGACGTACGTAAATGGGAAAAAGAAAATTTGGCGGCAATTTAAGGCGGTACTTATAATTTCCTTATTGCAAAGTGAATATGGAAGTATTGGAGTTGGTGAACTGCATTCCTCCTTAGCCTCTAAGAAAAGTCTAGCTGGATTAAGAACGCTATCTTTCGACATCTGTACCTATGCATTACTAAGTATAATGTATATAATAAAGTGGAACAATAATTAATTAATTATATACGTGGGAAATTTATAGTTACTGGAACTGGGCCCAGTAATCAGGTAATTACAACTTGTATTCCTTCTATCACTAGACCAAAATATAGTCTTAAAAACTAATTAGGTATATGGTGTAAGAAATATTGGGTAAACATTTTAGGGACGTTGGAAAATATTTAAGATAAGCCCACAGTGAAATTTTCACTTATGCATATACATATTTATAAAAACTTTTTTTACATAATAACTAAAGTGTTAGGAGCCAACTCATAAATAATATAGTATTCCTAAATACATTAGGTAGGGTAGGTAGTATCGAGTTACCTTTTGGAAAAAATGATAGGTATAATAGTATCTAATCTGACGTAATCCCATAAGAAATGTTAGCCCCGGCTTCCCTCCTGTAGAAATCCACCCTTCGTCACTGGTAGGTAGGTATTTAATTATAATTTTTTACAGTATGTGACTTTGGTATGAGATACGAAATAATGTTTTTTGGAGACTATAAATAAAAGAACAAATCAAATATTTCTTCATTCAATTTATTTATTCATTCATTTATTGAGTTAAATGGCGGGTTTAATGCAGTCTACAATGTCTACCAACTAAGCATAATTTCACAGGAAAATTAAATTAATGTGTTTTTATATAGGTATTTATCATCTCTCAACAAGCGTCTTATAACCAACAATTGCACATATTATCCAATATAGACACTAAAAAAACATGCAAGGACTAAAGATTATTTCAATATACCTACTTATGATCACATAAACACTACTTTGAAAAAGTTTTCATAAGTACACACAGATTGGATTTAGCTATACTACAATAACTTAATTCGAATAAACTTAAAGAAAATCTTATTTACGTAAACTGGAAGAAATCGCAGGTCTGCGGTAAGTTAGCCCTAGTGAATAATGCTTTATAATCTGTTTTAAATATATACTCGTACTTATATACCTTCAATGTTCACTTTAAGAATAAATAAATAAATTGGATAATTAAAGATAAAATACAACCACAATCAAAATTCTTGGTATTCGAATAACTTCTGATCTCACACGACTATTAAATTGTAATAGGTTCTTTCTGTAATTACGAGCTTTTACTAGTAACATCACATCAGGTATCACTGGTATAGCGAATTAAAACAGTAAATTACATGCAGGTATACATAATGCACCTATGTAATGTGTAATGTACACCGAACTTAATCAATATTTACATGGCAAGTGAAGATTACCCTTAATAACCCGAGACTCCCGAGACCCTCGAGTGTGATCTTCGAGTGCTTATTAGTTATTACATACGACTATACGAGTCGGTTTCTTGCACATGCATGAATAGTTCTTCGTAGGTAGTCGATGTTTAGTAGCGCAGTTTATTAGTTATTTTATTGCATAAGATTTTCACAACAATTTGTGAATACATCCTCTAGGATGTATTCACAAATTCAAGAGTCAAAGAAAAGATTTATCTTTTCTTTGACTCTTGATCTGTTGTGAATGAAAAATGGCATCAAATGTGTAGTCAGGACCACTCCGATCCAACAAATCCTGCTCACATCAGTACAGCTTTCTTTTAATTCTCTTTTTTAGCACATAGTGCTCATAGGTGGAATAACCTCTCTTTTACATTAAGAATCTTACAGGCATTCACGAGCCTCGGAGCTACAGCAACAATAATTTTGAAAATTGACATACCATAAAAACGGTTAAATAGCGCCGCAGGCGAAATTTATTTGTGAGACATAGCGAAGGAGGTCGTGATGTGGTTTGTTTATTTGAAAATGTATATAATACTTTGGAGAATAATATGTATGAAAAATGTTTTGTACAAAAAAGTAATGAAAAATAGAGCCGCAGGCAACTTTTTTTATGAAACTGATGGAGTTTCATACGAATTTTAGAAAATTAATGATATGATGAAAAAATGTGTGGTAGTAATGTGATTTTTTGTGAGGTTTTATCATTTAGTATGAAAAATATTTACCTATTCCAATCTCTAGGGGGTAGAACCCTTCCCCCCCCTGACGACGCCCATGTACCTACCAAGTACCTACTCTATGTATATTGTATTGGTACCCACCTAGTACACATAACTCACGTCATAAAACAAATCTGCGCATTCAATACAATAATAATAAATTGAATATTTTCGTATAATAATGATACATATACACTATACAGTTATGCGACCCGTTTTAACTAAAATTACCCCAGAATACAAAACACAACACCAACTGTCATGTTTTGTAATTGCTGTTTTACAGATTGTCGTCGTAATTAATTTAATTAAAATTATATGAAAGAATGGGAGAAAAATCTTCAAAAAATAAACAGCGTTGTCATTGCACTTTTTAAAAAGTTTTTTTTTTAATGTCTGTTATTAGGTACGATATGTTGCGGTAGGTTGTAGGTATTATTTGGTATTATCTAAATAATGTCTTTCAATCCATCTTCCATAATTCATTCTAATCCTTTTCCATAATTGCGACACCTATAACCTGAAATATGTTTGCATCCTTGGACAAGGACACTGAAGGAATGTAAGTTAGGGGTGGGGTTTGTCGGGGGCTCCCTTCTGGCTAACCCTGAACCCACCTCTTAAAAAGATTTTTCTAAGAAGTGCGGGTAAAGATGACGCTATATGCGCCTGTGCTACCTGGGGATGCGGAGGGCCTTAAGCCCGTGGGAGTCCTTCAATAAAACCTATAACCTGAGTACATAGTTGGTGCAGCTGGTTGGAGCGGCAGTCTCCCTAGCGGTAAGTGCTGGGTTCGAACCCCGGCGCTGGCGATGTATTACACAATTTGCAATACAGGCTTTTAGCCTAGTGCAAAGTGTGCATGAAAGTATTTGGGTTTGTATGTATGCAACCTCAGATGCTTTTATTAAAAAAAACTATCAACTGATAATAATGTGCATAAGAGATTGATACGGTATATCATATAATAAAAGTTATCACAGCGTTACAGTCTTACAATATAAGTATATAATAATATATTATGCTACATTAAGTTGTATATTTTCTATTTTGCAATAATGAAATGCACCGCATGTGATGTGGTGTCCTTATTAGTTTTCCGAAACAGCATAGTGTGCCAATGCTATTAGCAAGACAAAGGTCTACTTTATAAAAGTACCTACGCATGTGCGTAATGCCTATAATCATCATTTCAAATACCAAACAGTATAAGGGTATAAGTGGCAAATTCATTGTATTCAGTATATTGTTGCTACATGGCGATAAATAGGTGAGGTGAGATTAGTTTTTTCTTTTATTTTATTAAGAAATGTATTTTTGAGGAGCTGGGTGTCTGCCTAGGAGATGTGGTGCTACAGGCACATGGGGATTTCCAATAATCTTTTATCATTTACATATTTTTTCGCTCATCTTGGATTCATTAGTATTTAGAAAATAGAAATACAGACTACCAGTGACGAAGGGTGGATATCTGGAGAAAGGAAGCCAGGGCTAACATTTCTTATTGATGGATTACGTCAAATTAGACACTATTGTACCTATAATTGTATCCAAAAGGTAATTCGATGGAAATCGTGTTATCGTGAAATCGAAATAATTTAATTTTATCTCAATCGATTACTTAATTAATCGATATATTATATTTGTGTATTTTACATGGTTGACTGTAAGATATTGCTTTTGCAATAAGTCCGCCTTTTATCACACTACTATGTTTTATAATTAATGATTTAATTATGTATTTACTATTTGTGGTGTATACTGGTATATAGTTATGGATTATACATAAAAAATGAATAATCATGCATGTAGTAGACACTTCTAAATGGACTGTTTCCAACATTTACTATTTGTGGTGTATACTGGTATATAGTTATGGATTATACATAAAAAATGAATAATCATGCATGTAGTAGACACTTCTAAATGGACTGTTTCCAACATTTTAGGCTTCTCATTGTGGTGTTCCTAATATACTCGTACAATAAAATAAGCAATTGGAATAATTTTGTGCACATATTTAGACACCAATAAAACTCTGTCCAATCTTTTGTGATCATTGAATATGTAGAATCTTCTTATAGCCTCTGGGAGCTGAGGCTCTTCGACTAGATAGAAGCTCAGCTCTCAGAGTCATCGGTGCAGGTCATCGGTATTAAGTTGATACTCGGGTGCTCTTGTTTATTGTGAAAGTATTTATTACATTTTTCCTCCACACTGCCGATATAATTCCATTACCTTGCAATCTCTTATTCTAACCGTCAGAGGGTGAAATCAATCGATAATATTGTTATTGAGATGGGGTGGCCACGTCACAAATAATACCTACCCTAGGTAGACATCTATACTACCTAGTACCTACTCCTACTGCATGCCTTACATGGAGTAATGTGTGGTGAACACATCCAAATATACTAGCATATTATCATAGTAAATGTCTATATAAAGTATACTCATAAGAAGTTGCCAACCTCAAATATTTTTTTTTCTTATTCGTACACCAATTTTAAAGGTTTCGTAAATATTCTTCCAAGTACCTGTAGGTATCTAAATAGTAAATACCAAGTCAACTCAGCACTGGCAGCCCAATACATTCCAGTTGTCAGAGCGGAGCTCAGAACTTTGTGAATGCTAAGAAAAATATTCTGTCCTTATCTTGGTTATAACAATAAAAAAGAGTAGTTAGTAGGAGGTACCTACCTATAAGTTATGAGTGTTTTATTGAAGTGGGTCAAAAATCAATTGTAAGTTTATTTTTTACGGATAATATCCGACTAATTCATTCATTTTGTCTTCGATTTGTAACGCTGATGTTTTTGAAGTGAATATTCTTTTCGTTGACAGTGAGAACTAATTGTCCGTGACGTTTTTGTGACTTTCGATATGTATCTGGTGTCTGTACCTATTAGTTATTAGAAATACTTGGACTATGGAAAAGTAGAACTTAAATTCCACCCATTGCTTACATTATTAAAATAACAAAAGAAAAAATCCGGAAAGTAGTCGTAGAAACAATAAAACAATCAACCTACTGACGAAACATTGATCTCTGTAGATCACAAATTCTAATAAGTTTTAATACACTTACACGATTTGTTTTTTTCTCGTTTTCTCTGATGCATTGAAAAGATAACACAAAATATTTTATGTTCTGAAGATACGTTTGGGATATAGTACATTTCATTTATTTACTAAAATCGCTTGACTAAAAAAGTGCACGATTTACGCGGATAGCGACGCAACACATTAGCCTCCTTCTATCGAATCATAATAATAGTTTATTATTTGAGGTATCTTAAGTAAATTTTATTGATAAACAATATAAATACACATGTGTAGAATATTATATTCGATGATGGGTCTCTATGTTAAATTGTGGATTTCGATTGTTCACCTATGTAAGTAGGTTGTGGGACCAGCACTATAAGTAATTCGTAGAACAACTATTTTATTTACCCCACAAAAACTTCGCTGCAAACTTTAATGTTTGTTCTCACAAGAGCAAGTACACTCATGTATGTAAGTACCTAATAATTATCGTATATTTTTTTATTTGTTGGAGTAATATTCTTCATTCTATATGATGCGTTAATGTTCAATTTTAGTTTTTTGTACTTAGTGTTAGCACAAACCTGAAAATTCATATTTTTACAAGTTTTTATTTAACTTCACTGTGGTGTTTTTTTTTTGTGAAACTTAGGTGGTAGATGTTTGGTGAATGGTAGATGAACTGATAGGAAATTGGGTGAAATCCATTAAGAGGAAGGTTTTACTTTACTTTACTTTTCGTTTGGCTTCTGGTGAATACACTTGCATCTTCACCCATCTGGGCTGAGTCAAAAAGGAAGCACTCGCTGGACCATCACAGCCTCGGGTCCAGTGCCGCCAACCAGTCCACTGCCTCCGGTGTCGCCTCATGGATGTCCTGGAGGCTTCCACTGAACTTCCTGATGGGGCACACTCAGAGGAAGGTTAATTTTTAATGATTGAAATACAAAAACAATCACTCTGAGGGGATCCAAGGATTGTGTGGGGTCATGTGTGGTATCCTATGAGAGGGCGTTAGAAAACAAATCCACATCGTAAGTCAGATTGTGTCCCGCTCCAGCCTCGAGAGATATCGAGCGATCGAGAGAATCCAGTCACCGCCTAGAGCAGAGCATTCAATTCAGAATAACCATAAATATCTTTTTACAAATTTTGGATCTGTCAATTTTCTGTAGGAGGCAGCATTGGAATGAAGGGACCCAAGCACTGTGGAATGGCGTGTTCGGTATATCGTATGGAAGACCGTGAATAAACGGATCTAGGATGTGAAGTCATAATATCTTAGTTTAAAAAAATCTTTTACGATTTTTGTTATATCTACCTAAACCTAAAGTTTCGCAATTTTTTAAAGCTTTGGGCTTAGTGTAAATTTTATATTAAATTCGGTTGCAGCCTCTTTTTACAACTAGCATAATATCTATTTTTGAAGCATTATTATTTTAAGGTAAGCTTTTTTTAGAGAATTGACATCTTTCAGACTTCTGCAAAAAATCGAGTAGTAGTTTCGCCTGTTTCGCTTTTACTTATCCTTTAATTAATATGTTCATTGACTGTTATGAAAATGCGTAAGTAAATGGATTATTGCATTGAGATTACCTTAGGTAAATTCATTCAAGTACGGGGGTAGTTATGTACGTACAACGGAAGTCTTCCGTTCTTTTTTTACGTTTTATGATTTTTTTCATTGGTGTATTTATCTTGATGACATTTAACAGCGTGTATTAAATTTCTAACACGTATGACGACCACACTGGATAGTAATACTAATATTCAATATAATATTCATAATACTTGCCTACGATGACAATAAAGTTATTTAACGGTGAACCATCACAAGTAAAGCTATTGACATTCATTTCACGCATGGACGAATACTGACTATACCAGTCTTTAATTTGAAAATATTCATAATATATGCCAATACCGGCAATACCTAATACATTATGGTAATTCATTCTATATTAATTTCTCCACATTGTCACCAAAAACATTTTATCCTAGTTTTGTACAAATATTTGACACAGTAGAAGAATATTAATGACATTTGATGATAATTAATACAGCCTATAGGTACATATTGAGAAAGTATTGTAACATTAATACGAATGTTTATGACAAATATTAATATTGTATCACCAGTCACCACTTGTGTGTAACATATAACTAACTATTGATCAACTGTTATTTTACAAAATTATATTTATACGTTTTTCTTTGTTTTCAGAAAACAATATAACATGCCATACGAAGAAGAAATTGTTTAGGTTAGCTTTTCCGTATCCGAATATAAATGATAAGCAATGTCATGTTTTTTGGATGTAAATAATCCATTCATTGAGGCAAACGGGCTTTTCTCGTGTTTCTTTTGCACGTATGTCAGCCAGATCAACAGTTGGTTGAGAGGTTCGCATGTAAAGCACACATCAAAGGTATGTTTTGTAAGTTGTAGGTAAGGAACTAATTAGCGACTTACATCACATAAAGCTCAGTTACACGTAACCGTATAATGTTATCACAACACAAGAGTTAAGTTCATCTTATATTTGCAATCCGGTTGTAATCAGCATTGGCCTTGTAAAATATCTTTATAACTGAACGTCTGCTTTATAGAACTATATTATACCATACTGACACCGACCGTACTCTGTGCCACTATTTACTAGCTATAAGAGTATACTATGATACAAACCAATATACCTACTCCATATCTACTTAACGTTATAATATTTTATTGCTTCGTACTGCAAGTCACACTGGCATGGTATTTTCTGGAATTATGTCAAAATTATTTCTCATAACGGCAACACACTACAATAAATACCAAATAATCTGATCAAGTTTGTCACAAGTATGTAATTACTTTCATTCTTGTTTGATAATAATTCTTCGAGTAATAAAATTACTGAGCAGTTGGCTGTGACTTTAGAGAGTGGACCACAGTAGGGAGGGTGGATGACCTGAGAGTAATTTTCGCCAACGTCAGAGGACCAGGGCATTTAAATGATATGGAAATGAGTCAGTAACCATCAAACTCCACAGACAAAATTCTTAGTTTACGGTTGAAAGAAGAAACTCTGGATTATTTTACTTGAAAATTTTAAATTCCTACAAATACCTAGTAAGATCAATGCTAATCTAGTTTTGGTTATTTTTTAATAATTTATTATTTAATATTAGAAAAGCTCCAATAATGAAAACGTAGAGTTGGCGATCTGATGGTATCTATAAAACCACTCCACTGTATTTATATTTTGTACTAACATTATTATTAAAGATGCGTTTAAAATGTTGCCATCTTGACCACAGACAAGATGAGAAAATAATTATTTTATCACACAAACACAAATAGTAACAGATAAATTATTATTAGGTACTTTTATATTTTTTATATTATTAAGGCAATAATATCAAGTCGAATAACCGTTGAAAATCTGCGGAAAACTTCAACGTTCATGGAACATTTATTTGAAACGATCTCTTCTATAATACAGATATCATAAGCTATCAAATGCTTTATTCAGGCACATCATTTTAATATAGAAATATATAGTTATTGGATTAGTAAACAGTCAGTGTCAAAATATTTTATAGGAAACATATAACATTATAATATTCAATAACATTTGATATGAATAATGCATTCAAATGGTGTAAGCAGTGTGTAAGTACAAAATACTACAAATCATCCGTTGTTTAAGTAGCTTAAGGTTTGTAGCATATACCTATATGGACATGGTAGTTACCTGATGCACCTTGCATCACAGTAGGTAATATTATTAAGTATAATGTTAAGGTAAAGGCTAATGTGAGAGAGTGTGGTGGAGACGAGTAATTATTCACTTGCTCGTTACTGAATTCACACATAATAATAATTACATCACGTATTACACTCATACACGTTTAGGGTTGCCAGATATGTTGGACAAAAAAACCGGTCAATTTTTAATTTTTGCGCCCCCCCCCTCCCCCCCATTAGAATTTTTCTCCCAAAAATCCATGTAAGATTTACGCAGCAGGCGAAGTTTTTGCTAATCATAAGTTCTGAAAAGTGATATTTTCCCTTAACGAAATATAAAAAAGGGTTTATAGGTACTAAGTAGACGTACTTACCTATATTTTGTTTAGAAAAAAAAGTATTTATTACTATTATTATTTTTATTACTATTTAAACACTCAGGTTTTTACGGGGAATGGAGGTACCTACTTCGTATGAAAATGAGAATATGATGGAAATACATAATTAAGGATTTTATTCCCTTGTGAGACTTTATGAAAAATAGGTAATTGATAAGTCTATAGGCTTAATCCTGGCACTTATTGAGATTGAGATCCTATTGAAAAAACTGGACAGTCCTTTGTCCGGTTTTCCATGATTTTTCGACCGGACAGATGTAAGAAAAACCGGACTGTCCGGTCCAAAACCGGACATCTGGCAACCCTATATACACTACACTCTATACTTACTAATATTATTAAGGTAAGTTCACACGATAGGTACTCCATAGTGCCTATACCTAACTAACTATACCAAATAACTACATGAGGCTAACACTTAACAGACGGTATGCGCACTGCGAGCTTTTCTTTCTTCACTAATAACCCGTCATCTATCGTACCTCATAATCATTTATTTTTATTTCAACGTTTTAATATAATGTTTTGTTAATAATATATATATGCCATATAATATACATAATTAGGGGCATCCCCTGCAGCTTCGAACAATTTTTATTGTAAGACTGAGTGAAGAAGGTTGTGATGTATTTAGAGATAATCAATGTTGGCTATCAAAACTCCTGGATTGAAAAGTGTATACAACTGGGTAACTAACTGCAAAATGTTTTTTCTATTCTATAGAAGTCATAGCAAATTTATCAGATTTTTTTAGTTATGGCCGTGTGTATTGTATACTTATATCTTTTTTTCCCATAAGGATACAGTTGTGAATATTATTTATTTCTGCCACTTAACTGTACATTGTATTTAATTAACTATGTAATGTTAAAGAACTGACTCGGGGGGGCCCCTTGTGGCTGGGACCCAATTGCCACCGGGCAAGCTGAACCTGGCCAGTCCGCCACTGTATATATATAATAGTTAAGTTACTTATTAAGTATAGCTCATTATAAACGTTTTACATACGCAAATAAATGGCAAACAAGCAACCCACTTTATAATGGTTTACTTGCGTTTTTTAAGAAGAAATTGCCATGAGAAGAAATCTCATAGCATTACCGGGTAATCTGGGTAATAAAGCTTAACCAGGATTTGTTTATTATCTTACATTTATATACCTGTATGGTATTTAATTTAATTAATGAAACGTAGTCAACCTGTACTGACAGGGCGCCGTGATAGAAACGCACTGATGGACGATAGACATGAAAACTACGTGAAAACTCTCTTGAGAGTTTGGGGATAGCTTGAGGCAAAATTTGTTTGTCTAAGAAGGTAGATTGTTTATGATATTTATATATTAGCACCATAACATTGCATGCTTAAGCAATACATGCTCTCCACTCAGCACCATACTGACAAAATCAACAACACAGTGTAGGAATACAGTACGTACCTACATAATTTACATTAATCGTATTTTAATGAATGAGAACAGAACATCTCGCGGTAGAAAAAGAACAAGATTATGTGGATTATAATCTTTTCCATAACAAATTATTATCATTCCTAAATAAAGACAGTTTGTTTTATAAAACGCGTATCATAATTTATAATCACTTTTTTGATTCAATTTGTCGAGTGCAGACGGTAGGAGGTGTAGTAGAGATGAAGATATGTCTGGATATCTTCATTAATTATCCGAGACTAATGTATATTTTGCTGAATTCTGATTTATATTATTTGTTCTTAAGAAATTAGTGACCATTGAATTTAATTAACGGAATAAAAAACATTCATCAGATATGGTGAAGTTGTGCAGGTTACTCATCAGTTTTTCATATTTTACTTAATACGTATACTAGACAACAAAGAAAAATAATGTTGTAGATTGTGGAAGATATCTATAGGTATGTCTCAACATTTTATCTATACACTCACCTAGATGTTATCTTGCTCCTTGTAAAATCTATTAGTTAATCGTTAATAAATTTTCCGTATTCAACAATATGATGGATTTATCATCTAACAAATTATTTTCTTTATATATTGGCGATGAGTTGAAAGGTTGTTTATTATAAATTAGAATTAATTACTTAGACCGTGACAGAGTGCAAAGCTTGCATGCATCTTATACAATATGATTTCATATCTAACACGAGTGATAGTAAACTTCAAATATTATGAAATAATAATAGACGTAAAGATGTGTGCATTGTTAACTCTAAACCTGTTTGCTGTCATATAACATGACCAGATCAGGTGTATTAATCATAGAGTACCTACAACATATCTTTGAGGGGGAGTCTAATAGACATGAATGAAATTAAACATATTGTTGATTTAATTTATTTCCCATAGTTTGTTAAGCCTATCATCTTCAGCGATGAAGTCGTAAGGATGAAGTTTGGAGTTGTTTTTGTGAGAAATAATCGGAAAAAAGTAGAGGTTAATGGCCTTTCGCCTTTGTGTTGTTAAAAAGGACGCTTTTGTGTATTTTCATACAGGAAACTTTAGAAGTTTTCGCTTTAGCTGTAGTATTTTCAAAATTACGAATTTCACGTAGGCTTTTGAGGAGAATTGAGTCGCCAACGTTGTTTCCCACCAAAACGAAATCTTAATTAAAAGGTAATAAGAAACTCTCCTAGAAACTCTGTACTCCAGACTTTCAATTTCAAAAATACCACACCTGCTTGGTCCTCTCTAGAGACTTCTATAAGTTTCATTATCAATATTATCGACGTAGGTACTTCTGCTATTCTTTTAAATCATTCGTTTCTATGAATTTCTGGAAGACATTACAATGGTGTATACTATTCGATGGTCAATATAATCAGACGACATCTATAGACGTATAACTTTTTGACCTGTTGCCTTATTTAGTCATGTATGCCGAGTGTTATCGCTGGTAAGGAAAGGAGATACGGTTTAAGATTCATTCATAAAGCACTGCAAGTTATTAAAGTACCATATTAGTTATCAGTACTTTATATCCGCATCATACCATCAGGCGTATTATACCTAGGCGGGCATACATGGGAGGGTACCGTTAATATTTGTATGTCCATTTCTACAAAATAAGCACATTATGATATGCTTATAATTATACTATGTGAGTATGTACCTATGTTTATTGAAATGACGATGATTGTTATATTAATGGAGGCCATATGCACATAAATCATCATTGTATATGTAGGTAGAAGTGTCTGTATTAAGTTCTTTTATAGAATACAATAAATGATCAGTAAAAGTTGGTTTTTGTTTAAGAAAATACATAGGAAGAATCATGAATAATCTATTGGTTGATTTGAAATAGTACCTACTTTGAATAAATAACAATGCCGCGCTGCTCTGAAGATTTTGATAAGAGTTTGTTATTCCTTGTACTCGATTCTATACAAAGAGATTAAAGTGTGCTCTACAAATCCCTCGAATATTCTGACCTCTTTGAATCCCTCTATTGTCCTTCTCCCCTCTCCTTCCCATCCTCTTCCTTCATCGTACAATACACCTGTATTAGCATAATACCCTTCAAAGGAAGCAGCATTATTATTTATTGAATTTCAAGTAGATTTACGCTTGTAGGTAGGAACTGGGAAATGGCTTTATGTTATGTTGGTATGCCTACTTATATTATTATTATTATGGTAGCCAACGTAATGGTGTTAATATTATCCATACCTGGTACCATCGACATAATATATTAAGTACTATCTAGACAGAGTACTCAATGCTAGAAGTGTAACAAAACTGGTGCCCACAAACTGTCAAATCGTATGGAAAATTTTGACAGTTTGTGGGCAACGGTTTCGAAATTTTGTTCTCATAGTTAAAAACTGTATTAGTTATAACGTTATTTAGGACTAAAACGATAGTTTTAAAGATGTTTAAGTTTTTATTATTGATATCTTGTTAATAGTGTGACCTTTACGACTCTAAAATACCAAAAAGTGCCGTGCGTGAAATCGCTACACTTCCGTTCTATTGAAAATACATAGAATCAGATCTCTAGCCTGGTACATACTCGTTTGCATAGATTTTGAAAATTATTAGGAGGGCTGTGGGTGTAGGTATAGGAAGGTACAATACTCAAAGCTCGTATGTGTGTCTTAAGGACAGAGCACTAAACTTCACACAACATCGAAAGGGTAATTTACAAACAAACTTATTACATCTAATAATAAACTAAATTATCTTCTATCATCAAGTTCTCCATCTTATTAAGAGATTCTAAATACATTTGTACTAAGTATTTATTGATATCTTTATATTTACTGATTTATATACCAAGTGTAACCCATATCCTACTTATGATGTTATCATAAAAATTACAGTTTCCATATCTCTTTTGTCTTCTGACGAAATAACCGAGAAAATTTCGTAGAGAGAAAAAGAAACCTTTAGAAGATAGCCATCAAAAGATATAATGTCATAAAAAATGTAATTGATCTGAAATGGACCTTTCAAAGGATAAAATAAATATTTAGGGGATGGTTGCAATATGAACATACTTGTAGTACTTACCTATACGCATCTAAAGTTGTATTCTTATTGAGTAAAATACTAAACAAGGCGCTATGGGACATCATGAAGGAAAGATAGTTAAATGGGGCAGAAAGGTTGATAAGAGGAATGAAATATAATATAGAAACATACAAATAGGGCTCTTAAAATATTTCCATTATGTTTATATACGCAATACAATTTTCTACGGTCATTTTGATAGGCTATAAAATATTAAGGTGGAAAAACGAGTGTACAGACTTTTAGGTAATAGCTAGCTGCTAGGTACCTGTAAAATATAATAACACAAAGTGGAAACGAAATATTCACAGTGAAATGTTCCCCAGAATATAGTGCAGATTATAGGTCCATCTAGGACCTATAATTTATAAGTGATAATAATGATGGCACAGAACTTAGGTACTCAATTTTTTGCCATCATCAAATGCCCAAGAATTTTGCGTAAGAATAAAATATCTTAGATTGAGTAGTACTTAGGTATTGTATCGGAGCCTTGAATTAATAAAGGTAGGTACCTACCAGTTGATAATTTTCTAATATCACCAAAGACAGTCGAAGAGATGGAAGGACAGTTTCTTTTTAACATCCTGCTTAGAGCAATCAAAGTATACAGGAAGAAATCTTGACTTTAAAAGTGCAAATAAACGATCAGATTTTCTACTCTAATATTATTAAAATGATTACATCATAATCTACTTGACATTTTACTGTAATATCCTGAATCGGTGTTTATATTGTATGATGGTCCTCCTGTACTCCTACTGGGTAGGTACTTAGAGTAGACGATTACTTGCCTACTGTTTCCTAATATTAAATTAATCCTACATATTCGTCAATATGTTTCATCATTATTAATCAGTTTGAAATTTCCCAAACAGTAACATAACTTTAGAAACTGCTAATTGAATAGTTGTGTACTAGATGTGCCTGTAAATATTGATCACACCTATTTGATAATGCTTATTAACAGAATTTGTATTCAGATAAAGTATTCCACAAATAATTTACGTTAACTGACCTATGTTATTTCTGCACCATAAATACGATAATAATATAAACTGTGTGCTTTTAATAAAATATGTTGGGATTGTCGGATTCTCTAATAAAAATAAAAATATTTCTAAGCCCGCATATCTGTCTAGGATGCGGCTTTGAGTTTCATCAGTTACGCATAAATTATAATAGTGCAAAATAAATCACTATATTCATTAATAAAAATCACAGATCCTATTCACTGTTCTTTGCTGCGAAGTGAGCAGTGTGCATTTCTACAGGCTGTAAAGTAAAGTCACTATTAAAGGGGTATATAATACATTATAGTACGAGTATATCTACATTGCATATAAAGGTGTGGATATACGGGGTCTCAGGAGACGTGCCTCCAGGCACTGAAAAAATGGCGTCAGTCTCTTCAGTGAAATACACGACGGGAGATTTTCGTCTCTAGAGACGGCATCTCTAGTAAAAATGGCCGACAATCGCCTCCTGTCATCAAATTCTAAAATACACGGGACTATCTCGAGACGCGAGACTTTGGTCTGTTGCTGCATTCATTCTATTAGTATTTTTGGCGCCATAATGGCGTTTGGTTTTGTGTACATACTCTAGTGTCATGTATTTACGAGTATTGTGATTAAAAAATATAATTATATACCGCTTTGAAATTATTTATCGATTCAGTAATGTACATAATATGTCGGTCGGTACTTTACTTACATGCGTATATTTCCTTTTCTGCGTTAGTAAATGAAATATAATACTTAATTAGACCTTCTTTTAATGTACACCATTCCTATGACATCAGTGACATAAGCCAAAGCAAGTATCGGTATGCACTACATACCCGAAACCGTTGTGAGTAGCGAAATTTTGTTTCCTCCTTATGTTCCTTCGATGAATATTAAAGGGTGAAATGGTAACTACATAGTTTGCTATAAATGTTGTAGGACATGAAGGGAATAACAAAACACGTAATGTTAATGTATTTTTCACAACTGTATTCATATTTCAAATGCAAATGCAACTCTGTTATTAATCCGCCATTATTTAAAAATAATATTATAGTTATAATCAACTAACAATTTTATTATTAACAATGTACTAATATCGTCACAATCGCAGGAATGTTTAAAATTATATATCAATACAAAAACCACGTGCCCACGCGCGCCAATCCAATTCAGTTGCAAACATCTCCAAGAGACCTCAGATTAAAATTGAACATGTCAAAGGACCGGAGACGCGTCCCCTGAGACCAAAATATGTAAAATACACGACGCGAGACTTGCGTGCGCAGACCGTCTCAGGAGGCGCGCGGTATCGAGAGATATCTCGCGTCTCCGATGTGTTTACACACAAGAGACCTGTCATTTTGGTATCCGGGAGGCCAAAATCTCTCGTGTGTATCTTCGCCTTTAGTATTATCATGTACCACCTTCGTGCTTCCGTTACTAAAGATATCATTATACCCTCAACCATCGCACTTAATACTCACTGTGTGGTGCCCATATTTTGATGGATGGATAATTTTATTGTTACGCTGCTTCATTTCCTTGGTCTGCATTTCCTGCCTTCGTTCTCATCCTGGTTCTTATTCTTAGGAAAGTTTTTAAGGTTTTTTCTGTCACATATCTTTTCAACGTTAAATTGTTGGGCCTTGTTGCTCGTCTATTTTGGAGGTCCCCTGATCACATAGCCATACATCGTCGCAACTTTTACATTCATGCTATATAAATTATATACAAATATTTGTTATAAACGTTTGTGAGCTTTAATTTTTGGCATTGTTTTTCTCAAATACGTTTTTCTGAAAATTCGTTGTATATTGGTCACACGAAAATTATATTGTGGAATTGTCGTGAACTATGCTATTATATAGATATTACTTATAATAAGTTATTCAATCCTTTCAACCCCCTAGTGGGTGTGCCATTTCCACAATGGTGTAGATACTCCAACTACCACAATACATTATACTACCACTCACAATACAATGCACAACGCCACAACATCCGGTCTGTTCCCTTCGTGATACGATTCATCTAATGATAGAACTCCTTCCCATATAATCAAACCAACTAACCACGTGTATGTGGGGTTAGAATGTTAGATAGAAGATGATGTTATAAATATTACTTCATCACCATGGGTGGTTTTTCTTAAGTTTATATAGGTATATTTTTCCTCAATACAAGTTTCATATAGAAATAAATCAGGAATGAGGTAATTTGTTTTGTTAATTTTAACTTTCCAGAGTTGTCGTAACTTTGAAGCATAACCTCGCGATTCAATTGTGGCAAACCGAATGTGTATATTCTAAGGTGCTAAAGGGCAGTAAGATATCAAACTGTAACTGTCCCATTATTGTTTGATAAAATGTTGTTGAATGTATTCTGTTCCGTATGATTCATTGTTTGGTTTTTTGTTGTTGTTATAGGATAAGGAGGGAGATGGAGTGGAACAAGGAGCTTTGGGTTCCCCCTGCGGTCAGGAAGGGCTGTCTCAGTGTATCGTGGTGGGGGGATTTTGTCACAAGGGGACTTGCGCATGTAAGCCCTACTACGCAGCCTACAATCAGACGTTTTGCTTACAATGTAAGTATACCTACTTCTACTTATTTTAATTGACTTCATTATAATCGACATAATGTTACACAAGAGACTTTATAAAAATAAGAACTTAATACCTAAGTACTTCATTGTAACTGATGGATGGGTTTTATATTCTATGATAGGTGTGAGAAATCGTCATACCGAAATATGTTCGCCTTACATACAGCCCCACCCGCAGCCGAGCCGAGCGAAAAAATACATTACTAACAAACCAAACTTTAAGCATTTTTCAGAACCTTAAGTAATTCTTTTAGAGACACATATTATGGAATTCTAACGCTGGATTTCAAAGGGGATCCACCAATCATTATTTTTCATAAAAAAATCATACATTTCACATAAAACTGCCAGTTGGCTCCAATCTCCACCATTCCTCACCTAAAAAGTTGGTGATATCCAGCAAGCAAACAGGTGACTTTTTCTGTCATCCGTTTGCTTGGCTACTGGTGGGACTTAAATTTTTCCTTCGATCCAGACTTTTTTATAATATTTTTTACCGAAATTATAATGGACCATATTCATATATCTGCATTGTTGAATTTTTCCCAGTGTTTGATATTTCTGGCTTGTAATACCTACTGAGAAGTATTTTGGCAAGTTCGGCCTCCACGTAAAAAATCTCGAAATCATTAGGTGAGTTACTCAGAAGTATTGAGTATTGATAAAATGATTGGAAATCATATAGAATCGAGTTGCTTTAACCACCATACAACTATGGTTTTGTGGAGCAAAATGAAAGAAGACTTCTGTGCATCGAGAAAGAGATATAATTCAGATAACACGGTTAATTAAACGCAAAAAAAGGGATTTTGTTGAACAATATAAAACTAACATCATTGTGTAGAGTTTATTTAGATAACGGATAATCGAAAGTTACTTTCGGCAACAAAACCTTCCTCTTTATATTCCGTGCGCGTACTAATAGTTCTACTATTAATCTTTTTTACTGTTTTGTATTACAATGGTCGAATATCTCCATATATTATTATATTAGGTAGGATTGTTGTTTCTCACGATTGTTGATATGATTCGCAATTCCAGAGTTTATTACACTCCTCCATGAATTCCACGTGACTTCTGTCTCACATGGACTCTTGCACTCTTCGTTAATGGTATAATAAATTAATTAAGAAAAGGCCTGCTACAATAGGCGAAAATATTTGCGAAATAGCGCAAACGTAATGAAAAAAGTAAGTAAACTAGTCAGTAACAAAAAGACAAAACCAGTATTAACATTATGAAACCTAAAAGTTTGCAAAAATACATAGACACTTTTAATTAAGATTTGTGTGAATGATGACTTTTCATTATAAATTATTTTATCGTGTATTAAGACATAAAACTCAGTAGGCGATCATTAATCAACAATAAACTTACTATGTATCAGGCGCGAAGCTACCTAAGAACACGATTCCCTTCGAGTTACCTTTTGGATAAAATGATAGGTATAATAGTGTCTAATCTGACGTAATCCCATAAGAAATGTTAGCCCCGGCTTTCCTTCTGCAGAAATCCACCCTTCGCCACTGGTAGGTAGCAGGCGCGAAGCTACCTAAGAACACGATTCCCTTCGAGTTACCTTTTGGATAAAATGATACGTATAATCTATATCTGACGTAATCCCATAAGAAATGTTAGCCCCGGCTTTCCTTCTGCAGAAATCCACCCTTCGCCACTGCTATGTATAGTGATTTGATTAGTTAGACATCAACGCGTACGGTGATAGTTAATTATACTCAGTAGTTAATCTTATTGGTCCTAATCGAAAATCCATATAGAAGATATTTTGGTTTCTACCTTTTTGTTTAATCATGACATCTCGTACGATGAACGATTGATTATGTAACTGTGTAGGAAATAATCAACCTTTCTAAATTTACTCTCTTTCGGCTAACGAAATCACGAGTAAAGATTTTTCAAGAAACTTCTGAGAGTATTGGAATAACAAATTGGCAACCTAGTTAAAATTTACTGTTTAACTTACCTTTCGATTCACATTTTTGGAAAAAGAAATCGCTTGGATAGGAGGCAAGCCCTGGGGTTCCTGATGGTTGGAAGAAATTGTAAGATTGCATTACCTAAGTGAAGTTTCAGTATAGAAGCTTTCACCATATTTAATTATTTCACCTACGTAATTTAGTTATTCACCGCGTCTATCATCAGGTTATAACATGATTAATAATCTCATCTCTCATATTCCTGTTATCCAATTGGCAACATACTCTGTTCTTGTTAAGTTTTTATACAACTGTTGTGTAGATATATATTTATAACGTGTATGGATAGTGAAGCTAAACTAGTAATAATCTAGTAGAAGTATAGTAAAGTTAAGCTACCTATTCCTAGTCATGGTAACCATCTGATTGAGATTATTGTGAAGTAATCATTGACTGATCAGTGATCACGCTAGGAGTATGATTACGCTGTCATTATATTGCTATTGAATGCAGCGAAAATAAGTTGTAGTTCAAGTGCTATTCCAGACCAACCTATCTCCTCATGCATAGAGTTATATTAGCTATATAGTGTATTTGTAAGTATTCATTATTGTAAGATAGATAGTACCAAATCCAGAGTTCAAATTGTGATTCATTTCCTGCAATAATGAAGAAAAGTGAGTTATGAGTTCGTTAAGGTATATTTTCTTCTTATACCCACGATGTACTTATGAACCATACAATTTATTGAAAATATCTTATAAATTCTAGTGTTTTCCTTTGATAATCTTGATACATTACATAATATACCATCTAGGGTAGATTAATAAGGTACATCAGCTATATAGAATCTTAGTTAGTACCTATACAAGGTTCGGCTATTTTGAAAGTTTGCGTTTGCTCCTTGTAGTATTTATGGAGGGAAGTTTATTCCAGGATATCAATCAAATCCATATCTGATTTTCTGAAAACATTCTCCATTCATAGCAAAGCAACCCTTTGCACCTGGAATAACTCGGGATAATTTTCATACTAAGATTCAACCTAATAATAATAAGATATAGTGAGATGCGAGTATCTAATTAAAATTAAGATCATTGAGGTTGCATATAATAAGGCGTAATGGAAATGTTGTGTTTTTTTTGTAGCCGTTATGGGCAGGTATTTCGTACTCAATGTAGCTACATAATTAATTTTTGATGAATCTGCCAATACAATCTGGTGTTTGAACGAAATAGGTACTAGGAAATAATAGGCAAGATACAAAATATAGTATTGTAATGGTAGTACCTATATGTAATCAGATATTATTCCTTCACAACAGAAGAAGACTTCTCATGGCATTTGATAAAGAACGGATACATCACACAAACAAAAAGAAGAAAGTATGATAATATTTGATGTAGGAACATGTATGAAGGTACTGTGATAGTATACATGTAGGTATAGTTGGTTAACTAAGTATACTGTTGAGGTATTCATTACTTAAGTAATTTCCGTTATTATAAAATCACTGAATAACCGTAACATATACCAGCCTGAGTACTTGTTCACAGACTGATCTGATCCCACATGTTCCTCTACTAGGTGTACATGTATTTATTATCAACAGCACAGCATAGCACTGCAGCAATGTAGACATTATTATATAGACAGGTTGATTGTACGAAGTTTAGAGGTAAATCTACTTAGTCGATGTTTGCGGAATGCATTTCTGCATCATGTAATTATTATGATGTATCAATTTCAACCATAAAATCAGTTTAGTTTACTTCTCTCAGCAAATAATAATTAATACGGAAACTTTCTATTCAGCGGTTAAATTTGCAACGATCATTTTATATACTCCCCAGACCTATTACAGGTATTATGATGCTTTGTTTTTGTTATTTTACTTTGGATATTGCCATTTTAATTTGAGGCAAAAAATGTACAGACACAAAAATAAATAATATATTACGTACATAATTTACACCACAGCATAAATACTGACACAGCAAGCGCAGATGGCAGATAGTAAAAAGTAAAATTTATACACAAAGGAATTTTTAAATCTTCTATATTACAATGATTCATCAAAATCACGCATTCAGCATCATTTTTTGATTTATCAAAGTACATCCTAAGTATCGTACACTTCAGGATAAGCTATAAATACTTGTGCTGTGAGTAAGTTGGCAGGGAACTTTAATGTCTTGACTTAAACTGCATGTATCCGTCAATCAAACTGAGAGACTTTAATATGATATTTAATGTACGTAATTAAGCACAAATATTTTCATGGTAGCTATTATCTCGAAACGCATGAATGCAAAGCTTTTCTTGAGAATAAAAACCCTTCATCATACTATAGTCTATAGCATCTGCAGCTTGAGTTTGCATATCTCAGCAAATAGGTAGTTGTATAATGTTATATTATATATATATATCGTCTGGCGTTGGAGAGACCAGAGTCAGAGATTAAGTTCGTGAGAGCTCAGGTATTGAAGTGCTTCAGGAGACAAGTTATGGATGTCTTCCATTGTGCCGCTGAACCTAGTGAACTGACATTCTTCGACGATGTGGTTAACGGACTCCACCCCACCACAAGGGCAGTTGGGGTTGTCCCGCTTGCCCCATCTGTGGAGGAGAAGGAGTGAGAATGTTATATTGTACATTGTGCATACTCACTGTTTTATGATGGTATCTTAGATTGATGGTATATTATACACGTGTTAAATGTTATATAAGTTACAAGAACACATTGATTGTCGCTTTTAAAATGGTGGTGTCTATAGGTACGAATATTCACGATATATTTTGCGTTTACGACGCAGTGAATTTGCAGAATAATAAAACATCAATTAAACCCCTGCTTCTACATTTTGTGTTTACAAGTCTTAATAAAAAATATATAAAACCTATTATATACGATTACGAGTATATCAGGTACCACACACGTCATTACAAACTCACAATGCAGTTTGCATGGTATACTTACATACTGTTGCAAGTTGTAAGATTGTAGGTATAGGTTATATATACTTACGCAATAATTCCGTTTGAATTTCAGACTGTCCACAACAGACTCGTCCAGACATGACGAGTTAAATTGAACGGAAATGGTCAGTAATCCCAGTCGGTATCAGAAACAATAATAATGAATTGTGTGTGTATAGATAACTACATTATACGTATAGGTAGTATGTTTTTAAGTTCACAATTATTTTGCAATGGACTACATGTTTTGTAACTTCCCTATTAAAAATTCAACCAGTTTTTGCAATACCTGAATGAGAGGAATAACATTACCTACATCTTGAATATGTCGAACTTTTTTTTTTACTCTCGGTTCATTAGTGTTTTATAAAGAATTCCTAATTACCTATAAATTTACCAATTTCGTGGGTTTTAATGGCGTTTAAAACGATTATGTCGTGTTGATTGAAATTTTAATTTTGTGGTCTAAAATAGGTAATGTGAAATGTTTACAACTTACATACAATATTAAAATATTTAGTAAAGACAGCTCTGTAGGTGCGTTTATTTTACAGTCTAATCTTCGCGATCCACTGGTGAACTGATGCTGAGAAAAAACAATTTCTTATGTAGGTGTACTACATCATATATTGATTAAATTGTAAGAATTAGGTAACAATGAATCAAAAATATATTTAATATAGGTATATGGGTATCTGGTAGGTATCTGCAGCTTCAATTTATCGTCTGATGGAGACTGGACTTTGAAGATGCTGCGATGATAAACTCGTTCTTATTTCTCCCTACACTCGCCCTATAAGGAAATACTTTTGTCCTTTTTTGGATATCAAAGGGACATCGTTCTTTTGTATTATTATTATTTTATAAATACTCAATAAATCCTTCAAGATCAAACAATTTTATTTTCTTCTTGTTGCCTATTTTATTATGCGTGCAATATGCTATGTAAGGTGGGATCGATAGAAAGTATTATATTCTCGTACATACCAATAGAAGAAACATTTACTTAAATTCAATAATTAATTACAGGAGTGTCTTTCCTAAAAAAGAAGGAGAAAGAAACACAGTACTAACTACTCGTCCTGTGAAATTATTTGAAATATAGTCAAATTATCGATTCAATGCTGAGTTAGTAGGTACTATGTCATGTATACTCCCTACCTCTTTTCCTCTTACTAAAACACATTGGTACCGCAGAACCTACAATTAGTTTCCACCGATAAAACTAGTTAATGGAAGAAATAATATTTAGAAATTTACAGCGTTTCGGATACAAAACCTCTCTTGAACGATGAAAATTATTAGTCTCGATTTCTATAGAATAACTTACCTATATGATACTTACAAATTTATAATCAGTGTCTAAATATGATAAAGGGTTGTTCCATAAATTTTATTAGTCCATTGTCTTCTCTTCTCAGTTATTATCGCACAGATATTTATTTACTTCTCATAAATTATGTCATCAAAACAAAACAGAACAATGTGAAATAAAATATAATAAATGTGACAATATTTTATTCATGATGAGCATTCCTCCACAGCACAGGAGAATAGATCTGCACCATATCTATATACAGTATACACTAATACTTCATCAAACATTTATGATACTATTGTGTTTAAAACAACATCTTCTTCATAAAGTTCACATATTGTTCATAATAACATAATATCATTTTTGCACATATTGCCATTTCAATAATTTTTCTTAACCTCGCAAATGCGTCCTTTGATGAATACAACTTTTTCCTTTCTTACTAAATAGTAAATTATATTAGAACGAATTCGATAGCTAGACTGGAGTCATAAAAGCCATAATGTTTGTAAAGAACCGCCTTGCCACCTACCCATTATGGTTTCACATTCTATGAAAGTTTAATTAGTATGATATGATTGTATGGCAGGTGTAACAAGTGAACCTTTACACGGTGCAGTACATCCATAAATGCAATTTCAACTTGATAATTTAATAACGAAGCAAAACAAACTATACTATATAGTAGACAGTATGCTATTATTATAAAAAGATTTTTTATTCAGTGGTGCATATCCAAACATAGTCAAGTATGTAATATGTAGGTAGGTATATTGAAACAAAGAGATGGTTAACATTTCTAACGAGCAGGTATCTAACAAAATTCATCACTGCACACCTCTACTTATATTCATAATACTACATATATCTACATGAACACTATTTTTCGAGAATGAGAACCGACATAGGAGCTATTGTCTTCTAAGCTGAGTATATTTTCCTAATACTCGCGGTGCATTTGATAGATAAGGCAAATGACTGGGTATGTAACATTAAGTATATCCAACGCCACTGGGAAGTACTAGAGGAGGTTTAAGCTCTTTTGTGAATCACGAAATATTTAAATTTTGACACAATTCCAGTGGCATTGCCTGTGAAAGAAACAAATAGATACTCAAACTTTTCAAACTGTTTATAAATCACATTTCCATAACAATAATAACCTAAGTAAGTAATACATAAGTAACCATATAGGTAGGTACTACACGTAATATGGTAAGTGCGTACATTCCACCATACTCTGTACAGGTCACGTTAAAAAAATATTGTTTAATTTTATTTCCTCGCTGTCTGACTTTAAAAAAACATGCATGGGATGAGGAATTAATCGTTTTGTCAAAAATCTGATGTTCGCAAGGTTGATAAGTATAATTAACCAATATGAATGAATTATTATGGAAGGAAATGGTCTACAGGATAGGATGGAGTGGTAGATCATTTTACAGCTTCATTTTATGGCCGTAATTAAGTCATCGACATAACGTATGAATAATTGCACATGTAACATCAGAATGCATATAATTCAATAATAAATTTCGCAAAGTAATAAAGACTGTATTGAGGAGAAAAATATTAAAATAAAATAATAATTACAAAACTCTTACAGGATTACCACAAAATATTTGAGAGACAACATACATATCTGTACGATCTTTGACGTTTAAATATAAAATTACCTCAATGGCAGCCTGCGGGATAAATTCATCGTCAACATTGAACGGGTTTCAGTTTTACATAACCGTGACAAATATTAAAATTTTGGTTTATAATAATATGCATACTGCTTGTGCCTTTGGCCATTTGGAGAAATTATGCTAAATATTTTCACAGCGAAGTTCAGTAACCTCTATAGTATATATGTAGGTAGGTAGTTACTTGGGTCATGATGTACCTATTAATGTAATTCACGATAAAAAAATCACAAATGTGCTAAACCATAAATTTCCACATTTTTCACAAGTAATAAATAGAATATTGGACATCCAATTCGGTCCAATTCTATAGCTAACTCAAATTTTACATTCTTTTTCAATTATGTCATAGATTTAAAACTCAGCTATTGTTCAAAAAGTTATAGATTTGAACCTATTGGTCACAAAACTATAGCTAATTAATCTTCCTGTATGTATGATGTAGCCGGCAAACGGCTCTAAATGTAGTTTGGGTTGGATCCCGATCAGATCCCGATGGAGACATTAAAAACATGTTCTGCTATAATTTTATGAAGTTCATTTCCTAGTCATTTCATTAGAAAGAATTTTATTTTCTCCTTAATTTCAGAACAGGACTAGAAAGATAAAATGAGGATATTTATAAAAGACTTAAGATGTCAGACAAGTGGAAACAAGGTTTATCAAAGAGTAGGGGAAGGCAGTTTATCTGCGGTCGATCCCTAAGCACCGTTAACGTTAGAAAAAGAAATTCCTTATCAAGAGAAAATACACGGAATGTTCCGTAGGTACTAAAGAATCTAATACAATGAGGTATTCTCACAGAAATTTAGGACCTAAAAGAAAAGGAATGTTAGATTCCAAACATGGCTACGATACACTATGTAGGTATTGTAGATATTACCTACCAAACTCAACCTTATACATATAAACAAAAAAAAAATGAAAATAATGTTGGAATTTAATAGCTGATGGCTTTTTGCGGAATTTATATTTCTTATCGTCCCTTAGTCAATAATAAAATCAATAAATAATATTATAGAACAACACGTAGGTCGTAGATCCATGATAACTCCATACAATAGTTTACCTACTTTACTTATTTCTTTTGATAGAGATTGGGACATTCTATGTTCTGTTCTCTCTACCTATATTCGGGTTGACTGTATAAGCTTTTGTGTACATAAACCCCACTACTTTCCTGCACACTTCACAGCAAGCTAAAAGTTTATTTCGTGCTGCCGCAAGCATGTACTCTGATTACTTTTGTGTTGTTTTGTAACTCTGATTTTTGGCTAATAAAGATTTATTTATTTATAAGCAAGTTTTCATGGAAGCTGATTGTAGTTTGTATATTTTGTTCGTTGTGAATTGTCTACCTAATATTTTCATGTAATATTCTGTTTCCAGCAACTCTTCTTGGTAACGACTGTACTGTGGAGGAGCAGTGCTCTATGAGAGTGGCACACAGCGGCTGCCTGGATGGCGCCTGCCGATGTAGAGAAGGATTCTTGCAGTTCAGAAAACACACTTGTCTTGGACGTGAGTATTACTTTATATTTCATATATATTTATTTACAAAATTATTAAGTTTTCACGAACTATCTCCGTATAAATGGTCTTCGATGCCACAGTACCTAAGAAAATATTGGGCATGTTCAAAGGACGCTGAACATCCTTCATCGAGTCGTACAAATCACAGGCGTCCCTTATTGGTCAACCAAAAAAAACATTACAATTCTGCATTCAGAGTATGGAGAGGGAGCCAAATTGATTTCAAATAGTTTAGTTTGTGGTGACCAAAGCGCATTTGACAGATAACTGAAATATTCGCATTCGATTGTGTGAGAGACTGACCTGGTTGACCTGGAATCACCCGCTGCAGACCTCAATAATATGTTCCTATCGTTTGACCAACGGCTCCTCATAAATATTTACCAGCTACAAATGCTACACTATTTCAGAGGTTCAGTGTACATTTGTATTAAAAATAATTATTTTGTTTGTTGTTCGTTAGATATTAAATCGGAATTAAAAGGGACCGTCCCAGGATTATATTCACACATGTTGTTATCCGAAGTATTAAACTTACTTATAATTTGCTGTAAAATTTTATGATACGCGCGGCGGATTAGATACGGATTATATTACAGAAAGTTGTATGATGTTGTGTGTGAGTGGTCGATCATACTATGCTGTAAATAAAGTGAAAAATAAACAATGTAGATACCTACTATTTTCGGTGTATTAAAAGTGGAAGACGGAAAGTGATGTGAATGTGTGAATTACACTACAACAGTTTTTTTATAATGTTATAATAAGTAACATTTATTGCCAATGTTATCAATTCCAATAAAAAATTATGATACATACGTAATTTTAGGTAATAAATAGCTACGTTATAAATTTGATAAGAACACTTCTTGGATTATAAGTGAACTGCATATTTCAAAGAATTTTGCAGTAAGTAGGTACGTATTCCTATATTAATTTATACACATCAAATAACAAAATTAATCCCTACGTCGAAGCAATCACAATCTAGCGATAATACATAGTTTAATTGTAGCATATTTACATGAGCAAAACTTATTGACAAATGTTTTATTTCAGTCATAAGAATTATCACCACCAAAATGTTTAAATCTAACATGTATTATATTTTAATTTACTTTGACAATCCACTCGCAATCGAGTGGCGGCATACACACATAATTTGTTATTTTATCACAGTTTGCATATTATATACCTAGTTCTTAAAATAGTTTTGGTTTTCACTAATAACAGGTGATGTTTGAGCCTTCGCTGGTCCATTCGTTGTTGATGTTTATTAATTGTTGATATGTTATTATTGTAAGACCGTCTGTTCGTTTTAAATGAAATAAAATATCTTGTATTCGAATACCAGTATTTTATGTCTCTTAGATGGATATGATATGTAGATTGCGTATTATACTTCGAATATGAAAAAGTACTGTCTTGCTTTATTGTTTAGGAGGAAAAACATTGAGAGTGTAACACCCAACATAATTACCCGGTGGTGAATAGTTCGCCACTACGAATGTCTGTCCATTCCTATTCTTTGCAATAGCAACACCCAACTCTTGACTATCTTTCCAAACGACTTGAGTGAAGTGTCCTGTGGCCATTGATCTTGGTTCGCATCCAAACGTGTAGTCCTTAATTTCACTGTACCAAGCGTCTACAGCATCAGCTCCTTTTACCTCATAGTTAGGATCACTGCTCCACATATTGTAGAGGTTTTCTCCATACCCTGAGTTTTGTCTGTGTTGCATTGTCCCTCGGGCAGCCAAGTTGTTGGCCCATTCTTGACTGAAATTGCACAAATCTTCGTTTAATGTCAGTGGTGGAACACCGTGTGTTTCTCTATATTTGTTATGCGCCTCCAATGCCTCTTGTTGAAAATCTGTATACGACATTTCGACACAAATTAGGAAAAATAATTCTAATATGGAAAATATTCACCTTCAAAATGATATGACTCCGATATAAAGATCCTTTATATATGATTAATGTTATCATATTTTGTTATCGCAAGATAATCGCAAAAGCCATCGTTCAGCAATAAATTTAGTGTAACTGAGTTAGAAGTTTACTTAGTTCATCATATTTTGTATGTATGTATTATTAATTATCTATTAACAGTAATTATTATGATGAATAATTTCTACTTAAATCATCAAGGTGGGATTCTTTGAAAATTTGTAGCTGATAGTAGTTGATAATAATAATATAAATAGCTTTGAAATACTAGTACTTACATAATACCTATCTAACTTACTATACTTATTCGTAGTTAATAGAGGAAATACATAATGTTAATGTACAAGTTTAGTGTTAACTGTTAACAATACTTTCGGTTTTAACTTTTTACTATAATTTATACTATGAATAATATAATAGCAACATTAGATACACAGACTATTTTATGATAATTTTTATATTTCTATTATACCAATACACAAATAAACTCGGTACTTCACTGATTCCTATTTCTATGGCATAGCTTCAATAGATTCGTTTCAACGATAAATCATATTCCTGCTGCATACATCGACTCTATTAAATTACGTGTTTAAAAATTAGGTTTTATATATTTTTTATATTCACATACTTATTATGATTTTCCTGATTACGTATTGAAGCATAGAGATTGAAAGTGATGACCATATATTAGCTTTATTCTGTAATAAATTACTTATAATCTTTAACAGGGAAAGTATTCGTAAGAAAACATTACAATGATTAAATATTCATCATGCGTATTCTATGTTCTCTTACAAAATAAGTAACATATGTAGTAGAATGTTAACAATCTGTAATCGTTTACAAGAATTTGTCATTATTTCAAGTCTTGTAAGTTTTCTTTAAAGTTATCATGCGTGAAGTTTTATCAGAGAATAAACCTTCCACGAGCCATTCGTGTGTAACAGTATGCAGATTTAATATAATATTTAAATATTTAGTTGAATAGGACTAAAAGTGAAAGTCTGGTGGGATGAGCGATATTGTGCAAAACTATAAAAGCACTTATAAGAATACAGAAATTAAAAGACAAACTATTGTAACTGGATTTATAACAAGTTTTCAATTATATCCTCATCACGCATGTTATGCAGTATTAAAAAAAACGTAAACAAAAATCCGAAAACATATGCACATTGCACAGTAGAGGTGGTCGGTAGCCTGGTTGGTAGCGCGCTCGACTGTTAATCCAGTGGGCGCGGGTTCAATCCCCGACTTACTCCACTTCACAACACAAGCTTTTAAGCTTTCTGTGAAGTGTGCAAAGATGTATTTGGGTTTATTTCTATAAACCCAGATTCATTTTTTTAAAAAAAAGAAAAAGAAAGTAGTGTTAATTCCACAATTTGAATGATTTTTAGCCTATACCATGTTCTTTTTTTTCTTTTCTTCTTCCTTCCTTCTTTTTCCTTCTTTTTTTCCTCAGCCTCCTCTTTGATCTTCCACAATTCCCCGTCCTGGGCACACTGCATCCACCTCTCTCCAGCAGGATTCTTTATATATATCGTCAGACTTTGTGGTCTATCGACGCTTCCTCTGCTTGTTTTTTGTCGATATGTTCCATTATTTTTTTGGTCCATCGTGAATCCTGGCATCTATGTCATGTGTTAGTAGGTAAACTGCGAACAGTCATAGAACTCAGAGGCGTCATTGGTATTTGTTTTAATGAAACATTGCAATATTCTATGCTCACCTGTTTGTCTTACATATGTATGTTATAATGGAGTTATATTGTTTACTTTTAGTCTAATAAATTTAATTACAGCGTTATTGACAGAATATACATATAGAAGAATGAATCACTTTATGAACTTGGAAGAATAAACGAATATCGTCAGTCATTACTATCTGTACCTGAATGTACTTACATATGTACGTACACCTTTGTTGATTCAAGATAAAAATTGCACTTCATACTACATAATTTGTCATAATTTTATTATTATATTATGGTAAGTACACTACATTGACTATCTTTGGGCTATCCACAATCTACATGTCATACAATACTTACTTGTAAATTGTCATAAGTATCATCAGATACACGTACACCGTCATGTTGGGAATATAATTATTACCCACTAATTGATATAGAACCAATACATGACTATAGGTATATAGCAATTGACAATTGATAATATTATTAGTATTCAATTAAAAAAATATATATTTCTCTGATATCACAATATGAGTATTGTATAATAAAATGTGACAAGATTATTTTGAGCGACATTGTAAACAATTGCAATAATTATATTGGGTCAATAATTTTATAGTTGCATTGGCTACATAAATAGTTTTCAATTAGTATTTTCTTACCAGTTGAGTACAATGTATTGAACGTAGATTACCTACTTATAATATTTATTTCCCAGAGCAGTGACAGAAAGCTGTTTAGCGCTTCGAAGGCTCCGACTTCTCAATATCCATTCTTACCCTTAAAGCATTACGAAATTCAGAACGAATTTAAGCAATACCTGTCCATAGATGTCTCGTTTGTCAGTTTCATGATATTATAATAGAAGCGGATTAAAAAATAAGAAGAAGGGCTATTTTATTTTTTTATTTTTTTTTATTTTCTAGACAGTCTTACAAAAAATATAAACAGTACAACATCAACAACAAGTGGACCAGTAAAGGTTCAAGAATTAGCAATTTATATATATTTGAAATGCATGCAAAAACATTTATTAATTAAGTATGTATAAGTTTTCTTTTTTTTTCTCGGGTTGACTGTAAGACATTGCCTTTGCAATAAGTCCGCCCTTTGGCATTCTTCTGTGTCTAATAAAATTTATTTGTTATTTATATTTGGTCTGCGGCTAATAAAGATTTATTTATTTATCCCAAAGTATCAGAAAGATTGTGGACTGGGATGAGGGCTAGCTTGTTTTGGTTCTAGAATTTATAGGGGGTGTTTTTTTTCCTATAGGAAAAATCAATTCATGTTTAGAGGTCTGTTGTCATTGTACGTTACGCCTATTTTGTATAGGCACAGAGCTGAACCCTCACATACACAATACAAAGCGTACGTACAGTTAATGTTCCAAGAAAGCACCAATTAGACGTAATAATTAAATGAATAATAGTAGAGATGATATGAGATTAGTACATAATGATACTTAATTATTTATTGTTAAAACAGGAAACGTAATGTTTTCTGAAGTAGAAATCCTTTCGCTCTAATAACTGTGAGGTGAGGTGAGGTGAGGGCTGCACACAGCGCGTAGTTCAATTACTATATATTATCTTTTTGAGAAATCTGTCACTGAGGCGTTGTAGGAATATACACAGTTGTAGGTATAGGAAAGATACTTACTACTTATATACTCGTACTTAGAGAAAATAATGGGTACCTGATTGACAGTAATAAGTTCATGCTATATTTTCTAATTATTATTTGGATCGCTGGAGTGAATATGGGTGACCATGCACTGCACACTGTAGGTATAGTAGAAGTAAAACACGACAGTCTTATCAAAGATCTCAAATTCCGTAGAAGCGTTTTTTTTATGTATTTTTTCTTTCTAATAAAATATTTACACCTATTGTTTTACACGATATTGATTATAATTAATATTTTGATAAACCATGCTAATATTTGGTTTACATTTTTATGATTTCCTTGTAGGTATAGCTGAATTCTAGATGACGATGACGCTATTAAATCTTCTGCTATTGCTATTGCAGATAATGTTAACTTATGGACTTATACTAACTAGTTTACTTAATAGTCACTCGCAATCACTTCATTCCCACATTCTGAATACATTGTATGCACCAACAATATCACGGAGGTAGAACATACCTTTACATTGGTAGACTTGTACCTGCAATCTACACAATATGACAAATTATTATATGAACATCAACCAGGAAGTAAACAGATGCACTTTTGCTTGTAAACTTGTAGTTTATCCGTCAAACCAAACCTCTAATCATCATTGGCTTTCTTCACGACCGCCGTGTGCTCTCAATAGTAACTCAATAAACACCAGGAATGCCTTTGAATATACATTCTACTCTAACTACCATGTATACTTACGAGTATATTGTAAATTAATTCATACATGTAGGACCTAGAGGTAGATACGTACATGTAGTATACCCATACTAAAACAGTACTAAGTACAAATTCTTAGGTGATATTGTGTCTCTGCATTGTATCTGGAGGTATTGGAATTCGTTATAGCTCGTCCAAGTTACTTAGAGATTAACTCCTCTTACACTGTTTGAACTTTCGATAACCAATGCATATACTTACATCTAACATTAACGAACGTATACATCCATGCGAACAATAACAAAGCTGTTGATGCAATTTATATATTTTAAACTGAGTATGAGTAAATGACACAGTAAGCTAGAAAAGCTCGACCAGTGAAGCGAAGTAAGCCGACCTCGGGGATCAATCCACAATCCACCTCCCCAACCCTCGCTTGATTGGCGGGCGCGATACCCATCCATCCACTGACTACTAAAATAAGACGTTGTTTCTCAATTAACCCATAGAAAAACAAATTTAAGTAAAACACACTTATTTTTATTTCATAAAATTCTAATATTTCCCTGAATTTAATTTACAAATTTTATCAAAATTTGAGTATTGTACGGACCTACTGTACTGCAATTTTTATAGTTAAAATAAAATATGAACAACACATTACAATAATAATATAGCAAAGTATTGTTGATTATGACGATAATTGTAGGAAGGTATTTTACATTCCACAATACAATTTGTGAAATACTTTATCATATAGCAGTAATCTCTTCACAAATTGAAAAGCGGCGGTAACCGGTACAGCCCTTATTAACCAGAAAACTCGCTATCGATATATTCCATCAACAAAACCGCGACTTAACTATCTGTGCTTGTTATTCATGGAAGTTCATAGCGTCATGCAACTTCAGGTTAGATTCATACAGTTATGTTATGACTTTCATAATCTTGTTTTTTGATAAGAAAATCATTAATGTCATATTGAGGTAAGTGCGTTATTTTCACCTTTGGCTCATAGACTACTGACACTTTTGACAGACAGTAATGTTCAATAGAAATCTAAATAAGCATCACAATAATCATATTACAAAATCCCATGTACCTACACTACATTACATAGGGATAGGAAGGATAGTGGATTGTTTGGCTTAAGCTTTCATTAGCTAGATTAGGCTAAGATTTTCCTAATCATTTTTTAAAATATGCCCCACAATCTCTAATAATAAACGAAAGCGCCTGACTGAATGAATGACTGAATGACTGACTGAATGACTGACTGACATACTCACTCATCAACGCAGAGCCGAATTGGCTAATCCTAGAGAAGTGAAATTTTGAAGACAGATAGGTTTTAATACAAAAGCTTCCACTAAGAAGCAATTTTTGGAAATTCCGCCCCTAAGGGGGTGAAATATAGGGTTGAAAGTTTTTCAGAATATGCGAATATCTCGGAAACCAGACATTGTACGAAGTTGAAATTTGGCACATAGATTCTACTATTAAAATTAGTAATAGGCTATTTCGCCGTTTTTTTTAAATTGTTATTTAAAGGGATGAAAAAGGACATAAAGAAAAGGGGTGATTTTTAAATGCCTCTTAATACGCTAAAAAATAATTTTATAGGAATTTCCAAAAAACGGATTCCTAAGAAAGGGTCAAAATATGATATTCTGTCCAGAAAAAGAGTCAATCCTTAAGGGTTAGGGCGTGGGATTAAATTTGCTTTGATAGTAACGTATCTCGGTAAACACTGAAGCTACAAAGCTGTAGTTAAACAGTTGCATACTTCTTTTAAAATGAAAAAAAATCGTCTTACATTGTTTAGTCAAAAATTGAGGATAAGGGCATGAAAAGGGTAGTTTTTTAGTTGTTAGTTGATATAAGTACTCTCCTGTGTACGTGAATATATACACGTTTTTATACGTGGTGAAATACGTGTATTGTTATGCGCTCAGTGAAGCATGGACTCTGAGTAAAAAAATATTAGCAATTTCGTTAATTGTATTTTTTTCATAAGCCGTACTAACTGTATTGCCCGGCGTTGCCCGTCTAGCCAAGTTCTACTTGTGAAGCTCTTTTATGAGACACCAAACAATGTGCTATGTGGTGACTGGATTCTATCGATCACTCCGTGTCTCCCGATGGTTTGAGGACGCATAAAAATGACTTTCTGAAGATTTGAATTTCTTTTCTAACGCCCTTTCATACCATACCACACATGCTCCACACAACCCTTGAATCCCCTCATCAGTAAAATTTCACAGAAGGTTCTGAATTTCCAGAAGTTTCTACCACACAGTATTGGTTTCCATATAGCAAGGCATTTGCGAATATTTAACGCAAATATTAAGTTATAGTTGGTATATTTTGCTGGACTGACTATACAATATTTTACCGTACTACACACGTATATACTTATGTACGCAGGTGGGCACACAGTCACCAGTCTGTTTTTACATACATATATTGCATAGTGTGTTTTATCGATTGTGGAATATATATTATTAACCCCGCCCGCTGGAACACCATCGGCGGGAAATATAAATTGCAAAATATATAAACTTTTAAGTAAAATAATATTCGTAATTTTGTTAATTTGTTAATTTCAGAAAAAAATGTAGGTATATAAATTTTGATGATACGTATTAATTAATTCAGACAATTTAGATGACAGATTGTGATGATTCCCAATACTTTTGGTTTAGACAAAAATATAGTTACCCGGGCAACGCTGGGTAATACAGCTATCCCACATAAATATTTTAGTTCGTACCTATGGTATATACCTAACATTTTTCACCTTCTCCTTTATAGACACCTAAACCGTTCATCCGATTGAGATGAAACTTGGAAAATTATTGTGCTTGCCCCAGGGAATGTTCTTATTGTGGTAGGGGGTACGAGGAGGGGGACACTAAGGGGGCACGAAGGGGGGTGGGAAAGAAACAAAAACCTTTTTTTTTCGAATCCATATAGCTTCTGTTGCCGAAAAGATAAATAGTAACCCTCCCGACATCTGCAGGAAAAAGGGGAGGGCTGGGGAAAGAGGGTCCGAATGAAAAGAGTGATATTAGTGTCTAATCCATGGTTTTCCGCATCATTAAGATGAATAGTAACTTCCGACATCTGCAAGAATAAGGGGAGGCGGTTAGGGGGGCTGGGGGCGGTCGGAATTAAAAAAAGTGATATTAGAGTCAAATCCATAGTTTTCCGCTTCAATAAGATAGAGTCCGCAAGAATAAAGGGGAGGGAGTTAGGGGGCTGGGGGGCTAGGGGGGGGGGGTCGGAATGAAAAAAGTGATATTAGTGTCGAATATTAGGGGAATAAGTTTTCCGCCTCAATAAATGAATAATAACCATCCCGACATCTGCAAGAATAGGGGGGGCGGGGGAATCCATAGTTTTCCGTGTCAAAAAGATAAATAGTAACCCTCCTGACATCAGCAGGAATAAGGGGGAGGGAGGATGAGGAGGTAAGGAGGGAGGATGAGGAGGATAAGAGCTCTGCAGAGCCACCAAAACTGTTGTGAGTTATAGTGGCTCTGCAGTACTTTGGCTGATACATGATGGTTCCACTTCACCATCCACACAATTTTTTCCGTAGCGAAGCACGGGTAATACAGCTAGTAGTTGTATAAATGTTTACAGTAGTTGATCCAACGATACTGAATTAAAAGAAATTTAAGGAAAGTACGAATGTGTGTCGAAAATTAATGCATCAACGTATGAAGTTTACGACCGCTGGATTAGGGCTTACTAAGAATTGAATTACTTTCTTATTATTTCCGATATCTGTAGATATCTGCAGGTAATTATTGGTTTTCAATGTTTTGTGAACAGATTTCCAGTAGATATATGCCGGACATTATAAAGTGTGGGTTCTGCGCTCTATAAAATAATAGAGTTCGATTCATACTCGCATACTATACAATTTATTCACCGAGAGAAAAGTAGAAACTACAATCTAGTTTCCCGCTAAATTAGAGGGCGAAATTCTTCGTTACTAATAATTCACAAATACAGCATATTTTAATAAAACCTAATCGCCTTTCATCATATACCTACTTGCTGGTACATTGTATAATTGATTACAACATACCTGTAGTAATGTGTCTACAGTCTACACTACATAAAGCTGTAGTTGGAATTTGATTGCATCTTCACAAGATCCGAAGTTCGACTACTTGGTATAATAAGCTTTGTAGTTATTGAGCATAGCGTTTGAAGAAACTATAAAATGTTTACTTCACAGAATTATTATTGTAGCTGGAGTGTCTATTGTTTGAATATAATCAAGATTGAAAATCATAAATGATTGTGTTTGGGAAAATATGTGCATTAATTTTATTTAAGTAACGGAACGCCTATGAAGTGCATATCTTCATACTCTATTTTAATTATGGTAAGTAAGTAGTTGAATTAATTCATAAAAATGTTTTTATAATAATCAGTCCTCTTATCTTGTCATAAACAACAAGATGTCTTTCATCAATTCTACTGTTGATTGTTCTTAAACTCAACATACACAGAATTATAAGGTACCTATTCAAAAGTAGTTGTATTCTTAAAAAGGAATGCAATATACATACAGTCCACTGAACTTTAGTATTCTCCCTAAAATGAAAGAGCATCTTCGAGTTTAATAAGCCCCAGGCACTTAACTAATATACCTCGTATCGATTCTGATTGCGATGTACGCGAGTTGATATGTACATTGTATAAGTATACACTCATTGTATGAATACACACATAGTATAATAAATATAAAGAAGGCATTCCCGTTCAATTTGTTTCTGTATCTGATGGACATGATGACATAGCTCTACTTCATGGTTAGGGTATGCACATTACACACTTTCCTTTTATTATACTTTCTTAACTAATCATACAGATCAATAGTTAAATAGCTATCGTAATTCTATATACTCGTATCTATCAGCTGATGCAGAAAATATCTATCATTTCCATCCACCAAATAATTAGTGATACCTACTTACATTTACAGTAAAAAAAAATTACAATAAAAACATTATTAAACTAGATAATGTTTAATCCATAATCCGTCCGTTTGGGATTTTTGGGAATTGATTCGACATGCCTACTCGTATATGTATTTTCATGTCTATTAATTTTCATGTGACTGACAAAAAAATGCGACTTATCTGAAAATCGCATATAGAGAATCTACGCCGAGTTATTTTCCATCCATTTCACTTTTAATTTTTACAATAAATTTTCATTTAAATTTTTTAAAACGTTTTTTAACAAATGACCCCAGTTTTTCTCATCAATGAATCAAATACACGTAATGTAATGTCTGTAAGTGCCTATTCTCAATCTAAATGCAATATTATAACGTAAGTATGTATATAGAGGTAGGTTTATACTAGTTGGTATCGTGAGAACATTACTGTATAGATGGGAGCTCACGTAAATTGTACCGATACCACACCAATGTCAAGTGCATTGTACGTACATACTACAGACCTACCTACTACATATTATAGTACTAATAACAGTATTATTCCTCAGTCCTCACCTACTGCACTGCACTACCTAATATATTAATCCTTCCTCCGACCACCTGATCCTATCTCCTCAGTGTCTGCAGTGTTGATATCTTCTTTACACGCTCAATCTCTCGCTTCACTTCGTGCTAAATGTCTTTTATAGCCAATTTGTATAATATTTGCATAATACCTTCTATACGATAAATTCTCAGTTTATGTTTTGTATGAGTAGGTATAAGCTTTTACCAATTATGTAAATATTTCCATGCACTGCCTAGTATTGCTGTGTGGTTTAAGAAGTTAAAGCATATATTTGCAACAGTAGTGTTGAATGTGAATATTATGATTTTTTTACCTATACCTACCTATGTTGGATTGGGTTGATTGGCAGAAATCGCCAACAGGCGATAAATCCGCCCTTTGTGTGTAAATTTATGTGCAATAAAGTTTTTATTTATTTATTTATTTATTTATGTAAATTCAATCAACATTGTATCTACTAGTCAAGCAGGAAATGATAAGTAGTGTAGGTATAGATTCCTATATTATTTTGTGCAGGAGTATTTTCGAGAATTCAAGTGAGTTGTATAAGTATACAAGTAGGTATTGGTAATATTATTTACGTTAGATAAATCATGTAGGTATCTTTATGCTTGTCAAACCAGATTAGATTTTTAAATGTACTTACCTAACCTATCCATAAATTTACTGTTTTCCTAAATTCGAAGAAAAACTAACTTCCCAATCGTTTTAATTTAGATTTAGTATTGCAATCTGCTGTGATTCACTTTTGAGGTGATGATTTGTTTGGACGAGGGCCGCCTCATGAATATCGATGTTTGGTTTCGGCATTAATTTAGAAATGCCTTATGTTTCCGAGAGGAAGATACCTAAATCATTTAGGTATTACTGGCTTTTCATGTCTGCATCTCGCAGATGGCATATGTTGAGAATTTTCTCAACGAAAGGCGGCAGATATCAACATTCACATAATAACTTATGCGAACTCCCTTGGGGAGGGGAGCAGGATGGATGTTCCGACGCTTACGAGTCGGCTTTGGCTGGCTTAAGTGATCACTTTATGCCCAGGGCAACGTTCACCTATTCCACCACATCCTGCATCCTGCTACTCTCCCCAAGGGAGTTCGCATAAGTTATTATGTGAATGTTGATATCTGCCGCCTTTCGTTGAGAAAATTCTCAGCCTTATGTTTCCATTCCTTGATTGGTAAGGTTTTTTATATGAAAACTTTGGTGCTTCATGTTGGTACCTACATAATCCATCACAGGAAGGTAGTATTGCTCCAAACTTGATCATGCAATAGCTGCCTTTTTGTATGAATAAAGATTTATCATCAATATTTCTTATATAATATTTTATACGTCTTACTTTCAATTCTGACTTATCGCTCCCTTCTTCGACTAAACTTTATAAAGTTTCTCTGCTGTTCTTCTCTCACGTTTTATTGCAATAAATCATTAGAATGTACGATTGATATTATATACATGCACAGAATTCTGAAATTTCATATGGTTGTATATTATGGGAAGATATCCCGGACTACAAGGATTGGTAAACAATTTCAAATATTGATCTACAGCAGGTACTCGAACCCTCTACCCATCTCTGTTGCCTTCATTCCACGATATGTAGATGCCACAGTGCAGATCCTCATCATCTGGTCCATGTAATTTATTTATCCAGGGTGGCCTCTATGACGATGTTAAAGAGCAGATATATCAGGATAACTGGGATAACCCAGTTGATCCGACCATCAACACTTTTTTTCATATCTGTATTGACAGAGTATAATCTACACTTTAAGATATAAGCAATTTCCTAATAATATTGGTTTGTGGAGGAAAGTAGCTATCCAACTTATTAAAACAGCTCGGACCCATTTGTCATTATGATATATTCCTTCCGCAGCATAAGATAGGTTGACGTGGAGTTGGCTGGGATAAAATGCTCCAATTCGGTAGGAGTGGTAAAATGTCTATGAAAGGAACGGCGGAATAAGGTCGGTGGAAGATTTGTTCCAGGCAGAACAAGACAGAAAGACATTTTTGACAAACCAGTAGGTATATCTATATTACAAGGATGCTGCATGTACGCCGGAAAAATTGGTATACGTTTCAAATAAATTTGTCGAATGCAAAACGTATTCGACAAATTTTAATAAAAACGTACGAAATATATTTTTTAACAAAAAGGCTATATGTATGTATTGAGTTCAGTTATATGCACGTAGGAATAGTAGTAAATTAATAAAATATTTCGTTGGTCTAACTGTAAACTTTACAATATTCACAAATATAATATCTATACCAAGCAATTGATATCATCGTAATATTTTAATATTATATAACTAAACACTAAATATGTTTTGTTGTGTGATACAGTGAAGCCCACGCGTGACATCTTCACACTTTATTACTGTAGAGTGTAGAGAAGGTATTACATTACTAGGTGTTGTATCCCGGCCTAGTCCCGGTAAATAAAATATATATAAACATACACGTCGCCTTACAAAAATATCTATATTATTATTAAGGATCATCATACAGTATTCTCCTTCTGATGATTTCATTTTCATTTCATTCAACCCAAGTGTGAACCTATAGTTAATAATTATTATTATTTGTAATGGTTGTTTCAAATAACTTGTTTGAATTGGATTTATAAGGGGGATTGTAACTGAGTATGTGAACAATTACGTTGGGATAAAAAAGAAAAAACTCAGCTAAGATATCGTCCGAAGACTTGAAACATGAATAAATGCTAATATGTTTTGGTGACTATAGCGGTTTTCGATAAAAAATAATTCCAAAGTTACCTCTTAAATTTACTGAAAGTTGAGATTATTCCCATAGTTTGTTAGATATAATGATGTACCTACCTAATTTGTTTGATAAAATATGTCTAAAAAGGTGAGATGCAGTGAATCGGTATGTACTTCTAACTGTGCCTAGCCTAGAATACAACCTCTTAAAGTTCTCTAGAAATAAACAAATGCTTGGTTATAATACTCCTTCCACATTTTAATTTATAATTCATATTTCATACTGTAGGTACCTACTACCTACTCAGTCTAATCTGTATTAGATGTGAATATGTATAGTGATATAAGTTCAGCATACTTGATGCATTACTATGTAACGTACCGTGGCCATCGACCATCGGGTCATCGTCACCATGACTATGGGAATTCTAATATAGGTGTATTATATATTATCTACCTACTATAGTATATTTTGCATTTATATTACAATACTTTAATCATATTGTTTACCTATAAATATCTTTCTAATTAATCTATTTAATCTACAATAATCCTACTTAGTAACACACGTTTATTTAAAAACAGGTACTGTTAATCTGCCTTGCTGCGGGCTTATGCTCAGTTAGGTAGATCACGTTGTACGCAATATTCTTTTAATACTGTTGTTAGTTATATGCAAATAAATAAAGATAAATTGGTTAGCTTCAAAAGATCTCAACATTGCTATAGGCTCGCCCACGTGAACAAATGTCATTGTTTTTCTTGCTTGATTTCTTAAATATATTTCTGTAGTTTGTTTACTTTAAGTATCTAAAAATGAATGGATAAATAACGTTAAAATATAGGTGTTATACATTATAGCTATATATTATTATGATCTTTTCATTTTTTTTAAATTTATATAATTCGGCAGTCCACCCGAGCTGGGTGATTTGTGGACGCTTTTAATTTTATTTATTTTTTTTTATAAAAAAGGATCTGGGCTTGCATACACAAACCCAAATACTTTCTTGCACACCTTGCACTAGGCTAAAATCCTGTATCGCAAAGTGTGGAATACATCGCCAGCAATGAATAGCCAGTATGCCACATTCAAATAGTTTACATACGAAGCCTGATATGAATGTGAACTGTATGAATGTGGCACATTGGGCCAAACCGCACTCCTGTGATATTAGATCCAATACTAAATCCTACACAAGTCACTAGTCAGCCTAGTATCTGACGGTTCTTTAAAAATATATGGTCATAGCTTATCTATTATCTGACGAAAGATGAATCGATTTCATATTTACATTGAGTACCTAACTTTTTTAAAATTATAACGTCATTTAGTTGATGTAAGACTTGAATTCTGTCTTGTAAATAGAGCGATCGATCTCCTCTTAAAAATTACAATTAAAAATTCCATCAACAATGCAATGCGTAGTACAGAGTATCTAACAATACTTAAAAAATAATATAAAAATATCACTTGAGCCACTACCATGTATTGTTAAATGTTTACAAAACAGATCACGCGTAGATAATTAGCTGTCCGTAGAACCCAATATCTATTAAAAACATATATTATTGATTTACCTCTTTTCTTTATAACTTGAATCTATAGCTGTACCGCAGCTACCTACAAGTCTTTCGAAACTGCAATTAATAGGTAACCATTTAGGTACAATAAATAAATTGTTAAATGAGAAGAACATATTTGATCTTTACAAGTAAATTAGTCGCATTTTCACAATTTAATCATTTATTTTAATTGAGCGTCGATGTTTCTAAAACATGGAAAATTCACATGTATGCGTAGATGTGTAAAATCACATTACCAGTAATGTTATATTAGGTAATAATATTTACCTCTGCCTATCTAATAATAAAGGAGGGTAGATAATATCGAAATCGTGCGTCGCTTTACGTTTATGGCGCCAAACGCCATCATATTATTGTACAAAAGGCGATCCACTTTCCATGTAAAGAAACAATAATATTTAGGTATAACTTTTTAGTTTTTAGTTTGCTGTGTATTGCCTACAGGTAAACGACTGTATTATGTACTTGTACATTGAAATGTCATTCATTTCGTGAAATTGTGAGTCACCAAATGAACTATGGGAATTCAACTAGTAAGTGATGATTACATTGGTTACATACATATCACTTGCTATACATAGTAGCTTCAATTTTCATCTACAGCCAGATGTTTATTACTATCGATGTTCCTTTAAATACTATTTCTTATCGATTCTTGATCTGCCGTCGATACATCAACAAGATTCTTGTCATCACTTTTAAAAAAATGCAGAATCACTATCATAGCTATATGGATATAATACATTCCCCAACACATTTGCAATCAACAGCGATAGGTATGAGAGTTGAACTTATATTTTTAATTACTCAGAGCTCACGTGAACATTCAACAAAATATGATATCTTGAAGAATTGTAATTACTTGGATCACTTGTGTTAAGCTAGGTACTCGTATATCATGTAATGTTGTGTGTAAATCTTCGAGTGTATTAGTATAGATAAAGTTTCTTTAAGAAGATGTATTATAGTACCTTCTTCTTCCGTCTACAACCTCTTTCCTTGAGTAACTTGTAATTTAATGAGCTTACATCCTTAATTACTGTATGCATTGATGAAATAAGAACAAATAGATAGGAAGTACGAGTTTGTAGCAACAAATAAAATACTGCAATATAATATATACCTAATTATTATATTGGTGAGAATTACCTATGTAAAAAATTACTATAACAGTAAAATTGAGAATGTCCATTTTAATATAAGAGCGTATAGATTGATTATCCTACCAACCTTAGGTATTTCCTATGAACCAATTAGGTGGACATGATATATTTTCACAATCTATCTGTAGGTAGGAGCAATATACTTAACTATAAAGGTTATTCAAATTTGCTTATTATCGTATCATTATCTGCACCTACGTAGGTACTTACACTTACACTCTTATCTCAAGGTCCACATTAGTAAATTGTTATATTTTATTCAATAAAATATTTTCTTAAATGCCTCATTATATCTAGTATGTTGCATGCTTTTTTGGTGAGCGTTATCCAAGAGAAACTTCTTAAAAAATTTAAAATTTCGTAATATTTTTTTCTGTAAATTTCATCATTTGGTCTGTAAATTAATTTAATACAGGTAATTAACCTTTTTTTCTTTATTTTTGACAGCTGCCAAACCTGGAGACGTTTGCTACAGCAATGCTCACTGCAGATTATGGGACATGGAGAGCAGATGTGAATTCCTTATTCCCAACCTGTTTGGTAGATGCGTCTGCGGAGCACCGACCATTCGTATTGGTGACAAATGTGTGGGAGAAGAGACACCAATCAACCAATATATTACTCCAAGCGGACAGTCACCTCCAACCGTTTTACTCGCTGATTCAGACAATGATACGATTGTTGTAGAGGCGACTAATACATCTCCATTGAAACAAGTCCCTCATCCAAATACAACAACAAGTATAAATAATAGCCAAGAATCAAATCAAATACGTAACTCAGCTGATCTCGCTACTACCATAAACCAATACCCAATAAAACAAGATGATAATGATGAACAACCTGACAATGAAATTATACCGAGTAATAAACACCAATCTTTCCTTATCGTTGATAACCTTGGTACTTTCAAAACTACCACTGAAGTCATCAAATCAACAGAAGCTACAACTACTACAACCACGACAACCACTGAACCACCAGCAACAGCAACGGAGGTAGTAGAGCTTCCAGAGGTCAATAGACCATCTAATGACTTAAAGAACGATATATTAATTTCACCTCCAGGTAAACATGGTTATGACAACATGCTCAAACTGATCTCTGACGATCTAAACTTCGACGATCAAGATTCTAATGAACAGATGCCCTTTCTACCAATCACCAGACAGCCAGACGCAACAACCAAGTCTACCTTCATTCCATCTCCTCCATTCCACAAAAGTGGTTCTCTAAGCAAAGCTGCAACTACAAATTTAAAGAAAAAGAAGTACCAGTACAAGAAAGGTAGAATATCAAATAATATGTAGATTCCATGAAATTATATCTTTAGGTAGAAATTTTGCTTTATCGCTCTAAATTGAATCTAACCCATTTTGAGAAATTTTAATGTAATAATTATTTCAGGAGGGCACCGAGTCCGTCTGGAAGGAGGTGTAGTATCTTTAGGACTTCGTTGCGCCACAGATCAACAATGTTCAGAAGCAGATCCATACTCACGTTGTATCGAAGGAAGATGTGACTGTCTTCATAGAGGAAATACTACTTACTCCTGCTCTGCTGATAGTACTGGTTGCCTTCCTGGGACCTTTCATGTACGTCAAAACTTAACAAGTTTTTTAACATCTCCAAAATATTATTTTGAAGTAATATTACAGTAGTGGAGTGACATAATTAAAAAAAAGACCCTTTTTAACACGTGATGTTACAATTTAAATAGATTTGAGTGATGTGGACACATCAAGCCTATATCCTCTGAAAATAACCAGTTTTTTGCTCTTCATATATTAGTGAATATTTTAAACCCGTGTGAATCCTTTTTTTTGCATATTTTTTTTATTGAATGACGATTTTTTTTTCTTTCAGTGTCGAAGTTCGGGAGTATGCATAAGTTGGTTCTTTGTATGCGATGGACGCGTGGATTGTGCCGACGGTTCAGATGAGGAGTGTGGTGGTTCTCTATGTCCAAAAGGTTCTTTACGTTGTCCAAGGAGGCGGGCTGCTGGAGCACTAGCGGCTTTGTTAATAGCAGCTGGGCGTCCTTCTGCAGCCCTGTCTGCTGCCGCCAGGTCCAGACCTCAATGCTTGCCTCGATCTGCTCGATGTGACGGGAAAGCTGATTGTCCTGGAGGGGAGGATGAAAGAAATTGTAGAGCAACGCCAAAAAGAAGGTACCTACTCAAATATGTATTTGAATCTAACAGTACTCACGTCAAACAATTTTGCCTAACGTACCTGGAAATGTTGAGATTTCTAGGGAGGATTTAGATTTCGATACGACTTGCACTATTATCAAATTAGTAATGATTGATGAGTACAATTTTGTTGGTACAACTTGTAATTCCGACAGCTTTATTATTCATTTGAGTTATATCTTTTCAGATTTTTTATCCGTTCTTAATTTCGTGTGATTCTAGGTGTCCTAAGTATACATTCCAATGTGCGAATGGTAAATGTGTTCCTGAATACGAATTCTGCAATGCTATCATTTCATGTGAAGATGGATCTGATGAACCTCCTGATCTATGCAACAGGCAGACAAGGTAAATTCATTATACAAACCATTCCTAAACAGGTTTCTGTAAATTTATTGATGGTGCAAACCACTAGGAATAATTTTGTTGCGCAAGTTGTTATGAAGGTACCTACCTATATTGTATTATGTACAGAATGCTACGACACCAACTTGCTAAGCTTCAGTACTATACGGAATTATTTCGTACACTTTAAAATAGATGGCAGTAATGTATATGTAATACATAGCTCACCAATACATAGAGTTAAATGAAGGTTGTTTTTATGATTTCCAGTTTTGAAGAAGGCCGTGTATGTCCACTACGGTGTGCTAATGGAAGATGTCGCTCCACAGCTGTGGCTTGTTCTGGAAGAGATGGATGTGGAGATAATAGTGATGAGATTGCTTGTTCTGTATGCCGTAAGTATTCCTCAATAAATTACTCTAGACCAACTGGCTGATTCTTCTATCAACTAAACCCTCGGAGAATCAAGGAGACTTTGCGAAGTTTTGTTCAGCCTACATGAACTTTTGTCATTTTTTCATTCCTTTTTTTTCACAGTACCTCATCTCATATTTTCATCTAACTTCCTAACACTAATGATTTATACTTTCAGGTTGTCCTGCCTCTCCGCAATAAGAAGTCTTCTGAATTCACCAAATAATGATTACGAATAGTATTAACACAACTTAGTAGATATTTATTAAATGATCTGATGCAATAAAAGACTATTGTTTTATATTAATTATAAGTATTTATGTGTATTTGTAGTTACTTTAGATTATTAATTATTTAACAATAGAACTATATTCTAGTTTAGAGATAAATAGATCGTTACGTGTACAGTTGTGTTTGTATGTGTGTATAGTAGAAACTAATTAACTTATTTTATATCACTTATTTAAATAATCACACCTTCCTGTTGTTAAAATTCATTTAGTAAATTCTTTTGATAATTTTATACTGTAAGTAAGTACTAGAGACAACTTGTTGTATAGGTATTATTATATTTCCCTTCCATTCTTTCATTATGTCCACTGGTTGTGATTTCTTTGCATTTACTCGTAGGGACTATCTTCTACTAATATAATAATGATACGATTTGACTATCTTTATAGTTTATCAATCTTTTAGTCTAGTCTATATAGGAATAGGAAGGTACTACTTATATAAATCAACAGACTTGCTACTTTTCCAATGTTAAATTATCAAAGCAATTGCTTCAGCAAGGCATGCGATATCAGTTTTTTTAAAACAGGTAAGTAAAGTATATCAGATACGCTTTTTCTTCAGTTTATATTCTTAATCAATAAATATAACTGAGAGTTAAACAAAGAGAAATCCTGTAATAAATAATGATTTTTGTAACAAAATTGGGCTACCAAATCACCCCAAGCATGAGGCAATAGAACAAGCATCGAGATTAATATCCAAAATGCTGGTTGATTGTCAAAATGAACCAGAATTATCTAAACTAAAATTAGTAAAAAAGATGATTGTGTGGAGAAATTGCTATTGTATAATCCATGCATGGTGTGGAATGTGGATATAATAAGAAAAAGCTACATGCTTAAAAAATAATCCTACAATACAAATTATTGTCCACACTTCGTAGATCATTCCCTACAGACACATTAGGCACAGAGTTTCACATAAGGTTATTTAAATTGTAGAAAATAATTTTCTATATTAAGAGTGTGCATACCGACATTTCAAAAATTTCTAAAAACGGGAGACCTTCTATCTCGACAACCGGTACTAAATATGCTTTGGAACAAAATGGGGTAGATGCATTGAACCTTTATCTAGGGAATAACCGTAAAAGATTTTTTTTATCTGGTATAGATTTCTCAAAAAAAATATTTAAAAACACCTCTGACCTTTTTTCCGAAAGACGGAAACTCGTTTCCCGAAAGTCGCGGAGTAATTTTTTTTTCTTGTACTGATAATATGCATAAAAATCTAGGGAATAACCGTAAAAGTTTTTTGATAGACGCAAAATTAACCCCAAAAAATTGAAAAAAAGCTATTTTTACCATTTTTTCGTGCGATTGTCACGCGATTTTGAACCTTAATGCCGTGGGAAATGTCTGTGACGTTATTCCTGGTGCCATGCCCTTAATTACTGTTTTTTGTAGGAAAATAACACTGTTTCGATACCTTAAAGTTATTTTATTTGTAAGTAATACATTTTCCTCTGCATTACAATTTGGTATTCTTTTAAGACCTTAAGGAATTCATTGTATAAATAAATTCATTATTAGATATCTCTGTAGTATTATTATTTTATATCTCTATTTATTTTTATTTAGGTACATAATTTTTTTTTTAATTATTATAGACAAACTGTCTGATTTATAAGTATTATTTACTCTTAAATTAAAATCTCTAATTAATTGTATCTATAACGAAATAACAAGTTTAGAAAAATTGTAGAATTTTTAAAATTTAATCGTAAGCGAATTTCTGAAAGGTGAATTGCATGAATTTTTAATATTAATATTTATTATGATTCACACAACTTTTGTATAAAATAAAGTATTTTTCCTGCTCACTTCGGTTTTTTTATTTCCCTCTGTTTTCATGGAAGTCATAAATGTTTAGTTATTGGCAGCATGAAACATTGAAGAAACGTATTCTTAAAATGCATTACAAACTTCGGAAAAGTAGTACTCATTACGCACTTCAGAAAACAGAGATATTTCACGAAATATATATGTACATTGGGGAGGAGAATTGTAATTTATAATATATAATAATAGGTATTTCAGAGCTCTATATCTAATTAACGAAGTATCTACCCATATTAAATATTTTCCATGTTAAATGAGGCAAGTAACAGTAGGTACGAGTAGGTACATATATCATCCATTCAAGCGATGTTGCAGTACATTTTTTGGTTTTAGATGCAGTTTGATTCCTACAAAAGTAAGTAAGGTTTAACTGGTAAGTCCACCATAAGATTTTTCACACGAGCTATTTTTTCAGCTTCTAAAACCTTATCGTTTCCAAGAAAAACGCCTGGTGCTTATTCAAAAATGTGTTACAGTTAAACTTATAGTCATTGGTATCAAAAATTTATCATAAATATTTTCGGGAGAGGCGTGTGTTGATTCTCGTCTATCGAGCTTTCAACCCCCTTATCTAGATCAATATCAGGAATGAACTTACGGAACACCTAATCGCTCATGGAGAAATCAGCTTAAAATCACGAAAGAAATAAGAGTATGTTATTGCAATCTATTAACGTCCACCATCAATTCATTGCTTCATAATGAGAGGTAGTTTAATCTTTAAAAATCGATGCCAAATCGTGCCATTTTTCTAACTAGACGTATCTATTGTAATAATTTATTATAAATAATATACTCGTGTAAGATTTAATGTTAGAGAAATGTCTATACCTGATATCTACAGGACGGCTGACAAAGTTAATTAAGAGCATAATGTGAATGTTCTAAAGCTACGACTACCTAGTTTGCTTCATATACGTATAATGATTTCGAAATTGCGACAATATTTTATTACGTTGGTTCTTCAAATGTCGGTTCGTGTATTTTTCAAAAAATATTATAGGGGATCCGCTATATAGTACTTATCTATATATTCATAAAAAAATATGTGTCTCCATAAGAATGAGTTATGCAGATATCATAGACCTTTATTTGTCTCATTCTTAACTCTTGTAAATTATAGGGATATTCCCATGTCGTAATTTCAATTACATATATTTCCCACGCGTTCTGAAAATTTGTAGATTAGTATTCGCTTGCCTACCTACTTCACGAAACACGATACCTATATTCACAAGATTTTCGAAAAACCTAAAATAATAGCTGAAGGGTTTTTCAAAAGCTTTGAATTTTAATCTGGCTTTTCCACAATAGGCATCTACGCATAATAACGTATCCAAACGTATCCACTAACAAACTACAGAGATATTATAGAAATTAATAAAATGAAAAGGTAACACGATGATTAAAATTTTAGAAATTGTCGTCTGATGGCTAATCAAGAGTACAAGTATGTAAGTATAATTATATCTGTTGCGATTGTAGTGCAATAATGATTATCTCTATGTAGGTAACTCCATTCACTTGATTATATCGTGTGCTTTGTAGTTTTGTAATTCGCTTGACCAATATCATAAAGAATATACACATGAGAACATAATAGGTAAAATATTTCATGCAAATTTACACAAATGTTTTGATTATACCTAACGTATCTAATTACTATGATGTCATTGTAATGACCACATATGCATCAGATATATAATAAAATTATAAATTACATGAAGTAGGTAAGTTGAACCTAAAGGTTTGAATAATTTACAAAAACTATGCGTACAGAGATCTATAACAAATAAGTCCTAAAATCTAATTGAAAGTTTTGCCTCATTTTCACGTAAAAGAGGTTGGATTTCTGAAATGGAGAGAAAGGATTATTTGAGCATTTCTGTCATCAGCTTCACATAAAGGAATGTACCAGTACAACACCAGTGGGAAATGGAGGGAGTATGGAGAACACCACAAACGCACACATTATTATAGGTTGTAGATAGATCTATATGTATAATACGTACGTCTACGGGAAGTGGTGCGTCTTGGCGAATTTTCATCCGAAACTACGCTTGCGCGGAAAAATTCTCCACTATGATACCATCCTTCAAAAATATATTCGATGTTATGAGTTCCATAAATTTGCTTAACTTGTACAAGACGATTGGACACTAATGGGGTTTAATATTTCCCGATTTTTATTATCTATGTAATGTAATGATTGTTTCACATTACTTTGTCTATAGGTATATTTTATATCTAATTATTCATTACTAACAATCGATGTTTTTGTATTCTTTTTTGTGTATTGACTCTTGAATAGACATTTTGAGCAATAAATGAACAAGTCTTAAAAATGTCGGAAATTCCTGCTCCATGGCAACATTCCCCACCCTTGGAAAACTCTCCACAGCCCCCGTTTTCGCGCGAAGTCATCTCTCGCATTAATTTGTCGGACAGACTTCGCGGGAGTGGGTCGAGCGTCTGTGTAGTCCAAATAATGAACGTATAAATTTACAATATTATTGCTGAGGCACGACTTATTACTTCATCATTCGAAGATTCATCTAACATTATTTATATTTTATAATAATTTATAGTTGATAATGTGAACATACGTACAATAGACACTATAGTATGTTGACTTATGGTGTGTTATACAAAAACGTAAACAAAACAAAATATGTGATAATAATATTAAAGTTGATCATTCAAGTTTATTTGAATGAATGATAATAATAGTATTGTTGACAATATTAAGTTACATTCTGACTAGTTTCCAAGACAACCTTATGCCTTCGATAAGTGAATACAAAGAAATTGGGGGGTGTTTAATTATGTTGTAGACCTAATGTGTGTTTGATAAGTTGTTTAGGGGTGAAGAGAGACCCCTTCCCTGTTTGTTTTGAATTCATCGATCAATTTCATTTTTCTTTTCAAGTAAGTGAAACTTTTCTCCTATACTGATTATTTTTACTACATAGTATAAATTACTGACTATTAAAAATATAGAGGTACATTAATGTTAAAATAATTACTCAGGACATTACGAAACTATGGGGATATTCTGGTGCTGAGTAGATATACATTTAATTAATCCACTGTACATTATGGAAGGTTTCTGTAAATAAATATCTAATATTAGATACGCTTCCATGTACTTAATATAAATATTATCTCTAGCACAGCCAACATAGTTGGCAAATATTGTTTTATAATATCTAGTCATTCCGGAAGCTGTAATCAAAATTAGTGTTTTTATCGGAACTACTCTCACGTATCTACAAAATAATGTACTTACCTATTCATTCTGTTATATTTTAGGAGGTACTGTCCAACAGTGAATATGTATGCCAAATAGGAATTCATCATAAATCAGGAACACAATGATAATGTTATGGCCTAATTTAATTTGATTATTTTAAAGCAATCCATGTATATTCGATATTCCTACCAATATTATTCACAGTCATAATTAGAGACCGGATTATATGCATTTGCATATTTTGGCAATTTATTCAAAATTTTGCATATTTCGACCCAAATGTACTGATCATGCATATTTGGATATATCTCTAGTAATAATTTTAGAGATACATACTTTACAAAAATTATTATATTGCTACCTCGTTGCAACATCATTGTTATATTAGCTATAGAAAAAATGTATTAGGTAAGGAGTAGAAAAGGCAGTAAACTCGTTGCATTCATATATACGAATTAAAAAAGGGTGGATTTAAATACCCGTGCCATCCAATCAATGAAATGGATACCAAGAATAGAAATATTAGGGAAATGTTATTATATTTACTTATTAAGAAATTCTATATCTTGTGATCGTATGTCGTTACATTTAACCCACTCAATTTGATTAATAAAATGTTATTTTTCTATCAGCTACTAGTTAGTTAATTAATTAAGTTTGTATAAAAATGGTATAAGCATATTCGGAAATTAAGGTGTGTTTTCCCAGAATTTACAATTTTTCACTCATTAACATTATTATTATTAGGAATGTATAAAATAGATGATCCATGCATGTCGTGTATTGTATTACATAGAATACCTTTTTTGACCTCCACGCAAATCCATTCACAACGATTTCATTCACATGATACTTTACAAAACTTTTTTTTGTATGCATGATAATTCTAATTACTACCTCTCTAATTATATTTAGCACTTCAGTCCTAGCTGTAGTAGGTATATAAATACATCCAGAGGCGGATTAAGTGTTGAGAGCGCCCCTAGGCAAGCACCTCATCTGCGCCCCTCTAGCGTCCATATTGTATTAGGTATAAATTTTAACTAGCACTTATACATACTATAATAACTAATGCTGCGCCACACGGCTTAACCCATCGTGATGCCCCATCCCGTGGGAATTTTGGGATAAAATCTTATGCCTTTAGCTTCACATACAACATAACGTTTTTGCTCAGGATTATTCTCGACACCAATCAAAGCATCGTGAATTTCTGGAAATGACTCTTTCAAACTTTTGCAAGCATCTGCTCGAGCTGACCAGCGTATGGCGGCTGGGGCAGCTGCTTAGCTCCTATCCCCGCGCTGCACCCTTTACCCCACAATCTAGAAATGCTCGCGAACGAATCGACGCGACGAACTCGCAACAATTGCAGTTGTATCTTACCAACTTCTATTATAAAATCATGCGATGTAGAAATAATCAAGAAGGCGGAGCATGATTCGGAAACTCTACATCTCTATAGAATTATGTAATCTTTTATATTGTGTAAGTAGGTGCATACTTACTTACAATACTTACACAACTATTTTTTTGTTTTTGTTTAAAAACTTCACCGCGCGGCTCGCGCGCCCCTTTGTAACCTCGCGCCCCTAGGCACGTGCCTACTTTGCCTTATGGATAATCCGCCACTGAATAAATCGCCTGCGAAGTTATTGTTAACTATAAAATATATAATGCAAGGCTTGCCTAGAATGCCTAGTTAACATCATATTGTGTTATAATTAATAAGATTTGATTCTCCATGGACCAATATTTCATATTATATTATGTATGTAGGTATTTAGTGTATACGACTAATTTGTTTCAATTTCAAAGCTAATCTATTAATTATACCTAATAGGTATAATAATCTAATTTATCTATAATATAACTATTTAGGCATGTATGAATGTAATCTGGCGTAGGTGATAATTAGGTAAAAAAAAATAGATACCTGCAGGAAGTCCGCTAAGTCTACGCTTTATATTCATATGATTTGTTATATACCCAATTTGTACTGTACCTATATACTTAGTTCACATAAAGAATAAATAATTTGTAGGTACATAGTAGAAATCAGTATATTTTTTTTAATGAAAGACTGTTATATCCACAACAATCAAGATGTCTTCATTAATGCGACTAGTTTCCAATGGTTTTCATCCTCATCGTCAGACAATTGTTTATTTAAAAAAGTAATTGTGGATTTTACTCCATACCTAGGGAGGTTTATATCATTTCATTTTTATCTTTAGGTATGGGAAATGTCACAGCTGTAGCAATTTGATAGCAAATTGTCGACTCATTAATTTATATCTATATATAATACTTATATACCCACGAGTAACAGATAGTTCAAGAATTTATATAATATTTGTGATGTGATGATTCGTCATTGTGCTATACGCCGGGTGTCATATTCTCATAAAATATCAAATTATAATTATTGAGGGTATACCTTCACCTATATAATATACTGCATTATATATGCAGCAGTACCATAAGGTTATAGGCAACTTGAATTATTAATTAGAGATTGAAGAAATTGTATAGAAATTTCACTGATCAATATACCTACATACACAAATCAACCGGTTTTTAGTTGTCGGACAGTTTGTTCAAATTTGAAGTTCAAACATTGATATGCAAATATTATTGTACCTAATCTACCTTTACATGTAATAGTATAAGTACTTCTACATATGTATGTATATGTTCACCTCACAGTTCTAATGCCAAGACGAGTTTTTTAGCAATTAACAAAAGTGAATTTACTTTCATTTTTTACTAGAATAATATAATTCATATGAAATTATTCGTTCTGTAGAATCTTAATAAAGCAAAATTTTCACGTTTTCGAATTTATTTTCTTTAAACGATTTTCAGAGTTACCTCCATTTCCAGTGAGAATCACGTAAAACTACGATTTTTAGAGATCCATAGACGAATAGAGGGAACTAACTCTGAAAGGAAATTAGATTTGAGATAGTAAAAACTTGGTGTTTTTTTGTGCAATATAAAATTGTTTAGTGAGAAAAGACTTAAGTATTTCAGTTTTCATGAAACTCCAAGTTGAAGAGGAATTATACTTATTAAGCACAGGTTTTGCTGATTTGTATTACCTTATCAAATCTTCATCACTATTTCCAGAGTGAAATACATACCCACCACCTTCCTAAACAATTGCGATACTTGAGGGTCACAGATTAATAAGTATTAGGTATGTATGCGATATAGGATAGTTTATTGTATTTACATCATTTCCCGGTTACAAAAGACCTATAAATGAAGAGATACATAAATAATATAAGTATCTAGATATGAATTAATCCGTGGTTCAAATCATTATGACTTATGACTATCATCATCTTGTCTTAATAATTCCGCTAAATTTCGTATCAAATCAAGAAGAAGTCGTGCGTGAAACTCGACGAGTAGTTCTGCCATACACCTACCCTACCTATTGTTATTTTTCCACGTTCTACATTTCACTTTATGGTATGATTTTAAACCTAAGTTCTACACACCTCAATCCATAACCCGTGCGAGATGTCATCATCATTTTTTATCATTAGATATTATTTGCCAAAATGAACTATGCAATTGAAATAATTTCAAACCGAAATAAACATATTAGAGTTACAAATAGCAAATTAATTAGATAATGAAAGTATTCTTCAATATAATCGTTCAGTTTCGCATCTTTCCTTAGAAATAAAAACAGTTTTCGCCTCTAATAACATTTTAACAACAACACTAGCGGATTTAGGGGGGGGCTAGGGGGCTGAAGCCCCCCCCCCAAAACCATGGATTACAGTAGTATATATAGAACAAATCTAGGGATTTCAGCCCCTTAGCCCCCCCCCCCCCCCCAAAACGTTGTATGACGTTTCTAGTGCTTTGAATACTAAACTGAAAATCTGGTATACTGAATGCAATTCACCCCCCCCCCCCCGGACGGATTCGCCCCCTCGTCTGCGATCTTTCCGCCGCATAAGAACGGCTCAAAATTTTTGGCGAGGACCAAAAAAAAAAAAAACGTCAACAAAAAGAAATCGCGGAAAAAAATGTTTAATCTTCAGCCCCCCCCAAAATGAAATCCTGGATCCGCCACTGAACAACAATATAATTCAGATTTGGATAATCTGATTAATCTTACCTAAAGTAAATTAAACGGACAGTATAATTACTAAGTCAATCTCATTTCATTTAAATTCTACCTAAGTACTCACTGAAAATATATCAATTATGTAGATTGTACCTAAATATACTCGTATGTGTGTCTAAGTATTTCAGTTCCATTAAAGCATTGTCTGTGTATTGTTGCGCTGAATTTAGAAGACTAAACTTAGAAGTGTAGTTATTTTAATTTTATACTCAGTGGACAAGTTTAATGTCACACTATGTACAACATATTAACTTATAAGATCATACTATACCATTATTATACCTCTACATAAAGTTATTGAAAATCTTCATTTAACTTTTACAATCAATCAACAGACAAAAGAATCTAGCTAGATCAACAGAAATACCGATATTTCTTTCAAATTCGTATAATCATATAAACTATCCGGTTTCTCTCTTTCATTATGTTTATTGAATCCGCCAATATACGAGTATCTATCGAATGCTTGGGCTCTAATACAATATGATGGTATAATCGCATGCAAAGATCACAACATTTTCATTGTAGGTACTTTTAATACAATTAGAATTTGTTTTTTAATAGCATTACTAATATTACGATTATGCTTCTTATCAGCCCACTTGCGTCCACTCCTGGACAAAGGCCTCCTCTATTAACCTAAATATTATTATATATTTATGGTTTAACTTCAAAACTAGAGCCAATCGAAACGCATAGAAAATATAGACCTTGGTCATAAGTCACAATGCAAGTCTGAAAATTATCTTTACTCAATAAAGGATGTTATCCATATTAACTTTAATTATTTTCATCTGGATGGACTATGCCAGATTAATATAGTTCTTATATAACTTCCTATAAATTTTATTTTTATAAATGTTGACGGCCACTTGTATAGGCCAACGAACGTTCAAGGTTCAAGATATGGTAAAAAGGAATCCCATACGCATTGATGTACCTATCTAGAAAAATGCAGTAAAGTTGCCAAGTTCATTAATTCAACTAGGTACACTTTTGCTGGAGGCCACAAATTCATTCCACGGACGAAGTTGTTGTAATATCGAGTACGTAGTACTTGTGTGAATCAAGTAGTAGGTAAATCTTGTCTAGGTATGTAGATATATACGTATATCATCTGGCCTATGGTAACTCGCAAGATTCGTTTTTTTTTCTACCTTCAGAAAGACACGAAGGTATAGTTATTAACCTACCAGTACTGCTGGACACCGACACGAAGATATAGTCAAGTACCAATAGCTCCAAGCAACTGTGGATATAGGTATTCAACCATCGACGTCAAATTGACCTCATCACGCTACCATCATACAATGACTCTCATCATTTCTGATGTTTTTTTTATGTACTTATATTTTTTTTTGCTGATGAATGATGTAGAAGACATGAACAAAAATCGTACAAAAGTACAACCATATTATAAAAGTATCTGTTTCTATACTTACAATGGTTTCTATCTTATAGAAAATTAGTTTAGTAGGTACCTTCCTATGCCTAGGCGTAATTAGTATCATCATCATGGCAATCAGAGTTACATAGATTACTATCAAGGTAAATGTTTCACTTGTGCTATAAATCTTATTCTCTAAAGAGATCCATACATTCTACATACAGTTCCAATTAAATACGAGAAGTTTTATGTAAGCTATTAAAAATACAATTTAGTCATCGACGATTACAGAGAATTAACAATTTTTCGTGGTCATCTCCCGGAACTCATCTGTATCCTGGGTCGGACTGATGAGATTAAGGGGACTTTGTATTTTAAACGATTATATTTTTTAAAATACATATTTATCTCTAAATGTTTAAACGTCTTGACCTTCCAGTATTCCCGAGAAAATCACTGAAGTAAAATAAAAAAAGCCTAAAAATCAAAATTTAAGAAATACTGAATTTTGGCCAATTTTTTTAGCTTTAAGGCTTCGTTACTCTTTATTTTAGAGACAAAAATTATATGGTAAAATAATACGAAATTTTATGGTGTACAAATCGACAAAAAATTTTTTTTGACTTAAAACGCAAAACAAAGAAGTTATAGTGCGTGATATACAAAAAGTGGCGATGTTTTAAGGTTTTTCAAGATGGCGAAGGGGGCGGAGGGAGGAAAATGATGCAAATTTGGATTCTTAACTACCTCATTGTCCTACATAGCATACCAAAAATTCACAGCTACTTGATTTAATGTTGGGTCTCCATATTAACTATTCCTCTATGAACAAATATTGGTATTTTGTATAAAGTTATATATATTATAGCACAATAATATAGGTACTATTCCTAATTCTAGGGTATGTTGCCTACACGATAAGTTATTTATCTAGCTAGGTAAATAATTCAATAATAAATGCATGTGACATAATATTATGTGCGCTTAGGTTAGCAGACGTACCAGACTACAGGTAAGGAGACGCTGAATGTAGAAGCTGAAGTAATACAATAAGCATGCAATATTACTTGTTATTTCCTCGTATAGTCATTGAGAAGATCGGCATAACTAATTGCATTATACGTACCTAGCTGATAACAATTTCTTTAAACAATAATGAAGTCAATAGTATGTGAAGTTACTGCATATTAATAAAGTTTGATACGGGGATTTTGGTTCATGGTGCAGAAAAATAATATTTCTATAATTAAGTCAGTTATGATGGGACTATGCATTTGTCTCCATAGGTAATAAAATCTGTAGACAGACTTATTGTATTTTGTTACATTTCGCTAATCCAGGGAGAGTTGTAAAAGTGTGTTAGATAAAAATTGTTAATAATTGAAAGGAGACGACAAGCATTGTAATTGGGTTATTCCGTTTAGAAAGTACAGACGCAGTTGAATAATAAAATAATATGCCGGGCCCTGTATTCAAAAATATGTCGCGTCTTGGAGACAAGAGAATTGATGTTTTAAATCTATATTTAGTCGGGACGTTATATTGGGGCTATTGTTTAATGTTCTGAAAGGGTAGTCGAAGTAAACAAATTGTAACAGACGAATTGTTTTGAAGCAGTCGGCACCTAATTGTCTTCACAGGTAAGCAATAAAGGTGATCCGTGTATTGATACATATGTATTGTTGTTGCTAATCTTATAATTCTATGTTGTTAATACAAGTAGGTAAATATTGTTAACAATGTGTAACCAACGATTGTCTTGGAAAGCCATGGGCGTGTCCTCGCTTACCAATCAGCAGTGGAAGGATGGACATCCCCTATTGAAAGCGTAAGGGTAGAGATGCAGTGATTTTTAGAGCTCCACCTCTAGTCGTGGAGTAGGAGACGTTGGCTACAAAAGGAGGCTGCAAGGCAGCGAAGAGATGATTCCCATTTTATACGTCAGGAGATTCACCTCGAGAGAAGACGGTCTTAATAGACGTTGGTGAAGACGCCGTCGCGGCGCCTTCGGGCTGCCGGCGACATCATTGTCCGTGCTCAAGAGATATGGTGTGCGGCCGTCATGGTGACTGATGGAGCGTTATCCTGAAGTGGAGGCAGAGATGGATGCGGCCATTGGATGCAGCGAATACTGGGTGACATGGGATGCAGCGATTACTGGGTGACATAGGATGCAGCGAATTCTGGATGACATGGGTAAGCATCGCCCCCCCCCCCCCCCCCCAAGTGCAGCGAAGACCTCAGGCGCTCTGTGACGAGGCCGAGGTGTCATGCGGGATCCTGGTCGACGTGGAAGAGCCCCGTGGACGTGGAGGACCCTTGAGTCATGCCTGGACTAGAAGGCTGACTTCAACTCACCATGGAACGCGGTTCGTGTTCGAGAAGGGGTATGAAAGATGTTATTGATTATTAAATGTTGAATTTTTAATTGGACAATGAGTAGAAGTGAATTTGTGTGCGACAGATAAGTGGAAAAGGACAATTACTTTTACGATGAGAGACCCGTAAGATTGAAAAATGTATAGTAATAGTTTGTTGTAGTTTTTATTTGCTTGTTTTGTTTTATAATTGATTATTGTATATGTCGGGGTAGGTATGATAGATACCTACGTGTGTAAGGAAGGTTTGTTTTGTTGTAATAATTGTAGTGTGCCCTACTACTTGTATTATTGTTTATTAATGTGAATAAATAGTGTAAATATCTTTTTTTGAATTTGCTTTACACATTCGCCTATTAACATCATTTTCAGGGATAATTTGTCAGACACGAAGTGAAGTATCTCTGCCGTGGAATTGTTAGTTGTTTTTGCATTCTGGATTTTTGTAGTAAATTTTTGTGTTCCCTCTCGATCGCTCTACGGACGGTGGAGTGATTCGAGAGGAGGGGAGACCTCCCTGGATGGAATCATCCGCGTCAAGTTTAATAAATGTGGTCCGATTGTTTTTTTTATATTAGTTGTATTTCAGACTACGTAAATATACAATCATATTTATTATACTATATCTAATACTATAAATTTTATTTTACACATATGTAATGTGAACTTAAATACAAAAAAACTTAAATTACTGAGAGATTAGACAATATGCACTCATTTTTTTTCTTTTTTTCCAACACTGCACTTTTATCCTTGGATAAATATACCTCCAGCGAATGTCTGTTGGGCTTTCGTCCGGGAAGCAAATCAGCGAATCGGTGAACATTTTAACTATTCATATACCTATTTCATCTGTTTATCTATTTTTTATCATACACTTATGTACCTTTGGGTCTAATTTTTTCTGTGTGCGTAATGACCGCTTCTGGAACAAGTGAGTAATGCAACGAGATCAATCACTGTGTAGTGCATTTATTTATTACCGACCTTGAGATGGTGTATATAAATAGTACAATAATGTGTGAGATGGTCATAGGCCTGTAGCTGTGGGAATATTATCTCATGAGAGTAGTGTGGATACACCTGCAGTATTGCAATACTGTCTACTCTACTTGATACGAGTATGTGATTGTACAATACAAGGAAAGGAACTTTATTCAGATTTAATTCAATGCGAATATATTATTTGAACAAACTTGCTAAGCATAGGTATAATATTTTTTTACACGGAGGCACGACCAGGCACGACTTGCCAATATACACTTCTCTATATTATCAGCCAGAAAATACTACATATTATCATTAATGATTGATGTAAAAACTCGTCAGCGTAATCAGTGTTTCTTTCAGACAAATTACTCCGAAAGAGAAGGGCATTTTTGCTCTCCGGGGGAAACTAGGGTCACTCCTGGGGGCGACGCCCCCTCGAACTAGTACCTGAAAGAAACGCTGAGACTATAGTATAATGCTGGGAGACATTCATTTATCCGGAAATCATGGATTTCAAAGGATTAGGCTCAGAGATACTGAGTTTAAAATATCTAACTATAATAATCTGCACGTAGCTAAAAAATATGAAACTGTATTTACGTCCTTTTTAATTTTCATCTCAAATTCGCCATGTATCTTAGCAAATAGATTGGTACTCATTGTTGATAAATTCTTACCTTGCATGGTATCGAAGGATCTTAGGTTACGTTACAACCTACTTACTATAGGAATCATCCTCTTGACATGAATCGCATCCAATAACACTAGACAGTGGGCCTACCTAGAGTTCTAAGAAACCAGTCCATAGCAAATACTTGTTATAAATACATCATCAATGTTATATTGTATAACAATTTACGTAGTAAGGTATCTTTCTAGTACCTGCCTGCATCCACGATCTTTTTATGAAAAGGAATTTTAATTAAACTATTTTTTTCCATTTTAAGTTCAGCAATGAAGTTCATCACCCATTCTGAATGTCGCTATTTAGGATGCACCGAAGTAGAGTTGTGTGGCCTGGCCATACACATTCATGTGACGTGTGAATATTTTGATTAATGAACACCCACAAACTTATGCTCTTCACCATCAGGCATCAGGAAAACCATGGTGTTCTAGACAGATAAGCATGGAAATATTATAATTATTGATGATCATGTTTTGGATTTATGTATAGGTATCTGTGTTTAACGCCAGACAACTACAGGAGCTCATAATAATAGAATCCTAGCCATGCTCCTGATAATTGGTGAATGCAAACTCTACAACATCCAGAAACTTCGTCCTCTCATTCCTCATGGGAATATAAGGATATCACTAGGATAACGCACTAGCGTTGTTCGTAATTTTCCCTTTCTGCATAGTAGTAAATTATATGATGGTCAAAAACCCTGTGAAATGGAAAACCATAGAGTTAATCATATCAAGGTAGCAGAAGAAATTTTACGCAATCATATTTTTCTATAATTAAATACTTTACTACTAATTTCGTTACGTCATATGTAGTTGCAAATGATACATCCAGAATATACCTAATAGGTGGTCATGTGAATGGTAGCACCTTGAGACTTTATTAAAATAACAAAAAGCATATCTTACAAGGTCACCTCACAGCCTCACACAAACAGATTCTTCGTGATTACATATTATTTATGATTTACTATTCTGTTATATCCGTCAGACTCATTGTGTTTTATTCCCATAGTGTTATTTAATTTTAATGATGCATCATCATATGTATGTTTAGGACATCAGACATCATGTCCTTGGATATTTGAAGGTATACAGAACAAGTTAAACCTAGTATATTTTGTTATTTTTTAAACAATATCAATATGAGTCAGAGTTGCTGCCTAAGTCACGAAATACTATTGAATTTTTTAATGATGATTTCAATGATGATATTGATATTTATAGATAAGTTATTTGTTAGTTGGGTAAAACGAAATTAGCAAACAATAAAAAAATACGCAATTACGATAAGCTCGCGATTTCCTATGATTTCGTAACTACGAGTATCTTACCTACGTAAGCATCATGAGTTTAACTGAAATTTAATATTAAAGTAGACGAATTATATGCGGAGGGCTCGTTAGTTTGGTACAATAGTAAGGAGATATAAGTACCTAAAAGTTATTAAACATTAAACATCCCTTTATATTAAAATTAGTTAAAAAAAAATAGGGAAGTCACAATTTCTTTCAGTGTTTCGCGTTGTACCTATAGGCACCTATGTATATTTACCAGCTGGACGACATCGCACATGCAATGAGCCGCCGTTTTGCCCTCGTGTAATTACTATAATTACATTATTATAGCATTATAGAGATTACAAATCGAATTATTTTATCCATCATTCATCAGTATTTTAACGTGCTTCTGTTATTTACTACTCTGTCAATAAAGTACCGGGAATTGATCAATAACTCGCAAAATGTTAGTTATTCTTCCAAATTTATTGTATTATCTTCAAAGTAGGCCCCTTTCGAAATAATACACGTATGCCAGCGAATAATTCAATTACCGAAAAAAAATTATACGTGTTTTCCGGCATCGACTTTAGATCTCGCTGCGAATTTCTCTTTAATGTCTTCTATCGACTGAAAACGGGTGCCTCGAAGTGGTAATTTGATTTTTGAAAAGTGAAAAAAGTCAGCCGGAGCCATATCCGGTGAATATGGTGGTTGTTCCATGGTATTTGTTGAGATTTTGGCCAAAAATTCGTTTACAATGATGGCCTTGTGCGATGGCGCGTTGTCGTGGTTTCAAAATCCAAGAGTTTCCTTTCCACAAATCTGGTCTTTTTGAAGGATTTGCTCTCTCAAATCTCGCATATCGCTCACATAATATTCTTTATTTACCGTCTGACTTTCTGGCAAGAATTCCGAGTGCACAACGCCGCGATAGTCAAAGAAAACAGATCTTAACTTCAATTGAAGATGTTGATAGCCGACCAGAAAAAGGCAAATCGTCCACTACATCTCGAACTCTTTTGAATGAATTGTACCACTCATATGCACGTATTTTTGATAAATTCGATTCACCGTAAGCTCTCTGCAACATTTTCAGCGACTCGAAACACGAAATTCCATTAGTGATGCAAAATTTGAGACAAAATCTTTGCTTGATAAAACTCGATGTATTTATCCATTCTAAAAATCGCAGAGTACTAATCGCAGAGATGAACTAACAAAATCGAGCATTGTAAATAAACTAAATGAAAGATGGCATTCAAAATCCGCGCCATTATAGATAAAAGTTGTGTTGTGTTGTTGTGATCAATGCCCGATACTTATTTGACAGAATGTATATTGATATTGTTTCAGAAATGGCGGAAAACTGTCGCTTATTGGATGAGGAATATTGCAACACAAATTGTACTGAATCTGAAAAGAGATATGAAGGGAAAAGGTTTGAAGGGCGCTCCCTTAGAGCTCGGACAGCTCTACTTACAGCGATGGTCCTAATGTTACCCGCTTTATATCTCCTTGGACGACCTTATCCACGTCTTGTCCCTTCTATATGGAATCCACATACACCTCCACAGATGCAATTCAAACAGTTAGCAGGTGATTCATTCATTTAATAACATCATTCATATAAATATTTATTTCTTCAATAATATCTAAGTAAGACACACAAAGCTTCGCGAAATATTTATGGCAAATTGTAGAGAAACATGTTGTAAACTGTTTAATTTATTTCTCTTTCAGATGAAATAAAATATTTGGTTTGGAATCCACAATGTAGAATATTGGCAATAGATCCACATTCCAAAGAGTCAATGGAATTATTTAGGAAGATGAATTATATGTCATGTTCTACAGCTCCACAGTATGTCTACATGGAGAAGAATGAAAATAATCAAAGTGTTCTTTATATTAATAAGACTGCCATTAGTGATAACAAGTTGAATAAAGATTCCTTATCGTGTTGTTATATCAATATTACAAGAAGCGATGTTAATTCTAAAGTTGTGTAAGGGACCGTTATATATTATTTCATTTACCTAATAGCAGGTAGGAATGTTTGTTATATGTTTACTAATTATTTGCAGGAAGTCATCTTGCTCATACATTAATGAATCTGTGATCTTATTAGATACTGAAGAATTTGTGATGGCCAAATGTAAAATAAACACTACATTACACAGAGATTCACGAAAACCTCAATACAGTGATGTCTTTATGAATGTCCAACCATCAGAAGAAGTACAAAGTAGATTATTACACTACAATAGTATTTATAAAGACCAACCATATTGGAATGTTTTGATAATTGGTATAGACACGCTTTCGAGAATAAATTTAGTCAGAGCAATGCCAAAAACTCACCAATTTTTAAAAAATAACAGTTGGCTCGATTTCCAAGGATATAATAAGGTAAAAATTACGTTTCGAAATTCGTTCTGCTTCACTCTTTTTTGTGTAAGATTCATAATCTGTAAATTTTACGTAGGTATTAATTTAGGCTACATGTACTCTCTTTTAAATATCTAATCTACATATATTAGTTTTCATCTGCTGTACATTAATAATAATTTACTTACAGATGGATGATAACACTTTCCCGAATTTGATGGCAATCCTAACTGGAAGAAATTCATCAAGAGCAAGATCCCAATGCGATGGAGAGGGACAACACTCTTTAGATCATTGTGACTTCATGTGGAAAACATTTCAGAATGCTGGCTATGTGACTGCATATGCTGAAGATGATATTGGAATTGACACATTCGAAAAACCTTACCACAAAGGATTTGTTCATAAACCCACAGATCACTATCTCAGACCTCTGTTTGTAGTTGCTGAAAAATTTAACAATAAATATAGTAAGGGGTCAGTATTCTGTACCGGACAGAAAACTTCAGGGGAAGTACTCTTCCAATACGCTTTAGAATTTGTTAAAAGATATGAAAATGATCCATATTTTGGCTTTTTCTGGGCCAACACTTTTAGTCACGATGATGTGGGGTCACCATCTGCTATGGATGAGAAAGTTGCTCAATTCTTAATAAAACTTGGTAATTTAGATAAAACTATCGTTATGTTTATTAGTGATCATGGGATTAGATTTGGTAAGATGAGATCGACACTTTCTGGTTATTACGAAGAGAGATTACCAGCATTCTTCATGTACTTACCAGAGAAATTTAAAGAAATTCATAAAAACGCTCATTTAAGTATAATAGCTAATACTAAAAGATTGATTTCTCCTTACGACGTGTTTATGACTCTTCAAGATATTTTGTACTTGTCTGGGAGACGAGAGGTAACTGTGTCGAGTGAAGCATGTCCAATGTGCCAAAGTATATTACAAGCAGTTCCTTGGAATCGCTCATGTGCCGATTGCTCCATCACACCTCACTGGTGTACGTGTAATCCATTGAAAGCTTTACCTCACGACCACAAGGAAGCCTTGCTCGCTATACATTACATAATCAATGTTGTAATTGAGGATGCTATCAGTACAGTCAATACACCCAAATGTAGAAAATGTGCCAAATTAACTCTGTACAAAGTTATAAGTGTATATGTTTATGATTATGTAACGAATCCAAATAATGTAACTGATTATTTGGTAGTCTTCTCTACAACCCCTGGTAATATGATTTATGAGGCTACAGTGAATTATAATAGAGAAACTAAAAAATTTACGCAGATTGGAATAGTTAGTCGCGTCTCACCCTATAAAGGAACTGGATCCTGCGTAAAAACAGCGTATTTAAAGAAGTACTGTTATTGTACAAAGAAATGTAAATGAAATACATAGATGTCTTACAAAGATCTGTATTTATATCAATAATTCTTATTAAATTAAATTAGAGAATGTATGAGTAATATATTGTATTGGGGAAATTGGTTAAAAAAATCAGTCATTATGTTGTAATATATATTTTGCGTAAAAACATTCCACATCCACACAAAACTAGCCAACATTTTATCCGTAAACGTAATCAATATTATTACAATATGTATTGAAATTGGTATTTTAGGCCCCGCGCATCTGAGCCTAATCCTGTGATATCCGTGATATCTGGATAGGTGAATTTTTCCCAGTATTAGGCTGATGAGTTTATATGTGAATCATGAATGATAATATGTAGACTCTTCTGGCTGATAATACTGAGAAGTGTGTTGGCAAAGTCATGCCTCCGCGTAATTTTGTAAAATAATGGCAGTTTAATGTAATTTGTAGCCCTAAATTGACTTTCATTAATAGCAAAAATAATTTTACTCCTGGATTTCTACAACCACTACTACAAAGTGTAATTATACAAAATTTACTCTTAGGTCTCAATAAGTTTGATTTTCCATTTCCAATCACACATCAATAATTACTATGTATGCAAAATATACCTATTTACCCTTTATTTATGTATAGGATGAAATAATTTGGTTTAAAACTATAATATTTTTATATATCTGTGATTTGTATTCTTATTCATTTAATATTAAGTAGGTATATTATTTGGACATGGCTGAAGAAGGATGAATCAAGTATAAATGCGGTCGAGATGAGATCGTTAAGAAGAATGTGTGGAAAAACATTGAGAGATAGAATAAGGAACGAAATGATTAGAGAGTTGAGTGACTGTAAAAAGGATGTTGTGAATAAAATGAAAGTGAACAAGTTGAGATGGTTGGGTCATGTGGAAAGAATGAACGATGAAAGAATAACGAAGAAAATTTACCTGGGTGAAAGAGGAGGTGTAAGGAAACGCGGCCGTCCGAGAACCACCTGGCTGGACCATGTCGACCAGATACTCAAGGACGGACGTGTTTTGAGTAAAAGTAACCGGAGAGTATGTATGAGGAACTGCACGAATGTGACGGAAGCCCGAAGGATGTGTCAGGATAGGAAAGTCTGGCGATCCGTTCTCTCTGCCTACCCCGCAAGGGAGGTGGCGTGAGGGTATAGAATAGAATATTATTAAATCAGTGTATAAAGTTGTTTGAATATTATTTTTACTCTATAATGTGTTGTGATATCAAATAGAACATAACCTAAGTTTATTTTCTCGGATAAACATACTTTATTAAATTGTTCCTATTTATGTTGGAAGTATTTTTTGAAAGGACGGAGAGAGATTGAATATTAGAAGTTGATTAATTTGAAATAAAATAATAGTACATACATATTATATATTTTGATTGTAATTTTATGGTACATGATCTATTCTGTGGTGCAACAGTGTGGCGTCCATCTTAATATTTCAATCAATAGCCAAATTCAGTACAACTAATAATACACTACCCGTCTACAGTAGATAAATTGATATTTTCAGTCAGTTAGGTTTAGAGGTAAATAATATATTATTTTGTAGGTATAATATTATAAAATAGATTGATACAATAAGTACAAGAATATAATTACACTGTAATAAGTTATATAGGCAGTGGCTTACTAGGGGGAGCAGTGGGGACATCCCCCCCTCCACCTGCTGCAAAATGGAAGTCTTATATCTATGCACTTTTTAACAAAAAATATCTTTAGTATTTGCATGTTTTTGCTCAATTTTCTTATAACTGTTATATTTTTCTGCGAAAATTATTCTTTCAAACAAAAATTGTGCCTGCAGGGCTTATGCACTTTATAGGATAAAATAAATAAAGAAATAGGGACATAAAATCCTTATTGAAAAAATATTCAAACGGTGGGTTTATTGCCATAGGCAATGTCTTGCGAAACGAACCGACTGCTTGGGAAAAGTTTGAAAATCCAACAGCCTATGAATGGACTTCACAGTCGCAAAATCTCGGAGGGGGAGGGCAAATAAGATTTTTCTTTGACGTTTGACTTGAGAATGAGGTAGGTACATGGATGTATAATACTTCTAGTAAACTGGATTCATCTCTTGGCCGACTATTACGGTTCTAGGGGAAATGGCCAGTTAGGCAAAAGAAGCAAAATGGAGGATTTTCCATACTAAACGGGCTATATGAAACTGCGGTTTTCACATGGATTTTTGGTTTTCACTGTTTATATTTTAACTGAAAATGAATTATAGACATCATATTGACATAATTATAGGACCAAGGGATGTAACTACTCCGTTAATCAGGATTTATAAGCAATTTCTTTAACAAAGGAAACGGCACACGATGGAAGTAAATTAAATTACATTTATTTTATTGTCATTAATTACAACATAAATTAAACATTGCACGAAAATTCATAAATACAAACACATTAGCTTTAAATGACAAAAAATATGAAAAAATAAATTCCTACATAATAAATGATATATTTAAAATGTCTTCACATCCGTGATATTCAATATCATAATTAGTGATAGGAAACTACTGAAAACACATTTTTTCTCATTTTTTTTTCTTAAGCGATGCATAAGGTTTCATTCGTAAAGGAAAATCTGAAAATAAGAATAAGAAAAATAAATAAAAGTAATTTAATTTACTTCCATCGTGCGCCGTTTCCTTTGTTAAAGAAATTGCTTATAAATCCTGATTAACGGAGTAGTTACATCCCTTGGTCCTATAATTATGTCAATATGATGTCTATAATTCATTTTCAGTTAAAATATAAACAGTGAAAACCAAAAATCCATGTGAAAATCGCAGTTTCATATAGCCCGTTTAGTATGGAAAATCCTCCATTTTGCTTCTTTTGCCTAACTGGCCATTTTCCCCAGAGTCGTACAGAATGTATAGACAAACACCTATGTTCTTCATCCAGTTTACTAGTATTATAAATCCATGGGTAGGTACCTATCACATTCAAAGTCTACCCCAAGTGTCACTAAATGCCAGTTATACCATTGTATATAGGCATAATCTACAGCAAATCACTAAAAAAATATTGATTTAACATTTTAATCAGTAAATTGTTGAAATTAAAATGATTTAGAAGTAATAGAGTAGATTTTTCATGCATTATTTTGTTCAATAATAACTCATTGTTACACAAACACTATGGACAATACTTTGTACTTATGTAAATCCTGCCAAATACTTGAAAATAAAAATATTTTCTTTGGACCATGATTTTATTTGTAACAACGATATTCTCCTTACAAACTCTAAAATCATAAAAGTTATCTCACATCAATATAATAATGAAGTACCTAGGTTATAGCTTAGTTATAGCTATACCTCATGCAAGTATGCACGCATGATGCAGCCGCATCGGGGGGCACCTTCAAACAGGCGGCAAAATCAGCCAACTTGAAATAAAAAAATCATTTGTAAAAAAATCTTAAAAAAAAAACGAAGCGCTTTTCTGTACAGGTCTACCGCCTCATTTCAATGTAGATTTATCTCATGCCTTACCTTCTTTTTGAGAGCTTTTTTGCGGTTGTATTTCGGCATGACATTCGGTATCTGATGGCCATGGCTATTGCATATTTCAACTTCAACAAATGTGGTGAATGGTATACCGGGTATACATCCGAATGTGGCGACGCCATTTCGACGTCCTAATGTGGCGACGTTATTTCGACGTCGAATGTGGCGATGCTATTTCGACGTCCGAATGTGGCGACGTTATTTCGACGTCTCAATGTGGCGATGTTATTTCGACAAATAATCGTGTGATAATATAGCTGGAAAACAACGGTGAAGAACGCACTCCTGAGTCCAGTCTATGGCCACCATGGATCTATAATACTATTCTAGTAAACTGGATGGAGAACATAGGTGTTTGTCTATACATTCTGTATGATTCTGGGGAAAATAGCCAGTTAGGCAAAAGAAGCAAAATGGAGGATTTTCCATACTAAGCGGGCTATAGGAAACTGCGGTTTTCACATGGATTTTTGATTTTCACAGTTTATATTTTAACCGAAAATGAATTATAGACATCATATTGTCATAATTAAAGGACCAAGGGATGTAAAAAGTCCATTAATCAGAATTTATGAGCAATTTTATAACACAGGAAACGGCACACGATGGAAGTAAATTAAATTACTTTTATTTATTTTTCTTATTCTTTTTTCAGATTTCTCTTTAAGAATTAAACCTTTTGCATAATTTAAGAAAAAAAAAATTGTGAAAAAATGTGTTTTCAGTAGTTGCCTAACACTAATTATGATATTGAATATTACGGATGTGAAGACGTTTTAAATATATCATTTATTATGTAGGAATTTATTTTTTCATATTTTTTTGTTATTTAAAGCTAATGTGTATGTATTTATGAATTTTTGTGCAATGTTTGATTTATGTTGTAATTAGTGACAATAAAATAAAAGTTATTTAATTTACTTCCATCGTACGCTGTTTCCTCTGTTAAAAAAAATGCTTATAAATCCTGATTAACGGAGTATTTACATCCCTTGGTCCTATAATTATGTCAATATGATGTCTATAATTCATTTTCAGTTAAAATATAAACAGTGAAAACCAAAAATCCATGTGAAAACCGCAGTTTCCTATAGCCCGTTTAGTATGGAAAATCCTCCATTTTGCTTCTTTTGCCTAACTGGCCATTTCCCCTAGAACCGCAATAGTCGGCCAAGAGATGAATCCAGTTTACTAGAAGTATTATACATCCATGATGGCCACACAAGAAAAGAAGAAGACATTATCTATGGTTTGTGCCAAGAGAGTATATGTGTTCTGTGGTTTGTGCTGTCATCTTGACAGTTTGAACATGTACCGAAGTTTTGTGCGTTTACAATATTTTGTTAAAATTTGTTTGATTTGGTATATAATATCGTATAAGAAATAATGTTTAAATGAAGCATCCGGATCATGACTACTCAAGGAAAGTGCTTGCAGATGTGTCCTCTCCAGGAGATACAGATGTAATATTATTAATTTTCGTAAAATGATAACCATATTTAAAGTCTAAACATTCCAAAAGTACAAATCCTTTCTGATTTTTCCATACTTGTTGAAATGCGTTAAAGCTTATGCTCGACAGTTACTCTTTGTATATAATTTTATTTTACAAATGTACAGGAGGGAACGTGAGAAGTTACTTCATCCTTTAGAAGTTCTTGAAGGATATGAGGGATGCAAGTATCCTAAAGCTGATCCATACAGAGTTGTCAAATGTTTCTCAAGGTCTGCAGCTGGGAATGATTTAGCTTCACCAGATATCCTTAGACCTACTCGGGTTCTTGTGAAAACTGTGAATTATTTATTGACTCAGTAAGTACTTTTCATATATTTGTGAAACACACCTTATTGTATGATCTCACATACCTATATTACATTTTACTTAAACATCTTATTTTTATTTTCAGTGTTTTAAATGATTCTAGATGTAGCACAATTTGTAAATATGACTTTGTAGTTGATAGACTGAGAGCTGTACAGCAAGACATGGTTATACAAACCTTACCGGATGAAGATTGTATTCTAATATTGGAACCGATTGTTCAGTTTCATTGCCTCTATGGATATAGGTAAAGTAGTATGAATATGCTATGAGTTGTTAACAGTCTTTCATTTAGTTATACTTATTTACAGTGTATGATTTAAACATAATTTGCAGATTATGTGCAGAGGATATATCTCACTATGATCCTGTTTTAAATAGAAGACATTTATTAGAATACTTGAAACGTCTTCTTGTTTGTTACGATCAAGTTGACTTACAAAATAGTAATATAAATGATTGTATGAAGAAATTACAAATATCAAATGATAAACAAATGGAAAGACGTTCTTTGACGGAAGCTATTTATATAATGTGTAACTTAGGTGATGTGCATCCCTTAGAGAGATACTTAAAACTACCCAAGATATATAAGTAAGGCCACAATCATCATTATTTCAACTAATATTTGGTTTACATACATTCAAAATAATGAAGTTACCATGCATGCATAACGCAATTTACAGGACTGGTTACTTAAAGACGTGTTTTGAAATTTCACTGAATTATGTGACAAGGAATTGGGTGAAGTTGTGTTATTTATTGAAGGAAATACCACCGCTTGCTCTTTGTGGAGGAATCTTATATTTACCAGAAATAAGAAAGTAAGAACTTGTAATAAATCAAATATCATCACTTCTTCATACATAATTCTTAATATTTACACATATGGTTTCTATTTGATTCAGAACTGCGTACCATGTAATGTCTCACGCATACAACAGTAAAGTATTGAAGTACCCAGTGGAGAACTTGTCCAGAATATTATTGTATGAAGATTATAAAGATTTGATAAGCGAATGTCATCAGTATAATTTACAGATTGTTGATGACCAGTTTATATGTTTTAATAAGGACAGTTTTCACAACAATAAAGCGGTAAGCCAAACAACAATATTAATACTGTTCAAAATCTCATAAATGTGTATGTATTAGGTGTGATAAACTTATTACATTATTTCTCTTAGGGGACAAATATAAACCACATTTCCCTTCAGTTTTGCTCATTTTTTTTATTTTGCAGTTACCATTAAAGAAGCTGAAATATTTGGATGATCTAATTAGTGATGAAAACCTTGTGAGTTGACCATAATGGAAGTAGTTTCATAATTAGCTGAATATTTACATGATGATAATATTATATACTCCAAATCCAAGGTACCTTCCATGTTGAAATAAAATAGTGATGCTGAGACTCTCCCGAACAGAGTTAATCAAAATATTATGTTCTACACAAGTAGTGCTACAACTTATTTATGTATATTGCGTTGTATACATTGATAGTAGATACTATGTTTGTGAAGAACAGTTTCACAGTGAAGAGAAGGGAAATAAATTATGAATTAAAAATCAATAAAACTAATATAAAAAACAATGTTTTATTTTACCAAAAACGTAATACATATGTATGTACATATCAACAATTCATTATTGTATACATGTAGAACAGTAAAATCCATAATGGTCGCTTTATTTCTTATATAGAATAGTAACAATATTATCCAAACAAAGTATCTCTGGCAGATAATAAGTATTATAAATTGTATCTAAGTATGGAATAATACGCAATATGTGCCTACATATGTAAAGAAAATATTCTAACAGTAAAAAATACATAACAATGCAGTTAAATATGAAGCCAAAAAATAAAAAGAAATTGTATGGTTAGATCATCACATGGTAATAATGTCTCTCAGACGTCATGCTTGGAATATTGATCAATAAAAAAATAAAAATTTAACATATTATGTTGATAAACAACTTACTATATTCTTGTAAAAGATTAAAAATGCAAAGTTTATTGAAATATGTACTAGTATTTTAATGGTTCACAGTTTTGATTTGTATTTTACCAGTGAGACTGGGTTACAGTGGATCATTATACATATGTACAGACTGTTTCAAGTATCTGAGTAAAGAGCATCACAAGACAAAGCGAAACAAAGTCATTCAACTTCTTGGATTATAAATAACATATTTTACTAAAGATACATAAATACTTTTTTATTTAACCAAACCTGATCCACTGCGGTCTACATTCCCCTACTAGATGTTTCTTCAATTAAATTATTAATACATATGTACTTATATAAAGAAAAGAAATATTTATTATTCAATACCTAATATGACTAGCTACCATAATCTTCTACAACATTTATCACATTTTCCTACAAATTCAATATTATATTGTTTTATGCATCATACAATTATATATAATCTGCACGCCATGTACCAAGTACACCAGTGAATATGTCAGACTCGTAACTCTGATACTCTCTGAATCCTGTTGGTGATACATGAGTTCATTAAATTTACTGAATTGATTTTAAGAAAGCTTCATTAAACATATCCAATTCATTGTTGAGATATGTTGCTTTGTTCCTAAGTTTCTTAGCTGAAGTTGCCGCTTTTTCCAACATTTGTGATTCTGCATCTAGTTCTCGTAACTTCATATCCATATCACCACTTGCTTCATCCACCATGTGACACAATTGTGCAAATGTAGTTGAAAGCTCTCTAAAACAAACAAACAAATAATATATGTAGTATCATCACTGCTCCACTATAAACATTTGCACTTATGATACATTAATATGTTGCTTCCGATTACTTACTGTTGGACTTGATGACTGCAATTAGCTGACGTCAGATCCACTATTAGTTTTAATTTCCTGGTAATGTGATCCACATACTGCTTCTTGAACACTTTCTCTTTGGCTTTGTTAGTCCATGTGATTCGTTCATAAACATAGAGAGCACTATACAGTGTACACGTTACGGCAACAGCTCTCCATCCAACTGTTTTCAGCATCTAATAAAAATAATACACACATAGATTTATGTCCATCAAAGTGGATGAATGTGTAATACAATGGAAGCTTATTATTATTGAATTGAACTCACAAATCCAGCTAACAGAAGACCTCCCATGGTACCCTGTGATGTGTATGATGCTAATGCAATTCTAGATACAGTACTCCACTGATCTACAGACAACGGACCAATCAGTGCAGAGTTGCTATCTGCAGTAGGATATTGAAGGACACTCGAGTCTAGCGATTCTGTGGGTGAGGCTATTGGTCGAGGAACCTGCAAGGAAGTAATGAAGTAACTTATCTATATACTATAATATAAAATGATAAGTAACATAGTAGTATAATTACTCTTGGAGCACAATTGGACAAGTTTAATTTTCCCTGGAAGCGTTGTATGATGGCTGATATTCCCCATGTAAATCTGAACTGTAAATCCTCATGGAAGTCTGTACACAGATTCTCACAGTTCAATCTATAATAAACTTGGAACGGCTTCCTCTGAGTTGTAATGGTAGTGGTGCATGACACTTGTTTTTCTTCCGGAACAAGATTCATCATACGATCTGGAAAAAGAGAACATTCATATAATAAACACTGCCAACATAAAGTAAGTATTATGTGATTCAAAAAACAAAGGTAAACCATTATTACAGTACCTGTCATCTCTTGTAATGCAGATTCAATATTTAAAGCAACAGCCGCAGAGAGACGAGATCTTAAGTTGGATCCCAGTCCATTCTCTACATACGTGTGGAGTTCCTTTTTATAAACATTCAGGACTAATTGATCTGAATGAAATGGGAGATTAAAATCATCCACCACATTAGAGAGTCTTCTTATTTCTTCTTTCAGAGCCCATGACACCTGGAAATGAATGATTTATTATTGAATACTGGAGTGGCATAGTACTATGTATTTGGTATTTAGTCTTCCTTTTCATCTTACCTTCTGCTCCACATCCTCCACCATTTGTCTTATTTTAATCTTCATTTCCCTAGTGACCATCATCAACTGTTGTTCCATATAATTAAGCCTCTCATGTAATCTCTTTTTTTCATCCAACTTCTCGGCTCTCAGTGAATTAGATCTGTCATGTACGCTCTCCAATACGGACCTGACTTCTGTTGTCACCATCCTCCCTCTCTGGGAATGTTGTTCAAACTTTGTCTTCACAGCGGACTTACTAATGCACTCCTGGAATTTTCTTTCAAAGTCTTGAAATTCAAAATATCTTGTCTGGAAGCCCTCAGCTAAAGCAGCAGCTGAAATATTATAATATTCCAATTAGTATTGCACAAATAAATACAAATACCTAAGTCATGTACCTGTCTTTTAAACTATTATGTAAATTAAAAAAAAAACATTGCTATGTATGTGACACATTCTAAGAAATATAATAGTAATACATAATCACACTATTTTTAATATTTAAATTAAACAAATAGTAAATGAGTTAATCTGGATGTTTAATTGGAAAAAAATGATCATACTCACAACTGGCAGGTTTTTGTTCTTTTTCTTTTAGTCTAGCTAATAAGGCTTCTTTGGCTGATATAAAGAATATTCTCTCTTCTGCTTCTTTAGCCGTGTACACTTTCAATTCATTCACCAAGAAATCTGAGCAACGTGTCGCATGCTGACTTCTCACCTGAAAATTATAAATAATCCTATATTTTCATTGAAGAACAAATTAAACTTGTAGACTATGTTTTTATACAATGATCTATAAAAGCTAATAACATATATTTGATGTAAGTTATTATTTGAATGCTGGTGCAAATCAGATAAAAAGCTTATAGATAGAATTCATATATAAAGCGTTTAATAAAGCTTGTTAGGCATTCTACTCCTAGGTGCATTGTCATGACAAGAGAACAAACCTGCTTCTGTATATCCTGGTCAAAGAAAAACAGACACTACATTAAATTACATATTAAAGGATAATCATCTATTAGCTAATGAAGAACAACAAGGTTAAGATAAAGACTCAAATATAAGTGGTTGGTTGGCCTTTTGATTGCCTTCAGTAAATTACTATTTAGGCCTCAATAAATATTTTATTTACTTGTTATTCTTTCTACAAAGACATCATATGTAAAAAAAAACACATTAGAAATAATACTCCCAGTACTTAGAGTTAATTGTGACTTTCAAATTCTGGATTTTGGTCATTTCATACATGCAAAAAAAAAACAAATAATGTATGTATTTTAATATCTAATTACATATAGATATGTATAAAGTGTACCTGATCTAAAAACTCTGGTTCTGAAGCTGATGCATCCCATCTGTTGTTGAGAATGAAAAGATTTGGCTTTGAAAGTTTTGAAGACACTTTGTGGAAGAAATTTTTTTCCTATAAAATAATAATATTATATAGTGTAAGACATTTGAAAAATCAAATAGAATATGAGCCTTTTGACACGACACCTCTACACTCCATTTAATACATTTACTAAATACAACAACAGATTAAGATGTTCTTACTGTTATCATTAAGGTAGATTCAGCATTGACAACTAAAACAAACACATCCGCATCCAAACAATGATTATCAATCCACTGATCAAGATTAGGAGTTACATCCACTCCTGGGGAATCTACAAACACCACATCGTCCCGAAGCAGAGCGCACTTCTCTGTTGGCCAAAATATATGTACCAATTCACACTCTTGCAGGCGAGAGTCACACAGGGCGTGGACCAACTGACCAACAGACTGAAAAATTATTGATTTGTTTATAATAAATGACTGATTGATAATACATATGAGTTTTTATTTAATATTTATTCCCACTCTTACTTCAACATTATGTTTCTCCTCGGAGGCTTCTGTCATGAGATAAGCTTCATTATTCTCTGATCCTTCAACTTGCAGAAAGCAATTGGTGGTGTGTCCAATACCACTAGGTAAAATCTTCTCATGTAACATGGCATTTATAACAGTACTCTTTCCATTACTGGTTCTGCCAAAGAAAGCAACCTTCATGTGATCCCGACATAAAACATCTTGGATTGCTTTCACTTTGTCTACGTAAGATGTTACATGCTGTAAGTCTTCACTCTTAATTATTGTTTTATCATCCACATCTGTAAACAACGAGATATACTGAATGACTCGAGGATATTTAAAATATACACATAAGTGTACTAGTGGCGGGAGATTAAGAGCCTTTTTTGTAGTGTGAGACAGCGTGCAAGCAAAAAGAATGCAAACAGATGCGTTCATTGTTCAAGGCAGATATATCTGTCCTTTCACAAACACTACAAAAAAGGGTCTTAAACTCGTAAGACTTCTATACCTATATATAATATCACGAATGTTTCTACTAACCCTGTAAGAAAGTGACTGTATCTTTGGTATAGGAGTATATTTCTCCAAATATATCATTAATTTTCTTCTTGGCCCGAACAAACACCTGCAGAGGTGAATCATTATTGCTGACTGATGTGGAGATACCTCGTGACGTCCCGGATCCCAGACGATTATTGGATCCATCTCCGATAACCGTCCTATTTGCAATCGCAGACATTAATGATTTCTCAATGGCACTATAAAAATAAATACTATTTCATGAGAACAGATGAACACAGTACAATACATTCCATCACATGTATTAATTTAGTTTCCCCCTGCTCTACATAACTAATCATGCTTGGCAAAATAATGAAAAATAGTTTTATCATACATCTTCAATATACTTGCTTACATTTCCGGTAAGAAAACCCACAATGTACCTTAAATAAAACGCGTGGAATAAATATACATTGCAAATACTTAACACTTTGCTCATCTAACATAACTGCAGTTAAACAATACACCTTACATTACATCACAAATAATTGTCGACAAAATATTGAAATGAGATTGAACGCAATTTTAATTATCGTATTTAGACAATTTTATAAAGACTAAAAGGTATATATAAGTTTTATAAGGGAAAAAATTATACATTTATGACATCACTAGAAATAGATTGGGTTAAGTAACTTGTACATGAACATCCGTAGGAAAACTCATAAATGTAGCAAAATATCAAATTAAAATCACCTAATCGAACGAAGCGATGGACACAGCAGACGAATTATAAATTAGTGCGATGTATTATAAATTTTATGATAAAAATAACCCTTATTTCGCGTACTTTGACACATCCGAAAACGAGTATCGAAATCGTTTGACAATGACAGGAAGACGAAAAGAAACAGTGTTGCCGTTTCAAAATTTACAAAAATACTAGAATATACTAGGTCTACGTTGAAAAAGTACCTAGGTACTAAAAAAATACCCGATAATTTTTTCAATGAGTGGGTCCCTAGGGGGAAAAATCGCCAAAAAAGATTTACGAGCGGGGGGGGGGAGTTTCCAGGTGATTTTGTTGACCGACTTTGACCACGAAAATATTTCGGTATTCATTTCATTTCGGTCGCATTTTATTTTTCCCACCCAAAATATAAAGCTAGATCTACACTCTATTTTGAACATCCTTTTATGTTGTACCAGCAACGTTGCATTTACGAACACGATGTATTTATCATTTTTTGTACATAGCAACACCTGCTCCCATATGTCAAATCGTGTTTGGCTGCTAATCTGGAGATGTGGGTTGTGTTGTTTTGTTTTTCACATAAAATGACTTATAATTAGCGATATGGGCACATTATAATTTATTTGTATATTGTAAAATTATTAGATGTTTAATTCGAATATTGATACTTAGCGTGACGGGTTTTTCATCGGCACAAGGTCAAACAATCGCATCTGCTTAATGTTTCGCATCAACATTCTTGATAAAACATAATCTTGTAACGTCATTGTAAATAGCCGAGGCTAAATAGAATCAATTCGTAATAAGTTAATATCGCTATGCGATAGTCGTTTTAATATCGTTTTTCGTTCCAACCGGAATTCCTCGACATGCAAAAGTAATTTTGAAGATGTGTGCTTTTCCAGGAGTTCCCCATTGAAAGGAAGGAAATACGTATTATAATCTTTATAATGACAGTTAGATATTATGTGATTGTGATTCTGGAAATTTTCTCCTAACGTTTTCTTTCTGTGTTGTACGAAATGCCTTGCGAAAGTTGTTCAGTGCAATTCACTGTATTCAAACGCAAGAGAGTGTGTTGTGAATGTGACAGATATTATTGCAGTAACTGCATTGGGCGAGGGGTGGGCCTTTGTGAGCCCTGCAAGATCCTCTCTAGTAGGCCGCTAGGGAGGAGTGCCTTGGATCGCCTTAGAGTTCGGGATCTCCAGTGTTTTCTGCATCGACAAAATATATCTACAAGAGGGTGTGTAGGTAAGTGAATTTTAATTAGGTGCCAGTGTTGTGTGCGTCATTTTCCCTTGTTCCTCTTGGTGGGTGATTATTAACGCTCACGAGCTCTTGCATTTGTACAACTCTATATTCTGTATTCCCTGATAGCAAATACTGATTCCAATTTTCTGATGGTCTTAAATAGAGTGATGAATCATCAGCTGAGTCAGATATTTAGTGATAACCACCAGGCAGACTATTTAGTGCAGGCCTGGGCAAACTTTTTGGATAAAGGGCCACATTTGAAATTATAAATGAACAAAGATAGCGCCACAGACGAAATTTATTTAGAAGAATGGATGAAATGATAGATTTTTATTAAAAAACTGTCGAAGTAACACGTAACAGACAAAATTAGCGCCCCAGGCAAATTTTTCAGATGAACCTATTCCAAATTTGTTAGATTATCAATGTAAATTCAAAATACTCCTGGTATGATGAGAAAATGATTTGGTAATATTATGATTTGGTGTGAACTTTTATGATAAATAGTATTCAGATTCATTGATTACTTTCAGCTCAAATCAATTAAAGGAAGAGTTAGATTGTTCAATCTGTTTTAGCCCGTTTAAAATGTTAAATTATTTTTACAATTTCAGAGAAAGAAGACCTTGTAAACTTAGTGCTGTCTCATGTAAATAGCGGGAATTTTAAGAAACGTCCCTCAACGAACACACACAATGATTTTTCTTCCACATTCGCTAGTTTGAAAGGATTCACAAATAACCTCAATAATTTCATCAGTTCAGCATTTGATATTGGATCCAATAATGTTGACAGATCCCAGAGAAGACAGCAAAGTAATGGTATGTTTGTATATAATTATCTTGTATATTAATCCAACCTGATTGTATTATTGTTTATAGATTACATTGCTTATGATATTATTGCATTATATTTATCATGATATTGAATTATTGTGTGGGAGGGTTCAATGTTATCTCAACCAATCACAAAGATAATTATTCTATATTCTTCATTATATAAGTCATTATACTGATAAGGTATAGTTTGTTTGTGGTTGTAATGTACATAATGTGTTTATATTGGTCTCCTGAATGATAATTTTATTGGTGTGTTGTAAAAAGATACTCGAATTAATGTAATATTTAAAATGTTTATTACATTCCCAAACATTCATATCTAATATGTTATATATATATATATATATATGATTTTGATTGTTTTTCGGGTACGACGCGTGAGTTTGCTTTTGGGCGAGCTTTCGACGTCTCATGGGACGTCATCATCAGGCAATACGTCTAAACAGTACGATGTACAAGTTTTAACTGCCAACCGGGTACTTCTTCGAAGTTTAGGTTGACTAACGCTGTGTGATGTGGGTGTATTTGTCGTATGGTGAGAAGAAGAAGGCTGTATGTGTGAAGGGTGCGGAGGGTGCTGATGATGACGTCCCATGAGACGTCGAAAGCTCGCCCAAAAGCAAACTCACGCGTCGTACCCGAAAAACAATCAAAATCATATATTCCGCGATGCGAAAAACTAATAATTAACATATATATATTAACAAATCATACCTAACTTACATAGCAAAAGTTATATTTACAACTTTTAATTAACATTTCTGATGTTTTTGTTGTCACATGGATTGCTTGTATAGAGTAATAGTTTCAATTTTCAATTCAATAGGAAATGTTTTTTCATAACTTGTACAGAATTTGCACATTCACTTGTACTAAAGGTAATTTATTTATAGTCGAGTATTGTGTGTTTCATACCCACTATTACGAGTAACTCATTTTTAAATTATTTTATTTCAAGGTTCCCAAAATTCCAGCCAAAATAATGGAGCTAACAGCTCTACAAGATTCACAGTACAAAATGATCCAAATAGACAAAGTAGATCAAATTCCTCGCATAGTGTTCCATCTAGTGCCATACCAACACCACGAAGTAATATGTCTCCTCGTGTTAGGAGTCCAGTTGAGGAAAATTTAAGGATCCCTGAAAACAATATAGAAGAAGAAACCAGGGAAGAAGAGAGGGAAGGTGAAAGCAATATTAATGTTGAACCCGTACACAGAAACAGCACTACCGATTGCATTGAGGTTGAGGATATAGATGAGGAATGGGAATTCCTTGGACAAACTGCTGATCCACTTCCTCAAGGTAATTATTTACTCCATCTTGTGGTATGAACTACTGAACAATTGATTACTGCATTTAATATACGCCTATATGCTACATATTATATTTCAGATTCTGAAGAACTTATTGCGGAGGTTCACACTCCTACACCTCTGAGAGCGTCTAATCGAGCATCTTCAGAATTCAATCTGTCATCGAGGAATCCAACCATTGAGACAGGAGGTGAATCTTCTAGTCTCAATGAATCTGTGTTTCATCATCCACCTAAAACTATGGGCAGAATACAGTTGGACGATCTAAAAGATTTGTCCCAAGTAGAGAAGTTAAGTGTAAAACAACTTAAAGAACTTCTTGTGTTGAATCGGGTGGATTTTAAAGGATGCTGTGAGAGAAATGAACTTTTGGAGAGAGCTACACGACTATGGATGGAGAGCACTAAATCTAGAGAAGGTATGTATTGTGTGTGATATGTGCTGTACATAATGTACTGCACCACATTTACATTAGTTCATTTCTAATTATTTTCTTTATTTTAGATATAGAGAAAGCACCATTGGAGGATTTGTGTAAAGTGTGTATGGACGCTCCCATGGAATGTGTCATGTTGGAGTGTGGTCATATAGCAACATGTACAGCCTGTGGGAAGCGACTAAGTGAATGTCCTATTTGTCGCCAGTATGTTGTAAGAGTTGTTAGGTTTTTCAAATCGTGATCAATCATTTTCAATTATATTTTACAATATTACTTAATTGTATTCTGCTTAAAGTTTATCGTTCTAATTATATTTTTTTACCATATGTACTCCACCATAGATATATGTATTAGTAACTGGATGAATATCGGGAGCCGACCCTTATATTGGCGAATAGGTGCTGTTAGGCAAGATCAATCAAATCAAAGATCCAACAAGGCAAATTTAAAACACACTGTTTTCACTCTGCTATAGGAAACACAAGGTTTTTGCCTAATGGAACTGTCAAATTGGGAAAAGAGGGGCCTCGCAAAATGTACCTGTAGAAAAACAGAGTTGTATTTCATCCAGTTTACTAGTATATATTATGTTCTTAATTTGTGGTTGTGTGTATAACGGACTCATTAAGTCTATAAACTTCTCAAAGAAATCTTCTTTATTGTTAAAGAAAGTAAAGAAATTTTCTCAGAATATCTTCAGTGTGGTATATACTAACTTTGTCTTATGTAACATTTAAATTACATCTTATACAAAACATTAATCAATATTTTCAAGTTTATCAGTCTGCTTTAGAATGTAATGCTAACAATACCTTGTTGGAATCCAATTATATAACAATGAGGTATTCCTACTAAATCCCTAGTTTTATTTGTAGGGACATTAAGGATAAGAAAGAATAAACCATCCAGTAAGATAAAATTAGTAATGTTGTACCTGCAATATGGTACTTTATTATAATACTACATATTAGTATCACAATCATTGTAAGACAATAACCAGAAGTAATTTATTTTTCTTACCAATTTGATGGATACAACATAACATGCATTTCTTTGAGAGGTTTTTTTTTTTCAATGGAGAGAAATTTGAATTATGTATGTACGAATATACTCAAAGTATAAATAGAATTATGTTAATGTTGTGCTGTGCTAAGAATCATGAACCCTGTTCATATCTAGTCATTATAATTACTACATGTCTGCGTACTATACAATATAATGGTCACTTGCTGAGTTGGGGAGACAGTCTAATGTTGACTTATTCCACTACACAATTCACTTCTGATTGTGAAGTGTACAAAGGTATATTTGGGTTTATTTTAATAAGTATAGATTTTTATTGTTAAAAAAATGTGCTAATAATATCAATATCAGTCTTGAATGATGTCGTTATTCTAAGTACACCATATGTGTATGTATCTTATACAGTGAAACTCGGATTTTAAGTTTTTCTAGGGACCAGCGAAAAAAAACGTAAAATAGGGGAAAACTTAAAATGTGGGAAATGATATTTTAGTATGTCCTATAAAACCGTAGTTACTTTTCACTGTTAATTTCATTGTCATGTAGTAGGAGTGATTTCTTGACAGTAATTATGTTTACAAGAAACAAAAGTGAATTATATCATTAAAAAACTAAATTGAAAGAACTGAATTTTCAGAAAATACGCCATACAATAAAAGTCCGTTAATTCAAATTCCAAGGAACTGAAAACAGGAAAAAAATTGAATTACGCGACACGAACGTTTGCATTTCGCGCCAACTTTACCGAACTGACACCGAAAAAATAGTGTTTTTCAAAATTTTCGTAATAAAATAAATTGAATAAATATTATAAGGAAAACTTGCGATTTTTCGGAAGCAACCCACGTGGATGTCGAATATTTGTCACAAATTTGACCCTCCAGATGAGAATGTAATTTAACGCGCACAAGACGTAAATCACGCGCATTTCACATTATCTGTGAGTATAAATAGTAGCACTTCGTACATAACACACTTTATATCGAGTAAACATTGAAACAGCTATTTATTACTTTTAGATTTCAAAAAGTCACTTTAGATAGTTTTTATTTAGACGCGTATTTATCATTAGGTACCTACATGTCCAATGACCTAGTTAAATTTTTTGCAAATATCAAATGGTGTGTCGGGTCCTTCCCGAGTTTCTTCTGAACATCCAATAAGGCTGACAATACACATCGCAATTGTGGAAATATAAATTGGAATAACCACCAAAGTCAAAGTAAATTAAATAGGAATTGATTTTTTTTTCAAATTCAACAAAATTGGTACACTAAAATTTCGCGAAAAGTAAATCACAAAGCACTGTTAAGAATAATACCCACGTGTAGGCATAGGTATATTCAATACCTAAATAAAATTAGTATTGTGTATGTTGTGCTACAATTAACTGGAAAAAAATACGGAAACTTTAAAGTTATACTAAACACTTCTGGTGATTAAAATTAACACTATACTATGCGCCGCAAATGTTTAGATTCGCAGGAAACAAAGCGACCGGATGCACGCGGTGTATGTATACATAGTACACATACATAGGTACTACAAGTTCAAGACGTAGGGATGTAATGGGGCAATGGGGGTGATAGGGGGAGATAAGATAACATCGGCCGGAGATATATTGGCATTAAGTAAAAAGGTAGCAATGCGACTTGAAGCATTTTCTTTACGTAATATTTTTTGTCGAACTTTTTGACAAACAAACAAACAAACAAAAAAACGTATAATCCGGGAATTGTTTTTGGCGGCTGACGTAAAATTCGGGAAATTTTTGTTTTGGAATGTATGGGAGTGAAACGGGACTGGCCAAAAAAAACTTAAAATAGGGGAAAACGTAAAATGCGGGAACTTAAAATCCGAGTTTCACTGTATTAAAAATATATTTATAGTGGCAAATGTCTTGCCATTAGATGAATTTCCTTCTGTGTTAAAATATTGAGACATAAAAAATGTATTTTGGAAACTAAATACAATACAACGATTTAAGTAGAATTTAGTTAGTTTTTTTTTAATGTAATTATGTTAAATATTAAATTGTGTCGTTTGCAGAGAAGTGTGAAACTTGATCGAAATGAAAATCTATACTACATTTTCATATACCTGTAATTTGAGTTGGTGGAAATTCTGTATGATACAAAAGTGTGAATAGTTAAAAATATGTAGTATGGCTAAAGCATGTTCGAAAGTTACAAACAATATTTTTTATTACTTTGAAATATTATATGTATTTTTATTAACTATGGAAATAATTGTTAATAATCATTAAATATAGAAAAAGAAAAATTATGTACATTTAGGATAGAGGAGTTATGGGATTGGCAGGATGTGTACATAATATATGTAAACATTTTATATTCTTAGCTATTGATAATGATTATATTAATTGGTGTATTTCACTATACAAAATAATTACAAGTACCCTGAAAACATAAGTATTGTCTTAATAGAACATAGAGTGTATGGTTGAGGCAGTTGAGCTCAGGTCTTCTAAGGGGGTGTGCCAGATTTAAATCTCAGTGCTGATGATACAATACATAAATTATAATAAATACAGGTCAATGAAAAATGGCCAATAAATCGATCAATGAACATTTGCATGCATGGTTTCATGATATTATAATAAATTGTTGCAATTATTCTTATTATATTATGATTCTGTGTCACATATAAATACCTATGTATACATTTTTGGATTAGACTACTTGGGAGTCCATTAAATTTGTTAATTTTATTGTTTCATAATAATATTACATTCTCCAGTGTTTATTGTCAATAATTTAAAACAGTTTAATAAAATAAAACATTAAACCACCAATGTCTTGTTTTTCCCCACATTTTTTTATATCCAATTCATTATGATTATTATTTCATTCCCTACATTTTCATGGCTCAGCTCTTGGAAGGTTCAGCATATACACATACCACCTATGCTACAATAATACAGCTCGTTAGTAAAGTTACTATAGTGAAATTATTTTTAACTGTCGAACGCAGTCATAAAAGTGTGACCGGGAAGGTCAGAGCCATAAGTGGGATAAGTTATTGCAGTTTTCAGGAAGCTCCATAAGGGAATAATTTGAGTCAAAACCACTCATTCTGTGTCACCTCTCGGACCTCCGCAAATTTCCCAAATTCCAGTACCTACCCCATTTTTGCAGAAACTAAACATGAATACGGCATCATATTGTCTATGGCAATTTTTGTTCGCTGGCAATAAACAGTTTTCAATTTGACATTGACATTTAGTTTGTCTATGGTTGCTGGGCGGCAAGAAATGGTCGGTGGGATGCTTGTGTTCCTTATTTACTAACATTTTTACATCAGCTATTTTCTCTTATATTCGTTCCTGTAATAAATATCTTAAGTAAATAAAGTTTCATGAAACTTCTCAAACCTGAGTGGGTTTCTCACGATGGTGAGTGTATTTCTTCTTCTTTTTTAACCTGGTTGAGAGCTTTCGGCGTGAAAAGGTTTTTGATACAATTTACTTATTATTTAATATTTATTCATCTTAAAAGTGTTCTATGACATATTGTTCGAGGGAAATAAATTATGGATAAGATTTATGGTGTTAATTTAGGAATAATTTAATTATGAAACCCATGTTGTGTATTATATTATCCATTTACAAACATGATCATACAAGTTCATGTAAATATAGTATTCATAAATTTATTGTGTTGTGTAACGTTTTTGTTAAGAACGTTGTCGAATGTTTCAGAGAAACCAATTTTCTCCATTGACATCCACCCCCATGGAAAGAGGTTTGCTACTGGAGGCCAAGGGGGCGACTCCGGCCGAGTGGTTGTATGGAACTTGAATGCCGTCTTACAGGAATCCTCAGAAGTGGATCCCTCCGTTCCAAAAATGCTATGCCAGATGGATAACCATTTGGGTAAAATAAGATTCCATATTCTATTGCATTTCGGACATTGCCATTTTCTGTACTTCTGAATTTTTATAACGTTACAAAACACAATCAGAATCCCATACAATTTTCGTCGCAAAATGGAACAAGAAAAAGAACTTTTTGCTAAAAACAATTTTTTTTTCTTAAGCTACCTGCTAAAACATTCTTTACTGTTTATTATTTATTTTACGGGCATGTATATGCTTTACAAAATTAAAAGCATTTTGATGTCAAAAGTATGATTTTATTTGAAATATGAAAAAAAAATAGGATTCTCTTTTAACTATGAGATAAAAATGAAGAAGTTTTTTTTTTAAGTTGTTGTAAAATTGTGAATTTTTAAAGATATTGTGCTTTTTATGTGGAGGTAATTGACAACGAGATCAGAGCGTTAGGAATGACGTGGAGAGAGGTAATATCACTCGCACAAAATCGCTCTGAATGGAGACGCCTGGTAGCCTCCCTGTGCTCCCGAATGGAGACATAAAGGGCGTAGTTAGTTAGTTTAGTTAGTTAATTGAACATATTTAAAAAATGTGTGACTATTTCCATGAAAAAAGGTTTATTTAATCTAAAGCAATTAATTCAAAGTCAATGCATAACCTTTTTTGTCAGAGGTACAGAAAAAACGGCAATGTTAATTGTCAATGAGAAATGTATTGAATTGGTCTGTTGTCTTCCAGCTTGTGTTAACTGTGTGAGGTGGAGTTGTGGTGGGCAGTACTTGGCTTCTGGTGGAGATGATAGATTAATAATGGTTTGGAGACTGTCGGGATCCGGGCCCTCCACAGTGTTTGGAGGAAATGGGAAACTAAACACAGAATCATGGAGGTGCATTGCAACACTCAGAGGACATGCAGGTAATATTCCAGGCTCTACTGCAGTTTAATTCATCGACTACTCATGTTGTCTTGTTCCCTACCAGTAGATCACTGAACCTACATTATCATGTTATGTAATCCTATTTTATTATTTCACAGTTTGTAATGTTACACATGTTCATCAATTCTTATTATACAGATTTAACATTTCTATGTGTCTAATTAATAATTGTATAAAGTGTTGCTTTAGAATTTCCCATTAGTCTTTTTATGAAATATTGTTGAATTAAGACATTGCTTTTACTGTACGCCACATACTATTGTACAACTAATACAGATTTATTTGTTTATTTATTGTTGATAAAGCTATTTACGTGTTTATATTCCAGGTGATGTGTTGGACTTGGCGTGGTCCCCCCTTGATAAGTGGTTAGCTAGTTGCAGTGTTGATAATTCGGTCATTGTGTGGAATGCTGAAAAGTTTCCTGAAATGCTTTGTGTGCTCAGTGGACACTCAGGACTTGTAAAAGGAGTTGCATGGGATCCTGTAAGTAAAATTCATTATTATTGTTTTGTAATATAAGCTGGAAGAAATCATTCCAGAATAATGGACTTGTTACTTAGATCTTCACTTAAAAAATGTTGATGTTTTAGGTTGGAAAGTTTTTGGCATCACAATCAGACGATAAGACATTGAGGATATGGAAAACAGCTGACTGGACACAAGAAGCTGTTGTCACTGAGCCATTTGAAGAATGTGGTGGTAAGCTATGAAATTTATTGTACATTAATATAGTATAGAGAAGAAACAACTATATTTAATAATATTAATGTTATTTTTAGCAACAACTCATGTTTTGAGACTATCATGGTCGCCTGATGGACAATATGTAGTGAGCGCTCATGCCATGAACGGAGGAGGTCCTACAGCACAAATTGTTGAAAGAGATGGATGGAGATGTGACAAAGATTTTGTTGGACATAGGAAGGCTGTCACATGCGTGGTAAATTAAATGAATTAATTAACATAATACAATAGTTGATGAGTCCATCTATTTTATATTGTATTGTATTTTCAGCGTTTCAATTCTAACATTTTGGGTCGGTATAAAGTAGAAGGAGGCCGTGTACCTCAGTGTTATTGCTGTGCTGCTATAGGGTCACGCGATCGCTCACTCAGTGTGTGGTGCACTGCATTTCAGAGACCATTGGTTGTTATTCATGAACTCTTTACAGACAGTGTATTGGACTTATCATGGAGCAAAGATGGTAACAAATATTACATATTCATTATTATTGTTTACTTTACTAAAATGTTTACTAAACTTGCATTATTTATTTGCAGGCTTGAATCTTCTGGCTTGTAGTTGGGACGGTACCGTTGCTTGCATTCAGTTCACTAAAAAAGAAATAGGACTTCCACTTTCCACACAAGAAAAGGTTTGTCAATGTTGAATGTGATGACTTTAAATGTTTTGTTGTAACAATAATAAATTAAAATGACTTGTGTGAGGTTCTCATTGCATGTATGTTGAATATAATTACTAGATAATATTAATGTTTCAGAATGCTCTGTATGAGAGGATGTATGGGAAATCATTAGCCACAGCTGCAACACATGAATTGTCATCAGCTAATCTTCTCATGGAGAGTCCTGAGATATTAAACATTAAGGAAGTACAAGAGAAGAAAGAAGCAACCAAACCCTTGCCGCAGAATACATCGTCAACTCCAGAAAATAAAATAATGTACTTTGAATCAATAGGCGGCATTTCGAGTGAAATAAGTTTGTCTTGTATAATTTTAACTCTTTTGATTACAGGCTGATTTTCTCTTTATAGGTCTGTAGTGAGCAATGGTAATGTTGAAGACAAAATGAATGATAAACCAGTGACAGTAAACACCAGTCTAAATCCACCAGCTAACATTAGTAACAACAGTTCCTCTTGTATGATATCTCCTGTTAGGCCCATCAACAGACAGATAGAAACAAGAACGTCAGATGGAAAAAGGAGAATCACTCCCATGTTTATTCCCCTCAACCATTCATCACAACACAAGTACGTACATACTATATATTAGTCTTGTAATACATTACTGCAATAGTACTCACTGTAGATAGAGAGATATAATACATTCTGTTATTATGTTCCAGTGAATCTTTTGGTATTGCAAGCAACACAGATGGTTGTTTCAGCAGTTCTTCTCAAGCTAAAAGTAAAATAATAGTTGAAAAGCGTGACGACATTATCATAGTGCCTAATGTAAGCAATCATGCTAATGTCCTTACGCCTGTCACTCAAGGACCTAACACGTTTGCTGGAGTTACTACTCAAACACATCAGGAAAAGTGAGTCATTTATCTTATTGCCACAGACAATATAACTTCAAATAATATGTGTCTAGTTTGGAATTACAAACACATTTGTTTACAGCCAACTGGATAATAGATTGAAAAGACGAAGTGAAATCTTACCTGGTCCAAAAATAGACGACTTATCAAAGAAACAGAAAATGACTCTGAGCAAAACTAACGAAGCAGCTATCACTAGTGGTGCACCATTGCTAGGTCAGACTAAGCAAGTAATTATACACGACACAGGGGAGAGACTAGCCAAACCCACACTAGGTACAGCTGGACCCATTGTAAGACATGCTGGGAGATACAGAGTACAAGTGTTAAATAATGCTTGTAACACACCCCATGGTAAACTAACCAGCATTCAAGTGTTACCAGGGAACTCTGCGTCAAATGATCCAATATGGGAATCATTCTTAGGTAAGATTACTATTACAAATTACTGCTGGAATAACTTATGTATATTTGACTAATATAGCGCTTATCAAAATATATTCCTCTCGTCTCACAGGGTCACCCTGTAACAGTATAGCCTGCGACGCTAAGTGGATATGCATCGGATGTGAAGATGCTACTCTTCACACCCTAGATACAAGCACAGGTCGTAAGGAAGTGGGGTCACTTGCTCTAGGAACTCCTGCGGCCCGCCTCTCCCTTGTGACTATACCTGGGGGTACACATCTCTGTGCTATCACCACAGCAGCTCAGCTCACTGTGTGGAATATGAGTGATAGGAAATGTGTTCTTCAACCTGTCTCACTTAAATATTTAATGACTAATGGAGGTAGGTACCTGCACTTACATTAAATATTAACATATTGATGTATGAAATGTAGTACTAGTTGATCATACAATTGTTTCAATATTTGTTTCAGTAACTGTATCGAACTGTAATTTAACAGACGATGGCAGTCCTATGGTATCACTCACTAATGGAAAGGGATATATTTATAGCAAGAAAATGTGCACTTGGTAAATGTTACAGCTTTCACAGTACCTATCAAGATATGATGTAGAAATTAATTGTATTGTTTGATTATATTTGATATAATTTTTCAGGGTTCTGGGAGTTGATGGTACAGACGTACTGTGGAGATGTGCTCGTGTCGGGATGGGGAGAGGCAGCACTATGCTCCTACCCACTCCAGGACCCTTGGCCACACTGCATCAGACTACACTAAGGGGAAGACCTCCACCCAATACATCTCACTATCAGCAAGGGTACAACCACAATACATACGTGCTTTTTAAAATTAATGTCAAGAAAGTGGTTTCATAATATTAATTCATATTTATCCTCATGTTGTTTTAGAAGTTTCCACGCTGGAGCAATACAGAGTTATTTAGAAGGTCAACTATCCAATAGTAAACTCATTGATTCACCATCTGAATACCGACATTGGTTGATGGCTCTTATTTCACATTTATCACAACATGGTGGGTTGTTTTATGTTGTGTTGAAGTTATTATGCAAAGCTCTCTTTAAGATACCGTAATAAATTGTACAAGTGTGTGTGGATTTTACCCATGATTACCCATGACTCATTATGTGTTTTATTTTCTAGGTCCTGAAACAAGACTTAGAAATATTTTAGATGAACTAATGGGACCAAGTCATTGTACTTCTAAATCTAAGATGTGGGATCCAGTTTTGATGGTATGTAATAAACACAATATCTATTTTTGAAATGGTCAAGCTACGAGTTGCCGTTTGAATAGAGTTATCAGTGCTCGCTTACAATGTGATAAGATACTCGATAGTTCGATCTCTCTGTGAATAGAAAGAATTTATATTATGGATGTGCCACAGTACACATTTTTTGGGAGAGTCATGGATATGTTTCATGTCAGCAAAACAATCATGAGTTCTGTTAGTGTCAAGATTTACAAATTGTTTCCACAAATGAGAAGTTTGGGAGACCATGAAATTATACATTTACTTACCTACTATAATGAATTGTTCATCATAAATTACTATTACTAATATTATTTTGTATTTATTTCAGGGATTCGAGAAACATTCTCTGCTTGATTCAGCGTTAGTTATTGTAGGGAAACATTTAAGATGGCAAAGACTTTATATAGAATATTCAGATCAAGTATCCTCAATTAAACAAATTATATTAAATAATGTAGAAGACACAAAATAAATGCTCATTATTATGTACTATTATGTAAATCATGTGATCTCCTTAAAATATTAGTAGTGAATTGTAAACTATCAGTGCCAATAATAATTATGGAATATTTTTGTATAAAACTTTTGTAATAAAATGTTCAGAAATTCAGTTTATGTTTTCTATTACGTATTGTCAAGACTGCAACATAACACTAAACAATCTGCATGTGAAATGGTTGTCCAATAGGAGTTACAGCTTTACGAGTAACTTTGTGTGAGTCTTTCTATTTAGTGTTTATTCCAAAACCAATCTTAGGATAGCAAAGAACCCTTTGATTGTTACGAAATGCTCTGTGGAAGGTATCTACTCACAAAAAAAATGTAGAAATGATCTAATTGCCATGTAGAAGTCGTGGAACTGGGAAAGATAAATATGTAGTACATTTTTAACAGGCAAGTCATTAGGGTCTAATCTCTAATGCAAGATTCAAATTTGTAACCATATTGGCGCCCAAAATGGTAATGAAAGAGAAATTGGCACATTTTGCCCCTTTTTCAAAATACTGCCTAAATGGTTGATTTTGCAGATTTTTTTAAAATAGGTACTTACCTACCTACTGGTATTTCTACTTTGTTTATATGTCAGTTTGCCAGATGTCTTGGAAGTCAAACCGGGATATTTTTGGATCATGGCAACACTGATTGCAACTGTCAGTCGGCTAGGTATTATTTTCTGTTTTTTAATTTTTTGTCATCGTTTTGAATGAAAAGTGGGAGGTGCGTGCGTCTGAAATATCATCTTGTGAAGTTGTATTAATTGTTTTATTGTGATTTTGGAAGAAGAGCCATACTTGGAAGCGCAAAGTTCGTATCGTTTAGAAAATAATATTAACATTATTTAATCTGATCTGAGGCAAAGTCCTAAATCACTGCCAGTGTTCTGTGATCGCGGTGTATTTGGTTAATTTGCATAAAATCCATGCAGTCTATTTCTATTTGAGAATGATAAAATAAAACTAAACTGAATTGAATAAAGGCACTTTTGTGTGAAATAATATTATTATACTGAATACAATTTATCTGACAAAATTTATTATGGACCTACCTAATAATTATTGTATTGTGTTGCTTATTGCAAAGTAGATTACTGGCAGTGATTGTGTATTGTGAATAGGATATTGAAAATTAGAATCCAGATGTCCACAATTCGCATAATATTGTCCTTTTTCCAGATTTTAGACTAAGCTTGCATTATTTTCATTCTTCAAATAATTACAAGCCTTGCTTCTTTCATTGACACAATAGTATTTTGATTTGCAAACTCATTGTTAAGTTATTAAGAAGTGAACTGAGGGATCCTTCACATTTTCTTATATAATATAATTGAACTTATATTTGGGAAACAGAGAGGGGTAATTCATGTTTTTTTAAGAGGTTGTAAAAATTTGACGCATAATGTTTGATATATTTGCCTAAGAAATAGCTTTAAACATGTTGTTATCGAGTGAGAGCTTATCCTGTCCGATAATATCTACGATTAGCAATGTTGTTTATATATTTCCAGGTAGTGGTGTAATGAGAGGGAACCTGATACCGGCACGCTTCCTCACTTTAATCGGCCACCTGTGCGTTGTAATCACGTTGCTATGGGAGAGTCACCAGAGCGTGACACATTGTTTACCAATGGAGTATCACATGACACATTTAAAATCATACCAACAAGAGTAAGTTCAATCTACCCCCTAGTACTTTCACTAACCCACTTCTCATGTATGGGAACAATTACTGTACCACATTATCTGCATGTATCATTCCATTCATCTCGCTTGTATCTAATTCTAATTAGCTTTCTCTCAGTAAGATATAAAGAAAACATAGTTTTACTGGTATCAGATTTAAGTGGGTTTAGCTGTAAGACAGCGGAGAATTACAATAAGCTCGTCCTAGTGAACAAGTTGTATATCTTATTGCTTGAAATTTAAGATATTCTGTACTTTGATAACTTGAAATATAAATAAATAAATTTCCTATGAGTGAACCTGCAAAACATTTCTGAATACTAGTTATATTGTAATTTTGGTTTTGTAATCATTATAATCAATAAGGTTTCTTTCTTTTTTTCAGTGTATGCAACACTATCTTAACAGAATTTTTTGCTTCATTTTAGAAATTACATTATGTGATAATGCATCTATTTTATTTTGGATTGTAATATAGTTCCTATTTTTTATATAACAAATTAATATTTTTTATACTTATCATTTTTTATTAAAAAGTAACTGATAAAAATGTATAGTGATTGATAATGTAAGTGGTACTGGGTTGGTACTGTATAATGAGTTCTGATTACAAAATGATAAATTGAATACAAAACACATTTGCAAATTGTCAATTTACAGATGGTATTTCATTCAGTATTAGGTATCATGATATTATATGTAGGTAATCGTACAATATTTTATCGTATTATTTGGGAGCCAAGCGAGAACAAATCGGTATATAATTGTAAATGACCACATTCTGTCCATTAATTTTAGCAATCTTATCTCATTGTGTGTGACTACCTAGGAAATATTTTCAGTGTGGCTTGTGTGAGAGGGAAGTGGTTAAGTAATATCCTTGTTATCTAGTTTCATTATTTGCATTCTGACTCATTCAGTTTAATACTTTAAATGTGTTCAGTTCAGCTTTATATTGTTAATAATATGTCACTGGATGAGGGTGTATGTTGGTTGTTTCTCTTGCAGGTTGATTGGTGGTTATGGTGCATCAATAGCATTCATTCTCCTTGAATTAATTACATTCCTCTCTGGTGTTACAATGTTTGCTCCCACAGCTTCTCTTGTCTGTATCCTTTTTAATACTTGGTTTCATTGCTTAATGCTTACTAATCTACTAAGTCTAGGAATCTGCTTGAAAGCTGCTCATTGAGTAATATATAAGTATGTGTCTAACTTAATCACAATGCAGATATTAATTGGAGTTTTAATCAAGTATTCTGGCGATTAACAATACAAGCTTTTATTACAAAAAAAAGGGCTTTTATAGACGCACCTAAATACTTTCTTGTACACTTCATGTTAAGCTAACTCAAATTGTTAAGTGCGAAATACATCATCGGCACTGAGATTGGAATCCCGCACCCTGTTTGGAAGTTACACTTGGTACAATATTTTCCTTAACACTAACACATTATATTTTCAGCTACGGGATGCCATGGTATTGCTTCCATTCTATTAACATACTTCATATTTGATTCTTGGCAATGTGGATGGTTTTGGTTTATATTTTTTTTCTGTTCAGTAATCCCCCTTCTAGTGGAAGGTGTAACTGTATTGTCTGTGTTTATTAAGAAATCATAATGTCATACATAGGAGTATTTGCATCTTGCAATCCTTTATTTGTTTGTTTTCAACTAGATTTCCATAATGTTGATAACTGTGTTAAAATTTTGTGTTGTTGATAGAGTTCATCATTTGTATTCATGTTGCATAATGTAACACATATGCATATGTAATGTACTGCATGTAGGTCTTTATGTAATATTTTATTCTAGTCATGAAATGTAGATTATGATTTATATTTTACGTTTAAAACCCCTTAAGTTACGTGTCTAACAATATTACATTATTAAGTTTTACTTTCCATACTGTTGATGTATTGTCATTGATTTAGCATTTATGTTTGTATCTTACTACTAATAATATAGTATTTTGGTATTGGAAAATGTTTTATTTTGTTAATTTAAGAGCATTATAAGAATCTCCTTTTTCTCAGCCGATGAGTCAAGCTAAGACGAGTCCACATTCATAGTGGATGTAAAATTAGTTCTGTTGGTACTTTGTTGCTTTTCAGACCTAATTTTGAGCATGTGGAAATATTTAATACATTTAGATTCCATTTGCGCAAACTACACAATGCATGCGAAATATTGGTAACATGTTGATGAGTTATTGATACTGACCTCACACACATAATATTCATTGTTATTAGTTGCTGTTTTATATTTCACATGTGACACAATCCAAATGGCCAAATATTGAATAACATTAATTGGAATACCTCATAATATGAAAGACAATATGATCATCTACCTCGGTGTCCTGTATAAGCACTTTACGCTCTGTATTTGATTTATAATTACAATGGCAATAAAAATTTATTGCAACATTAAGCCCGTCCTACTGAATAAAATAAAATTGATTATGAAGTTTACCTAATAATTTATATTATTTACGTTTTTTAAATCTAATCTCTGCTTCTGATACCTGACAATAAATAAATTATTAACTAAATTGTTATCAAATGCTATTAAAACGTACTGTTAACCTGTTCAATGCCGCCAACCACAATCGGAGTTATTTTGCATCTCAAATGAAACGCCATGAACCTCGTTTAGGGTTTTTGATTCGATATACTAGAGTTGAGATTTTTGTGTCTTGTGGCGTAATAATGGAGATTTATGTTTTATGCCTTTCAATTAAGTAAAGTTTCACTTTTATAATTCAACATTTTTTAAATGAAACGACTGCAGGAAAAAGTTTTTCTTCGTCGGCAATACAGGTTCAAATATCTGAAATATATCGGCAGTCAACGAGTTAAACAATGTAGGTGACCTTTAGCAAATTGATGTAAAATTATTATCTGTATAATACTGAATTAATATAAGAGATTGTAGTTTTGTATTATTGGCTATAATTTGGTAGCTACAGTCTATTAGAACGTAAATGGGATATTTTTTCTCATTTTGTTTATACAAAATGTACGGATTTCAATATTTCTTTCAGTATCTCATAACGTCTTGTGTGATTCCATGGCTGTAAAAAATTGTTAAAAGTTATTCGGAAGATAGATCTAACTAGACACATGAACACAAACAAATCATCCAAGAACCAAAAATTTATTTAGGGTGAACTTTGTTAACTATTGTGTCAGGTTTCATGATGTGATTTCTATGAGAAATTTTTATTCTACTTTACTGGATAACCCTCCTAATCTGTAAATGTTATCTAGTTGGCATGCCCATTAAAACCTGTTGTACATTACATTGCTTGTTGATGTGTGTGTGTGTGTGTACTGTATGTTCATGTTAAGAGTTCTGCATGTGTGTGGTGTGTAATGTGTGTTGAATATTGATATACCACCGTGTCAGTTCATATCGGACATTATCAATTATTATTTAGTCAACTGTTTAATATTAATCCTTCATTATGTCAATCATTCTTTAATGCAGGTAGGCGTGAAAAATGTAGTAAGACTTACCAATAATTTTCATCATATGTTATTTACATAGTTTTATTATTATTATTGTAGGTGTTGTTTGGAAGTAAAGGTTTTTTATAGAATTGAAGAAAGTGTTGCGTCAAAAATTGTGACAAGTCTTGAAAATGCATGAAGTGAGTTAACTGATTTGTATTTCAGTCATCGGGCATACAAACAAACATGAAACATTTTCAATCATGGTACACCATCGCAGTATACCCGAATAATGGGGCAACCAGTGAATGATGTGTGCGTAACACATAGGTATATGAAATTCAGAATGGGTGGCGAACCTTGCATCGAAGGTGTGAAATGTTTTGTAGAAGTTTTATTCTGACTTACGGGACACTCGAAAGTATATCAAAAAAAAGTGGAGGTTTGTAGTAGATCAGTAGGCGCCTGTTTCCACTCAAGTTATCAATGGCTAGACAATATTCAACAACTAAGAAAGACAATTGTGGAATTACATTGAGATTCCGATGATGAACAAAACAGTGATATTAAAGTAGGTAATTGAGTTTTAATTGGCTGTTACTGTGGTAATATTGTAGTAAACTATAGGGAATTAGGTAAAGGGATATAACAAGATAGGAGACATTGAGAAATGTAATATTATGACATGGGTAAGTGAGTCTGGAAGAACAACAATATAAGAATTGTTATTCAATACTTGACTTAATTTTCTCGTCCACCTGTAATAATGATTGGGTTTGATGACTTACTAGATAATGTGTTGTATTTTGGGTAATTATGTGGCAATAACCAATTATTAGTCTAATACTGTAGAGTTTGGTAAAAGATTCCACTTATCATGGAACTAAATAAAACTGAGGTAAGTATTTTGGGATAAAACAAATTGTGTTTTTATTTGACCTGTTTGTGCAATAGAGGTGTGAGCATGTTGGTGTCAATATGTATCTCATATGTTTAAAGTGTCTCTGTTTTTTTATAATATTAGTCTATTTACGTAAATTTGTGATTTCACTTTTACAGTCAAAATAGTTTGTGAGCACAATAGATATATTTTATTCTTTTTCGCACACATTTTGTGTTTTCATTTGAATAAAAGTAGGCACAACTTATTAATTGTTCATAAGAGTATTGTTTGATGGAATAATTATCATTGCTTTCAGGATAATAATGATGTAGAAAGCAATAAAGGAAGTTTCTGGTCTCAGTGGACGTGGGTTTTACTGGTGGCTGGATTCGCAACTACGTTTGGATCTTCGTTACCTGTTGGCTATAATATCGGAGTCATTAACACTCCGGCTGAGGTAAATAAATAAATATATCCATTTTATAATAATTTGTGAAGCTTCCTGTACCTAATACTATTTGGAATATATGTTTGTTACAACTTGCTATTCTTGAACAATCTATCATCATGCTAAATAATTTGAATGGATAGGTAAACTGAATGTTATTTTATTTTAGATAATAAAACAGTTCTGCAATGAAAGTATTCAGAGTAGATATGATAAGGAGATCAGTCCTAGTTCTCTGGAGTTTCTGTGGGCCACCATTGTGTCTATTTTCATCTTAGGGGGAGTGACCGGGTCATGTCTGGGTGCCACGGTCGCTGACAACATTGGGAGGTTCGTCATACAGTATTAATTATATTTTCTTTTGCTAGAATTTTAAATTTGATTCCCCAATGTTTTAACAATCTGATTATAATTTAATAGAGTTCCTATTTGTTTAGTCCAAATATCATTGAGTCTATTTATGTTTGGTTTGTATTTATGATTTGTTTACTTTGTCTTGTTTTCTTATAGAAAGGGTGGCATCATACTAGTGAATGCTTTATCGTTTTTGGCCTCTATCTTTTTTGTGTCTAGTCTTCCTGCAAATTCTATTGAACTTCTTTTCGTAGCAAGACTGATTGTTGGATTATCGTCAGGTGATTAATACTGGTGAACCCTCAAACTTCAAACATAAGTTCATATCTCGCGTTAAGTTTAGAACCCACGTGTCTGATAAAATTATAGCCCATGATACTAAATAAGATGTAAATCTTTTCATTTTTGTTATTGATTTTGTTAGAAGTTAAGAGGGTCTGCCATATTTATACATTTGTTTGAAAGTTGAAGGTAAACAGTAAACACCACCAGGGCAAATATTGTCACAATGATCCTAGTGTGATGATTTTATTATTGTTTAATACCTTCTGCCTTAGTATCTAGTAGCGTGTAGTAAGTATTTAATAATGTTGAATTAGTAGGTATCTGTATGTAAGCTGTGTGCAAATAGTGGTAAGTATATTCATTACTCGTTTGATTACAGGTCTAACAACTAGCATAGTCCCAATGTACTTAACTGAAATATCACCCCTTAGAATCCGTGGTGCTATGGGAGTTCTATGTCCACTGGGTGTAACGTTCGGAGTTCTTATTGGACAAGTCATGGGGCTCGATGCTCTACTTGGTACTTAATATTTTTTAAAAGCATTTCAAAGTTGGTAAATTAATTACAACTATTTCATGGGAACAATAAACGTTTTAGGTAAACCAGATGACTGGCACTTCTTGCTGGGTGTTTATGGATTATTGGTGATTGTCTTCACTCCGTGTTTACTCTTCCTGCCTGAGAGTCCTAAATATTTATTTGTAGTGAAAGGAAATTCTGAGATGGCAATACAAGGTGCATATACAGACATACCTTACATCATATACAGATTATACATCATACCTTACATCATGCAATAATGAAAGAAGAAGTGTAACAGGGATTGGTGTTTTATTTATTTTAGCTCTTTCTCATATAAACAACAAACAAGCATCGGAATTAAATCACGAGATAGCCGAACTGGAAGCTGAGGCAGATAATGATGTAGATGATAATGAAGCTGGCGATGGACAGAAGTGGGGAATATGGCAAGTTATAAAATCAAAAGAATTGAGAATACCATTGCTGCTTGTGTGTTTCTTACAAGGAGGACAACAGACATCAGGAATTAATGCTGTGAGTTCAATATTTTCCGCGACATTTGATAGATTCATTAGTTATCATTGACATTATGTAACAAATTGTTTAGAAAATTCTATTGTACATATTTGATGTTTGTTTATAATCAACTTTATCATGGTACATATGCAGAGTAAATATTGATTGTTATATTAATTGTTACAGTGCAAACATGACTTGTTACTTTTATTATTTGTCAACATTCAACTGCACTTGGCCTTTATCATGATTTATTATATCAGAAAACTCATATTTCAACATTATATTAATGCTAATATTTTACATAATAGGGATGACATACAAGGAGTGATGTGGACAATTTATTGTTTGTTTTAGGTGTTTTACTACTCCACATCCATATTCAAAAAGGCCAAACTTTCAGAATGGGAAGCACAATTGGGAACTATTGGAGCCGGTATTATAAACTGCTCAATGGCTATAATTGCTATTCCTCTCATGTCAAACTGTGGCAGAAGAAGCCTCGCACTCATATCTACAGCCACTTCCACTATTTGCCTTGTAGCTTTATGTATAACTATTAATTTAATTGTGAGTATAAATGATTTCATACATAATACATGATGTACTTATTCAGTATTAGGTCTTAATATTACATCGTTGTTTTGGATTGTTTCAGGATATGTATGAAGATTGGATGCCAAAACTTTGCATAGCTGCTGTATTGCTTTATGTCTTATTCTACGGTTTAGGTTTAGGACCCATACCTTACTTCATTGGATCTGGTAAGTGTATAATAATATATTTATATGTTGTCACTGTCGTATTGCTGAAAGCCTCTAGTTCAAGGGTGGCCAACCTTTTCAGCAGCTGGGCCAGATTCTAAAAACGAGATTGCCTACTGGGCGGCACAACATTTTTTTTAATTTTACAAAACAACGAAATAAATACATAGGTTCATTTCGGAGGGGAGGAGGGCCGAATGCGCGCCGCGCGTAGGCCACCCTAACTCTAGTTTGTATTTTATGTTATCAAGTCCAACTGCGATTTGTATTTAAATTAGTTGAACATCTTCAAAAAATATTTCATTAAGCAAAGCTTGTTGCAAAAACTGCAACTTGTTATCCTACAATTAGGCGAAGATTAAGAGACGTGTGAAAGTGATAGAAAATGGTATTGGTAGTTGATATCTAACGATTGAATGAATATGACATTAATTTATTTTGAATTTCTAATTTCAGAGTTATTTGAAGTAGGTCCTCGTCCGGCTGCAATGGCATTAGGATCTTTATGTAATTGGGGAGGCAACTTCATTGTAGGGTTGTTATTTCCCACTTTACAGTCAACTATTGGAGCTTACTCATTCATCATATTTGCAATCTCTACCGGGGCTCTCTTTGTTTTTGTAAGGTAAGTAATTTGTTTAACATAATCTTTTACTCCTGGTCGTTGGTCCTTTAAAACTATTGATTTTGTATTAAAGTTAAATTTAAAGGCAATTTTAACTCTTCTGTAATTGTACTAACAAATTAAATTTCATGTGAGTATTCTTATTGCAGATTGTATTTACCAGAAACCAAAGGCCTTTCATCAGCTGAAATTATGCAGAAGTTCAATCGTGTATCGAGAGCCAGCTAGAATGAACTTTATTCCGCTTTATGTATGTTTATTTCCGGGTTAGCTGACAGACATTGCCTGATGGCAATATGCTCGCCTTTTGTAAATTTACCCCAAAAGGTGATATAGTATATTATTATACCTACAATTGTTATTAGGTACTTATTTGTTTGGAGTGATGTTAGTCCAGCCTCAAAAGTCAACAGTTACTTACTTAATATGTATATTGTAGACATTTTTGTGTAGGTAAATTAATATAAAATATAAGCTTATTGGATATAAGTATTTTTTGTACTGAATTTATATTATTATATTGTATGTACTTAGGTGTAAAGAAATGATAATGCGACAATACATACATACATGAATTATATTATTGTTATTTTATTGTACTTATTTAATTTAATGCCTATTATCTGCCGTTTTATTATTTTTTTTTTAAATAAAGTTTTATGTTGCATAATCAATCTACTTTAATTCTTAATCTTCCTTTTGAACACATGGAGCAGATGTATAATGATAGGAATATGATAATACATAATTGGAAATAAGAGAGGATGTCAGGAGGAGTGGTCAGTGGCGGATCTAGGATTCAATTTTGGGGGGGGCTGAATGTCATCACATGGTAAAAAGTACTGTCACTCAACGTTTTGGGGGGGGGGTCTAAGGGGATGAAACCCCTAGGTTTGTTCTATATAAAGTACTGTCACTCATGGTTTTGGGGGGGGGGCTTCAGCCCCCTAGCCCCTCCCCTGGATCCGCTAGTGGGAGTGGCCATATTTATATAATAATAATATGTTATTAATCAATGGTGGACCCCTCCAACAATCGTCTGAATCTAATATAATATCAAATTCTCAAAGTAATTGTCTCGCCTCGACTCAACTTTTTTAGTACTATTGTTTTAATAGAGGTATACCTGTGTGTCCTGGCTATGATCAATGGGAGCACATCATGCAATGGTCGGCGTCTGCACGTCCTTGCATTTGTTGATGTTTTTTATACTCCATTCATTATGGCTTGTCTCATTTTTCCATACAATTACTATGTACACAGCTGCCAAGTTATAATAAACCGATGCTATGTTGGTAATAGAAGTTATGAATATTTGTAAACTAGTATGAAAAATAATAATTCTAATTTCCCTCCAAAGCGAAGTTTCAGTTTGTGAAATGTCAAGTCCTACAGATACGCCGGGCGGCACTTCTTGTAACTAAAAATGAGCAAGACAAGGTAATCTCAAAGATTTTGTGATTTAAAATCTCGAGAACAACAGGGATACCAACAATGCCATAATAGTAATGTCTACGAAAAACTTATCTATGGAGTGTGTGAACTTCTGTGGAAAACATTATCTGTCAGCTGGTGTATTTTTGTCAATATTATTTCGGGTTTTCACTCGTCCAGTTTTATTGGCTTCCTTTGTTGACATCAATTTGCTTCAATATATTCTGTGAAATAATCTAAATGCGAATCATGTCGTAAATTGGTGTTAATACCTCGCTAGACCAAGATAAAATATTATGTTTAGAACAATTATTGTTGTCGACGACATTTTGTCTGTAAATAAGTTGGTAAATAATAATATTATGTTTGTGTAATGAGATAAAGATGTTTGGGAAACACTTATCAGAAAAGGAAGAATTCCTGATTAAGACGAAAGCTGCTAGAGAAGAAAGAGAAATGGCGAAGAAGAAAGAATTATATGCCACAAAGATACAGGCTGTTGTGAGAGGATGGTTGTCAAGAGTTAAATTCACCAAAAACATTCTGTAAGCATTGCTTTCTAACCTTTTCTGCGTTTCTTAAATAGATTTTTTCTTAAATGCTTTATATGAACGATTTTAATAATTTCAGGTGTGATTTTGACTCCATGTTTCCACCATCTATTGATAATGACATAGATTGTTCAGTGTTAGCACATAATCTTCATCCAGCTACAGATGTTTATCACACAGCTCGGAGATTGTTCTTAATCTACCAGACCAAGAGAGACAGCCAGCGGATACAGAGGTTGTGCAAGTACATTCTAGCGAGCTTACAATCTGAGTCCGTCAAATTGTCTTATGTTGGAGTTTTCTTATTGAAGGATCATAGGTTTGTATAAAAGTGTACCGCTTTAGTTTGTGTGAAACAAGTAAACATTCAAGTGCCTATAACAATATTATTAATTTACTTTTAGCTTGGCTTGGATATCCCACATTAAGGAGTTGTTGTATAAATGTCTTCAGTATTTAGATTCCTTAAAGCCAGAGTCACCCAATGACATGCAAGTAGTACTGCTGTATTTGCATACTTTGGTTGCCTTCACAGCCATCAACACTTGGGCCATCACTAAATCCAAGAATTTGGAGAAGTTGAGGACTGGAATGACTCAGTTGTGTGCTAATATCATGGGGGCTTTGGTACATAAGGGATTCTACACTATTTTAAAGGTTCCTAAAGATTTGTGTTTTATATTCACAGTTGAATTAAATTATATAAGTAGGCAGGTGCAGGTATCTAATGGTTATAGTTTTGCAGTCTTTGCTGCTGCGTGGTTTGTGTCGTGAGAGAGTCGCCCTGAAGAATATATCACTAATGGCTATCATAACATTGTCCATGCGGCCCCTCATTTCTTCACAATTCTCTGAAAAGCTGTTCACTATGTACATCATTCACATTCTCTCAGTACCGGGGCTCATTCATCATATGGAAGTGATTGCTCCGGAGGTAATTCAATAATTAATTTAATAAAATCAGCCATCTATCTCAGTGTAAATCTTCTATAACTTTAGTGTTATTTCAGTGCCTGACTTTGTATAAAACACACAGTATATTTGATAAAAGCATAGAGTTTCTAAACACTGATCAGAATCTTCGTGTGGTATTCAAAACTTTAGAAGGAAACTATGCCTTGTGTCTTCTAGCCAACTTGGTTCATTTGGCCAGCTTAGATGAGAGAGAAGAGAATGAAATATATTTTTCATCGTTTGTTGTAAGTATTTACTTGAATATTTTTCTTAGCATTATTACTCACCTGGGTGATAATATTCACTTAGAATCCAATGTACAAGGAGACACAGTCAACGATAAACACCATCATGAAGGCTACAGTATTTTGTAACTAATGGTATTTATTTACTTGCATAGATGGTTGTCTCACGGTTCCTTGAATCTTGCCAGCAACTTGTTGTTGGGAAACAGAGTCACTTGTCTAGTTGGCATCCAGTATTGGGGTGGGTTTCTGGTGGGACGGGACCTGCATCTACAGGGACTGGAGCTAGTCACGCTAAAGCACAACTGGGGAGGCTATGGGCAGGTCCTCTCCTCAAGCGTCTCCTCACTGATCCACTTACCAAATGTTTGGAAACCAATCCACCCCCTCCACAACAAATACCTCAACCGCAATCATCAAATACCGCAGCTTTGGCAGCTGTTAACTTTGTAAAGAGAGCCATTGAAGCGAGGACTAATAGGTGAGTTGCTAATTTATGTCTTACATTTTAATTATGTATCATTTGATTTTGTGGACTTCTTACTGAACATGGTTGTTTTTGACGAACTATGAAAACTCCACTCCAAGATGACTTTATGAAATGAAAATGTTTCTCAGTCTGTATGTACTTTCACTCGATGAATATGAAAACTTTGGATTGTTGTAATAATAATGGATAATTGGATTGTAAACACTATTTAATATATGGCATTTATTTATGTAATTTAGGTCAACTTCATCAAAGCATTACAGAAAGCTGGGATCTCCCGTGTGTACAAATATAGCTTTAATATGCTCCATGTATCAAACAGCTCTCTCCACCATGTCACAACTCAAGTTGGATATCTTAACTGGTATTATTATTTACTACTCTTGTGTATTTTACTTACATATGTTGTATTTATTGTATACTTTAGTATTTAGTGTACACTATTAGTACTTTAGTGCACACTTTACAGTAATCTAAAAGCTTTGTCGTGAAGTGAAGAATTCATCATTAGAACCAGTATTAGTATTACATTACATTTGCAGGTCTCTGCAATCAAGATATGATATTATATTATTTGTGGAACTTCATCTGTTCTCTTGGTCCCAATTGTGGTCTCAAATCTTTCATGGATCTGTTAGCTGTTAATACCAAGACAACTGCTCCAGAGTTCCAAATTCTCATCTTGTTTGCTGATTGCATGACACATTATGTGACGTAAGTTGTGTTGTAATATTTTCTTCCAGACTTCTTACTAGCAGACGACACATTCAATCACCTCTCATTATATGCTTATAATTTTTATGTTACATTGTTTGTTGTAGCATCCTAGATGATATGGAAATGTACGAACAACAAACACCATTCAAACTTCAAGACTTTGTTTGCATGTCAAATTTCTTAAATCTCTTTTTGTACAAGGGAGTCTTGGCTAACCTTTTTGGTAAATAATTAACATTAACCTTGTATTTATTTTTTATGATTCTGTATAAAAATAACAATTTATATTTGTTACACATATGATGTTGTAGATCCTAAAAGTATTGGTAGTGGTGGCAGTCTGTTCAATTCTCTACATGGATTATTGCAAGTGTTGTACCGTAGAGATTGTAGACGCTCCTATACTCCCAATGGACATTGGTTAGCCAAGGATCTCCGAGTTGGACCATTTATGGCTGATCTGGACAAGGGAAAGAAGGCTCAACAGGTGATTGTAATTTCTCCATCGTACATGTTTAATAAATGAGAAATTATTTTAATGTTTGTATTTTATTGTTTAGTTGCTGATGATGAAGATGCCTCATATAATTCCTCATGCGGAGAGAGTACAACTCTTCCGTCGTAGTGTAGCTAATGAAAAGGCTGTACTGGGTTTAACCGAGCAGGCTTGTGCCCCCGCTAGACCGACACTAATCACAGTCCACCGGAAGAGAATTTTGGAGGATGGTTACAGGCAGCTGGCAGCCCTACCTCCTCATGCTCTTAAGGGAGTTATCAGAGTGAGATTCATCAATGAACAGGGTCTGGATGAAGCTGGTATTGATCAAGATGGAGTTTTTAAAGGTAATTGGCGCAGACACCGCATATGCTGGAACTTAGAGTTAATTGTCTACTTTATACCTACATAGTTATTTTTCAAATATGTTTTAAATATGTATGTCTATTGTTATTTTAGAATTCTTGGAAGAAACAATAAAATTGGTGTTTGATCCTTCACTGGATTTATTCCGCGCCACCTCTGAGTCTAGATTATACCCCTCACCCACAGCTGCTTTGCATGACTCACACTTACAACTGTTTGAGTTTGTAGGGCGGATGTTGGGGAAGGCTGTTTATGAGGTATACTAATATATTCACATTAACGTATTATCAAGTATGTACATAATTCTAATAGTAAAGCAATGGAGACCACATGTTATATTGAGTATTGTTTCAGGGCATTGTTGTTGATGTCCCCTTTGCCTCATTTTTCTTGAGTCAAGTGCTCGGTCAGACACAGCAGGCTTTATACAGTTGGATTGATGAGTTACCTTCTCTAGATAAAGAACTCTACAGAAGTCTCACTTTTATTAAACATCATCAGGTAACACGATGACTGTTATTGTATTTAGTTATCTCAAATTAAACTGCGTGACTCTAATTATTTTAATTTGTGTGTTTTTTCCAGGGCGATATATCATCATTGGAGTTGACGTTTTCAGTGGACGAGGATAGGCTGGGTAATATAGTGACACATGAATTAATCCCTGGAGGAAAAGCTATTCCACTCACTAATGATAACAAGTAAGTTCACCCAACATACATTAGTATACAATTTGGTTAAAGATTTCTTGTCATATTGTTGACTATTTCTTTCCAGAATAAACTACATACACTTGATGGCTCACTTTAGAATGCACACACAGATTAAGGAACAGACGCAGGCTTTTATTAAAGGCTTCCGCTCTATTATCAATCCTGAGTGGCTCTCATTATTCTCTACGCCAGAAGTAAGGATTCAGTTACCAAATATTTTGCTAATACTGCATTATTATGTATATAGATAACATTATTAATTTGTGATATTATTTGCAGGTGCAACGTTTGATTAGTGGTGATACTGCACCTCTTGATTTGAGAGATCTCCGTCGTCACACACAATACTACGGTGGATTCCATGACTCACATCGTGTAGTTGCCTGGCTGTGGGATGTTCTGCACAAAGATTTTAGTGAAGAGGAGAGAGCTATGTTCTTAAAGGTTACAACATTTTATTAAAACTTTTATTTTGTATGGCATTATGGTGCTCTTTGTCATCTCAAGTTACAATTTCGTAAAACTATAGTGAATTGTCCTTTCCCTTTCAAGTCAGGATTGTAATGTATATTTTTTTGATGAACAGTTTGTAACGTCGTGTTCTAAGCCGCCGTTGCTGGGTTTCGCCCACTTGGAACCGCCATTCTCAATCCGATGCGTGGAAGTGGGAGATGATGAGGACACTGGCGACACCATTGGTAATTAATTAAATTATTATTATTTACTTAGTCTAATAATAATTGTGGATTCAGAGTAATAATTTCCCTTGTAGATGAGTATTATTTTTGAACAGTTTGTCAATTGAGTGTTTCTGTTGCTTAGGGAGTGTGATTCGTGGTTTCTTCACAATAAGAAAGAAGGATCCACTGAACCGACTACCAACCTCCTCCACTTGCTTCAATCTCTTGAAGCTTCCAAACTACCAGAAGAGGAGTACTCTGAGAGACAAGTTACGGTATGCTGTCAACAGTAATACTGGATTTGAGTTGTCTTAAAATATTATGTTTATTTGCCTATAATAATATATTATAGAATTGTAAATAGTACTCGTATATTCAGTAAGGTGGTGTACTTATTTATGTAAAGTAAAGGGAACATTTAGATTCCTTAGCACTGTACTTGGTATTGAGTACTATTAGTACATATATATATTGATGATGATAGAGGATAGGATAGATACTATTCCAATTTCTCACACATTTATGTATATTGGAATATTCTGTCAGTATTTGGGGAAGACGAACGTTGGTTTCAAATTTGATTTTAAAGAGAAACTTGCAATATAATTAAGATTGTTTTCATAATTTACAATTTAATCATTAATGTGGTTTATGTTGGATGTATTATAATATAAATAATATTGTGATGTTGTCAGTCTTTCTCATTGTGAAATTAATATACATATTAAATAATATGTCGTTTGTAGGATTGATACATCTCAACCAAGTTACTTTTTAAATGTGTATTGTATCAATTAATTACTTAAGAGTTAGTAGGAGTTTAGTATGCAGTCACACAAGCACTGTTAACAATAAATTATTATGTATGTGAAATACCAACAGACCAAATAGCAATTGAAGAAGAATTCTCATTGTAGATTAGTTGAATATGTATCGGAAGAACTTTAATTTTCAGTTATGCAACTAAAATATTTTTGTCAGCTGCAATATGTACATAATAGCAGAGAAATTAAAAGACTGATAAGATTTATAGAATTTTTCACAATGACAAAATTTTTTCACAAAAAATACATAGTAAGTACTTACAACCTAATTACACTTTAAAATCATGAGCTTGGAAGAGATATAATAAAAATATGTGTAGTATAAGATTTGGTGTACAAACATGTGAATTTGATATTATTAACTATTTTAAGGTGTTGTGTAACTCGGAATAAATGTATTTTTATGGCAGTACGTACTAGTGTCAGGAAATAATATTAGTTGTATGTTTCTGAAACAATTACCTACCCACTATTTAACTAACTAGTATATGGGTTTATGAATAAATGTATTACATGTTCATAGGCAATAGATATGTTTATTTTATGAAATTTATTTATTCCTTGTAATTATTCTAAGCACAAGCAAAAAGAGCATAGGAAGACCTCAGGCAAGATGGTCTGACGATGTGAGGCGAATCGCAGGAAGCAAGTGGATGCAGCATGTCCAGGATAGGGATCTATGGAAAGTTAAAGGGGAGGCCTATGTCCAGTATTGGAATTAAAACGGCTTAGAAAGAAGAAGAAATAGAATTTATTCTCCATGCAATATTTTGTCCCTTTGTTTTTATTATCTTTTAGCTTTATAGAAATATGTATTATGCAGTACAATATCTTAAGAAATGCTGGATGTTTAAACATTACATACAATAATGTATAAGTATTGTGTGACAAGAATATAAATATGTACCAGTTTTGTATATTATTGTTAAATTGACGTGATTATAATTTAAAGAGATTGTTTTATGACTTGGGTTCATATTATACATTGTAACAGGAACATAATAGTAAATATATTTAGGTAGATATTAAATTTATATGTTTTATAAATATTGCATGTTAATATTTAATATCATAACTATGCAATGTTGATGTACTTTTCAGTAATTAATGTTGCTTCTGAATTGTTATTCTCTGATCTTGGATATTTATACATAACATACATTATTTTATTATTTATTTAAATTTTAATGTCTTTTGATCCAATTTGCTGCATATTTTTTTTCTTGTAAAAATGTGCACTTCAAAATTATTTACAAATACAAAATTATATCTTCACAAAATTGTCACGCTTTGTCTAGAGATTGTTGGTACAATAACATGATTATTTAACATAACAATTATTATTCACAATTTCACTGATTATTATCAATTATTATTTATTAATATTCAAATATTTAGTATAAAAATATTCTGAAATGAGGACCAAAACATTGATTTTTCTATTGTTAGTAATTCAGTAAGGGATAAGAATAACCTCATATCTCTTTGTTTCATGTTTTCATGTACTGGTACTGCACCACACTAAGTACTCAGTACTACTCAAAAGATCTCGTAACAAACATTATATTCCAAATTTAGTACATATTTAGATATGGTTTAACTTTGATTAGATTATTTTGTGCTACTGTATCAATGTTTTCTCATCTCCTAAAACTTGATGTGGTATTTATTTTAATGTTTAGTAAATAGGCTACTTAGTGAATTGTACATATAATATGTTTATTGTTGTTTAGAATTGGTACATTTTATTATGGCTTTAACCAAAGCAGGTAATGTTAGTTTAGTAATTTAAGGCTTGATGACCTAAAAGAGTGACAACTAATTTCTTATCCATTGAGGCAGAGTACCCATTGCTAGGGGGTAAAGGACTCTCGACAGATTGCTTGCGCCAGCTTTGAAACATGATATCTACTGTGAGAATATTAATACTGTAATGTGACCATTTTGCAGAATTTTGTATGAAATTATTTCAATTATTTGAGAGTTGATTAATTTTCAATTCAGTAATACATAAATTGCTATTTAGCTTAACTTGGTAAAATCAGAATAAATCTCCAAATTTTAATAGAAGATCTAATTTATTTAGCTGTTATGTCAAACTTGTGAATTTACATTTATTATAGTCATTGCAATCTATAAATGTTTTGTAGATTTTCGTAGGACGTCTATTACCTTTTGATTATTTGCGTAACTTAGTGTGAAAAACAGATGCTTTATGCTTTCTTAATCTGCGTGATCTTGTATTTTTTTTGTTAAAATGTTTGTTTGTCACTGACACATTTTGAACAATTGCCAAATCAATATCCTTTGATAATTTCAATGTTTATAATGGTCAACTTACTGTTGTGTATGTACATGAACTTGATATAATAAATAGAAAGATATTCTTTATGAGACAAGTCATTTTCCAGATTCAAATTTCATACATTTCCCGTAGCCCATGTGAAAATTTAACAATGTGTCTTTGTTTAATGGTACGTACATATTATGTCTACTTATGTTAATTAAGATTATTGTACCTACGTGTTGTATTACCTGTGTATGATAATTGTATGTGTGGAATTTGGAATATGTTTTATATCACCTACACATTACGAGAAATCTCTGTGATAAAATTATATATTTATTTTAATGCTACAAAATATGTAAGATTGTGTCTTTTATTTCCTCCCTTTAAATCAATAAATACTATCTCATATTTTCCGTTGTATACCTAATACTAAACACTTAGGTAGTATTAGAGAGAGCAGAGTGCATATTTATTTGCATGATGTTAAGGTATTTTGTTGAATGAATGAATTGTACGAATTCTTAGGTGCCTTCTGAGATGGTCTGGTAGAAACTTTATGCTGATGCAACCACAGAATATCCAGTCATAAATAAATTAATAAAAATGCAGCCAGACACACATGAGTGGTGGTTTAATCAGGATGATAAAGAAATAGTACACTAATATATTTGATTTGGGACAGATTCCTAGGTAAGTGTAATGATTTGTAGGTATCAAGTTCTGAAATAATATATATTGACTTCTATTTGTTTTCTTTATATTCATCAAATGTCTACATATAAAATTACACAGGCATTAATTTTTCCATTCTTTCGCTATTTATCAGTTTTGTGTTGAAAACATAATACCACCAAATAATACATGATAATATTTACTAATGTGTGGCTTTGCGAAATTGAAAAAAAATACGATCCTGTAATGTCGTTTCTATAGTAACGCCGTTAGTACGATAAACTATCACCAGATGTCTCGTAATTCACTTACCTTTCAGACTAGTGCGCCGAATGTTTTTAAAGTACTTTGTTTACTCGAATATAATAATTAATTACAATTAAATCTGCTACTTGTTTCAGATCCAATACAATTGACTTTTATAATGTAAAGTGAACCTGGCTATCGACCCGAATCCAGTCTACTAACGGTTCGCTTACACGAGCAACCATTGCCGAAGTACTTGCGCAATTAATTGCTCCGAGTTGCCGAGCGACTATTAATAGTATGAAATACTTGCGCAATTAATTATTCGCCCACTTTTCCTTTTGATTTTGGAGGAATTCTCCCCCCTTCCCCCTCATCAAAGTTTTCGTAGTCAAAGGTCAATAGTCATTTATCCTATTAAGCTTCAACACATTTCGACATCACTATTGTTCGTTTGCAGAAATATTTCTTTCCACACACTCCGCCTAAGCGCGGGAGGGAGGGTTAGGGTATATTCATATGAAAAGTATAAATCCGGTACTGCCTCGATTTGAAGACAACACTAAAATTGAGTATGATTTCGTAGATCCCAGTAGTGTGTTAAATTTATCATTATTTAGTTGCTTTGATGTTTTTCTTCGCGGAGTATTCGAAATGATGTAGTTTTTTGTCTTACATATTGAACCGCTGCAGATTTTTTTTTTCCAATAGTTTTTTTAGCTTTGATTTTAAAATAATATTATCGACGCAATGTTCGACACCACGCCGGGGTGAGCAGTGTTGCAACTACAAGCAGCTGTCGGGTTGGTTGCCGCCATTGTCTTCTCTTTTCCTCCCCTTCTCTTCAGTCCCGCTGGAATTGTGCACAGGGCAGGACGTGTCGCCGTTGCGTTCCTGCATTTTTTCGCCTTTGTCCTGTGCGCCAGTGAAATGATCAGTTGACGCCTTTATTATAATCTTAATGCAACGGACAGCAATATACAAAGGCTGCTTTATTATATATTATATACAATAATCAAGTGCGTGTATTTAAATATTCACATAAAATTAGTGTTTGACGACATGTGTTATTAGAGATCGCGCAAAGTTCCACCGTTCATGTCAAATGAGTATGATGTTTTTGTATTGTTTGTAGTAAACTTCAGTTCATGTGTAGCGTTTTGCACTTTTTGTGTTTATTAGGTATAAGATAGGGTGGATTAAATATCGAATCATGGATACTGAATGAATTCGATGTACATAAAGTTGGAAAGCGTGCTTCCTTCAACGCCTGACTATATAACAGTTATATACTCACATAAATTTCAAGCAGTCGGTTTGTACAAAGTAGAGTAGTGGAGTGGCCAATAGATAGGTGTTCCAAACCAGCGATTCGTGGAACTCTAATTTTTTTTTAATTCAATGGAATTAGATTTATCTTTTATAGAAGTTGAGCTTCTTAAACAAAATACCAGGAATTATTAAATAGGTAGTTTTTTATGAAGTGCATCTGATACGTAAATTAAATAGAATTGCATTTTTTGTAAATTAGCCAATCTTTCTATTTTTTCAGGCACAACGTACCTATTTGTGATAAGCTTGCTAGGTTTACACGTCATGTGTATATGAATATACCTATATGAGAAGTAAAACTATATGAGAAGAATGATTTAGTGGTGGTGTTTGTAAGGGGAGTGATGCGTGACGACGTGAAGATGTTCTGGTGCTAGTGGCTAGTATGGCCAGTGTGGGAGGGCCGGCCAGACAGGCGGGGCGTAGCACCGGCATGAGTGTCGGGATGGGAGGCGCTGCGGGCGGTGCCCCCGGGGCCATCCTAGCAGCAGCGGCGCCCTACTATCAGCCTCATCCTGGGCCCCCGCATCACAACTCGCAGCAGGATGTCCAACCAGACAGGCCCATTGGATATGGAGCCTTTGGTGTTGTGTGGTAAGTTCATTCAGATGTAAAAATAATATAAAGTATTTGTATGAGCCACAATACTATATCGTGGGATTTGCATTTCCCACAATGAGGATGAGGCTAACCAACGACAGGCTTGCATTACTCTCTGTAGGATGCACTAGAAAGTCCATATAACTGCTTCATTACACTACATAAATAAATCTCTACATACAGACAGTTCCCCATACAAAGAGAGTAATTTATTTTATTTATTTATTTAAGATAATTCATGGCCTACGCCTTTGGCAAGTTAATAGTCTAATAATCAAGTAATATAGAGTGCAAGTTATTTTATTCTTTCCCTCCTTGTGGAAACATTGAATGCAGATTACAGAACCTCACTGCTGTTGTTGTGAACATCATAAAATTACTTTGTCAGTAAGTAGTGTTGATGATGTTTTCTGACATTGGTTACATCTTATTCCATTCTGGGTGGTTTCCAAAATGGGTTTTAGAAATAATAGGGAACCAGAAGCGGTATTATCAGGGGTAGCAGGAACTCACATTGAGGTGACCACCCATAGTATCAGCAGCAGCACCCAGTATCAACACTACACCCGCATGACTATAATGATCCCACATACCTAGTTGCTGTGAGTTTTTAGCTTCAATCATACGATGTTTCTCTATACAGTATGCATGTTTAATTATTGAGTCCCTCATGTATCATATCAAACCATTGACTGTGGTTTACCTGTGTATGTAGGCAGTGTAGGCACTATAATAGGCAGGTACTTATATGTATTTCTACAATCAAAGTAATTTGGTCAATGTCTCGTCCTTGTATGGCACCTCGTGCAGTACATGTTTAGTCATTCATTGGGTAATACAGTACATTAGGTACTACATGATATATACTTCAAGGAACCATTTATGTACATATTTAATAAACCTAAACCTGCATATTTAGCGCATTATTTATTGGCATATCAATTAAATATTATAATGATGACATAGAATTATAATAATGATGAAGTGAATTGAATACGTCTATTAGAATTTTAGAATAAAGGTAAAAAGGTAGTAAAATTTGTGGGAATCTATGATCTATCTATTGACTATTCCATAAAGGCTTCTTTCAATACGGGGAAACCAACCACGGGTGTGTAATACTGTGTAAGTATGAATTACCTTCCTTAAGGATGAAAGACACAATATGTATTCCATTGCCCCCACAATCTGTCTCGTTGCACCCTAATGAGAGACTGGCATATTTGTGAACTTAATGTATTCTGTCCAGTTCAGGATGACCTGTTAGCTGTCGATAGAATAAAACGGTAGGCAGATATTTATTTTTCGTTATATGTTCGCAGTGAGTAAATCGTATTGATTTTTATTCCTGTGTAGATACCTCTACATTCTAATAAACACGTGTTTCCTTGTGCTAAATCACGTTGTGCCGTTGTATCCATGTAATATCTAATTTGAGCAAAATAAATCAACGCATCTCCAGCGGTGGACTTTTCCAAACAGCTCCACCTCCATCTAACAATACATACATTTTTAGCCTAGATGACAATAAACCTTTGACGCCTATATATGTTGTATCAACACAGAACCTAAGTACTGCTCAGACTTGGCCGAAATTGAAATAAATCTGTCTCAAATTTTAAAATCTTTTGGAGGTATTGTCGGTATTGACTATAGGTGCGATGTTTTGAATAACTTTGAAATGTAGTTTTTACGGTTTGAGATCACATTATGGTCTCTGAAATTTAGAAATTTATCTTAATAGATTATAATCGTAAAATTAGTTAATAATGTAGTGTTAATAGTATCGGGTATTAGTGTGTCCTCTTAAACCAGCATGATAATTGCTGTGTGGGGATATGAAGTTAAATGCTTGTGTAAAATATCATATTGATACTATTTGCATACTATTGTACATATATAATTTATACTATACAGTATACACATTTTTACTGTGAATCTAAATTTATTAATCAAGGTGAACCCTTCTGTTAAATTAAAAGGTTTTGTCTCATATGTGTTGGGCCATATGGCCGTATGGATGAATAAATAAAAAATAGGCACATAAAAATGCGCTGTCTGTTACTTAAAATTTGGCGGACTGCATTTTTACACGACGTCTTCGTGAGTCCACATATTGTTATTCATCGAGCAGAGCGTACGAGTATTTTCAGGTTATCTTTCTTTTTGTTTTATCTTCTACGCTCTACTGAATATTATCAAACTATATTCTTCAAAGACGTCATTCATATACCTAGTTACTTGTGGGTACCTACTATAATATTGTTGTATATTTTCGTTATACAGTGGTTTTTTCATCATAAATAAATTGTTTCACTGTCATGGCGAGGTCAATATAATGTTTTAAAATCACTAGAGAAAACCTGAGGTCAATAATTATGTGTGTAGGTATCTGGTATCTAGTTGAGATAAATGCGCCCTGTCATTACGTTGTTTGTATGATAGTAGCGAAATAATGAAAATTATCAACAAACTTACACTTGTTCATACAATACAGAACAATTGGGGTGTCACTACGAAAATAATCGTATTGTTATACCAAGTATATTATAGATAGGTGTTTAAGTAGTAGTATCATCATAGGTTATTGAACGATAACTACAGACTACAGGTCTTATATATTTGGTGGACGTATTGCTTATTTACTTTGATGATTGTAAAACATTGTAGTAGTCGCTATATTAAAATATGTGCATGCATATTGCATAGTCTAGCCGCTAAACACCACTATGCACTCTGAAGATGCGACATCTGTACAACTCATTCCACCTTTGAACCACCACCCCAATGTGATCTTGTGCGACCAATTTGTATGATATATTATGTACTAATGTATCATACAGGACATTAAATAAAGTTTAATTGGTTTAATACTTATCGGTGATCATTAGTAGATGCCATTTGCACGTATGTAGTATTAGTGTGTACTGATAATATTGTGTTGTTATTGTTTGAATCTCAACAAGTGTGAAATCAGCTGATTTTAATTTTACGCAATATAAAGTTCGCGGAATTTTAGCCGACTGTCCCGTTTGCTGTATAATATGTTGTAGTGACTGCTGTTGACATAACGGATACCTACATATAAACAAATACGCCATTGATTAATTAGTTTTTTTACATTACAGCAAGATTAAATTTTCAGTCATACATATCTGTTGTCTGGTTAGACAACAGTACACAGTATATTGAGAACATATTCACACTTGCAACTTTTAGTTGGATTACCTTTTAATCATGTGGCGTTGAGGATTTAGTGAGGAAGTGTAAACAATAAAATGATTATGTTGTAAATGTTTAATCGGTAGGTAGGTACTAGTTTCCTATATCAGTAAGTAATTAAGTATTTTCATGTAGACATTTTGTTAGGGTTATAATTTTTCTTTATTTTCTTAGCTGTTCAGTATTAACATGAAGAAGGTGAGTATTTACCGTTTATTAGAGGTCAAGCATTGTTGTATAATAAATATAGCAAAACAACGAGTGATTTTCAAAATAAAACGATCAATGTATGTTTCTTTCAGGACTCGAAGCGCATGGTAATGTAGGTATGTTATATTATACGTATAGGATTATATTATCTGTATGAAAAAAAAAATTGGCTGATATCGAGAAAAATAATATAGTCGTACAATGAACATATTATGTATATCTAACATCACATTATGTCGTGCAATCCTATTTCAACAGCAGGTAGTTTAACGTACATCCTCCTTTCTTAGGTAGACTCCAGTTTATCCCATCCCATCATACCTGAATCTTTTATCCTGCGGTGCTATCAGCATTCAACTGTCAGGTGCAGGTAGATCTCAGGTCGTTGTCTCACCTGGTGTATTTACATAGCATAGCTGTTCTTTTCCCAACATAACGATTTTATACAAAAGTTCTACACGATGTAATGCAGTGTTCTGTGGTTGCCTTGTATCAATTAATACCTTTTGATGAGTAGGTACACGTGCATCTGCAAGGTTGGTATTTCTTAGGCATGCTGTCCACTTCCTTATGTTCGGTAATGCTCATGGTTCGTGTTATACTGGTGATGTGTGAAAACACAAACGATCCCATTCCATCACTCACATTTTCATAATATAATTGTGTTGTAGGAGTGAGATAGGACTCGCTCGACTTACTTTATTTCAATCGAGAAATTTAAGAAGTCATTGATTCTAATAAATAACTTGTTTAAGGATGTTCTTGGTAATTCTTCTTGTATACTTAATAAAATAATCTGAAAGTAATAAAAAACTCATTGTTTGTGGAAAGCTTGGGAAATGATTCTAAGTAACATCCTACAAATATCTTCGGGTTGCCCGTAAGATATTGCTTTTGCAATAAGTTCGCCTTTTGGCAAACTACTATTGTCTTGTTTTGATAATAAAAAAGTATTAATTTATAAAGGCATTGAGTATTTTTCGCAATGCAATTCTTTCGATAGACTTTTTGATTAATAGTAAATCGTAACAATAAATATTCCCACAAAAGTGTGTATAGCATAGCATTTATAAATTACAATATGTATGTATGTATTCAAGTAAAATCAGAAAAATATCGTACAACGTAGACCCCCATCGAATGTGACACTGCGTACCACTCTGCACAAAATCCTTTGCATACATACAGTAATACGTATACAGTATACGTCGTACGTAGTAGGTATGTCCCCACGAGGTAATGTGTTCAATAATAATTTAATCTTTTGGTGTGTCTCTTCTCTCTTCTCCCTACTAAACTATTACCAACGAACTATAAATAGTACCTACTCTTATTATATGCTCAGTGCAATGCGTTATAAGAGCAAATAAAATGCAGATTCAATTCTTATCTTATCACATTGAAGTAAACGGCATTCCTCCAATTCCGTAACCTACATTACTTAAAATCATTTTTGATCAGAGGTCTCTGCGCTTGCTTTGCAATATGTAGATTTCTTTAATTATTTCAATTGCATCTACAAAAAGTGTATCGTACGTCGAAATAATAATTAAACATAATCTTGTGATTGTATAATGTTTAGGTAGAATCGAGTCTGTAGAGGTGTCCAAATGCTTTAGTTAGGTGCTTCTTTAGACTACTTTTGCACTATCGTTCGAATATGATTTTCCCTACTACTTCTTTGCCCTGTAATATGCCATGGTTACGAGGTTTTATCATAATTTCATACATGTCTATTATAGACATTAGCAAAAATGGAATTGTACTATACGTAGGTAGTCAAATTCCTTTTCAATGCGTTTTATGTCGAAATAGTTGCAGAAGCATTCCATAACCCTAAAGTGTAAAAATAAATGCCTTGACATGTAAAAGATCGGGTAGTTTTTATTTGAAACGTTGTTAGCATAACTTGTATTGTAAGGTTCAAATTTGTGACCAACTTAGCCGCCGTGGCCCGTGGCCCGCTTGGTGTCGAAAAATCTTATGTGTATTTCGGGCCCGTACTTACAACATATCAAAAAATGAAAACTAGTCATTAGTCAATCCTTTCTCGGCTACTTATACTAGGCCGCTATGGCAAATTGTCCATCTTATATGTTACATATCGTAAGTGTTGATAATTTCATTAATTTTGAGGTCTGTTGATGTTCGTAACGAACAACGTGTTTCATTCTTCGGATATCGACTCACTAGTAAGTTAGTTGCTATTTATTTCTTCGTTGTACAATGTACATTACTTACTGTACGATATCCCGTAATGTATTTTTGGGATTTGTGTCATGTAACGTTATCATTTATCAACATACGTGTATTATTTCACTTAGCATTTATTTACCTGTGTTAAATGCTTTATCACAAACACGTACATATTATAAGCTTGGTATTATTTTGAAGGATTGTAACTTAAAGTTTTTTTTATAGGCCTGATACATTTTGTATTGAGGAATGTTGCTTTTGACGTGTGAAAGAAATGTAAGTCTTGCTATTTTATTGCGTCTTATTTCTGTGATTCTTTGATGGTAGTTATATAAAATATTTATTTCTACATATTTATTAATTTGGGAATCACCAGTTCTTGAATCTATGCATACTGGGACCGATTAAGTTTCTAAATTAAACACAAATTGGGAAATACGTGCCACAACAGTAAAGAAAAAAAAGCCCATTTTCTGCTTAGTACTTTATATGTGCTGCTTTGCTTCTGAAAAAAAAAGTGTTATAGGTATTAGGTACCTATCATGTACCATTATTTGGAGCATTTTTCTCAAATACTCAGTTTAATTTCATAGACGTTCCCTCCCCATGCTACATTCTGTCGTGTACATCTTGTTTTGCTTATTTTTATCCACAGTTTTTCATGAATTGCTCGGAGTATCGTGCGTTCTCATTAACTATTGTATTATCTACACTCTCATTGTAGGTAGTGCATCCAGCATCTATTATATAGATCGTGGGGCCATGACTGGTATTGAGACAATTATTTATACAATGGATGTGTAGTTAATTACCATCTCAGTTGAATGCTGGTTGGTAATAATGTGAACGACTATCATTCCGAATTATATTGTGTGGTGGCTTACAATATAACTGTGCTGCTGGTTTCATTTATCGCGCATTATATGAAAAATTTGAAGTTTTTGGTACTAATTATTAGTATTAGGTTACTAAATTTTCCGATGATATCATTTTTTTTAAAATTATGTAATACGTATTTTGTTATTATTTCCATATCTAGGTATCTAAATCTCTAGATACCTGAGTGATAGATAAAAATGTTAATTCGAATGTTAACTAATAGGTAATTCATCAAGGCAGTGTTAGAAGCTGCTGTAGCAAGGTTTATACTTTATACCATGTATGTACTGAACCTTTTATTTCCTCCTGCGGGCTCTATGTAGGCACTAGGCAGGTAGGTACCTCTATCAGTCTATTATTTCGTTCAAATAACCGGTTTCATGTTCATAAAGTCAACGTGTCCTCTGACGAAGAACAACCACAATTTTTGGGTATATTTTATACAAATCGGTTTCATTTCATCTGCGTAGAAAAATAGGTAAGGTATTGGTGAATTCTGACATTTATATTAATTAACACCCCCACTTCATGTTGTATCTCCAAACTGAATCAATCAAATATCGCATTATAATTTATATAGCTACCTAGTTTACGTACTCTATGTTATCTTGTATTGCACCTTACCACAATGTTTGAAAGCGGGACGAGCGATTCATTGATGAAAGTATAAAAATACATATGTGTGATTACTAATTAGACATGTTAAGTTCATAAAGGCATAGGTAATCGGCTTAATTTATTTGTTCATTTTCCGACGTAAAGTGTCCCTTTGCGTGTGGTTCATTTATACAGCTAAAAATAACATGTAAGTAGTGTAAGTACGTACCTACCGTATTTAAGGTGTGTACGTATGTAAGTAGAAACGTATTATAAAAGAGTAAAGTCTGATCTTTTCTTCACGATGGCAATTGATGTCTTGGTTGGCAGATGGGAAGCAGGTGGTCGGTTCATTGGGCAGATGGGCGTACGATACAGTACCTACTCCTTGCACGCAATGCGAAGAGGTCTTTGGACTAAATTTAATCACTGCCAACATTTTTTAGTAGGTATTACACATCTTTTATTTGGTAAACATACCTATTTAGGTATCTTCATATTTTATTGTATTGTGCATCTACAATCGATGTTATTTGAAAACCTATCATTTTGTAGTTTTTAATGTCATTTCATTTTGTCGTTGATAATTTTGATTCACTTATGTAACAGAGAAATGACATACTTACCGAATACTAACTAATATTGTTTGCTTCAGTCGAAGGAATATATTTATTGATACATGCATGGGTACTCAGTAGAAACTCGATGGATCATAGTCAATATTTCTACGTCGCTTGGGGTGACCTTTCGGGAATTTAGGAGTAAATCGTATAGCAGTACAGTGCTGCTGTACAACATATTACATTGATATATAACACAATAATACATTCAGGTGCACTATCCCCCGGGTTCATTGACCCATTTCATGATAGGGGGCCATATGATATGAGACTAGGTACCTACCTAACAAAGCTGGGCAGAAAAGCGTTAATCGTTAATTAGAACATTTTGGTTAACGATTTAATGCTTTTCTCACATCCAAAAATAATTAACGGACTATTTAACATCCGTTAGATTTAACTTCCGTTTAGGTCTGTCAATATTCGACTGACTGTATAGACATCATCTGCTGGTGGAGCTGGCGTTAAGGAATCCAAGGATGTGAGGGACGTGTGTTGAAAAAGGGCCTCCGAAAAAGAATTCGGATTGAAAGTTAGATTTTGTCCAGCTCGAACCATCGGGAGACACTGAGCGATCGAGAAGATGCAGTTACAGCATTCCGCCGTGTTTGAATGTATTTAAATACACAATTATTGTACCTAATCAGAGCGTACTCAACGCTGTATTACGTGGTTGGTTGGAAGAAATTGCCTTGTCAATATACACTTCGCATTTCAGCGATTTCTTAAATTAGGTAGGCACCTACTAGCTACATGGACATGGATAAACAACATATTTTTTTTATTTATTTTGACAACAAAACACAGTACCTAGATACATAATTAGTATAAAATAACAAAAAATCCCACATAAATATTTTAGTTTGTACATATGTATCTTCGTATTTTTCTCACTCCCCGTTTCACATCATATCTCTCATGGGTTTCCATGGATACAATTTTTTTCCATAGAATTACTACTAATCCAGCGTACAACATATTTGAAACAGAGAGTACTTCGTGTCAAAATTCCAGTTAATTCATTCCGGGGTAATCTTTTATATGAAATAGTTTTGTGCATTCATTAATTGAGTGGATTTAGTAAACATTCCCAGGATCAACATAGGATATAAATAATTTAATAATTTGTAGTCTTGAATAAGATATTTCATTACACAAAACATGGGAAAATCCTTCTTCACAGAGTATATCAAGTATGTCTGCCCGTCATGTCAATCTCAATACTAAACATACTCATTTAAAGTATTTACTGCTCCTATTTCTAAAAAAAAGTGGTCAACAATAGAGCATAATGATTTGTTATGTTTCAGTATTAAAATTAATCCTTCGTTATAAATAAATTAGGCAAAAATCTGAAATTAACGTTTTGACAAACAGTTATGAATGTACAACACCGCAGAAGTCAGCTTTTGCTATAGAGATAAAATTATGCCCTGATATGGTGTACTATCGAAGAATTAATAAAATGTAGAACACCTAATTAAACTACAATATTCAACAATACTGGGCACATATTAGGTATCTCAAAGACGAATGCAGAGAAATAACAGTAAGTAAATAGTTTGTGAATAAATGATGCCTACATTAATTTATTCATTTTTCATAAAAATCATAATATTTTGTCATTTCTAATCTAATAGGACATACTTACTGTATGATTTCAATAAAAGTTTTTCATCTTCCATAAACAATAATACCTTATCACAATAAATATTGCAGGTACCTACCCATTAATTTGATTGTCAATCAAGGTTAATTGCCTGCACGAAACTGCATACACATGCCATAATAATAAATATTTTTAAAAATAGAACTTGAGTGAATGTATGCACATGATGTGCACCATAGAATAATAATATATAGTACCTATAGAAACCACACCAGGAACTAAAAAAACGATACTAAATAAACTGCCATCTATGTTAGCAAGTAAATAAGTAGCCTAGTAGGCGGGAATTTCAAAATTAATTATTGTTCCTCTTTTCCTATAATATTCACCTACCTGGTAATAACATCTAACTACTCTTGATATTTTTTTGCCTGCTTCATTTATGTTTAATACAAGAGAGTACAAATGCAACATATGATGTATATAATGAAAGTAGAATAGGTACAAAGCAATACAAATGATAATGTTAGATTTTTTTACATAAGTTTAAACAGGCATAAAAATGTTGGTAGTGTTGAATGATTGTGAAAGATATTATTTTTTGTTTATTATTATATGTTTTGGATATAAATATGGAATTTTGTATATTCGTAAACATAAAAATATCAAATTAATATCTTTCATGCTATATGGTTAATTACACAGGTAGGTATTATTATTAACTATTTTAAATATTAGGTACGAGTATTTTTGCAAGGGTTTTAGAGAATTGAAAAACTGAATTACAAATTGGTATTTATTTTCCTACATATGAACTTTGATAATAATATGTAGTTTTCATAATATGTTTTCACAATATTTATCTTTATATCACTATAAAATAGGTATTATACCAAGATGCAATGTAATAGGAACCCAAATCTACTGATGAAAATTACGAATGTAATGTGCAAATATAAGAAAATCTTATCGACGGCATTTTCCACGACGACTAATGTTAAAAACACGTAATCAATATACCTAGGTAAAATACAGCACGCCATTGGTTTTTAAAATCTGTGTCACACAACAATCGTAAAACTTTACGGAATTAACTAAATCTTAAACAAATTTAATACCACTTTTATCAATATAAATTTAAACAAATTGGAGATACGCCATTAATCGCACAATTTGACATATCAATGTGTCAAAAATTGAAAAAAAAAACAAAAGTTTTTCCTGAAATTCAAAATTTTAATTATCCGTTCACCTAAGAACTTACCTAATTTCCATCAAATTATCCGTGTCGCAAACCATATATAACGCCATCTATGTTAGAAAGAAAAAAGTGCAGTACTTACCTAAAAAAAATATTATTCATAGTACAAGTATCGTGGCTTGGAGGCCCTGATGTGCACTGATCTGATTTCACAAGTACACAAGTATAAAACATGTCACAACTCACAAGTAACACGGTTTTCGTAAAGAAGAAAATGAAAATGAACAGTATTATTTTCCAACATCACTAAAATAATGATTTTTTAATACATTTAACAGTTTTTAAACTTATAAAACAAAGTTTTGACAATTCAGCTGTCAGTGTCATCCAATAGTTACCAGTAAGATAATTTTGGTCAGTTATTAAGTAAAATATCAAAACGCAATATATTCAATATCACATCACACCTACGTGTAATCCAGTGATTTATTATATTCAAATAAGGATTTATTTATTAAATAATAATTTAGTACTACAATAAAAAAATAACAGTGATAAAAAACGCTAAACGAATTGTCCATTTTCTATGATTTTGTCCATTTGATTTCAACGTATGGCAATTCTATTGCGTCGCCTTCATACCTTTGAGTATGTTACAACAACGTTAGTAGTTTTGTGGCTTGATGGAATGCATTTGGTATTTTTTTTAGTATTTTCGGAAGAATTCGTACTTTGTAGTATTTTCACGATTATTTAGTATGTTTTATATTTAAAACAAGAAATGATGTAAAAAATCTACCTAAAAATGTACGTGACCGTCATCAGGTTCTATTTTTTTTAAAATCTTGAAGCAATTTGATGTGTCGCAGAAGAGCCCCTCCCCCTCATTTTTTTTCTATAGCATTTTGACTTTGATCTAGGGACCATCTCCTCCCCCTCCCCGTCAACGGAACGTAATCTGGTATTTTTTTAGTATTTTTTACTTACACACTTAGTATTTTGGCTCTTCGAATTTTGTCTGAGACGGTGACCATAGACCCGTAAATAATAATGAATTAGTTCCTATTCAGAATTTTATAACACAAAATCATTGAAATGCTCATTTTAGTTCCGAAATCAGCCGCTGGAGTTAGTAGTAACTTTGATTATTATTATATAACATATTATAATATACTTAAACCAAAACTCAAATTTTTGTAAGTGTTCGGATGCATGGAGTGATGAATTGCTTGAAAATTCATAACAATGCCAATAAGTTGTACCTAAACGTCACCATTTTTTGGAGAAAAAGCTTTTCTTAAGAGATACAATATTTCTGATAGAATCAGGTTCATAGGTTCCTTAATATGATCCAAGGGCTGTGTGGAGTCACGTGTGCAATTGTATGAAAGGACGTAAGAAAATAAATTCAGATCTTATGTCATATTTTGTTCGGCTCCAACCATAGGGAGTCGTCAAGTGATCGAGAGGATCCAGTCACTGCACACCGCCGTGATTGATATCGAATTAAAGGGCATTGGAAAAGAAATCCAGATCTTAGGTCATATTTTGTCCAGCTCCAGTAATCGGGAGACGTCAGGTGATCGAGAGGATCCAGTCACCGCACACCGCCGTGTCTGGCGTCTCATGAAAGAACTTCATTAGTAGAACATAGATCTTTTTTTATATTTTGAGTAGGTCCAGCCATGGCGGGAGACAACTTCGGAACGGGGGAATCCAAGTGCTTAGAGTATATAGCAGCGTTATAAAAAGTGACAAATCTGAAATTTAAACACTGAGAAATTCCGGGTTGATGGTTATATACTTTACGGAGCCATTAAAACTCACTATTTTGGCTAACAGAACGCGTCTCGGGTCGTACTGTCGATTTATTTCAAATTTGCCGTTGCGAAGCACGGGTTACTCAGCTAGTAATTAATAAAATAAGTACCGGATTCCAATTATGTGTTGTTATATAATCAGTATTATGTAAATATTATGTGTTGAGAGAATGTGAAAGAAGATACAAATTAAAAAATGACATGACATAGAGATGTCAAAAATCATATTATTATCGACACATCTCAAACATTGTTGTGTACTGCAAGTTGTACCTTCGCCAAAATTCATAAAAAAGATTATGTAGTTTTTGGCAAGTTCAGGAACTTTTATATTTGACATTGTTGAAATGGCTTATTCAGCATTGTATTATTGACAAATTATTTTCTCAACTTTCCAGTTTTCTTCGTTGCAAACTGTTTTTTTTGTGGAAATGGTAACTTTGTGCAAAGATTTTTACCTGATATTGGGCAATGGCATTTCGTCTTCTATACTTAATGCATGAAAAACTTTTACATAAAATGGAATGTTAAGCCCGGAAGTTTGTATACATATTGCGAATTCGTGATCCATTAAAATTCAGTTTGTAAGATTCGTAGAGCCGTTGGCTCATAATAATTACTAACACATTTCTATGCGGGTTACCTTTCTCATTTTTTAATATCCTCATGCCTGCTATTGGAATTACTACATTAATGCTGGATTTTACCAACTTTTCATATCAGGAATAGCGGAGATAGGAGCCACCTAGCACAAATTTTGTATGAAAAATAACGGTAAGTGGCTCCTATCTCCGCTATTCCTCACCTAAGAAGTTAGTGAAATCCAGCATACGTGATTTATTTGTCCCACAACAACCCAATGCAAGCTCTCCGCCACGGGTTTAAAAACTAGTGCAAATATGTGTAAACCTAGTCTATATTTTTGCCATGTATATTGAGTGTACGTAGGTATAGTTCTGAAATTTATAACTAGTCCCTCATCCTATACGAGGCTTGTCAGTATTCGTATTGCGTAATAGGTAGAAGATATCTAATTATTATTTTCTAGGTACTTCACTGCTTCACACATCTGCTATCGTGTTTCACACACCCCTATATGCCACATCCTCGATATGCATATGGAAACATGACATACAACCATGAAGTAGATTGTGTAATATCTTGCACCATATGTTTGTAATTTTTCTAACTGGTTTAGCATCCATTCATTTCATTCCAATGTTCACCTGATAACTAGGTACATTAAAAACCCTTATCGACAATGTTATATTCCATAGTTAGATGTTATGTGATAGTTGGGAGCTTCTGATTATATAACATTCATAGTTGTGAAATATTGTAATAACCTAATAACGTTTGTCTTTCATTTGTTTCAGGGCTGTCACCGACCCACGGGACGGGAGAAGAGTGGCCTTAAAAAAGTTACCCAACGTCTTTCAGTCTCTAGTTTCATCTAAGCGGGTCTTTCGAGAACTCAAGATGTTATGTTTCTTTAAGCATGAAAATGTAAGTGTACATATTATTATATATTACTTATGTATGTATCTCGTAGAGGCACCCTTATGGCACTGTGTGCCTGAATATTATATGGGGAGCAGTATTATTTGATGCTTGTGTTGTGTTTCTGTTTGTACATGTTGTTTATTTATTGAAGAAATCCTAATATGTAATTTTTATACTTCATCTCCTAATCTTCAGGAGGCTCTCTGATTGTATTTATTTGTACGAAACTGTTGTAGTGCTAATGCGGAGATGTGCTGTTGACGTAAGGTGAATTACCGTGTATTAGTTTTATATCCCTCTATAATGAATATAGTGTAAAGCTTTCCCTTTGTTCGTTTCTTAATTGCGCCCTTTATGTTTACGAATATGTATAGATACATTAAGGTATATGATTCATGGAAATCTACGTTGAATATTTGCCAAAATACCGACAATTGAACCAATGCTATATTAAATACGAAGCTGTTTTTTGACTTCATCTCGGAGAAATGACCGATGGCGAGGTCATCATTTCTTATTTTCACGGTCACATGTCATTTCTCTGCCTACGTCCTACATATTTAATTTTATGTGTTTCTTAATATTATATGTGCAAAGTAGAAGAAGAAAGCGGTGGTCGACAATTTGAGCTTGCTCGCTTGTCAAGTGGGTGGGCACGGATTCGATCCCCGATGCTGACCTAATCTAGTTTACGACACAACATTGGCGCGAAGTATGCAAAGATGTATTATTCGTATTGTATTCAATTCCCAAAGTCCCGATTCTGTTATATAGAAAAATAATGGCACTAGATAATAATATATACCTAATATTGAGTAGGTACTTATTAGGCATATAATTGTTTTGCGAAAGTAGGTATGATAGTAAACTTATTAAGAAGTAATTCCCAACTTCAAATCAGATATGTTTCAATTCTTCTGAAGTGATATATCTAAGATCTTTGTTGAATTTTCCTTTATTTCGACCTGTTTTATGTGTAACTTCAGTATTTCCACGCTTGGTCCATTGTGGGGTGGACATTGACACTATGAATAAGTCGTCTCGTGTATTGGTGCATTTGCGTCAAATATGTACCTAAGTACTACAAGCAATGAAACAAAGCTAAGTATTATATTGCAGTCAAATGCATGCATACTTATTTATTATTTTTATAATTCCCACGACAAATAATAAATTGCTTGAATGTTTTTCACAAGGTTAAATATTTTTCAAGAAATTAGCTTTCGTGTATACCTAATACCTATACTGTTGTTGAAACCTGTTGTCGATAAACTTCATAGATGTGCATAAACTCCCAGATGTATCTCTCCTGAGTGTGTGCGTCATCTGCATATCACACCCATTGTAATCACTGTAGGGTAGAGAGAGACTTAAAAGTCTTATGAGACTGACCCGGATCGATCATGATAACAAGATCAAGGACGGACTTATTTTAAAGTGGGGTAGAGTGTACATGACAAGTTACAAGACTGTGAAGCAAGAAGTGTGTATAGGTAGAGAAGTGGGGCGTTAGGACAGATTCTGCCTACGGGGGAGGACACTCAGATTCTAACTTTTGTATTTAAATAAAGAAGTCTTACCTCATCTTCAAGACTTTATTATGCGCCGCTTGGTTGTACCCCATCAGCCCATCATACTGATCTATTTACCAATATAGTAATTGTATCTTGATTAAAATTTTCTATATTATATGTTAAATTTGCCATGTTTACTTTGTTTCAGGTTTTATCGGCGTTGGATATTCTGCAACCACCCCATTTAGATTTTTTCCAAGAAATGTATCCTTTTTAATATTAATTGTAGGCGAAAGTCGTGGCGCGCCTATCCATGTGGATTATTTCATAATGCTGGCGAATGATTTGATAATTACTGGTATGTACGTAATAATATGGCGTATTTATTTGTCTTTGTCTAAAGTATGTAGGTATTTGAAAACAGTAAAATGTTTGACAGAAATAAACTGAATAACCTCATTCGATGTTACGATTACTCTCGTGTGGTATAAATTGCAGGTGAGGCATAGGATTAGAACTCCACCTTCCTACTTGGATAGTTTTGTATAAAGGTAACATGGAGTCGAGTATGCCATTATTTTTTTAATCAGTGAACATATATCTAAGATTTTTTGTCTAATTAATGACTTACACAGTTTTCAACATTTGGATATTTTTTCTGACGTGTTATTACTTACGTAGAGATGAAAAGTTCTAAATAGTCAGTCGCGAAACTCTTAGATTTATCACGATTTTCCGCACAATTTTTACATTCAAATATAATTTTAAAATATGCGGAGAAGCGTTGACTTATTTTTTATTCTTTATCATTAAAATTTGTGAGGCAAATTATACATTTTCTGTAATAACAAAATCTTGTGAATCTCTGTCTTAAAATGGTCCAAAATTAACTACATCATCCTTAAAAAGCTCGCCGTAATGAAACTATAATAATTACTACCTTTAGTTTTTTGCAAGATGTTAAATAGATTTTTTCCAGTATTATGTACGTTTATTTTTCGCCGTAGATATTAATAGTAGGTAGTTGCGAAGTTTCTCTCCGAGCTTCTTAACCGACAGCTGTTTTTAAACCGGTTGGTTTTTTCTCGAGGTCGCCTTTACAAATTTTATAGATCTTTCGAATATTCCCTTATTCCGTTACATAATACTGGTATTACTCAAGTCATGTATGTTTGTAACGATGACCCTTTGGCAAATTTTGCAAGTTCTATGAATATGTATGTAAATTTAAAGCAGCGACGCGTTCGTGGGTGGCTAAAAATTTTCGTCGAAGTCTATATTTTTGTGTCGCATGTTTGCAGAGTTTGACGAAATCGAATAAGAACGTTGTAAATAATGGAATTAATATCAGTTTTTTGTTGGAATGTATGGAATATTTTTGAATTCACTATACCATCAGCTCTTTAAATCGGTCAAAAAATATTGGTGGTCTAGACGTACAGTTTTATGAATGAAAATTTGAAATATCTAATGTACCTACTAAAAGTACTAGAGTAGAATTCATCCTATTTGGCGCGTGGTCCCGGCGCAGCGATCGACTGTTTTTCGTAGATTTCTTTTTTTTTCGTAGTTCGATGTAGTTCACCGTTTTGCCACCGCGAGCCAAAAGGGATGAATTTGACTCTACAGTATGCATACATAACTACCAGAAAATAATTTGATTAGGTAGGTACCTCTATAATCAAAGATACCTACCTATTATATTATTGATGGAGAATGCAATTCGAATTCTTTCAGTAATCATATTTACTGTAGGTACTAGGTACATACGTATGTATAGTAGGTACGTATGTAGAATTAGTATGGAAAGTAGGTAAGACCAAGACCCTCTCTGATATGTTCCTTCGAAGAACTTTGAAAGGTGTGGTAGAGTGGCAGTATGAGTAGTTAGTTAATAAAAAAATGCCAAATTCTGTGAATATACTATTCACGGGTGACGGGACCCACTAGTTGTTTAAATAAATGTCGTGAGTCGCCTAGGTACCCTTTATATTATTCATTTAAGATGAGGCATTTACGTAGAGTTTTAGTTTATATAACAGTGCAAAAGATGAAGTATGTTATCACGTAATTAAACATTTACTTTGCAATTACATTTTAAACGCAATGTTATTAGGCTCGGTGTAGATATTGCGCTTCTCCGAGTTATTGGAGTAGTTGATTCTTTAATAGTGAACACTCCTCCAACTCAACTTTCCGTTCGTCAAATTATTTATGTCTTATATTGAACTAGCTGTATTACCCGTGCTTCGCTACGGAAAAATTGTGTGGATCCCCCCCCTTCGTGCCCCCTTAGTGTCCCCCTCCTCGTACCCCCTACCACACTAAGAACATTCCCTGGGGCAAGCACAATAATTTTCCAAAGTTTCATCTCAATCGGATGAACGGTTTAGGTGTCTATAAAGGAGAAGGTGAAAAATGTTAGGTATATACCATAGGTACGAACTAAAATATTTATTATTGGGAATCATCACAATCTGTCATCTAAATTGTCTGAATTAATTAATACGTATCATCAAAATTTATATACCTACATTTTTTTCTGAAATTAACAAATTAACAAAATTACGAATATTATTTTACTTAAAAGTTTATATTTTGCAATTTAAATTTCGCGCCGTTGGTGTTCCAACGGGCGGGGTTAATAATATGTATTTCACAATCGATAAAACACACTATGCAATATATTATGTATGTAAAAACAGACTGATGACTGTGTGCCCACCTGTGTACATAAGTATAGACGTGTGTAGTACGGTAAAATATAGTATAGTCAGTCCAGCAAAATAACAACTACTACTTAATATTTGCGTTAAATATTCGCAAATGCCTTGCTATATGGAAACCAATACTGTGTGGTAGAAACTTCTGGAAATTGAGAACCTTCTGTGAAATTTTTTTGATGAGGGGATTCAAGGGTTGTGTGGAGCATGTGTGGTATGGTATGAAAGGGCGTTAGAAAAGAAATTCAAATCTTCAGAAAGTCATTTTTATGCGTCCTCAGAACATCGGGAGACACAGAGTGATCGAGAGAATCCAGTCACCACATACCACATTGTTTGGTGTCTCATAAAAGAGCTTCACAAGTAGAACTTGGCTAGACGGGCAATGCTGGGCAATACAGTTAGTACGGCTTATGAAAAAAATACAATTAACGAAATTGCAAATATTTTTTTACTCAGAGTCCATGCTTCACTGAGCGCATAACAATACACTTATTTCACCACCTATAAAAACGTGTATATATTCACGTATACAGGAGAGTACTTATATCAACTAACAACTATAAAAGTACCCTTTTCATGCCCTTATCCTCAATTTTTGATTAATAGACCGGTGTTTTAACGTTAAAAAAGGGGGTATAGCGTAGATAATTGTCGGAAAACTGGAAACTATTTTAATCTCTTCATTAACAAGCAAAGAAGGTTTCCTGAAGTTTGCACCAATTTTACGCTTGTGCTAAGTACAGGGTGTCCCAAAAACAAAAAAAAAGTTGAACTTTTTTCAGTTTTTCATTAATAACTCCTAAAGGAAGCATTCTAGACAAATTGTGTTCTCCTGTGAATTAAAGTAAATGAAATTCTTCGTCTACTGAGCATAAATACTACTCTCTACTTTGAAAAATAACTGAGAAACAGCGATTTAAAATTGTAATGTTTTTCTCAACATATGACAATTTTCTTATTTTTCTTGAATCGTTGTTGAATATCTTCTAATCCAAGCTACTTACAGCAAATTTTAGTAAATATGATTCAATGGCCGGTTAATTCTCTATAAACTGGCATTAAAATTTTACCTCTATATTAAATTGTTTAGGATGTAGAGGTATTTAAAGACAGACGAGTGAAATAGAGAAATTTTTTAAACGATAGATTTCGGTATGTGAAAGGTAAGATAGACTTAATTTTGCGGCTCTTTCTTAATAACGTACAATTTTTTTAGTTAAAAACCGAAATTTCGCTATTGATACGCCACTGTGTAACAACTTATATCGAAAAGACTATTTTTTTTACCTTCATCAGTTTTACTAATATAACTCCTGAACGGTTGATGTTAGGGAAAAGATATTTTAATCAAAATATAACTAAAATTAATTTACTATAACTTGATTTCTAAATTAACTCTGTAACTTAAATAATAACTGAGTTACAGTGTTTGAAAAAAAGCGTTACTAAAAAAATTAAATTGCCTCGGCTATTTTTATTGAATAACTCCTGAACCGTGATATAGAGAAAAAGTTCAAGAGATTTAAATATAAGGTAAATAAATTTTCTATAACACAAGCGTAATAAAATAACTTTAAAAGTAGTAGTAAGAAAGTTATGGATGATCAAAGTCAATATTTTGTGTAGCCATTCGACGCTTGTTTAGATATATTTCATACTATATGGCAAGCAGGTACTTTATTAGGCAGACATATTTCATACTACACCGGCTCGGAGGTGCTTACTAGGCAAATAGAATTCATAAGCAAACGTCGAATGGTTACACAAAATATTGACTTTGAACATCCATAACTTTCTTACTATAACTTTTAAAGTTATTTTATTACGCTTGTGTTATAGAAAATTTATTAACCTTATATTTAAATCTCTTGAACTTTTTTTCTATATCACGGTTCAGGAGTTATTCAACAAAAATAGCCGAGGCAATTTAATTTTTTTAGTAACGCTTTTTTTCAAACACTGTAACTCAGTTATTATTTAAGTTACAGAGTTAATTTTGAAATCAAGTTATAGTAAATAAGTTTTAGTTAAATTTTGAGTAAAATATCTTTTCCCTAACATTAACCGTTCAGGAGTTATATTAGTAAAACTGATGAAGGTAAAAAAATAGTCTTTTCGATATAAGTTGTTACACAGTGGCGTATCAATAGCGAAATTTCGGTTTTTAACTAAAAAAATTGTACGTTATTAAGAAAGAGCCGCAAAATTAAGTCTATCTTACCTTTCACATACCGAAATCTATCGTTTAAAAAATTTCTCTATTTCACTCGTCTGTCTTTAAATACCTCTACATCCTAAACAATTTAATATAGAGGTAAAATTTTAATGCCAGTTTATAGAGAATTAACCGGCCATTGAATCATATGTACTAAAATTTGCTGTAAGTAGCATAGATTAAAAGATATTCAACAACGAATCAAGAAAATTAAGAGATTTGTCATTTGTTGACAAAAACATCACAATTTTAAATCGCTGTTTCTCAGTTATTTTTCAAAGTAGAGAGTAGTATTTATGCTCAGTAGACGAAGAATTTTATCTACTTTAATTCACAGGAGAACACAATTTGTCTAGAATGCTTCCTTTAGGAGTTATTAATGAAAAACTGAAAAAAGTTCAACTTTGTTTTTGTTTTTGGGACACCCTGTACTTAGCACAAGCGTAAAATTGGTGCAAACTTCAGGAAACCTTCTTTGCTTGTTAATGAAGAGATTAAAACAGTTTCCAGCTTTCCGACAATTATCTACGCTACAAAGCTAAATTTCCTGGGCTATAAACAATGTAAGACGAATTTTTTTCATTTTAAAAGAAGTATGCAACTGTTTAACTACAGCTTTGTAGCTTCAGTGTTTACCGAGATACGTTACTATCAAAGCAAATTTAATCCCACGCCCTAACCCTTAAGGATTGACTCTTTTTCTGGACAGAATATCATATTTTGACCCTTTCTTAGGAATCCATTTTTTGGAAATTCCTATAAAATTATTTTTTACCGTATTAAGAGGCATTTAAAAATCACCCCTTTTCTTTATGTCCTTTTTCATCCCTTTAAATAAAAATTAAAAAAAAAACGGCGAAACAGCCTATTACTTATTTTAATAGTAGAATCTATGTGCCAAATTTCAACTTCGTACAATGTCTGGTTTCCGAGATATTCGCATACTCTGAAAAACTTTCAACCCTATTTTTCACCCCCTTAGGGGCGGAATTTCCAAAAATCGCTTCTTAGTGGAAGCTTTTGTATTAAAACCTATCTGCCTTCAAAATTTCACTTCTCTAGGATTAGCCAATTCGGCTCTGCGTTGATGAGTGAGTATGTCAGTCAGTCATTCAGTCAGTCATTCAGTCATTCATTCAGTCAGGCACTTTCGTTTATTATTAGAGATTAAAATGAATTCAATAATATTGTGGGTTTATTTTACAAATGACGCAGAACGATTGGCGTAGCTGTAGCTTAATACGAGTACAATAAGATAATATTACAAACACCTTGCAAGGCTACGGTTACGAACAACGGCAACAACTTACTGTTATTTGAACATTTCAATTTGCCGGAGTTATTTTCTGTGTTGAGCATGCACGAGTACTTGTAGATATTTGAGTAGAAGCACATGGCATGATAATGAAGTTAATCAACATAATAACGTATCTAGGACTAGGTATTCTCTCACTTGACTCTATACTTTTCTTTTACGATGCATGTTATATTGATAAATTGATTGTGTCAGACATTATAGTTTTAAATCTTGGTGATTTCCCAAAACCGATTGCTATATTATGTTCTTTAGGACACGGTTGCGTAAGAATGGTAATTTTACAAAGGCCACTCAGTTTTTCCATCAATTTGTTTCGTTTTGACGCCCTTGATGCGGACACGATGCAGAATATAATTTTATTTACTTTGTTCAGAAGAATGAGTGGATAAGTTAATATTGTGCATAGTGCAGTACAGATTATATGCCTAATATTTGTATTATAATATGTAGTGTAGTTCTGTGAGTACATTGTGCATTGGACGCATTGTGTATGTATCAACTGATGATTGTAGTTGAAGACAACGTGTAATTATATATGACCGGCTAATGAATGATTCGTATCCCACTCCATGCCAGCCATTAGACAGAGTTCTTTACCAATTCTAAGAATTGCACCATTTTTTATGTTTTCCCCATTTTGTTTTCTTGTACATATTACTGTTGCGTTTTAATAGCCTTACCAGAGATTTCGTTTGTATGCAGACTCTGTAAAAAGGTACAAATAAAAAAGCTATGATTTTAGAGTTACAACGCTGTGTGTATAAGACCTGGGATAAGAATGGTATGAAAATGAATGTTAATAAAACGAAAGTATTAGTTTTTGAAAGAGAGGAAGTAAGGACAAATTGTGTGATAAATGTTGGTAATGACTGTCTGTAGCAAGTGAGTGAGTGTATATTAAATTTGGCGAGCTTGTTTACTAGAGATGGTCCCTGTAACGGAGATATTGAAAGGTGAAAGCTGGTCAATACTAGGACGAATGGTGCGCTTGGACCGATTGTTAGTATGAAGTAGCAATGTGTCTATGAAAGCAAAAGTACTAGTGCAAAATGCAGACTTGGCCCCAACCCTCATGTATGCTAGTGAGACTTGGACGTAGATGAAGATTGACGAATCATCGCTGAATGCAGTGGAAATGAGGTCGTTAAGAAAGTGTGTGGAAAATCACTTAGGGATAAGATAAGGAATGAGGTTATTAGAGAAATGAGTCACTGCAAGACGGGTTGTAATTAGAATGAGAGTGAATGAACTAAGATGGTTTGGATATGTTTAAATGATGAATGACGACAGAATGACAAAAAAATATTCATTTGGGTGAGCGAAGAGGTGTGAGGAAATGCGGCCGACCGAGACTGACTGGTCAGATCATGTCGACCAGATAGATGACCTCAAGGTTAGACGCGTTTTCAGTAAAAGAAATCGGAGAGCGTGTATGACAAATTGCATGAATGTGACGGAGGCTAGGAGTGTGTGTAAGGATAGGGCAGTCTGGCGCTCTGTCCTCTCTGCCTACCCTGCAAGGGACGCGGGGTGAGGGTATTGATAGATTTTTGAGTTTTTTTCCAAGACTGCAGAAGGCGTAGAGATCGAAATCGTTGTGCTATACAAAAGACTCACCGTTTACCGGAAACTCAAAAAATATCTTTTTTATATGTATAATGAATGTGTTTGGAATGAATTATCATTTCCTAACGTAGGTAATTTAAATATTCTATACTCTTTTGCGCCTTTCCGAATTCCAAACTAACGATACACATAATGTCAGCATAGGGAAGTGGTGAAGCATAATGTGGAAATATTAGTTGAATTAAGTTTTTGCCGCGCTGGGTTTTATTTTACTCTTTGCAGTTAGTAGGCGTCTAGTCGCCGAATATTTAATGGGAGGAGCGAATCGGGGCGGCGGTGGTGTGTGTGTATCGAGTTAGGGGTGGTGGGTCCGTCGCTTAGCAACACATCCCCCGGAGATGTTGAGGGTTCCTCATCCCCCAATTCTATAATTTTGGGAAGGACCGCACAGAGCATCGCTAGACCGGCGGTAATACTCCATAGTCCGAGAGCCCGCTGCTTAATTTATGACGTATCTGTTTTAGGTAGATTTCCATAAGGAACTCTACCTATTCGTTTCTCCCGTGATGTCGCAGAATTGAAAAATTTCTACTCAGTATCACTAATTAGGACCAGGAGAACCCGAATCCGACCTTGGTTTAAAAGTTTATATATATAAGCCATATATATATATGTCCCTTTTCTTGTGCGCACGTTTGCGGCCAACCTATGCGTCGCAGAAACGTGAAACTTGGGTGGTAGATTTTTGGTAAGGGGTAGATGAACTGATAGGAGATTGGGTGAAATCCATTAAGAGGAAGGTTCACTTTTTAAGGCTTTAAATACAAAAACAATCATTCTGAGGGGATCCAATGATTGTGAGGGTCCGTGTCTGGTATCGTATGAAAGGGCATTTAATAAGGAATACAGATCAATTTACAGATTTTGTCTAGATCAA